>JAZKJV010009646.1:0-648068 GCA_037367405.1 Ottelia alismoides | reverse complement strand
TGGTTAAATTTCATGGGACCCCTGGTATTTTTGTGTATTTGCATGTAGAATCGTGTTAGCTCACCTCACGTGCCCCCGCCCCATGTGAGGTGGGTATTTTGCAATTATTCCCTCACGAATTTTTGTATTCATAATTAGTCTAAAAAGTTGGACATTACATGTTAAATTTTTTATATAAATTGCACAGAGGACCTTGAAAGTTTTGTATATTGCAAATATACCCCTGCCAGGTGTTTTTAATTTAAATATACGTGGTTAAATTGCACCTTAACTCCTGGATTTTTATAATAGGGATCTGAAATGTGCGAAAACTTTATAATCTTTACAAAAAAAGTCTCTTTCAGTATTTCATTTTTGTGCATGTTTCTCTATTTTTTTATAAATAGCATACATGCTCCCAAAATTATGCAAAAATAGGGCAATGTACTTGGATGCTTGATCTTTTACACTATATTTTTATTTTTGCATTTTTTACACACATTTCATATTTATCAAAAATCAAATAGAGCACATTTTACCACTATTTGACTTTAAAATTCCAAAAAAAATAATAAATAACATTTGAAAATTCTAGCAAATTATATTTGGTATATTATAGTATTTCCTAGCTTCATACCAAAAATCCCTAAAAATAGAAAAAGAAAATGTTAAAAAAAATAAAAGCTCCAAAATCCTGCAGAAATATTTAAAAATCCCTAAAAATTTCTAAAAAAATTTGTTTCTATTCGATAATTTTATTATATATTTTATTACACATGAGAAATAGTTTTGGAAAATTTTGACTTTATTTAGTATTTCTAAATACCAAAACAATTCAACATATTTATGTAATCTTTATTTTGTATATTTTTTGTTTTAAAAATACATAAAAATAGCAAAAATACCTGTAAAATCACAACAACATTAGAAAAATATATAAATACAAAAAAATTTATTTTGAACCTTTTAGTTATTTTAAGTAATTATAATTATATTACTCTATATAAACCTTTATATATTATTAAAAATAAAAAGAAATTAAAAATTGGAAAATTATAAAAAAAAATAAAAAATTTAAAAATACAAAATATATGTAGATAAAATATAAAATATGGGGACCTTTCAAATGAGGTGGGGGCTTTTTAAATTGTAAAGGGCACTGTGAATTTAGTAAAACTCTGTAACAGTTTTGTAAAAGTATACACTGCACATTGTAAAAAAATGAATTTTGTAAAATATAGCATCCAAATTTAAATTAACATTTCCATCCAATAAAATAATATTTTCATAATTTTATTCCACTATACATGTGTGTTAATATTTATTGTTATATGTATGAAATAAGAAATTGTAAAATATATCGAAAAGATGCCTAAATTGAGGGTGGCTCACCATATATATGGTGAGACCCTGCCTCATTTGAAGTTTCTCCTCTAAAACATATATAATATTTATTTTATTTTATTTAAAACCCATAAATTCATTAATTAATTATTTGAGTGAATATTATACAAAATACACAAGACTATTTATTCATTATTTATTTTTAAATATAATTTGTGTTGCCACATTTTCTCCCTGTGTTCAATACTCTATCATACTTACACATGTACACATTTATTGTAAAGTTATAATAAATATTAACCCAAACACATTTATCGCAAGAATTTTCTGTGGGTTGATTGTTAATCAGAGGCATACTTGGTCATGCAGCGATTATTGATCGTGTTCAACTAACAGACCAGTGAAAAAGCTGCCTCTATCACCTCCACTTCGCATTCTCCACCGATTCCATCTTGTGATCAACCCGTATCTTCGTTGATTTGGAAAACCAAAGGTCCCTCCATCGCCTCTCGTCGGACCCTCACCATCTTCGTCCATTACGTCGGTTCCAGCTTCACGCTTTGGTTGGAAAAGGCCCTCAATCCAGGGAACTTTTGGTGCAGGTCCGCGACATCAGAAACCAATATAGGACCCTAACAAACACCTGGAGCAGCCCAGGTCATCCGGAGCTAGTCGAGTTCCTCAGCCACCCCCATCGTCGTTGAAGACTACCACTGCACGCGGAGGAAATCTAGCAAGCTGCTGGAGCCATCAGAGTAGAGATCCACTGCAGGAGTATGAAGAAACGACGAATCGATGCTTGCCAGCCACCAGTTCTTTGGATGTTCGTCAAGCCACCTTCCCCGTCGTCCGATCAAGAGCATGGCCCAAATCTAAATCTGGGCCATTGTATCCAATCGAAGGGGTACATGACGGCAGTTGTATGATCAGCCACGCAGATCATCTACAATGGTTGGATCCAACACACTTAAGTGGTAAAGGTTACCAAGACCTGCTTTGCTCTTTTTATATGTCGTATCAAGTGCTATAAATATCTAATTAAGTACAAAAGTTCTAAGTTCTTAGATTATCTGCATGTACCCCTTATTACTTTTTAATATTGTAATTAAATCTAGTTTCAGGTCACCTCACGTGGACCCCCATGGGAGGGGACATGTTGCAACTATGCACCCTCCGGTACATATTTGATATTTAACTCATTATTTCTGTTTAAATTGCATGTGAGCCCCTACGATTTATTTTATTTGCAAAAACACCCCCTACTAATTTGATTTAATTTTATTTTTGCATTTCTTTTTATTTAAAATAGCCCCTGTAATTCTAAAAATATAGATGTATGTGCATGATTGGCTTTTGATTCATGCCATATTTTTTTATTTGCCATTAAGATACAAAAAACTATAAAATCTTTTTGAAAAAATCCAAAAAAATACCTACTATTTATTGCTATAGGCAAAAAATCACAGACAAATATCAAAAAGATCCATAAAAATTAGCAAATCCATGCTAACCCTAAAACATTTGCAAAATGTTTTTGAAAAATCTAAAAATACTAGTTTCCATCTTATATATATTATCTAAATATTATAATTTATTTGGAGAAATTCGAGACCATTTCCTAATTTTAATCTCAAATCAATTACGCCTATTTTAAAAGTTCCTGATTTTGTATATTTTGGACTTTAAAACTTAACTAAAAATTAGCAGAAATACTTGAAAATTACAAAAACTTTAGAAAAATATAATTAATATTGCTATTAATTATTCTAATCACCTTATAAATATTTTAATTCCCTTTAAAAATAAAAATGACTATTCTCTTTAATTATTTTCTGATTTTTTTATATTTACTATATATATAATATTATAACGCATTTATATTATATATAGCCTTATTATTCCTTTATATATCATATATATATATATATATATTAATTATAGTATTAAAGTGAGAAGAAATAAAAAAACATAAAATTAAAAAATAAAAATTTAATTAAATTATTTATAATAAAAAGAAATTATTTTATTTCATTAAAACCCACATATACATTGAGTGATTTCTGTATACATTTGTATATGCTTGCTTTATTTATTCAGTTAAATAATACCTACTACGTCATGTGCTTCTTGTGTTCGACCCCTACTTGCTTGTCCGCAATACATACTTGTTTTGTAGGGTATAATAAATTTTGAGCCACATCTCTTGCTTTTATTGCTTCATCATTATATTGTGGGTTGATTGTTGAATTTAGCATCGGGCTTTGTGAGTGGTTGACACATTGACTGCATTCCCGTCTTGTATGGAGTGTACGACCCTCCTGCTCAGTCTTGATCTCTATTTCAAATGGCGTCGTTTTCGAGGAGCAATGGATAGCGTAGCTTTGTATATATTGTTGTGTATATTATTCCTCTTCTATTTTTGCTCTCTATTTTGATAATTATTTGATATGTTCTGACAACTTTTGTTTATTTGTCTTTCTTGCAAGGGACCACGTGGCGAAGGTCGTCTCTTAGGAGGTGGATGCACCAGAGCTATGAGGAGGTCATCTCTTCTTCTTCTGATTCGTCCAGGAGAGAGTATAGAAGGAGACAAAGAGAGAGAGAGGAGCATAACAGTTCCCTTAGAGTTTTTGTTTTATTTTGTGAGGACAGTATTATTTATTTCATTTTTGTATAAATTTGTAATAATTTTGGACATTGCAAGAGGTCCATTGCCTGGGTGTTTGTTCACTTGGCGGCCTCATCGCGGTTTGTCGTGTTTTCTTACCTTTATTTAACTTTCTTTCTTGTGTTTTGAGCTTTCCGCCTTTATTTTCATTTGTTTTATGTGATTGAAGGCCCTAGATTTAGGTTTGTTTAACTCGATAGCTAGGTCCAAACACCTAATAGAAGCATGTAACTATAGTAATATACATTTGGACTTAGTCAAAAATTAATGGAAAATTACTTGACTTTGGGAACCACACACCGTGTGGGACTCCATACAACGCTTGCAGGACCCGTTGTGACGGGTACTGAGGAGTCTCCAAGAATGGACACTTAATATCTATTTTTGAGTAGTTTGCATCTTGTTATTCCTGATAATAGCAAGTTCTGTTTAGGATGCTTTCATCGCTTGCATATCATCATATAGTGTAAATGTTTCAATTCTGCCTTGCATCCCGCATGGAGTCCGGAGTCTTCATACTTTGCATGCAACATTTGATACGAGAGTGAGATTTTCACTTTCTTGTCCACTTGCATTGCTTTTATATTCTCTCTCTCTCTTTCTCTCTCTGTTTTATATCACATTTAGAATAAAAAAATACAAAAAAATCGTTAGGTGGATTGCTTTGAAAAAATACCAAAAAAGTGAAAATAGAAAAATTCTAAAACTAGGGGGATTGCTAAATAAACTTCGACCTTAATTAAAATTGATAATGGACATCCTTTTTTGTGTTCATAAAGCCCTCCTTAATTTCAGATAACTCCAAAATGAGTGAGGCGTGACCCCTAAGGATTAGAGCCCAAAACCAGATCTGTGGCAGCCTTGGTTATCACTTGGGGTAGTGAAGTATTGGCGCTTCTATCGTATGTGGGCGAGTAGGGCCTTGTAGACAATGGTGTTACTGCCTTGTGTGGAACATCTTACTTGGTCCAAAGTATTGAGCATAGGCCACACCTTCACGGGGGTGTCTGTCTCATTGTCCTGCAGTCGAGTACCTCATTTGCGAGGGAAGCATTAGTTTCTCCTATTGGCTTACTCTCTCTATTTCTTTAGCTGAGTAGCCCCCTAAGAACGGGACCAAGGACCTAAAAGTGCGCAGATCATAGGTTACAATGGAGGTGGAAGTAGTGCAGGATACTTTCCCAACAGTACACACTCATATAGGGATAGCGTTTTTAAGGACTTGTTAAAAGATTTGCTTGCAATACAAGCATAAAATTGAAAAGATAAAGAAATAGTCGAACTCTTACAGCTTCACTTGAGTTGTATTGGTGAATTCAAAACTTGTATGGTGTTTGTTTTATTTAGATTAAGGTCCAAGATCAAAGTCCCGCACACTTGTGCAAATTTTGACTCTCATTTTTCGCTTGTTTTATTCCTCATATGACCCCCACTCACTTTTGAGTCATTCTACTGTTTTACACTCTTATTTCTCGTTGACCTTCGTATCATTCCTTTATTATCAATCTCCTCTTTGACCTTAAGATGGCGACCCATGTATGGCTTAGTCGGGATTTCATCGATTCTACACTGTCGACCTCTCTAATAATTCAGGGTGATTCCCAATATCATGGTTCAGACTCCGCTAATCACTCTCCAGACTCCCCACCTTCTTTAATAAATCATGGTAACTCTTGTCCCGAAATTTGCCCATTTAGATGGAAATTAATTTCACTCCATACTCCTCTCCATCCTTAATGAGATTTTGTGTTGACCTTAACACAGACTGATTTGTTACATCTAGTGCTTCTATACAGATTGATCAGGGCATCATTCCTTGTATAGATCATGAGCCTGATCTAGAGCCACAGATAGTGTTGGATTCAGACTCTAATTCATAGAAAGAGATGGCTCCAACTGGAAAGGGAAAGGGACCTCAGCACCCACCACAGTTGCAGTCAGACCAGCATCCAGATCAGAATGTGGTGAATGCTTCTTCACTCCGTGCCTCAATACAGGAAATTCATCAGCAACTCACCTACCAGACATTGGCCCATGTCATCTTTTAGGACATGCTAGATGATCTTAAGAGGAGAAGAGATCATCTAGGAGAAGTGAAGAAGAAGAGATAGGAGGTGGACCCCGTAGAGGAGGAGAAGAACCAAGAGGAGGGCAACCCAAGCCCACCCTCAAGGAGACCTACAACCCCATTGTCGGACAGATGATGGAATTGATTCAAATACCTATTGTCCATGTCCATTTTGAGTTGAAGCCTCAACTCTTGGCCTTGCTTCCCACCTTCCTCAGGAATGCAAATAAAGAACCATATATTCATCTCCAACAGTTTGGGCGCATCTACAGAACCACACACTACCCTAACAATCCATTAGGCGTAGTCAAAATGATAGCATTCTCGTTCTGCCTTCAGTACAAGGATCTTTACTGGATCAATCATCTAGGGAAGGTTTTCACCACTTGGGAGGAAGTCAAACTAGCTTTCCTGCACAAGTTCTACCCTCTCGAATAGTCAAACTAGATGTGAGCTCGTATTGCGAACTTCACCCAAGCCGTCCACGAATCCATTCATGAAGCTTGGGAGATGTTCACTGATCTGCAAGAGAAGTGTCCACAAAATAATATCCCACGGACCAGCTTGGTCCAGCATTTCTTTGGTGGACTTCCGATTGAGAGTCAAAAGCTCGTCGATGCCGCTTGCGGTGGCTCTCATTTCAACAAAGATGAGGACGTGGTATGTCAAGTTTTTGAGGAAACAATAGAAGGAGAAGATGCCTTATCATCATCCCGTGTCTATCAGCGACAACTGCAGATCCATCAGAAAGCAGTGCACATGGCATCGTCCCACAAGCAGGACAGGGATGGAAGCTTGAATTTGAGCATTATTGGGAGCCACCTGTCCAAGGTGGATATCATTGAAAAGAGATCACAAGATCTTGAGAAGCTCACTGTGATCGAACAGAGGACTCAGCATTTGGACAAACTTGATCAGATTACCAAATAGCTAGATCTGCTAGTAAGTACAATCAACTCTTGCAATTTCGTGTCTGCATTAGCTGCTACTTCCGTTGAGATGAAGGAACAAGCATTGCCACAACCTTCTCAGTCCCCGGCCAGTGGTCACGTATATTATGTGTAAGCCCCAAAGACATCTTCACAACAATAGTCACAACATCAGTTGGTTGTATACCGGCCAGAACTCCAGACCCTTATAGATCCATGTTCCCCTACTCCACCTCTCATTCAGGAGGTAAATGGATTTTGATACAATGATGCACAGCTAGCCCATCCAGGTAGACCTCAACAGGGTTAGTCTGCTAACTCCTGTCCATTCCCTCGGTAACAAGGAGGAAGGTTTGTCCAAGATAGCAACCAGCCTCACCACCAGTAGTCGCATACCTACTAGTAGGGTTGGAGACAGAATCAGTTCCAACAACCACAGTACCGGCAGCACCAGTAGTACTCGGTTGTGCCATAACATCACCCTCCTCATCACCAATAGTACCATTCTCCTTCTCAGTACCATTCACAACATGACTATCAGCAACCTTAGCCTCATTCTCATTCTCGGCATGGCCAGCATGCTGAACCATCAGCCCCTCCTGTGAACCCCACCCTCGACTGCTTGTCTCAGCTTGTCAAGAGCCTCACAGAAATGAGTCATAAGATTGATGACCTCACCAATACCAAGACAACAATTCCGACACAGGTGGATGCATATCCTAACAATTTTAGAAAGCACCAGCATGTAATTTGTGATGTTCTTGCCAAACCCAAACACTCATATGTGCATGATGCTTTATTATCTAATGTTTTTACTCTCAGGAGCGGTAGGATGTTGCAGCCATCTGCAAGAATGAAGGGAAAAAAATAAAGCTTCCATAGGCGAGTCATCATCATTCTGCATCAGCTGGACCAGCAGTAGAGTCGTGTGAGGAAGAAGAAGAAGGAGAAGCATCACAGAAAATACAAAAAACTTAAAAGCCTAAAACAATAAAAAGAGGACAGAAGCAGCCAGAGCACCAGCCAGCCAGTGATGAAGAGGATAGCACTTGTAGCCGACCTGAAGCCAACTAAAGGAGCCTCGCCTGCTATTTTGGGATTCCTACCATTTCATATGTATGAAGACTATACTTTTGTCATCCAGTTATTTAGCCTGATATGGGTATAGATTTTGGTTCTGTAAATAAAAATAATACTTCTGCTAATTTTTATTCTATACATATTTCTTTTCCAGATGCTTTAGAAAAATTAAAAAAATAAAAACTTGAAAACAGCTTTGTCAGATCCCGATGTTGTGTGAATCGTTCAGAATCTTGTTCTTGAGATGCCTTTTCTATAGGCCATAAACTACATTCCAAACATAAAGAAGGGACTTAAAGAGGCATGCACTTCAAAGAGATAGTTACGTCATTCCAGACAGAGGAATGTGAAGCACATCTTGACGACGACAGTGAATGCGATCAACAAACTCCCAAGCAAGAAGAAAGACATGGCAATGCCTCTCATTCATTGCACGTTGTTTGAGCAAGAGTTTGACCGAACTCTTATTGATAGGGGATCATCAATAAATCTGATGCCTACTTCGCTACTAAAGGAATTTGGTTGGGATCGCTCAAGTCCACAAGAATGATTCTGTAGTTTGCAGACACTTCGATCAAGCAGCCTTGAGGATTTTTTAAGGATGTAATAGTCACCATCCAAGGAATGCAGTTACCTATGGACTTCATTGTCCTCGATTTGGACATCTCAACTCCTCTTCTACACACCCCTATTATACTTGGACGGTCGTTCATTTGAACACCCGAATAGTGGTGGATACAGTAGCAGACAGATTACCTTTCGCTCGAACAATGACAAGGTACCCATTCAGACGATTCAAGTGTCGGAAGCTTCAGAATCTGCAACTGATGAGAGTGTGCCTACAGAGCAGATAGAAGACTGTGACTTTCTTGCAGAGATTAGAGACACAAACCTCTTTATGGGCGACATTGAAACCCACAAATTCCTCTCTGCCGAGGAAGGAGTGGAGAGCACATTCGACTTCCCCTCTATCTTGGAAGATGTGATTCTTATTGATGTGCCTGAAGAATTTATTGATGGACACCTGATGAATCTGCATTTCATTATCTTTATTCATTTATTTTAGTTTAAAATCCTTTATAAAACACATGTTTATAACACTAACTCCATATTATTACTAAATAGCATCTGTGTATAAATATTATACACTTATTACCATTTTAACCTAAAATAAATAAAGAAAGAAAGGAAAAATAAAGAAAAGAAAAAAAGAAAAAAGAAGAAGACTGTATATACGTAATAGATACAGGCTGACCTAAACCCCGGGAGAAGGTCAAAACTTGACCTAATCAACCAAGAATAAAGTAGGGGGAGATAGGATCCTTAATCAAAAAAATCCAAAAACAATGTGTGATGTGTATATTTGTATACTACACTATTTTATTTGTACATAAATTGACCTCAAATAAAATAATGTTCAAAAAAAAAGTTGTAAATAAAAATGTTTCCTAATTAATAAAAATATTTGCAAAATAAAATCATGTACAAAATAAAAGCAACCACACTTGGAAAAAGCCACTACACGATAATTGAAAGATCAATTCCGGCTTCATATGAACACAAATTGAACCAAACTCACTTCCACTGTATTCTAATTAAATTATCTTTAAAATGTTAGTGATTTCATAATTTTTGGAGTTACGGTTGAAAAGTCAGTTTTCTAGGGTGGTTTGTGCAATTTTCCCATGTATTTGTACATATTGTATTTGTAAATATTTTTACTAATTATTTAAAATAAAAATAAAAAAAATAAAAATTTCAAAACAAAACTAATTTCCTTATTTAACTATGTATATAATGTACCATATGTATATAGTATATGTATATAGTTAATATTCTTAAATAACCACCACAAAAAATAAAAAATTAACATTTTTTATTCAATTTTTTTAAGTGACGAAAATACAAAATAAATTAATTTTTGTAATTAATTTTAATATTTATCTCTTTCTTATCTCTATCTCATTTCATTTTTTTCCTTATCTCTTTATCTCATTTCAATTTTTTGAATTTCGAATTCTTATCTTTTCTATTTATATGGCTCCTTCTCCCTCATTTCAACTTGATCAATCTTTGGTGAGAGGAGCCCGATCTTCGAGAGTCTTCTTGTGACGGAAGGGTGCCTAGCCTCCGAGCCGTCCGGTGACAGCGAGTCGGCCTTCATCGAGGTGATCAAGGTATTTTCCGCTCCTGAGGTGAGATCCACATTTTTCTTCTCTTATTTTTTATCTTAGGTTAATCTTAGTTTTATTTTTTGCCTCTTTATTTCATCATCATTTTTTTATATAGATCTTAGAATCTATCACGATTTGATCTGCCACCGACTCAATTTTTCATTTCACATCTCGATCTATTCACGTTCTTTTCTACTTCGCACGATCTCTCACATCCGACCACACACGGTGGTCGGAGATACGGTTCGATCCGCCATTTTCCACGGAACCACACTCGTTCACGGCTTCCGTTTTGATTTTGGGATCGACCCGTCACGCCCGCATCCTAATTGTTTATAAAAAAAATAAAAAATTTCTTTCTTTCTAACATTTATTTTGTAAAATAAAAAAACAAACAAATAAATAAATTTAAAAAATTCTCTGTTACAATTTTCAAAAAAATTAAAAAAATTCTCTCTATTTCTGTTTTACAAAGAGATTTAAAAAACTCTGGTTGGGGGGGAGGGAGCAGAGGCACTCCTGTAGCCTCCGCCCACCCTCTTTACCGATGTAAGGAGCTGCCGCTGCCACCTGCGGCCCGTTGTCACTTACTACCACCGCTCTTCTCAACTGCGACCCTCCGCTAGAATAGTTGCGCATAGTTGTGCGTCTCTCCTCCTAACCTCCTACGCATCCGCCCAACTCCCCTGCGTGAGCCTAGCTGTCCCCACGTGGCTTTCCTCGTAGCACGAGCCCACCGCCAACCACCGACGATTTTATGATGCCCGACCACCGCGACTTCACCCCCCGCGCGAACGTCGACCAAAAAATGGCGTTGTTGCCGGGGAGGCACGACGAGGGTAGTTAGGTTTCTATTTTGACCTGGTATTCTTGGTTGTATATAATTGTGTATATTTTCCGCATTCACTCCATTGTTCATATTCACTATTTCATTTTATTTTTCTGCTTATATTTGATAATTGTGTTTCTTACACATTCTCTCTTATCTTTTTCTTGCGAGGCCCCGCAGAGCGAAGGAGGCGTTCCTAGGAGATCCGAAGCACCCAAGCGAAGCGGAGGTGGCTTGATTCTTCACCGAGTCGTAGGATAGCGTGAGAAGAGGAGAAGAAGAGTTGAAGGAGACCAAAAAAGACCTTTCTTATTTTATTATTTTTCTCTAGCATTTGAACCCTTGTAAACAGACATTCATTTGTTGCAGGGTCTGTTTCGCCAAGTGCCGGTGCACTTGGGAGACCTCATCGGTTTTGTTTTCATCGCCTTATATTTCTTTGTTACACGCAAATTTTGTGAGCTACCTATTGATTGCTATAATTAATTTGCTTGAGCCAGGTAATTAATTAGGTCCAAACACCCTAAATAAGAATATATGTACCTTTAGAATAGAGCATAGTTGGACTTAGTTAAATTAACATGTTCTTGCTCGTTAATAGAAGCTATTGTTAGGACGGTTCACTTGCATTTTCATATAGGTTAGTTTTTTTTTGTATTTCAATTCTGTGCGGATCACTTGCATGTAGAGTGTTGGCGACAAGGTACGCATCTCTAACCCCTGCATGCATCATTGTGTTTAATCGTGCATTGGCATTTCCGATCTCCTTCCTTGTTTTCAGTCACATAAGTTAAAAAGGAAATTGGATACGCGGTAGGCGATTCATTGAAAATACTCAAACCAAATGATAACTACCTAAAACTGGGACTGCTAAAGAAAACTCGACCGTAAAACAAACGTAAAGAAAAATAATAGTTTTGGGAAGAGTAACCCCCTCATTGGTTGGTTTTCTTGAGCGAGAGAGTGACCTGCACATTAGGCTAGAGCCACACCTAAACTTCCATTAGACTACTGGTCTTGGGGTTAGTTGTTCTCCAGTGAGGATCTCTCCGGTGACCGGTAAAGCGGCCCGCGACATCCTTAGCAGATTGAATTGATCGGGTAGCCATTAAACGGTTCGCAATTCATACTGACTGGGGAAGATCTAACTTTGGGATTGGGCCAGTCTCTTAGGAGCATCGGGTTCCTAAAATCTCGCTTAAACTGCTCTGATAGATTATATTCTCACCAAACTCTAAAAATTGACAAGATTATTGATTAAACCTTTACGGTCTTTAAATTGTGTTGAGTTGTTGAACTAGGGGTTTGTATTGTGTTTGATTGCTAGTGATAGAGATCCTTCTATGTAATTTGCGCCTTCATTCACTTTCACTCTTGCATTGAACTTCGTGCTCTCGCATCATGCCTATTGATTTCAAAGATGTCGAACTGGGAGTATTTTTCGTTCGAACTCTGCGAACTCATTCTACACTCCGAGTTGTTCATCTTCACTCTTTATGACATCCATAAACCCACTATTTAAGATTGGCTTTAATCTCAAATTAATATCTAAGACTCCATCAATTCTGAGCATTAATCGAGTGACATGCACATTTTCATAGTCAGACATTTTCAGAGTCAGATACCAGACACTTGATGCCACCAAAGGGAAAAGGAACCATGTCGGAGCAGAGCGAGATCAACAGCACCCTGTTAGCCTCCATCCAGTCACTTCAAGCCCAGATAACAGAGCAGGCTAATTTTCAGACTGCATTGAGAGACATGATTCTCGAGCTCAGACATGAAAGAGAAGATAGGAGAGAGAAGGATAGAAACAACCCTGGAGGTGGGAATGGGGGAGAAGACCCTAACATAAAACCTGGGGCTAAGCCTACATTAAAGGATGCTTATAACCCATGGGCAGGACAGACAAATTCTTGGATACAAATCCTTGCAATTCATGGACATTTTGAGCTTAATCCTACTATTTTACCTCTTTTCCCAATATTCCATGGAAATATTAATGAAGAAGCTTATATACACCTCTAGAAGTTCGATCGCATTTATGGAACAATGCACTCCCAAATGTCCAATTAGAGGTAGTACAGATGACCGCATTCCCATTCTGTCTGGTGGACAAAGCTTTGTATTGGTTGAATCACTTAGGGAAGGTCGTTACTACTTGGGAAGAGTTGAGATCTGCATTTCTGAACAAATATTACCTGTTGGGATGACTCAACCAAATGCGATCCTTGATTGATAATTTCTCCCAGATGCCCCATGAGCCTATTCATGAGGCATGGGAAAGATTCAAAGATCTGACAGAGAAGTGACCCCATCATGACATTCCAAAGACCAACCTTTTACAAAATATTTTTGAGGGTTTAAGCATAGAGAATCAGAAGCTGGTAGATGCCGCTTGTGGGGGAGCCACTTTAACAAGGACGAGGATGTCCTTTATGAAATCTTTGAGGAGATAGTGGAGAGTTCAACAGTTCTTTCTTCTTCACGTGCTTTTTAGAAGCACCCCGTCACCTCCCCTACAGTACCCCACAAGGCTGTCAATATGACGGCAGCACATGAAGTGGATAAGGTGGATAGCACTGACCTGGCCATCATTGGAAACCACCTAACCAAAGTGGACATTGTTGAGAAACGATCTAAGGAGCTTGATAAGCTTCAAGTGATCGAGCAGAGGACGAAGAACCTGGATAAACTAGATGAGATAACAAAGCACCTAGAGCTTCTTTTGAGTAAGATCAGTGTAGTTCACAGTGTTAGTGCAGCAGCCAATACCTCTACTAGGGAGCAGACTTCTTCCACCCAGAAGTGTAGCAGAGGACCATCCATAGTTCAGCATGTCTACTACGTGCATACACCTGATCAGGTTCAGCAGCATTCACATCAGATAGTTCCTTAACAACAAGAAGTAGCCTACATTCTTGAGCAGCAGTCTCCACCTCCACCTGTCATTCAGGAGGTGAACGGCATCTGGTTCAACCGTGAGCGAAACCAGCCCCGTCCGTCAGGGCACGGCTAGTTGGGTTCACAACAAGGTCAGAGACCCGCCCACCAGTTTCAGGGAGGCAGACAATAGTAGTACCAGCACCAACAGTTCTAGCCTCACTATCAGTCTCCACCACAATTCCAAAACTGGAGACAAGGCCAGCCACACCAGCAGTCTATGTATTTTCCTCATCCTACCCAGCAGCAGACTGCATATCATGGACAGTATCCTCCTCCTCCTCATATGGGTACCAACAACCTCCGTACTATTAGCCTAAGCGACAGCTAGTCAATGAGCAACCTGAGGCCCCTTCAGTTAATCCAGCACTGGACCAACTTGCATTGCTCATGAAGAACGTGAATGAACTGACTCAGTAGATCGACGACTTGATCACTACCAAGATACTGATTCCATCACATGTCGAAGCCAACCCTAACAACTTCAGACGTAAGGAGTAGGTAGCCAATAGCCAACCCACCCCTGAGATAGGTATGTCCCTTAATTTTACATATTTATCTTACACCATTCATCTCAGGAGCAGTAGGAGATTGCAGTTGCCTATGCAGTAGTTGGGGTTGGGAGATCGAACCATTGAGAGAGCATCATCTTCCACATCATCTCCTTCACCAGCAGTCGAGAGGCCCGGTGTAGCAGCACCCAAGTCTGGAGTTTCACCGCCTTCACCACCACCTTCACCAGGCAGATGTAGATCACCATCATCAAGGGAGAATATACCAGTCACAGATTCTTCCTCTTCACCAGCAGTAGCATCCCGTTATGTTTTAGATTATGTTTTTCCTTCACCTAGTTTGGACAACATTGTACAGACTGATTCTGGATGTCCGTTTGTACATGAGATTCTACTAAGAATAATGGAAATGAACGTTTGCATGTTTATTCTGATTCAGTGCCATTTCTTTCTGCTCTCAAATCTAAGAAAATTCAAAAATTAAATACAGCCCTATCTGATATTAGAGTGGTTGAAATCTTACAGAACATCTTTTTAAAGATGCCACTCCTTAAGGCCATGGAATGCATGCTACACTAAAAAAGGGAATGAAAGAGGCATGTACACAAAAGCGTCAACCAAGGAAGAACAGACGAAAGGAAACAAAGAAACACGTCTTGACCATGGCCACAGTTCATGCCATCAGTAACCTCCCATCTAAAAAGAAAGACAAGGGAGCACCTCACATCCGTTGCCATATCTTTGATCAAGAATTTGATCATACTCTTCTTGATAGCGCTTCCTCCATTAATCTCATGCCTTCTTCTTTACTAACTGAATTTTGGTTAGGACCTCTTAAAACAATCAGAATGATCCTTCAGTTTGCTGATAGATGGATTAAGAGGCCAAGAGGCATTTTAGAATTTGTTATTGTAACGGTGCAGGGAATGAAATTCCCTGTTGATTTTGTTGTCATCGATATGGACACATCTGCACCGTTGCTCCATACCCCGATCATACTAGGTCGATTGTTCCTCCAAACGGTTGAAGCATCAGTTGATTATGGTACCGGAGAGATCATCTTTCACTCTCGCAGTGACAAGGTGAAAATTTAGATGATCTCTGATCCTAGACCATCACCGCCACCCGCAGCAAATGATACAGAGGAAGTTATATCAGAGCCAGATGACTGTGATATTCTTGTTGAATTCAAAGAGACAGATCTTTTCACTAATTTAATAGATACTCCGGAATTCCTTTCCCAAAAGGACTCTATGGAAAGCACAGTCGACATGAGTTCCCTTGGTGGTCCAATTGAGATAGTTGTTGATGAGCAGTTTGAGTTGATTTCCGAGGATCAATTCTAGAGGAACCTTCTGATTCTGTTAACTCACTTTTTTGAGATTACTGATGATATGCCTCCTTCTGAGAGTTCTAAGGTCTAGATATCTAGAGATGAGCATTGGGCTGGGCCAGCCCGGCCCAGCCAAAAGCCAGCCTAAAAAGCCCGACCCGGCCCAAGCCCAAACGAACATTGGGTCGGGCTTGAGCCCAACATTTAGGCCCAAAATATTTTTGGGTCAGGCTCGGGCTTGGCTCGGCCCAGCCCGACTTGGCCCAAGGGCCTGAACCCTTCCCATATCCTACACGCCTGCAAACTCTCACATGTCGCATGCAGCCTCTGTTCAGGTATCATATCTTCATACAATGTTTATAAATCAAGAAAGTTAGGTATGGGACATATGAGTTGATGATCACTGTATTTCAATTCGGAATTAGTTTTCCTTAATTAGTTTATGGTTTATATTTTGCTGGCTATTATTGAATTTTTTATTATTTATTATTTTTCCATCAGAATATTTTCTATTATTGAATCTTTACCCAATATGGATATTATGCCCATTTTTTAACATGCATTGCCTGGTGCACATGTTGTTGTTAACTGTATAAGTTTGGTTTACTCTTTCAATTTCTGTAATGAGAGACGTTTATGATATCTAACTTTGAGTGTACTTTTATAAAATGAGAAGTCATCTCCAATAGAATTGAGTTTTAGTTGTTTCAAAAGTATTATGGCATAGGTTTTAAACAATTTTGGCTCGTCTAACTTGAATTGAGAAAACAAAAACTCAAAGTTAATAATCTATAATGGGTGGAAATGGGTCGGACCTGGGCTTGGGCTGAACCAAAAAAAATTTGCGGTCCTAGGCCCGGCCCACGGCCTGAAGTTTTTAAATGGGCTTGGGCCTAGGCCCTTCAGGGTCCGGCCCAGCCCG
Source organism: Ottelia alismoides (assembly GCA_037367405.1). Lineage (NCBI taxonomy): Eukaryota > Viridiplantae > Streptophyta > Magnoliopsida > Alismatales > Hydrocharitaceae > Ottelia > Ottelia alismoides. The sequence continues at coordinate 631,287 of JAZKJV010009646.1, read as the reverse complement.
ACCCATGCTCATCCCTACAGATATCTGAGCATATTCGTTGAATTTCCTTTTTTATGCATAGATGAGAGACATCTTTCTGAGATTATTGTTGAGATATCTGAGCCGTTAATTGATAAGAATATTGAACATCCTGATGAGCCCTTTCGTTCTGAGCATAGATCATTCATTGCAGATCTATCAGATATTCTATTTGTTGAGCCGTCAGTAGCCAAGGTGGACAGTCCACAGAGTACAGTAGTAGAGTTATTGCAAAGTCGATTCAGACCCCACCTGAGCTCAAGGTTTTACCATCAGCGTTGAAATATGCCTTCCTTGCGGGTCCCCCAAATGTTTCAGGTCATCCTCAGCTCGCAGTTGACCGCTGAACAAGAATCTCATGTGATTGAGGTTCTTGACAGAAATCGCAAGGCCATAGGATGGAATATCTCGGATACCGGTGGGATTAATCTAGCATTGTGCTTGCATCATATCTACCTAGAGGATGACTGTAAACCCTCCCGTGAATGCCAACGCCGTCTAAATCCAAATCTAAGGGAGGCTGTCATGAAGAAGATCGGAAAATGGTGTGATGTTGGCTTTATATATCCCATTTCAGATTCCTTTACATGTGGTCCCAAAGAAATCTGGGATTACGATCGTAAAGAATGACCCTGGTGAGGAGATTCTGACTTGGGTGCCTACTTCATGGCGTGTCTATGTAGATTACCCATGCATGAACTCATCTACCGAGAAGGATCATTTTCCACTGCCCTTTATTGATCAGACTATTGAGAGGTTGGCAGGGAAAGAGTTCTTTTGCTTCATGGATGGGTACTCGGGATACAACCAAGTTGCTATCGCGCTATTGCTCTTGAGGATCAGGAGAAAACTACTTTCATTTGTCTGTTTGGCACCTACACCTTTAGACAGATGCCCTTTGGATTGTGTAATGCCCACGGTATATTTCAAAGGTGTATGTTGGCCATTTTTGCCAACATGGTGGGTAATTTTCTTGAAGTCTTCACGAGCAGTTTCTCGATCTATGGGGATAGTTTTGACACATGTCTTGCTTATTTAGACCTAGTTCTTCAATGTTGTTGTGAGGTAAACCTAGTACTCTCATGGGAGAAGAGTCACTTTATGGTAACTAAGGGAATTGTATTAGGCCATGTCATCTTTAAACATGGTATGGAGGTTGACCCAGCTAAGATTGATGTGATTTCAAAGTTAGAGCCACCGCAGAATTTGAAGCAGTTGAGGTCATTTCTGGGACATGTAGGATTCTATAGGCGATTCATAAAGGTCTTCAGCAAGATCGTCAGACCTTTGACTAAACTTCTGTGTAAGGAGAGTGATTTTGTTGTCGATGAGAAAGTCCTCCTTGCATTTAGTCAGATGAAAAAAATGTTTACTAGTGCTCCTGTCTTACAGCCATCAGATTGGTCTCTTCCTTTTGAGATTATGATTGACGCATTAGATTTCGCAGTTGGAGCTGTTTTAGGACAGAGAAGGGATGGGATACCATTTTCTATACACTATGAAAGCAAGACTCTGGATGAAGCACATCGGAATTATACAGTTATAAAGAAGGAGATGTTAGCAGTTGTGTTTGGGCTAGAAAAGTTCAGATCTTACCTCATCAGTTCACATGTTATTGTATACACGAATCACACTGCCATATGATACTTACAGGCAAAGAAGGATGCCAAATCATGCCTTATCAAATGGATCCTTCTTCTCCAAGAATTTGATTTAGATATTCGAGATAAACCCGGAGTGAAAAATGTTGTGGCAGATCACCTTTCCCGTATCACAGATGCAGAGACCTCTGAACAGAACATGATTCCTATTTTTGAAACCTTTCCAGATGAGGCCATCTTGTCTATGGACTCACTCCCATGGTATGTTAATAGGAACTATCTTGTCTCCAAGAAAGTTCCACAAGATTGGCCGAAGTACAAGGTAGACAGATTTCTTTCAGAGATTCATTATTACCAGTGGGAGGATTCGTACCTATTTCATGAGGGTGCGGATTGTATCTGGAGAAGGTGCATTCCTCAGGAGGAACACACCCATGTACTTGAGCACTGTCACAAACTAGAATCTGGTGGGCATCATTCGGGGAAACGCATGGCAGCAAAAGTTTTACAGAGTGGCCTATGGTGGCCCACATTATTTAAGGATGCTACAGAGTATGTTCGAGGTTGTACTGACAGTCAGAAAATGGGAAGAATGGTTGGTTCCAAAGATCCCATGCCCCTAAGATATATACAGATTTCTGATGTTTTTTATGCTTGGGACATACACTTCATGGGCCCATTTCCTATCAGTCAGGGATTTCAGTACATCCTGCTCGCCATGGATTATGTTAGTCGATGGGTGGAGGCTATCCCCACCCGAGCTGCAGATAGTCGTACAGTGTGTTCCTTTCTCAAGGACCATATTATTGCACGGTTCGGGGTTCCAAAAATACTGATTTCAGATGGGGGAAGCCATTTCATTAATAGAGAAGTAAAGAAGCTTGTGAAGGAGTACGCCATTGAGCACAGAGTTGCGTCTCCTTACCACCCTCAGACTAATTGCTTGGCAGAAATTTCAAATACTGAGATCAAGATGATATTGCAAAAACTTATACGTCCAGATAGGAAGAACTTGTCCCAGATGCTTGATTTGATTCTATGGGCTTATCGGACGGTGTACAATTCTTCTTTGGATATGTCTCCCTACAGATTGGTGTATGGAAAGCCTTGCCACCTGCCAGTAGAATTAATTCACAAATTTTCATGGCCACTCCGTGTATGCAATATAGATTATGAGAAGGCAGGAAAGAACAGGAAGTTGGATTAGAATAAATTACTGGAATTCTGAGACTTTGCATATGATAACTCACTCATTTATAAGGAGAAAGTCAAGCGGTGGCATGATTAGCACATTCGAAGGAATGCTTTCTCCCTGATCAGAAAGTTTGGTTATTTGATGCTAAGTTGAAGTTGTTTACAGGAAAATTGAAAAGCAAGTGGTCAAGACCATTCATCGTGAGATATGTGTGTGACAATGGGCGTATTGTCATATCTGGGTTGTCATTTGACGCACAGCCATTTGTTGTGAACGGACAGTTGCTGAAGCCATATCTAGATCATTATACATTCCTGTCCGTCGTTGATTCTGTATCTGTGGTATCATACGATGATCTTTTGATTCCATCTTCTGTGTCTGATACATGAGCATCCACTCCTCTTGTATATCCTTTCATTTCATTCTTTCTTCTTCCGTCTTATCATTCACCCCTTTTTGGTGCGTGTATATATGTTATACTTAGGATGTGTTTTATACTAAGTATGGGGGGTGAGTGGTTTGTGTTGTTCATATTCCTCCTCTTCATCACTCTTGTTGTTGCCTATACTTAGGGATACTCTACCCTAACTATGGGGGGATGATGTTGTTCATATCATTTTTTTGAGTCTGTACATTCTCTGCATCGGTTTTCCCCTTTTGTAAAATCTTCTATACTTAAGATTACTTGAGCCTAAGTATAGGGGGATCACCGACTTCTATTCCTGTCAATTTCTCTTTGAGTTGTTGTAGCATAGGAGTCTTTTCACTTTTCTATACTTAGCACGAGTTATATCTTCCTTTGCCGCTCTCTGATCACTATGAGGACACAGTTCAAGCTAAGTATAGGGGGTGTCGTATATATTGTATATATACTTTAGACATAACTCGTACTTTTAAAAATATTTATTTATGGGGATATGTATATAAATTCATAAAATCCATGTGTGCGTGTATAGATTTTGATCACCTAAAAAAACTTAAAAACGATAACAAATAAATCAACAAAAACTAAAAAAACAAAACAAAGCAAAACCAAACCAAAAAACAAACAAAACAACAACAACAACAATAAAAGAGACAAAAAAACAAAAAATTTCTTGTATATACTTGACTAACCCTTTTTCCTTTTTGAAAAAAAACTACAAAACCAAAAATCTATACAAAGTTGCATAAAAAACTCTTTTCGCATGTGCATCATTTTCCTTTCTTTTCCAAAAATCCAAAAAAAGATCAAAATTAGAAAATTGTTTCAAAAAATGCCTTCTTTTTTGCATTGTACATATTTCTTGCATTTGCGTGTGCTTTTTTCGGGATAGTACTGACATTTAAAGTCTGGAATAAAATTGAAGAATAGAGTTTAGTTGGGCCTTAATCCACTTAATTTCAGAGGAACCTTATAAGAACTTGAGTTAAGATTTTTCAGGTCCTAGTTACTTAATTCTTTGAGTCCATAAGACTATGTTCACATGTCATCTTGATTAGTCTAAGTAGAACATTTAACAACACACGCATGATTCTTTCAGACCGTGGCTTATCTTGGACAAGCACTCTACACGTAGCTCTTCATGGTGGAGGTAGTGAGGAGGCAGAATCTTTTAGCTTGGAGTACCATATGAGGGTAGTACATCTAGGAGGAACCTCTCGTCTTCCTCTAGGGAGGGAAGTGCGTCTGAACCTGGTCTAGCGATGTTGAGGTCTAAAGATAGGATGTTGTGGGGTTACAATAATGCTTCAAAAGAGGGATAGTCTACTAGCTCAAGAGGAAAAACTCCTTATGTATATGTTGCACCTTGTATATATTTTCAAAAAAAAAGGAAAAAATGCATAATCTCTAAAAGTAGACAGGCCTGATTGAAAAGTAAAATGCTTGTCGGAGTGTATATACAAGGATAAAAAAAGAAATTAGTAAGAGCTTCAAAGTCAAAATTTTTATAAGCTTGCAGCTGGATGACTTGGCTACACTGGTCATGCATCCTAGGATAGGTAGCTACACTGGTTACCTCCATTCTTTTCTCCATCTCCTCTTCTTGAGCTGGTTGTACTTGAATTAGAAGAGAATATCCCCGCTCCTCGAGGAAAGAGTTGCTAGATTGGGGGACTAGAGTTACCTTGTTGAGGGAGGTTGTTTCTTTGCTACTTTTGAGATGGGGAGCTATATTTCACTTACACCGTACATGTAAAGATTCATAGTCATAAGAATTTGTGTATGTAGACTTGCTCTGACCTGACTATTGAGGAGACCTGAATAGGAGTCTTGTGGAACTTAGAGGTTGTTAGGTTTTAAATCCAGCTCCTTTAAGGTTCCGCCACACTAAAATCAAAAGGTCCGATAGAACTCCATACAACAATTTTACGAAGATAAGTTTAATACTCAATATTGTCCTAATTCTTTATTTTCCCTTTCTTTTTCTCTTTCTTTTTATTCACTTATTCTTTCAAATAAGTGTTTGCTAAGGGACTAGCAAAGGTAAAGTATAGGGGGATGATGAATCTGCATTTCATCATCTTTATTCATTTATTTCAGCTTAAAATCCCTTATAGAACACATGTATATAACACTAACTCCATATTATTACTAACTTGCATCTATGTGTAAATATTATACACTTATTACCATTTTAACCTAAAATAAACAAATAAATAAAGGAAAAATAAAGAAAAAGAAGAAGAAGAAGAAGATTGTATATATGTAATAGATACAGGCTGACCCGAACCCCGAGAGAAGGTCAAGACTTGACCTGATCAACTAAGAATAAAGTAGGGGGAGATATGGTCCTTAATCAAAAAAATCCAAAAAATTGTGTGCTGTGTATATTTTTATAGTACACTATTTTATTTGTATATAAATTGACCTCAAACAAAATAATGTTCCAAACAAAAGTTGTAAATAAAAATGTTTCCTAATTAATAAAAATGTTTGCAAAATAAAATCATGTACAGAATAAAAGCAACCACACTTGGAAAAAACCACTAAGCGATAATTGAAAGACCAATTTCGGCTCCATATGAATTCAAATTGAACCAAACTCATTTCCATTGTATTTTAAATTAAATTATCTTTAAAATGGCTATGATTTCATAATTTTTTGAGTTACAGTTGAAAAGTCAGTTTTCTAGGGTGGTTTGTGCAATTTTCCCATGTATTTGTACATATTGTATTTGTAAATATTTTTACTAATTATTTAAAACAAAATTTAAAAAAAATAAAAATTTTAAACAAAAAAACTAAATTCCTTATTTAACTATGTATATGTATATAATGTATCATATGTATATAGTATATGAATATAGTTGCTATTCTTAAATAACCACCACAAAAAAATTAAAAAATAACATTTTTTATTCAATTTAATTATATGGTGAAAATACAAAAAATTAATTTGTAAATAATTTAAACATTTATCTCTTTCTTATCTCAATCTCATTTCAATTTTTCCTTATCTCTTTATCTCATTTCAATTTTTTGAATTTCGAATTCTTATCTTTTCTATTTATATGGATCCTTCTCCCTCATTTCAACTTGATAAATCTTTGGTGAGAGAGGAGCCCGATCTCTGAGAGTCTTCTTGTCCCAGAAGGTTGCCTAGCCTCTGAGCCATCCGGTGACAGTGTGTCGACCTTCATCGAGGTGATCAAGGTCTTTTCTGCTCCTATGGTGAGATCCACATTTTTTCTCTTGTTTTTATATCTTAGGTTAATCTTAGTTTTATTTTTTACCTCCTTATTTCGTTGTCATTTTTGTCTAGATCTTAGAATCCATCACGATTTGATCCGTCAATGACTTGATTTTTCATTTCCCATCTTGATCTATTCACGTTCTTTCCTAACTCGCACGATCTCTTACCTCCGACCATGCACAATGGTCGGAGATCCGATTCCATCCTCCATTTTCTGCGGAACTGCACTCATTCACGACTTCCTTTTTGATTTTGGGGTCGAGCGTCGTGCCCATATCCTAATTGTTTATAAATAAAAAAATAAATAAACAAAAAAATCTTTCTTTCTAACATTTGTATTGCAGGATTAAAACACAAAAATAAATAAATAAAATTATAAAAAAAGCTCTGCAATTTCTATTTTTGAAAAAAAATATTATTTTGTTTATGTTTTTACATTTGAAAAAAAGTCACCACCCAATGGTTGTGCACGCCCGCAGCCCCGCTCTTGAGCACCGCCGCTCGCAGCGCACGCCCACCGCCAACCACTGACGGTTGTCCGACGCCCGACCGCCGCGCCTTCACCCCCCGCGCGAGCGCCGACCTCTATTGTGTGATGCCCTCCGCCCAGCGGTGCCGCACTGATCGCCGACGACCAATGCAACGCGGGTTGCTCCCTGCCTCCATCGCGGTGTGGTTTGGCTGCAGCCCCACATGACCTCCGTGCGAACCTCGTGAAGCCCGCTTCCCACCAGCGTGCAAACCGCCGTGCGAGCTCCCTCACCACCTTGAGAGACGCCATCACCCCAGCACAGGAACACTGCAGCTCCACATCATCGACGACCTCTGAATCCCCGTGTGAAGAAGCACCCTCGACCACTGTCATCTCCAATTTCCAGCCCGCCGTGAAACCCGCACCGCTCCTGCCGTCGACAACCGCCCATCCTCGTTGAAGATCAGGGGGAGCAACCCCCCTTTTGCCAGTTGAAGAACAAAGAACGAAGCAGGGAACCCTAGGGGAATAATAAAAACAATTGGGAAAATTTCGTTACGTTCCTACGAGGTTTCTGAAATTGCAAAAGAGCCATGCCAGTTCAAGCATTATATTTGGGCGAAATTGCATCTACACCCACGGAAATATTCTGCTAATTGCAAGGAAGCCCCTACCAACTCCTCAAGCATGTGCATTGCACGGACCATCTGGGTAAATTGTAACATCTCTCTGAATATTCATTTTTATTTTCTTTTGATACAAAAACTTTAAACTATTTATGTTTCAGTCCCTGTACGTCCAAATTATTTATCGGTTCTTCTATTCATTGAAATAAATGTGGTATTTATTCTGAAATTTCTATAAAAATTTCTACATACTCCTGCTATATGCATGTTCATTGCATAAAATTTCCATTTCATTTTATGTTCATTTGTTATTGTTAAAAAATAAAAAACAATGTCATTTTCTCTTTCTGAAATTCAAAAAATCATAAAAAATGAATATTGCTCTAAAAATTCCAAAAGAATTAGATTATTTTTCTTTCGTTATCTTTTAATTTCTAACCAATTTTTGTGCATTAATTCTTTTTAAAACCCAAAAAAAATGAAAATACCAAAAATATAAGAAAAAACATTGAAATTTCTACAAAAAATCCAAAAATAATTATTTCAGTTTTTGTTTGTAGATATTTGTCTATATTTTAGCATAAAAATAATTGCCAGGAGTTTTGGGCATTAAAATATTTTTAAGTTGCATATTACTCCAGGTTGTGCATTGTTTATCATTTTTTCCACTGTTTGATTTAGAAAAACATAAAAACATCTAAAAATTCTACAAAAATTCCCAAAAACATTTCAAAACCTTTAAAACCCAAAAAAAATATCTGGATTTTTTTGAGTATTTCTAACTATTTTGAAAAATACAAAGAGTGTGGTCTGTGTATTTCTTCTCGTGTGCATATTGTTCTTTATTTTTGAAAATAAAAAATTGCAAAATTAAAATCACTAAAAAATTAAAAATCAGAAAATTAAAAAATAGAAATAAAAAAATTAAAAAATTAAAGACAAAAAAATCACAAAAAACAAGATAGTTCGCCTTTGAGATTCCTGCTTTTTCTCTTAATTGAATGTCTTTTGATTATTTGAATAACCCTCGGGAATTGTAGTCTCCCTGAGTTCGATCATGTCCGCTATACATATAAATAAGTAGCAAAAACATTTCTCTTACTGCACCTTATTCTTTGTAATTATTTTACAACGAGAGAAGAAGAAAATTTGTTTGTTTGTTGACACTTGATTGGGTTGCAACTTCATTGTTCATAATTAATATAATTAAAACTCTTCAGAAAGCGTAGCAGCAAAATGATAATATTTATTTCAATGAGGAAAGCATGCAAGATAAAAATCTAAAAAATAAGGACTGAACTGCAAACTATTCACTATTTTGTATTAAAAGATAACCAGAAAAATATGCAAGATAAACTTGCAAATTATCCATGAATGGCGTGGACAACATGTGATTTGTCTCTGGAAAGCAGGGGCGTTTTTGTAATATGCAAAAGATTCTGGGGGATGAAACATAATATCGTCCAAGTATAATGCAGGCAAGGTCTCTTCTGTAATATCTAAAACTTCTGGGGAACTTTATGCAATTAGCCCAAATGAAATAATATCCCTAGGGTTCCTTCTATGTTTCCTTCATTTCAAGCCAAGACCAAAGGGTGTTGCCCCTTCTTCCTAGCGGTGGAGGTACGAGGATATCGAGGGCGGCGTGGCGTCGAGCCGCGCGTGGACAGAGGATGACTGCATGGTTGGAGGCCTCGCGTGATCGCGCAACTGGCGTTGAGGAGTGGCGATGAAGTGGGCTATGGCAGTTGGGTTTCTTCACGTCGCCAGCCAGCCACCTCTTCCGTCGAGTGCCACCTGCGGCGCGGCCTCTTTATCAGATCAGATCAGATCAAATCAAATCAGATCATTGCAGATTTCTTATAACAAGACCATCATTGAAAATTTTTGTGCATCTATAAATTCAGAGCTTATAGAGTCAAGGGTGAACAGTATACAGTTGACAGATTTGACACCACTGATTCCTTGCTCAATTCCAAAGGTTACCATTGAGAAAATTCAGACACCTCCAGAGCTCAAGCAGCTTCCAGCGAGAAGTATGCCTTCCTTGCAGGTAAGCCGAACATGTTTCTTGTAATCATCAATTCTGTGACTCAGGAACAAGAATATCAACTGATCGAGGTTCTGAAAAGAAACCGCAAGGCAATTGGCTGGAAGATTTCTGATCTCCGAGGGATTAACCCTTCATTATGCTCTCATCACATTTACCTGGAAGAAGATAGCAATTCGTCCCGTGAATTTCAGTGAAGACTTAATCCAAATCTCAAGGATGTGCTAGGCCTCTACGAACCTTGCTATCTCTCCTCACTTGTTATGAATGAGATTATGAAATGGTGTGATGTGGGCTTATTTATCCCATCTTTGAAATAAAGCGGGTGAGTTGTCTGCATGTCCTAACGAAAAAGCCAGGGACCGCCATCGTGAAGAACGACAAAGGAGATGAGATCGCTACCAGAGTCCCTACATCCTTGCATGTCTGTGTTGATTACAAACACTTGAATTTAGCGACCAAGAAGGATCATTTCCCTCTCTCTTCATCGTCCAGATCGTTGAGAGATTGGCCGTGAAGGAGTATTTTTGCTTCTTGGATGGATACTATGGGTGCAATCAGGTAGCTATCACTCCAGAATACCAACAAAAAACTACCTTCACATGTCCATTTGGTACATATGCCTTCCGCAGGATGCTATTTGGCTTGCGCAATGCTCCTGTAGCCTTTTAGAGGTGCATGTTGGCAGTAATTGCAAAAATGGTCGTTCGTTTTCTCAAGGTATTCCTGGATGATTTTTCGGTCTATAGTGTCAGCTTTGATCCATGACTATCATATTTATACCGAGTCTTGAAAATATGTTGCAAAGTAAACTTGGTGCTCTTGTGGGAGAAGAGTCATTTTATGGCAACCGAGGGAATTGTTCTAGGCCATGTACCATTTGAGATCATGACAAACGCCTCAGACTATGCCATTAGTGCAGTTCTTGGATAGAGGAGAGACAATCTTCCATTTGCGATTCACAGCATAACTCTTGATGAAGCACAGAGGAATTACACAGTTACTGAGAAAGAGCTACTTGCAGTTGTCTTCTCCCGGGGAGAAGTTCATATCTCATTTAATCGGATCAAAAGTTATTGTTTATACGGACCACTCCATCATCCGGTACTTGCAAGCCAAGAAGGATGCCAAACCAAGGCTAATCATGAGGATCCTTCTACTCTAGGAATTTGATCTTGAAATCAGTGATAGGCCTGGAGTTAAAAATGTGGTCGCAGATCTTTTGTCCAAATTGACAGAGCCAGATACTCATGAGCAGAGCCTAATACTGATCAATGAAACCTTTCCAAATGAGGCAATTATATCAATCACCTCGCTCCCCTGGTTCGTTGATATTGTGAATTATCTTGTGTCAAAGAGTACTCCACAAGATTGGCCCAAGCTGAAGATGGACAAGTTCTTCTCACAAATTCATTTTTATCAGTGGGAGGATCCATATCTCTTTTGTGAGAGGGCATATTGCGTCTGGAGGAGGTGCATTCTTCAGGAGGAAGTTGACAGTGTCCTTGAGCATTATCATGCTCGAGAATCAGGAGGACACCACTCTAGCAGATGTACGATAGCAAAGATACTTCAATGCAGCCTCTGGGGGCCAACATTATTCAAAGATGTAGAGGATTTTGTGAAGCATTGCACTGACTGTCAGAAGATGGGTGGCACTATCAAAATGAGAGTCACAATCCCTGAAATATATTCAGATTGCAGATATGTTTGATACATGTGGCATTGATTTCATGGGCTCATTTCCTAACAATCAAGGCTATGAATATATTATGCATGATGTTGACTACGTGAGTCGTTGGGTGGAGGTTATCCCTACCCGAGCCACTGACAGTTGTATCGTTTACCAGTTTCTGAAGGAAAATATCATTGCACGGTTAATGTCAGATGGGGGTAGCCATTTTATCGACAAAGAGGTGAAGAAACTAACTCAGGAATACTGCATTGAACATCGAGTAGCCTCTCCATACCACCCACAGTCTAATGTCTTGGCAGAATGTTTGAATAGGAAAATCAAGATAATTCTTTAGAAACTTGTACATCCAGACATAAAGAACTGGTCTCAACTGCTTGACTCAGTTCTCTGGGCCTATCAGATTGCATAGAAATCCCTGTGGGGATGTCTCCCTACCACATGTTTTACGACAAGCCATACCATTTGCCCATTAAGCTCATTCACAAATATTTATGGGCAATAAATATCTACGATTTGGATCGAAGAAAGCTAGAAAGATCAAGAAGATAGATCTGAACAGACTTCTCGAATCCTGCAACTATGCATATGACAACAGTCATGTACAAGGAAAAGGTCAAGAAGTGACACGACAAGCACATCCACCGCAAGACCTTCGAGCCAAGTCAGAAAGTCTGGTTATTTGATGCAAATTTAAAACTATTCTCGGGGAAGTTGAAGAACAAGTGGATAGGGTCGATCATTGTGAAGCATGTGTGTGACAACGTCAGTATAGTCATATCTGGTTTGTCAGCTGATGCACAACCCTTCCTCATCAATGGATAACTTCTGAAGCTGTACCTTGAACATGATACCTTCATGTCTGTAGTTGAATCCATTCCGATGATCGATGAACAAGAACTTCCAGCGGCGACATCTATAGATTCAGATAAAGCGGGCAAAAATATCTTTGATTAGTTAATCATTTCCTTCATTTTCAATTCTTTGATTCTTCTGAAGCTTCACTCATCCCATTCATTGTTGTTGTACATAGGGTATACTTCATCCTAGGTATGGGGGGATGAGAGTCTACGGGTGTTCATATCTTAATCTCCTCGCTTGTCTCCTCAACTTTTGACATTCTTTCTATGCTCAAGGTATTTTATCAAAAGTATAGGGGGATACAGGACAAGCCGTTGATTTGTGTATTCCCACCCTCGACCCTCCCTGCCTTGTGTACAGTCTGTTCTACTTAGGATTACTTGATCCTAAGTATAGGATGGTCGGTTGCCTTCTCATTCTTTATTTAGTTGTTTTAGTATAGATTCTCCTATAGTTAGTATGAGTTTTGTCTTCCTTCTATCTCTGATCTATGAGGACATAACTCAAGCTAAGTATAGGGGGTCATATATACATGTTGTATATATTTTAGCCCTAACCCGTACTTGTGTATTTTCAAATAATATGGCTAATTAATAAAAATTAAAACACACATACAATCCTTTGTATATACTGATTAATAGATCGGTTAAAAATACTTTGCAAAATGTCTGAAAATGGTTAGAAAATCTCTTTGAAAAATATTTTGAAAACTGTTTGGAAAATGTTTTGTAAAATGTTTTCAACCTTTGTAAAAATGTTTTGTTTGTAAAAAATTCTTCGCTTTACTTGAATAAAAATATTTTTAAAATCTATTTGCAAATGATTTCGAAATGGTTGCAAAAAAATTTGAAAAATCTATACATATTGTTTGAAAAATCTCTACAAATGATTTTCAAATTTTGTAAATGTTTGCAAAAATTATTTGTCAAATTATTCTTTCAAAATAAAGTTTTCAAAATGTTTGTCAAAATCTTTGGAAATTATTTTGAGGACTATAGAAATTCTTTACAAATCTTGTACATACAAAGTGTAAATTCCTTAACTTTTCCTGAAAAATCATTAAACATTTACAAAATAAAAAATCTATAAAAAAATTGCAAAATATTTTCAAAAACTGGATACAAATTTTCAAAATCTTTTCAAAAATCCATAAAAAGTTCAAAATCAAAAAATTGTGTCACAAAAATATTTTCTGCATTGTGCAAAGTATTTGCATTTTTCAGATTGATGATGATAATTGAAAAAGTCTAAATAAAATCCGAAGATTGGAGCTTAGTTGGACCTTAATCCACTTAATCGCAAGGACCTAAAGGGAACTGGAATTAAGGCACTTCAGGTCTGTTAGACATAATTCTTGGAGATCACAAGACTTAGTTCAGTGACGTCTTGACTGCCTAAGTAGAACATTTCGGAACACATGCATGGCTCTTTAGATAGTGACCTATCTTGCACACTTGCACCTTGCACTTTGCTCAGCTCACTTGAAGTGGTAGAGGGCTAGATTTGCTGGCATGAGACACAAGCCAATGGAAACATCAGAATTCAGACATCTGTGGCAATTATAACCCAACCCAATCCAATAGACATGAGGTCTAAGGAATGAATGTTGTGGGTTAAAATAATGCTTCAAAAGAGGTAGTCTACTGGCTCAAGAGGAAAAAGTCCTTATGTAAATGTTGTTGTATATAGTATTAAAAAAACTCCCAAAGAATAGACGGGCAAAATTCCAAGAAAAATCAATTCCCATCGGAGTATATATGTAGTCAATAAGAAAACTTGAGATTCAAAGTCAAATCAATGTGAGCATGTAGCCGGATGACTTGGCTACACTGGTCAAGCCTCCTAGGATAGGAAGCTACACTGGCTACCGTCCATTATCTTCTTCACCTCCTCTTCTTGAGACTGTTGCACATGAACCTAGAATGAAATACACCGCTTCTCGAGGAAAGAGTTGTTGGATTGGGGAATTATGGCCACCATGTTAGACAAGAGTGACTTTTACCGCTTTAGATGAGAGGAGCTACATATCACACATAGTGTACAAGATAGACTCATAGTCATTAGGGACTGCGTATGACATCAAAGTGTTCTGATCTTGCTTTTGAGGAGACATGGCAGAGTTTTGTGACTCTCGGAGGTTGTTGTGTTGTAAGTCTGGTTCCCAATCATGGTTCCAGCTACAGCTAAAATCAATCCAAGTTATTTCTTTTTCTTTCCTTTATTTTTCATTTCTGCACTTCTAATCATAAGTGTTTACTTGGGACTAGCAAATCCAAGTGGCCTTAAATCATTAGCTAAATACATGTATATAGCATTTATTCTCATTCTCTGATTTTCCTGATTATACTGCTTCCAGCTTCACCCTTTGGTCAAAGGGAAGGCCCTCGAGCCAGGGAAACTTTTGGTGTAGGTCCGTGACATTGGGAATCAATCTACGACCCTAACGAACACCAAGAATAGACCTAGGTCATCCGGAGATGACCGAGTTCCATAGTCACCCTCTTCGTCATCGGAGACTACCACTACATGCGGAGGAGTTCTAGCAAGTTGTTGGAGCCATTAGAGTAGCGAGCCACCATCGAGGAACGGAGAAACGATGGATTGAAGCTTGTCGGTTGTCAGTTCTTCGGATGTTCTTCAAGCCATCTTCCCCGCCATCCGATCAAGTGCATGGCCCAGATCTAATCTGGGCCTTTGAATCCACTCAAAGGGGTATGTGAGGGTAGTCGTCTGATCAGCCATGTGGAGAATCTACAACGGTTGGATCTAGCGCTCTTAAGTGGTACAAGTTGCAAAGACCCTCCTGCTCTTTTTGTACTTTGTATCAAGCATTGTAAATATTTATTTAAGTACAAAAGTTCTTGGACTATTTGGATGTACCCTCTTATTACTTTTTAATATTATAATAGAGTCTAGTGTCAGGTCACCTGATGTGGACCCCCACGTGAGGGGACATTTTGCAACTAGGAACTTTCAGATTTTGTATTTGCTATTTAACACCGAAAAATCAAGTTGTAGCACATTATTTCTGGTTAAATTGCATGTGAGCTCATGTGGTTTATTTTATTTGTAAAACCATCCCTGCCAACTCGACATAATTTTTTTTCATTTATTTTTATTATAGCTCCTATGATCTAAAAATTCTAAAAAAATAGATATATGTGCAAGATTGCCTTCTGATTTATGTTATATTTTTTATTTGTCATTTTTCATGTAGTTAATATTTATTAAAAAAACATTTAGAGTTATTTTATTCCCTATTTGGCTTAAAAAATACAAAAAAATAAAATCTTTTTTGAAAAAATCCAAAAAACATTTCCTACTATTTATTTCTCTATTTTATAGCTACAGATCAAAAATCACAAAAATACCAAAAGGATCCTAAAAATTAGCAAACCCTTGCTAACTCTAAAAAATTTGCAAATATTTTTGAAAAATAAAAAAATATTAGATTATATCCTATATTTTATAAACATTATTATCTACATATTAAAATTGATTTGGGGAAATTTTGAGACTATTTCCTATTTTTAAATCTCAAATCAATTCGGCCTATTTTACAAGCTCTTGATTTTGTATTCTTTGGACTTTAAAAATACCTAAAAATTAGAAAAAATGCTTGAAAAATCAAAAAATATTAGGAAAAATATAAAAAACACAAAAATATATTGTTCTATAATTTTTTATTATATGTAGCTATATGTATAGTTATAATACCCTATAATGTATAATAAACCTTTATATAGTTATATATAATTAATATTTCTATTAATTATTCTAAATACCTTATAAATATTTTAATTCCCTTTAAAAAATAAAAAGGATTATCCTCTTTGATTATTGATTTTTACATATTTATTATATATATATACTATTATAAAGTATGTATATTATATATATAGCCCTTATTATTCCTTTATATATATCCTTGTATATATTAATTATATTATTAAATTAAAAAGGAATTTAAAAACATAAAATTAGAAATAAAAAATTAATTAAATTAAATTAATTATAATAAAAAAGAAATTATTTTATTTCATTAAAACTTGTATACACATTGAGTGTTTTTATTCACATCTGTGTACACTTTCTTTATTTATTCATTTAAATAATACATGCTCATCCCGTGCTCGACCCCTACTTGCTTGTCCACTTTACATACTTGTTTTGTAGGTATAATAAATTTTGATTCACACTTTCTTGCATTGACTGATTCTTAAGTTGTGTGTGTTGATTGTTATTTCAACCACTTGGTCTAGGTGAGTTGTCATAACAATGACTTTGTGGTCTTGCATTATGTGGACCGCAAGACCGCTCCCCTAATTTTAGTGGTTGAATAGACTCCCCTCTCTCTTTTTCACCAAATAATTGGGATCACTCTTATCCCAAGTTCTCTTCCTTTTGAATGGAGATCTACCAGCCTCCATTCACATCTCTAACTCAAATAATGTTCAGGATCGACCCTGATCTTGAACGTTTCTCGACATCTGATGCTTGTTTCCATTCTGATGAAAGACTTGTTCTGCAATTCTTGTCAGATCCAGACACACTCATGGCTTTGTGAAAAGTGAAGGCACAACAGATTGAGTAGAATGAAGTCATTGCGCACATGATCGCCTCCATAAAGTCGATACAACATCAATCGAGTGCATATGCCGATGAACAAGCCGCCTTCCAAAAGATACTCCTAGATATGAGGAGAGATAGAGAACAAAGACGAGGAGAATGATAGGAACACTAGGTAGATGGACCACATAGAGGTTAGAAGAGAGAAGAGAGGTTCCTAAGCCCACACTGAAAGAGGCATACAATCCTGTCGCTGGCCAGATAACCGAGTGGATCCACATACAACCAATCCACAGATACTTTAAGCTGAAGCTGCATCTCTTGTCCCTTCTTCCCTCATGTTATGGTAACACCAATGAGGAACCATATATTCATATGCAACAATTTGGTCACATCTGCGCAACCATACATTACCCCAACATTCCTCTGGGGATTGTCAAAATGATTGCTTTTCCATTCAGAATTCAGGAAAAGGCTCTTTACTGGATCAACCATTTGGGGAAAGTGGTAACGACCTAGGAGGATTTGAAGTCACTTTTCTCCACAAGTACTATCTACTGGGTCGTCTCAACTACATGTGTTCCCACATAGCTAACTTCTCCCAAGGACCCCACGAATCTATCGCTTAAGCATGGGAGAAGTTTAAAGATTTATTGGAAAAATACCCCCACTACGACATTCCAAAGACCGGCTTGGTCCGTCATTTTTTTCGCGAGGTTGACTGAGAAAAATCGACGACTGGTGGATGTCGCATGTGGAGGATCCCATTTAAATAAGGATGAAGATGTAGTGTGGAAATTTTTTGAAAATGGCCAAAGGAGAGGCCACTCTCTCTTCATGACATACATATCAGAAACAACCACAGATCCTCAAAATCTGTTAATATGGAGGCTTCGCAGGAAGAAGACATGTGTGAAAGCTTGAATCAGCATAACCGGCAACCACCTGTCCAAAGTGGACATTATTGAGAAGAGAACATAGGACCTAGAAAAACTGTCTTTGGTCGAAAAGAGGATGAAGAATCTGGACAAGCTTGACCAGATCACCAAGCAATTGGAACTCCTGGTCAGCCCCGTCAACATGTGTTAGTCTATGAGCCAACCCCCGAGACCCTTTCCAAACCGCAACATCAACTGCAGAGTCCATGGCAACCATCACCAGTCCAACACGTATACTACATGCAGGCCTTTGACCAAGTACCGCAACAACAACTGCAGTAGCATATGGTGGTTTACAACCCCGAGTCCTAACCATCTTTCCTCAAGCCGTTCTTCCCACCTCTACTCCGCATTCAAGAGGTGAACGATGTATGGAGAAATGACATACAACTGACCTGTCCTAGCGGGCACCATCGTGGTTAGTCATCGGCCATGTTCCTGTTCCACCAGAACAATCAGGGTGGACGACTTGTCCACCACCAGCCTCAATAGCAACCAGTCTCAATGCACACACTTCGAGATAGAGCTATCAACAGTCTGCATATCATCAGCAACTATCTGCTCATTATAACAACCAGTATCCCCCTCCTATATATTATCAGCGATTCCCTCCTCATCATTTTCCATAGGGTTATAAGTCATAGCCTCTGCACCACTATCAGAGTCAGCGTGCCCAGCACACTGAGCAGACAGAGGCCACGCTCGTGTACCCCATACTGGATTTCCTGGCTCAGCTGGTGAAGAGCCTAATCTAGATGAGCCTGAAGCTTGATGACCTAACTATTGTGAAAACTATCATTCCTGTGCAGGTTGAGGAGAATCTGAATAAGTTCTAGCAGAAGGAGTAGGTAGTTTGTGATATGTCCTCCATCCCCATAGAGTTTGGTATGAATCATTTTTTATGTTATCGAACATTGTGACTCTCAGGAGCGGTAGGATCGTACATCTGTCTGCCTCTACGAAAAGAACAAATAAAGATTCAATGGGTGAATCGCCATCTTCTACGTCAGCCTATCTTGCAGCAGGTCTATGTAAAGAAGAAGGAGGAGGAGTAGGAGCCACACCAGACCAGAAAATACAAAAAAATGAAGAAAACAAAAAATCACAACAACATAATAACAGCCAAGGATAAGTTGTGCATGACCAGGAGAGGTCAGCATCAACAACTGATCCCATACCTACCAACAAAGCTGAATTTCCAGCTTTTATTCCCCCTATTTTGAATTATTGTATCCCTCCTAATCATTCATTTGTTGATGATTCTCATGTAAATAAAACTTTTGTGATGTAAATATTCTATTTTAGATGCTATGAAAAATTCCATAAAAATAAGAAAATAAAAAACAACATTATATGATCATGTCGTTGTGGAAATTCTACAGAACATCTTTCTAGAAATGCCACTACTAAAAGCCATGGAATACGTTCCTAAAGTAAAGAAAGGGTTGAAAGAGGCATGTACATATAAGCCTCGATCCTGCAAAAGTAGACATAACAAATCATAAAAGTGCATCCTCACCATGGCTACTATGAACGCAATCAATGACCTCCCGACAAAGAAGAAAGACAAGGGAGCAACTTTAATCAAATGTGAAATTTTCTATCATTTTTTTGAGTGAACTTTGCTTGATAGTGATTCCTCCATTAACCTTATGCCCACATCACTTCTTAGGGAATTCAGATTTGATCTGCTTAAATCAACCAAAATGATCCTTCAGTTTGCTGATCGATCCATTAAATGACCCCAAGGTTTATTGGGAGATGTTATCATAACAGTGCAGGATATGAAGTTCCCTATGGACTTTATTATCCTAGACATGGATTCGTATACATCGTTACTCTAGACACCAATCATACTTGGTCAATCATTCCTTCGAAGAGATGAAGTGGTAGTTGATTATGGGTTTGGAAGGATCACGTTTCGCTCATGTAGTATAAGGTCACCATTGAAATGATTGTCGAGCCAAAAGCCGTAGAGAGCACATCTGAGAAAAGTGGCCCAAAATCAGAAACAGAGGACTGTGACATATTTGATGATATCAGAGATCCACATTTATCTTTAATTGACACTGAAATATGGGAAATCATCTTTCCGGAGGGGGACCTGGAAAGGACAGTCAATTTTTATTCCTTAGCCAACATGGAAATTCATGATGATGAGTTGATCGATTATTTGATGAAATTCATCCCGAACTGAACAAGAGGAAATAATTGCATATATGTTCCGTATATTATTATTTGAATCAAGGGTGACAGAGGTGGACCTTACCTTATTGTCAACAGATCATACGTCAGCAACCAGAAGAGTTTAACATCATTGAGAAGCCAACTCAGACTCCACCATAATTGAAGCCTCTTCTGACAAATCTAAAGTATTCCTTCCTTATAGGTGAGCCTGAAATGTGTCCGGTCATCATCATCTCATGATTGACCATGGATCAAGAATCTCACTAGTTATAGATTCTAGAGAAAAATCGCAAGGCTCCTGGTTGGAATGTTTCAAAGCGAGGGATAAATCCGACCATGTGTTCATACTATATTTACTTAAAGGATTATACCAAACCGTCCTACGAGTTTTAGTGTAGGTTGAATCCTGATCTTCACGATGTTATCATGAAAGAGATAATGAAGTGGTGTGAGGCTCGCTTTATTCATCTCCGACTCAAAATAGGTGAGCCCATTGCATGTGGTTTCGAAGAAATCCAAAATTATGGTCGTTACTAATGACTAAGGAGAGGAGATCTCGACCCGAGTACCTACATCTTGGCACATTTGTGTAGATTACCAGTGCATAAACACATCTACTAAGAAGGATCAATTTCTTCTAGCTTTTATTGATGAAGTGCTTGAGAGGTTGGTAGCGAAAGAGTTGGGTACTCTGGGTACAACCAAGTGGTCACCGCCTCAGAAGATCAAGAGAAGACAACCTTCACTTGTCCGTTTGGCACCTATGCCTTCAAGCACATGCACTCTAGATTGTGTAATGCACCTGCTACATTCCAAAGGTATATATTGGTTGTGTTCGTCAACATGGTGGTCTTGGACATGTGAGCCCACGGTGAGCCATTATGCAATAAATGTTATTGCAATTCACTCCTTAATCTGAAAATTAATAATAACAAATATGCATAATAGGTCCCTTAGTACAATTAGGGTTATGTACCATGGCCATCTTAAGAATCATACAACTGTTGATTCAATAGTTAAATCGTATAGGTTGGTGCTTGGATGATATCTAAAGGTTAGATTGAGGACTCATCAAGCACCATCAAATGATTGTTAAAAGAGGATCTCCATCCAGAGAGGAGATGGAAATCCTTCTCTGAAAGTTGATATCTGACCGACCTCGATGCAGGTCCACTGCATAGGAATAGAGATTCGGAGGTGTCAGATAAGTTAGGTCAAAAAGTTTACTTAGCAAAATAACCAATACCTATGTCATATGCAATCACGATATAGGCACGCATCCTCTAATCGGAGACAGATGTATTACTATATGTCTAAGTATGTACATTAGGCATACTATTAGGTTGATGATGTAATCAAGGTTTATACACCGACAAGCTGGTGTGCATACGAGGGCATATGAGTAATGTGATCTCTCAAAGGGATCATATATGCTCACTATAGAACTAGAATACATGATCTCACTCATGAGATATTGGAATCTACCAAATTCCATACATGGTCATCTTGCTTTGGAAGCATGATAAGAATTTGTAGGTATGATATTTTATTTTGGAAAGTATATGACCGATACCAACTCCCAATGATCAAATGAGAAACTTAATGATAAAGCCTTGAAGGAGATAGTTCAAATGTGATATAAAACTTCGGATTTATTATAGGTCTTCTAGTATATAGGATGTATGGGTATTAGGAATACTCGAGGGTGATGTGATCATAAACTATTGTATAACTATGACATATGACATTTCCATTTTGAGGGAGAGATGAAACAAGTTTGGTTTTAGTGACTCCTCTCAATAGATTAGTAATCCAATCTTAGTTCAAATGTTGGACATTGATCTGAATGTTATTCAGATGCAATGAGAAGATTAGATTTACAATTTGATTTAATCAAACATCTCTGGATGGTTCCCTTGATCTGCATTTGACATATGATCTCAATATCTAAGTCACTATACATGGAATGTAGAATCGTCATATCCTTATCTCCAAGTATCCGCAGAGAAAGCACACTATTCTTGAAAGAGTTTGAGAATAATTCCATTACTGGTGATGTATCTGAGCACTGGGAATTGATGATTAAATTTTATTTAATTATCATGAATAATGTGAAATGGTTCATACTATTTGGACACATGAGACTTGTTATCTAAGATAATGAAATATGATTTACTTATCAATGATATGATTAATATGGATATTACTCTCCATAATTATCATAATATTATAAATATACTTTATAATATGATGGAGAGATTTAATTGTAAATTACAAATTAAATGTTAATGTGAACTGGATCATTGTAAATGTAATTTAAATTTTATATTGGATGCTTGAATATGATTTATAATTATTGATGGCATGATTGAAGTTATCACAAAATAATTTGGAATATTTTGGTGAATAATTTTGTAACAAAAGTTGTTGCACATGTGGAATATTAGGAGAGATATGAGATCTCTTATTTAAGGAAGAAGAGAGCCACCTACCTCTTTAAGAGGGTGAACAGCCATGGAGTCCTACTCCGTGTAGGGTCATTCACTCTATTAAGGGAAGGAGGCTTATCCTCTTTTCATTATTTCCATATTGAGATTGATTTGAATTAAACTGAATGTATTGTAAATTACTTGCAACAATTTTAATTATTTAAAATTGATTATTTATTGTTGCAAATTTATGCAAAAAAATCGTGGCCATTGATTGAATGCACAAAATAATCTAGATCCTTTATTATGAGTGACATGGATTGAGATCCATGGACATCTAATTTAGTATAAAAGGAGAGGTAGCCCTAGCCTTTTCTATTTACATCAATTTGAAGAGCAAAAACTCTCGCTCTCCCCCCTCATATTCTCACACGTGTCCTCCCTCTAAGTATCAACATTATAGCCGTCCACATTGTTGACCTAGAGAGACTGCAGTCATCATGATGCCGATGTATTGTTGGATCGACTGCTCGTGGATCTCCTCCATTGTCAGTCCCTCTTGCTCATGAAGAATGAATCGGATTCCGTAAGATGAAATTAGGAGACTCCTCGCTCGGATCATCAACTTGTATTGCAGGTAGCACATGTCTCATCCACAGGCCCGCATGTGAGACCCTTGTCGGATCGGACTTGAGATAGGAGGTCTCTTACTTTAGAGACAAGGGATCGCAAACATGCTTCAAGAGGTATTCCTATAACTCGTTCGAGATCTTGATGAAATGATTTGAGAAGTGTTCTCAAATCATGTGATTTCATCTATTTAAAAATTTTAATTTCCACTACCTGATGCAACTAGTATGACTACTTGCCCTACGTCGTATGTGATTCAACCTACACGCTTTCATGATGCTCTAATGTCCAAATACTAGACTTCAAGTTATATCAGAGCAAGGTTAAAGGTTTTGGATGTAATCCTAACCCTGAGGGAACAAGGTTTTCTATATCGATTGTGTAGGGACTCATGGTTTGTGCATATGATTCACGTTTTGAATAGTTTTTTGCTAAAATGAAAAGCTCCTATTTACTCACTTTTTGGACGAATTTTTTGGATAAAAAATATATTTAGAATGTCTAAATATGTCCCACAAAAAGTAGCCAATTGTTGGCACCAAAAGTGCATGAATTAAAATTTAAAAATTTCCCATAGTGAAATTGTGTTTGCTTGTATTCACATATCTATAAGAAATTAATTTTTCTTATTGTTTCCCTATCATAAAATGTGAAATAAATACCTTAATTAAGTAGATAATTAAATTGGTAAACTACTTGAATTTATTTCATGCAATTCCGACTCTGTTTGCCCTAGATATTCCATATTTAGTTGAGATGGTCGGATGATGATTGGATCATCAAGATCTCTTTCTTAATGTATTTATCATTCAATGAAAATAAAGGAAATTATGACTTTTCTCTGATTAATATTTATAAAAATATTTTATTAAACATCAACGACCATTGAATGATGGTTTCATGAAAAAAATCCTAGTTTATCCTACAATAGTTGTAGGACAACTTTTACATGCAAAACCAAATAACATGTTTGCCTAATATGCTTAGAAATTTAGGATCTCAAAGGTGTTTTAATATGCATAATATTTCTAGTGATTACAATATATGTACCATGCCGGTCACCAAGATCATGTGATTGATAAAATCTCTTAGTATAATTTGTACCAATTATGATGTCTTGAATTGATTCGGTGATGGTGTCTAAGTCGTGGATATGCTAATGGGTTACTTAATTGGTACCCTGCACCACAGTGGAAGCGCTCCATGTTAGCATAATTTGTCTGACATGGCTTGATCCATTTCAAGGATGGGTAGTATGAGAAGTCTCTACGTACTTTAATCAACTAATTGGAATAAGACAAATGTACAAATATGAGGATGCATACCATATAGTAATATCAAGCAAAATCCGTTTTTTTTGTTGGTTGAATTAGATTGTTGATTAGTTTAATATGATTAAATTAGTTAGATCCAATTAAAATACACTCCATTATGAATGGATATGTAGTTCACTTTGAAGAATTAATCGTAATGAATATGATTCATAATGACTAATTAAAATTTGAATGGGATATAGAGGATCATATAAATGGCATCCATTATTTGTGTCAATGTGAAGGGTTTCATCGCCATGGATTATATGATGGAGATGTCTATCCAAGCACACATGGATTGGGCTCTTTGCTTCTCAAAAAAGTAAGGTTGTATGCGTAGTGACCCCAATATTGATTCCTCTTATAATTGAAGCGGTATTTGTTTGTGCATAGCGAGTTCTATTCATGTAGACGGTTGATCCAATTAACAACGGGTCAACATCACCTTAGGGATGGTGGGTTCGGGTGTTAGAGACTGAATTGGGAAATGCAAGTTGGACTTGCAAGGTGGAATGAGTTCTCGCTTCTTTTTATCCGAGTTGAATTCTCTCATATAATTAGGATGTGACAAAGGTAGAAAAGAGATCTCAGATCTTGCTAGAGATATAACAATAAGTATGTCTCTTTCTTTGAATGTGAATAAGGGAATGAACTTTCAGAGTTTAAAAGGTAAGACAACTTTGATTTACAACATTAATAACCTTAATCGAAGATATATATTTATGTAAATTTTCTAATTTCAGATAACCTTCACTAAATCCACTCAAATCTACACTCAATCATAACCAGTATCATAGATTGGATCCATGACTAAGATGTAGTTTTTGCAGTTGGACACATAATATATGTGGTTTCAGTGTGCAAGTTTCCTCATGATTATGAGGATTGATAATTAAATAGACAATAGGATAACAACCTAGATTTGTGTGTCTCTAAAGTCTTGATCTCTCATTGAGTGTGCTTTGGAAGTAATACGTCTATGATGATCGTAATTGTTAATATCATTCTTAAAAATCGAAGAAGATGTTTTGGCAAACATACGTACTCTCAACATTTAATCATGGATGACATGGTTTGCTGTATTATGCAGAATGGTGTCTCGATAAGAGATGATGCACTCAAAATGTTTGAGTACCTGCCTGAACCTAAGTCTTTTTTGAGTTAAGATGAGTGTGGATATGATGAATGTCATCATTCTGCTATCTCTATCTTTCCCGATGCATCATATCATTCATATTGTACGAATGGGATGAAGCGAGAATAAATGCTGAAATACTCTTATATTAAAGTCCCTTGAGGACATATTCAATTTAAGAGATCCATTATCTTAAGTAATGGTTGTTTAAGGAAGCGTAATGGAAGCATGGGGTCTAGCCCATGTAAGAAGGAGAGTCAAAGAGTTAATTGTACTTCTATGAAATCTATAGATATGGCATCCAAAGAGTTGGATGAATCCCAATACTGCACCAAGCCGATGTACTAATAGTATGACTATCTAGATTATTTGAAATCCCTAGAGAAGGACCATGATGGTGCATCAGAATATACTACATCTACATATCATCATTGAAATTGGCTTACTTATAGATAATAATAAAGCCCAATAATTGTATCTCCTTCTAATAACGCTTACAATTGGTTGCATATGTTTTAGAAGACTAGTAAGTTTTGATATTGAGGTTTAATAGTCATCCACATGGGAGTTGATGCAATTGTTGCAACAATCTTCATTAGATAGAAAAACTACATATTTTCTATGGGAGACCCATCAGTCTTAGGGAATGTCTCTATGACGTAGATATTAGAATACATTCATTGTTTATTTTTGAATGAAAGTTAGAAGGAAGATGAAAAGAATTTGATCAAATCTTGGTATCCAGTACCTATTAGATGAATTTAAGGAATACCTTATAGAGAAAGGAATATCGTTCCTATCATACTGCTTCTAATACACCCCAGCTCAATGGAGTTGTAGGGAGACGCAGTTAGATCATGTGTGACATGATTTGAGCAATGATGAATCTAAGCATAATTACCTTTTAGTTTCCAAGTATATATGTAGTAGAAACTGTAATGTACATCCTTATTAAGATTCCATGCAAATATGAACCCAATGAAGGATATGGTATAATCCTCGAGCTCATCACGGAAGCGTGAGCATCATATCAAATACGACGAAGAACGACTAGTTGTTCTATGCAGCCGAATTTAAAAATTTATCATGTGATGAAACCACATGATCCAAGAACGATTCTCGGATCGTTTCATCTAAATCCATATCAAGTATAAAGGAATATTTTTTGTAGCGTGGTTGATCGAGTCTCTACAAAAAGAGACCTCTTATCTCAAGTCTGATCTTTGGAGAAGATGCTTGCGGGCGCGGGGATGAGTCGCGTGATCCTCGCAATCCAAGAAGTTGATCCAAGTAAGGTAAACTCCTGATCTCATCACAAGAAATCAAACACCTTTTCGTGAGCGAAGCACTCCAAATAAGATGGAGAACATAGGAACATCGAGGCGGCAGCGCGGTGGCGAAGCGATGACGAAGTTTCTCCTCTAGGGTATAGTGGACGGCCACCAATAGAGAGGGAGAGGAGATGGCGTGTGAAGGAGAGGAGAAGGCTTATTGTCTCTTAATTGCATAACCCTAGAGAGCATGGAATTCCTCTCTATTTATAGGGTTTTGGATCCATGGGACACACAAAATCAATGGATGAGATTGATTTGTGTTTCTTTCAATGGTCAAGATTGTTGTTAATAAAAAACCAACTAATAATTTAACTTAGATTAAATATATTTGATAAATAAAATATGATTCAATCCTAAATCAAATCAAGCAAGCATGGAGTCAATTGGTTGGAAAATCCACCCTCCATATATAGAGTGGACGGCCACCAATTTCCTTAGGGAAATTGTGGCCATCCACCCTTCCAATATGGAAGGATGGGATCTCCACCAATTTTGAGATCTCTTGTAACCTCTATGTAATCTCCATGATTTTCACAACAACTCTTGTTGCAAATTATTCTAAAAAATAATTCATAACTATTTTTAGAATATTGCAAACTTGCCATTGAAAATTGTGAATCATATTCACAACCCAAAATAAAATGTGATTTACATTTTCAATTAATTACACAATATGAATCCAATTCACACTAATAATTAATTAACAAATATAAATCATAATAAGCTCTCTCTAATACATTATAAATCGTATTTATAATATATTATGAATAATTGGATATTGATATCCTCATTATTCTTATCCTTAATAATTAAATCACATTTAATTATATTGGATAGACATTCACATGCATCGAGATAATTAAATCACATTTAATTATCAATCTCTCAATGCTTAGATATAATTCAACTATGGAATTATTCTTGAACCCTTTCAAGAATAATGCACTTTCTCCGCAGATACTTGGAGATAAGGATAGGGCGATTGTATTGTTCCACGTATAGTGACTTGGATATTGAGATCACATCTCAAATCCAGATCTCATGGACCCCCCACAGATGCTTGATTGAATCATGGCCGTAGACCTAATCTTCTCATTGCATCTGAATCTTATTCAGACCAATGTCCAATACATGGACTAAGATCAGGTCACTTCTCTATTGAGAGGAGTCACTAAACTCCAAACCTGTTTCATCACTCCCTCGAAATGAAAGCGTCATGGTTAGACAATCATTTATGATCACATCACCCTCAGGTATTCCCAACATCTGTACATCCTGCATACTGGAAGATCTATGATGAAACCCAAAGATATAGATCAATTTTATATTGTCTTGTTTAGGTTTTAATCATCAAGTTTCTCAATCTTGGTCATTGGGAATTGGTATTGATCATATGCTTTCTCAAAGCATATATCATACCTTCAAATTCTTGCCATGCTTCCAAAGCATGACGACCATGCATGGAATTTGATCAGTCCCAATACATCATGAGTGAGCTCATATCTTCCGATTCACAAGTGAACATGTATGACCCCTTTTGAGAGATCCTATTACTCATATGTCCTTACATGCACACCAGCTCGCCGGTGTAGAGACCCTGGTTAGGTCATCAACCTATTGGTCTGCCAAATGTACATACTTAGACATATAGTAACACATTTGTCTCTGGTTAGAGGATGCATGTCTATGCTGTGACAATATTCAACATAGGTATTTTGTTATCTCGATCTCGTTAAGTCAACCCTTTAACTTAACTAATCTGACACCTCCGAATCTCTATTCCCATGTAGAGGACATGCATCAAGAGGTCGGTCAGATATCAGCCTAAATGAGAAAGGATTGCCATCTCCTACTCAGGCTGGAGATCATCTCTCAACAATCATTTGATGGTGCTTGATGAGTCCTCAATCTAACTCTTTAGATATTCATCCAAGCACCAACCTCTATGATTCAATAACTAAATCAACAGATGTATGATCATCAAGATGGCCATGGTACATAACCCTAATTGTATTAAGGGACCTATTATGCAAATTGGTTATTCTTCATTTCAGATAATGGAATGATATTTGCAACAACATTTATTGCATAATGGCTCGTCGTGGGATCGCATGTCCAACAATCTCCCACTAGCCCAAAGAGCCATTAATGGGCTAATCATTTAAACCCGCACTCTTGTGGCAATCATTGGCTATTTAGAAAAAAATAGCTAGGTAAGCTGATCAGTCACTCTATTCCCAAGAGACTATGCCAAGTCCTTTTATGGCACTTGCATATCCCCCAGTAATAGTGCTCGCATCCAATGCGAATGTTGCATATTATGCAACCAATACTCAATCTTGTCAGTTATAGTGTCCTTGACACTACATCTTAATAATTATTGCAACCAGTATTTCCATAACCCTTATCAGAATACCTTTATTCCTGGATATCTCTATCTCCAAAGGTATCCGCAATTAAGACCCTTTTAGATCTCTATCTATAAAGTCTTAATCTTTTGAAGATAAGACTTGGAGATCACTATCTCTAAAGTTTTATCATATTTGAAGATTTTTTCATTACTACAATCAAGTGTTTTATTTCCATAATAGGATTAGTAAAAGTTTATTATTCCTACTCCATGGTAGACATCTGGCATTTGTACACATCCAGCATACACTCGGCCTTTCGTAACTGATGCACAAGGGCAAGCAGTTCTAGCATTTACTTCCTCAACTCTTTGAGGTGCTATCCCTTTAGATAGGTCAGTACCATATCTTAAGGAAAGAAGCCTTTCTTGGAATTTTACAGAAAATGGAAATGTCCCAGGTGTACCATTAATGTGATGGTCCCAATACCCTCTTCTCTTTGCTTCTGAACAACTTCAGAACTAAGATCTAAGAGGTATCCTTGAGATCATATCTCGAGTTATGGAACAACCAGATTATAAAACACTTATTATTATCTTCCTTATATCATTCCAAATGATTAGGATATTATCTACATATAGTATGATGAACACAATGACACTCCCACTAAGCTTCATACGATTCATCAAGCTTCTATCTAAATCATAACATTTATAATTTCATCGAATCTTATGTTCTAAATACAAGAAGCTTATTTGAGTCCAAAGATGGAATTCCTTAGCTTGCACATCTTGTTTTCCTCAACCATGAAGCCTTGGGGCTACTTCATGTGAATATCCTCAGAGAGGTATTCATAGAGGAATGCAATCTTGATTCACATCTTGAAGATATCATAGTCAAGTTGCGTAGCTATAGTTAGCAATATTCCAATGGGTTCAAGCATGGTCACTGAAGAGCATGTCTCATCGTAAGCGATGTCTTCTCTTCGCTATACAGCTCATGGCTACGAACCGTGCTTTTGAAGGTCTCTACCTTCTCATTAGGTTCCCTCTTTCTATTGAAGATCCATTTACACCTTAATGGGTCTTACCCATATAGGTGGATCCTCGAGGGTCCATATACAACATATGAAGTCTACTTTAGACTTTATTACTAATATCACTCCTTCCATGCTATGATCTTCAGAAGCTTCATCACATGAAGTCAGATCATTGTCAAATTCAACTGACACATGGAATCCATCTTCAAACTTATTTGAAGAGGTATTAGTGTTTCATCTTTAATTGCCCTTTTAGTTTCCAATTTTAAGAGCCTCGTTATCTTCTCAAGATTAAATGAGTTCCTTCACTTCATTTTCATCTTGATTCTCAAGAGTCTCATCCTCTAAGATTCACATTATCATAGATGAGATCTTTTAAGGATCTCAAGGTCATAAAGTAGGTATCCAATACCATCCTTTATTTTCCTAATGAAGTAGCACTCTCAGGTGTTAAATCCCAGCTTAATTGCTTGGAACCTTATTAAGGATATATATTGTAGTCTCTACTACATATATACCTTGGAAACTAAGAGGTAATTATGCTAAGAATCATCATTGATCAAATCATGTCACACATGATCCAATTGTATCTCCCTACAACTCCATTGAGGTTAGGTTTATTAGGAGGAGTGAGATAGAAATGACATTCATATCTCTATAAGGTATTGCATAAATTCGTCTAATAGGTACTAACTACCAAAATTAGATCAAATTCATTTCATCTTCTTTCAGACTTTGGTTCCAAACCAAAATTATGAAATCTTTGAACATTTCAAAGGTTTCTAAGGTGAAGGCAAGAAATCTCATATCGCAAGTAATCATTTAATGATATCACATATCATCAATGTTTATCATGATATAGATGATCCGCATACATCAATATGTATGAGATATTGAATACCTTGACATCTTACACCATTCTCAGAGAAGGGTTCTTTGGACATTATTACTTTGAATACAATATTCACAAGTATGTAAGATTTGAAACTTTAGACATTCTAAAGTTTCTTCTCTTACTAGTCTATTGATCTCATCAATCCAATTCTTGATGCCAGACCATTGTCAAATGATCTTCATCCTTCTATTGATCTTTTAAAGTTTAATTTTTCAGTATTAGAAATCACAATGAATCATTCATTAATTTTCTAATATAGTAGAGTCCTCCAGATGTCAGATTACTATCTGAAATGTGTCCATCATAACTCTTATGATAGGTCTATTCCAGAATTCATATTTATTTCCATCATTTAGAAATGAATAATGAGTGTAATCTAATATCTAGGTCATAGAGACATTCTCTAAGACTAAGGGCTCCCACTGAAAATATGAAGTCTATTGATCCGGTGGAAATTGTTGCAACAATTGCATCAATTCCAACATGAATGATCTTTAAACCTTAAGATCAAATGTCTAATCTTCTAATATATATATATGTGCAACCAATTGCAAGTGTCATTAGAAGATTGAGATACAACTATTATACTTTATCTTATCAAATAAGTAAGTCAATTTCAATGATTATATGTAGATTATTCTGATGTACTATCTGATTCCTTCTCTAAGGATTCTAGATAGATTTGAGAGTCATACTATCAACACATCAACTCATTACAGTATTGACATTCATCCAACTCTTTGGATGTCATATGGATGTCACAGAAGTACAGTCAACTCTTTGACTTTCTATCTTACTTGGGTCCTACACATGCTTCCACTGCGCTCCCTTTATCTATAAGCAACCATTGCTCAAGACAAAGGATCTCTTATGTCGAAATCAAAAAAATTCAATATAAGAGTATTTCAACATTTATACATGCTTCATTCAATTCATATAATATGAATAATATGAAGCATCATGAATGACCAGAGTATAAACAGTAGAATGATGACACTCATCGTATCTACATCCATCTAAACTCTTAAAACATTGGTTCAGGTAGGTACTCAAACAAGTTGAATACATCATCTCTTATAGAGCCACCATTCTGCATGATACAGAGAAACATGTTATTCATGATTAAATGTCGAGAGCACGTATGTATGCCAGAACATCTTCTTAGATTTTATAAGGATTATTCGACAATTATGATCATCATTGTCATGTCACTTCCAAAGTACATACGATGAGAGATCAAGACTATAGAGACATACAAACCCTAGGGTTGAAGTCCTATTGTCTATTATAATTGTCATTCCTCATTATTATGAGGAAACTTGCACATTGTAATCACATACATTATGCGTTCAACTGCAAGTAAAACATCTTGATCATGGATCCAATCCATGATAATTTACTGGTTGTTATTGAGTATATTATTGAGTGGGTTTAATGAAGGCTTATCTGAAATAGGAAATTTGCATAAATATAGATATACATTTTACTTTGATTTAGGAATTTTTATATCAAAGTTGTCTTGCCTTGTCAACACTAAATGTTCATTCCCTTAATCACTTTCAATGTAAGATATATACTTACCAATATATCTCAAGCAAGATCTGGGATCTCCTTTCTTATCTTTGTTACATACCAATAATATGAGAACCTATAACTCGGATAAAAAGAAGTGGGAACACATTCTGCCTTGCAAGTCCAACTTGCATCTCCCAATTTGGTCTTTAACACCCGGGCCCACCACCCGTAAGGTGATGTTGACTCGTCATTAATTGAACCAACCATCAATAGGAATGCAACTCGCTATGCACAATCCAATATCGCCCCAATAATATGAGGACCCGATATTGGCGTCACTACACATACATCCTTACTCTTTCGAGAAGCAAAGAGTCCGGTCCAAATGGATTGTATGCAGGAGCTATCACTTCGGACAGGCGTCTCCTACATACAATATATGACGACGGAACCCTTCGCCTTGACGGGAGACCATGGATGTCACTTATGTGATCCTCCATATCATATTCAAATTCTAATTAATCATCATGAATCATATTCATTATGATTAATTCTTCAAAGGGAAATACACATCTATTCATAATAGAGTGTTTTTAATTGGATATAATTAATTCAATCCCATTAAATCAATTATCAATCCAATTCAATCAACAAACTTGATTGTTTTTACTTGAATATATATGGTATTATCTCAAAGTATGTATTAATTAGAATTTTAATAATTAGAAAAATACACCTTGATTTCTTCGGCATTATCGAGTCCCTACCTGTTGTCATGGCCAGTACCGACGGGAGTGGGACAGACCGCAACCGGTGCGACCTGCTATCCCAACGCTTCCCGACTAGACACCATATCCACCTCGGGAAATGATAATGCCAAATAGATCAATGTGTACTTGAGATGATCATCGATTCTTCAACCGAAATTATACCATATAGTAACAATCAAAACAATTTTGATTGTAAGGAAATTTGCTAGATAAATTCCCAATCCTATTCAAGCAAGTTGTTCGTTGATTGTGTTTCCAATTATGATCTAGATCAAATCTAATCAATTTATTGGTTGAGGCCACGTCAATTAAGGAAATAATCATCATTAAATATTTCTCAAATATTTTCCATAATTATTTCAGGAAATTAACAATTAATTTCACTAATTGACAATCACATGGTTCTTGATTAGGAATGTAATTTCAGCAGTGACCCCTACTTACTAAAATTAACATATCTCAATCAAATCAAATCCAAATTATGCAAAATCAGTTTCCAAAGACTGTTAATTTGATTTATAACATAACCTAAGTGATATTTCATGCATTTCTAGGCGAATCAAAACAGTAATTAACTCATTAATCATGTTAAGATTCGCAGTTCCCACAACAGTGAATACATGTTTATTCAAAAGGCCATATCGCGAGCAAACGGAATTCAAATTACGTAAACTAAGATCCTATGGTTTCCTTATTTAATGGAAAATAAAATAAAGGTGATTAATTCGTGTTTAAACAATTTAATCAAGGCCGAAATTATTCACTAAACAAAGGTAGGGTGGAGCATTGGGCTCGACCCGGCCCAACCCGAGAAAGCCCGGCCCGAGCCCATCAATTTTTCGTGGGCCTTGGGCCAGATCGAGGCCCTCTTTTTTAACAAATCGAGGACCTGGGCCCGACCCAAGGCCCGTTGGATTGGGCTCGGGTTCGGGTCGGGCTCGGGTTTAGGCTGGGCTCAGCCCGCACCTAATTTGATTTCATGAAGTTGCACTTTGATTCCAATTTATTGTTATGGATATAATTGATTCATAACACATGAATATTGGATGTATTGTTATGGTATAATGTTACTATTCATGGAAGAAGGAAATATTGGACGTATTGTGACTATAAATCCATGTTCCCTAATTTGGTTCGAATATAATATTTTGAAATATGAGGGCCCGGGCCCGGCCCATTTGTACTTCGGGTTCGGGCCCGGCCCGAACATGAAATTTTTGAAATATGAGGGCCCAAGCCCGGCCCATTTGTACATCGGGTTTGAGATGGGCCCGGGCTGTTGCGGATCGGGTCAGGGTCGGGTCTGGGCCGGCCCGACCCAATGCTCCACCCTAAACAAAGGTGCGAAAATAAAATGCAATGAAAACTTTCGCAACCTTAACAAACCCAAGTCGTCCTAGGTTTATGGATCGTATCCAAAACCTTCGACCTAAGGCTCTGATACCACTTGAAGGATATTGTATAATCCTCAAGCGCATCATGGACGCATGAGCATCATATCGAATACGACGAAGAACGACTAGTTGGACTAGTTGTTCTATGTAGCAGAATTTAAAAAATTTTCATGTGATGAAACCACATGATCCAAAAATGATTCTCGGATCCTTTCATCTAAAACAACATCAAATATAAAGGAATATTTCTTATAGCGTGGTTGATCGAGTCTCTACGTAAAGAGACCTCTTGTCTCAAGTCCGATCTTCAGAGAAGACGCTTGCGAGCGCTAGGATGAGTCGTGCAATCCTCGCAATCCAAGAAGTTGATCCAATCATGGTGAACTCCTGATCTCATCGCACGAGATCAAACACCTTTGTGAGCAAAGTACTCCAAAGAAGATGGAGAACCAAGGAACGTCGAGGTGGCAGCGCGGTGGTGAAGCAACGACGAAGTTCCTCCTCTAGCGTATGGTGGACGGCCACCAATAGAGAGGGAGAGGAGATGGAGTGTGAAGGGAGAGGAGAGGTCTTATTGTCTCTTAATTGCATAACCCTAGAAAGCATGGAGTGCCTCTCTATTTATAGGGTTTTGGGATCCATGGATCACAATCCATGGGACACACAAAATCAATGGATGAGATTGATTTGTGTTTCTTTCAATGGTCAAGATTGATGTTGGTAAAAAACCAACAACTGATAATTTAATTTAGATTAAATATATTTGATAAATCAAATATGATTGAATCCAAAATCAAATCAAGCAAAAATGGAGTCAATTGGTTGGAAAATCCACCCTCCATATATAGAGTGGACGACCACTAATTTCCTTATGGAAATTGTGGCCATCCACCCTTCCAATATGGAAGGGTGGGATCTCCACAAATTTTGAGATCTCTTGTAATCTCTATGTAATCTCCATGATTTTTACAACAACTCTTGTTGTAAATTATTCTAAAAAATAATTCAAAATTATTTTGAGAATGTTGCAAACTTGCCATTGAAAATTTGTGAATCACATTCACAGCCCAAAACAAAATGCGATTTACATTTTCAATTAATTATGCAATGTGAATCCAATTCACACTAATAATTAATTAACAAATATAAATCATAATAAGCTCTCTCTAATACATTATAAATCGTATTTATAATATATTATGAATAATTGGATATTGCTATCCACATTATTCTTATCCATAATAATTAAATAACATTTAATATATTGGATAAACATTCACATGCATCAAGATAATTAAATCACTTTTAATTATCAATCTTTCAATGCTTAGATATAATTTAACTATGGAGTTATTCTTGAACCCTTTCAAGAATAATGCACTTTCTCCGCAGATACTTGGAGATAAGGACAGGGCGATTGTATTGTTCCATGTATAGTGACTTGGATATTGAGATCACATTTCAAATCCAGATCTCATGGACCTCCCACAGATGCTTGATTGAATCATGGTCGTAGACCTAATCTTCTCATTGCATCTGAATCTTATTCAGACCAATGTCCAATACATGGACTAAGATCAGGTCACTTCTCTACTGAGAGGAGTCACTAAAATCCAAACCTATTTCATCACTCCCTCGGAATGAAAGCGTCATGGTTATACAATCGTTTATGATCACATCACCCTCAGGTATTCCCAACACCTGTGCGTCCTGCATACTGGAAGACTTATGATGAAACTAAAGATATAGATCAATTTTATATTATCTTCTTTAGGGTTTAATCATCAAGTTTCTCAATCTTGGTCATTGGGAATTGGTATTGATCATATGCTTTCTCAAAGCATATATCATACCTTCAAATTCTTGTCATGCTTCCAAAGCATGACGACCATGCATGGAATTTGATCAGTCCCAATACCTCATCAGTGAGCTCATGTCTTCCGGTTCACAATGAACCTGTATTATCCCTTTTGAGAGATCGTATTACTCATATGTCCTTACATGCACACCAGCTCGTCGATGTATAGACCTTGGTTAGGTCGTCAACCTATTGGTCTGTCAAATGTACATACATAGACATATTGTAACACATCTGTCTCTGGTCGGAGGATGCATGCCTATGTTGTGACAATATTCAACATATGTCTTTTGTTATCTCGATCTCGTTAAATCAACCCTTTGACTCAACTAATCTGACACCTCCAAATCTCTATTCCCATGTAGAGGACCTGCATCAAGAGGTTGTTCAGATATCAACCTAAATGAGAAAGGATTGCCATCTACTACTCAGGCTGGAGATCATCTCTCAACAATCATTTGATGGTACTTGATGAGTCCTCAATCTAACTCTTTAGATATTCATCCAAGCACCAGCCTCTATGATTCAATAACTGAATCAACAGTTGTATGATCATCAAGATGGCCATGATACATAACCCTAATTGTACTAAGGGACCTATTATGCAAATTTGTTATTCTTCATTTCAGATCAGGGAATGATATTCGCAACAACATTTATTGCATAATACCTCATCGTGGGATCGCATCTCCAAAACCCAAAACTCCTCGTGAACTATGGTTTTGAACCAAGCTTAGTGTCAGATACTGAAGGATTTAAGGTTTGCTTGGTCCGTGGCATAACATGGATGTAAGAAAGCTGGAGTCCTACACTAAAGAATGCTACTTCATTAGGAATAGAAAGGATGGTATTGGTTACCTACTTTATGACCTTGGGATTCTTAAAAGATTTCATCTCTAAGAATATGATCCTAAGAGAATGACTTTCTTGAGAATCATGATAAGAATTAAGTAAAGGGACTCATTGAATCCTAAGAGGATAAGGAGGCTCCTAGAATAAGAAACTAAAAGGACAATTAGAGACGAAACACTTATACATCTTCAAATCGGTTTGAGGGTGGCAAGACCACCTAGAGGGTATGGATTCCATGTGTTAGAGAAATCTGACAATTATAAAATATCATATGATGAAGCTTTTATAGATCATGGCATTAAAAGATGGATGTTAGCAATAAAATCTAAAGTAGACTTCATACACAAGTGTTATGTATGGATCCTCGAGGATCCACCTATAGGGGTCAAACACATTGGGTGTAAATGAGTTTTGAAGAGAAAGAGGGAACCTGATGAGAAGGTAGAGACCTTCAAAGCAAGGCTTGTAGCCAAGAGCTACACATTGAAAGAAGACATCTCTTGTGATGAGACTTGCTTTCTAGTGACCATGCTTAAACCCATCAGAATATTACTATTGTACCTACACAAATTGAATATGGCATTTGTAAGATGGAAATCAAGATTGCATCGCTCAATGAATACCTCAATGAGGATATTCATATGAAGTAGCCTCGTGGCTTTATAGCTAAAGAATGCAAGGTGTGCAAGCTAAGGAATTCCATCTATGGACTCAAATAAGCTACTTATAGTTGGAACATCGGATTTGATGAAATTATAAAGATTATGATTTCAGATAGAATCTTGATGAACCGTGTGAAGCTTAGTGGGATTTCCATTTGTTCATCATGCTAAATGTTGATAAAATCTTAATTATTTGGAATGATATAAGGATGATAATTAGTGTTCTATGATCTCGTTGTTCCATACCTTGAGATAAAAAGATCTCAAGGATGCCTCTTATATCTTAGTTCTGAAGTTGTTCATAAGCAAAGAGAAGAGGGCACTGGGACCATCATAGTAGTAGTACACCTTGGACATATTCTATTTTTTTTTTTTGAAAAACTCCAAGGAAAGCTTCTTTCCCTTAAGATATGGTATTGACTTGTCTAAACGGATAACACCTCAAAACGTTGAAGATGTGAATTCCAAAGCTACATGCCCTACTGCATCAGCTATGGGAAGCTCTATATATGCTATATGTGTACACATTCTAGATGTCTACCATGTAGTGGAAGTAGCAAACTATTTCCAATCCTACTATCGAGATAAAACACTAAATTGCAGTAATAATCAACATCTTCAAAGGCACAATATTTTTGAGATAGCGATCTCAAACTCTTTTCTTTACGAAATTAAGACTTTATAGATAGTGATCTAAAATGTCTTACTTACGGGTACCTTACTAGACTTAAGACTGTCTAAGGAGATAGAGATCTCCAAGAATAAAGGTGTAACCTACCGGTTATAATAATTATTGACTTATAGTGATAAAGGCGGTGTAACTACTTTAAAAACATTGAGTATTGGTTGCATAAGATGCATTCTTTTCATTATATGCGAGCACTGTTACTGGAGGATATGCAAGTCTACAAAAGGACTTGGCATAGTCCCTCAGGAACAAAGTTTCTAGTCAGTTTACAAAGCTATTTTTCTAAATAGCTTATGATTAGCACATGAGTGTGGATTTAAAGATTAGCCATTAATGACCCTTTGGGAAAGTGGGAGATTGTTGGACATGTGAGCCCATGGCAATAACATTATGTAAAGTAAATGTTATTGCCGTTCACTCCTTAATATAAAAATCAAGAATAACTACTTTACATAATAGGTCACTTAGTACAATTAGGGTTATGTACCATGGCCATCTTAATACAATTAGGGTTAATCATACAATTGTTGTTTTAATGGTTGAATCATAGAGGCGGGTGCTTGGATGATATCTAAGGAGTTAGAATGAGGACTCATCAAGCACCATCAAATTATTGTCAAGAGAGGATCTCCATCCATAGAAGGAGATGGAAATCCTTCTCTGAAGGTTGATATCTGACCGACCTCATGATGCAGGTCCACTGCATAGAAATAGAGATTCGGAGGTGTCAGATAAGTTAGCTTAAAGAGTTGACTTAGCTTGGTCAAGATAACCAAGACCTATGTCGTATGTTGTCACAATATAGGAACACATTCTCTGACCAGAGACAAATGTATTATTATATATCTAAGTATGCACATTAGGCAGATCATTAGGTTGATGACCTAATCAAGGTCTATAAATCGACGAGCAGGTATTCATATAAGGACATATGAGTAATGTGATCTCTCAAATGGATCATACAGTTTCGCTACCGAAATAGAATACATGAGCTCATTCATGAGATATTGGGATCTACCAAATTCCATGCATGATCATCTTGCTTTGGAAGCATGACAAGAATTTTTAGGCATGATATATGCTTTTGGAAAGTATATGATCGATACCAACTCCCAATGATCAATGAGAAACTTGATGATAAAGATCTAAAGAAGACAATTAAAATGTGATCTAAAACTTCATGTTTATTCTAGGTATTACAGTATGCAGGATGTATGGGTATTAGGAATACTTGAGGGTGATATAATCATAAATGATTGTATAACCATGACACTTCCATTCCGAGGGAGAGATGAAATAGGTTTGGATTTTAATGACTCCTCTTAATAGATTTGTAATCCAATCTTAGTCCAAATGTTGGACATTTATCTGAATATGATTCGGATACAGTGAGAAGATTAGATTTATAATTTGATTTAATTGAACATCTCTAGGAGGTTCCCTAGATATGGATTTGAGATATGATCTCGTTATCCAAGTCGCTATACATGGAATGTATAATCGCCATATCCTTATCTCCAAGTATCCACGAAGAAAGCACATTATTCTTGAAAGAATTCAAGAATAATTCTATTGTTGATAATGTATCTGAGCTTTGGGAAATTGATGATTAAATGTGATTTAATAATCGTAAATAATGTGAATATGATTCAGATTATCTGGACACATGAGAATAGTTATCTAAGATAATGAAATATGATTTAATCATCAAGGATATGATTAATATGGATATTACTCTCCATAATAATAATAAATAT
The DNA here is from genome assembly GCA_037367405.1 of Ottelia alismoides. Lineage (NCBI taxonomy): Eukaryota > Viridiplantae > Streptophyta > Magnoliopsida > Alismatales > Hydrocharitaceae > Ottelia > Ottelia alismoides. Next base: position 590,781 of record JAZKJV010009646.1, on the reverse strand, counting down.
TATGAATATGATTTATAATATGATGGAGAGATTTAATTGTAAATGATATTTACAACTTAAATGTTAGTGTGAATTGGATTCACATTGAACAATTAATTGTAAATGCAATTTACATCTTATATTGAATGTATGAATATAATTCATAATTGTGGACGACATGATTGATATTATCACAAAATAATTTGGAATTATTTTGGTGAATAATTTTGCAAATTTTTTACATATGTCTAATATTTGGAGAGATATGAGATCTCTCATTTAAAGAAGAAGAAAGCCACATTCCCTTTTAAGAGGGTGGACGGACATGGAGTCCTACTCCATGTACGGTCGTCCACTCTATTAGGGAAGGAGGATTATCCTCTTTCCTTTATTTCCACATGATAATGCTCTGAATTAAATTGAATGTATTGTAAATTATTTGCAACAAATTTAATTTATTTTTAATTGATTATTTTTATTGCAAATTTAAGCAATAAAAACATGGTCATTGATTGACAGCACTAAATAATCTAGACCCTTGATCATGAGTGCACATGGCTTGAGATACATGGATATCCGATTTAGTATAAAAGGAGGGGTAGCCCTAGCCTTTTTTACTTACATCAATTTGAAGATCAACAACTCTCTCTCTCCATACTCTCACTCATTTTCCCTCTTTTCTCGACATTGTGATCGTCCACATTGTTGACCTAGAGAGATTCGCAGTCGTCGTGACGTCGTTCTGTTGACGGATCGACTGCTCATGGATCTCCTCCATCTTTGATGTTTCTTGCTCATGAAGAATGAGGATTTTGTAAGATAAAATTAGGAGACTCCTCACTTGTATCATCAACTCAGATTGCGAGAAGCGCATGTCTCATCCACGCTCCCGCAAGTGTGGCCTTTATCGGATCGGACTTGAGACATGAGATCTCTTACTTTAGAGACAATGGATCTCAAACACGCTTTAAGAGGTATTCCTATAACTCGTTTATGATCTTGATGAAATAATTTGAGAAGCATTCTCGAATCATGTCGTTTCATCTATTTAAAATTTTTAATTTCTGCTGCCCGATGGAACTAGTATGACTAGCTGCCCTAGGTTGTATATGATGCGACCTACATGCTTTCGTGATGCGCTAAGGTCCAAACCCTAGCCTTCATGTGGGCAGTTTTCTTGAGAGTTTTATGGAGGATTTTTCGGTCTATAGTGACAGTTTTGATTCATATCATGCTTCCCTAGACTGACTACTGCAGAGAAACCGTGAAGTGAACCTTGTGCTTTCATGGGAGAAGAGTCACTTCATGGTGACCGAAGGAATTGTGTTGAGCCATTCCATCTCCAAATGAGGTATGGAGGTCAACCCAGCAAAGGTGTAAATTATTGTAAAACTAGAGCCACAAAGAATAGTTAAATTGTGAGGTCATTTTTTGGCATGTCGGATTTTACAGAAGATTCATTCAGGACTTCAACAAGATTGACCGACCTCTCATAGAACTTCTAGGCAAGGGGACAGATTTCATTGTTGAGCAAAAAGTCTTCCAAGACTTTAATTAATTGAAATTTTTTAGTCACTCAGGCGCATATCTCACAATCACCTGATTGATCTCTCCTATTCGAGATTATGGCGATGCATCAGATTTTGGAATTGGGTGCGTTAGGATAGAAGCATGATGGATTATATGTTATACACTATGACAACAGAACATTAGATGAAGCCTAGAAGAATTATATAATGAAAAATAAAGAGTTGTTGGTAGTGGTTTTCACCCTCGAGAAGTTTTGTTTGCATCTTCTCAGTTCAAGAGTGATTGTTTATACTGACCACTCTACTATCTGATACCTACAGCAAAAGAAGGATGTCAAGTCATGTCTGCTCTATTGGATCCTTCTATTCCATGAACTTTATTTGAAAATAAGAGATAAATCTGGAGTCAAGAATGTGGTAGCATATCATCTATCCAAAATTGAATGTACAGACTCCGCTGAGTGGTGTGTCAATAACAGAAACCTTTCCTGGTGAATCCATTCTCAATGTTGTTTCTCTCCCCTGGTATGTCGATATTGTGAACTATCTCATCTTTGAGAAAGTTCCACAATTAGACATGGATAAAGAAAGATAAGTTTTTATCCGATATTCATTTTTACTAATGGGAAGATCCATACCTTTTCTGGGAAGGTGAGGATTACATTTAGCTCCGGTGCATTCTCATAAGGAGTATACTAGTGTCCTCGAGCATTGTCATATGCTCAAAGCAGGAGGACACCATTGTGGAAGAAGAATGATAGTGAAAATATTGTAGTGTGGCCTCTAGTGGCCTACAATATTTAAGGATATCGCAACTTATGTGAAAGGTTGCATCGACTCACAAAAATTGGGAGGAACGATCAATTCCAAAGATTCAATGCCACTCAAGTTCATACAAATCTCATATGTATTTGATGCTTTGGGTGTTGACTTTATGAGCCTATTTCCTAACATTTAAGGACATGAATACATCCTGCTTGACGTTGAATATGTGAGTCATTGGGTGTAGGCTACTCCCACCCGATCCATTGATAGTTGTATTATTTGTCGCTTTCGCAAAGACAACTTCATTTTCTGGTTCAGAATTTCCAAGATTTTTATTTCATATGGAGGTAGCCATTTCATTAATAGAAAAGTCAAAAAGCTTGTGAATGAGTATGCCACTAATCATCGTGTCACATCTCCTTACCACACACAATCGAATGGCTTGGTTGAGTTATCCAATAGGAGATCAAGACAATTCTATATAAACTTATTATGCCGGATAACAATAATTGATCTCAACTTCTTGATTCTATTCTATGGGCTTATCGGATTGCCTACAAGTCTCCATTGGGTATGTCTCCCTATCGTCTCGTATATGAAAAGCCATGCCATCTACTGGTTGAAATCATTCACAAATCTCTTTGGGTAGTGAATATATGGAACTTGGACTCATAAGAAGGTGGTCAGAACTGGAAGATCGATATAAACAAACTCCTCAATTTTTGAGACTACGCATACGGTAACATATTGATGTACAAGGAGAAAGTCAAACACTGGCACGATAAGCATATCACAAGAAAGTCTCTCAAGCATGGACAAAAGGTATGGTTATTTGATGCGAAGTTGAAGATATTCCCGGGTAAACTTAAAAGCAAGTGGACTAGGCTATTTGTAGTGAAGACTATGCATGACAATGGTAGAATTCTGATACCTATGTTTTCATCTGACACATAATCATTCATAGTCAATTAACAGTCGCTGAAGCTATATTTATAGCATGATACATTCATGACCGTTATCGATTCGATTAATATGGTATTCGAAGAAGAACTCCCAATAGCATCAGAAGATTCAGACAATGCCCTAGACAAAAATAATTTTCTTGGTTGATTCTTTTTCACTCTTTTTTCAATCTTTCATTCTTTGGTCTATTCATTCATCATTTATCAATGCTATGCTTAAGTATAGGGGAGATGAATACATTGAATTTTTCCTTTATTATTCCCTCACTTGTCTTCTAACTTGTTGATATTTTGTTTATACTTAGAGATATTTTACCTTTAGTATAGGGGGAGACAAGACGAGTCCCTGATTTTCATGCACTCTAATTCTCGATCATCCCTGCTAAGTGTACAGTCTGCTATACACAGGATTAATTGATCTTACGTATAGGGGGAACGATCAACTTCTAACTCTTTTATTAAGTCGTTGTAGTATAGACTTTTCTATACTTAACACAAGTTATGCCCTCCTTCGATTGCTCTTTGGTTACTATGAGGACATAGTTCGAGCTAAGTATAGGGGACGTATATATGTTATATATACGTTAGCCATAACTTGTATTTTTTCTATTTTCAATAATATGGTTATACTATACTAGGTAAGGGTATACACTAATAAATTAAATACTCTTGTAAATAAGATATACTTTTTTTGAAAAATATTTGTAAAAATTAATTTGAAACTTTTTGCAAATGATTTCGAAAAATGGTTGTAAAATATTTTGAAACATTTGAAAAATCTTTGTAAAATGTTTTTCAAACCTTCAAAAATTATTATTTGTAAATATTTGTAAAAATATAGTAAAAATAGTAAAAATGTTCGAAAATTTCTTTGTAAAATTATTTTTAAAATGAAAATTTCAAAATATATGTAAGATATTTACAAAAATGTTTTCAAATAGTTTTGAAAATCCTGTATATAATTATATTGCATAATTATTCTTCAAATAATATCTTGTATATAAATACATGTTTATAAAAGATCTTTTTGAATATGTACAATCCTTGTAAATACATTCAATTCACTAACCCATCCAAAAATACCATAAAAATTTAAAAATTTCAGAACTCGTAAAAAATGTAAAACTTTTCCAAAACTCCATAAAAAAAATTCAGAATCAGACAATTTTCTTCACAAAATTATTTTTTCATTGCATGTATATTTTTTAGGATGATGTTGACAATTAAACTAGTCTAAATAAAATCTAAAGATTGGATCTTGGTTTAGACCTTATCCACTTAGTTTCACAAGAACCTTAGAGGGAATGGGACTAAGACTTTTCAGGTTATTGAGACTTAATTCTTTGAGTCCATGACACTATGTTCGCATGTCATCTTGATTAGCCTAAGTAGAATATTTCCAAGCGTGCGCATGACTCTTGAGGATGATGGCCTAACTTGGACAAGTACTCTGCACTTATCTTAACTCAGATGAGGTGGAGGGTAAGATTCATTAGCTTAAGAAGCACACGTGTGGAAACATACGCTACCCTAATAGGAGGCTAGTGCACCCCAACCCGATCTAGTGATATGGATGTCTAAAGATAGGGCATTGTGGGTTGCAATAAAGCTTCAAAGGAGAGATAGCCTACTGGCTCAAGAAGATAAATTCCTTATGTAAATGTTGTTGTATATATAATCAAAAAATGTATGAAACAAAGACTCCAAAAAATAGATGGGCAAAAAGTCAATGAAAAATCAATCCTATCGGAGTTATGTATCAATAAGCAAGGCTTATACTTCAAAGTCAAAGATTTCAAGGTTTCCTATAGTTGGAGACTTGGCTACACTGGTCAAGCTCCAAAGGATATGTGATTATACTGGTCACAGACCATTCTTCTTCTCTACCCCCTCTTCTTTGAGTCGGTTATACTTGAACTTAGAAGAAAATACCCCACTCCTCAAGGAAAGAGTAGCTATATTGGGGAATTAGGGTTACCTTGTTGAGGAAGAGTTTCTTGCTATTTCTAATGAGAAGATCTACATTTCACGTATATTGTATAAGTAAGGCACATAGTCATAAGGGTTTACATATGAAAAGACTTATTTTGGCTTGACTATTGAGGCGAACTGGACATAGGATTGTGGAACTTGAGGGTTGTTAAGTTTTAGATCATATTCCCTATAAGATTCTGACAAACTAACAATCCAAAGGTCTTACTGAACTCCAAACTTTGATTTTATGAAGATAAGTGTAAAATCATAATCATTTTGGGTTCTTTATTTCCTCTTTTGCATCACTTATTTTCTAATAAGTGCTTGCTAGGGACTAGCACAGGTAAGTATATGGGGTGATGAATAGCCATTCATCTACCTCTATTTTTCCATTTTGGCTTTAAATCCCTAGCGAAGTACATGTAAATACAACTAATTTCCATAAATTAACCTTTAACATTGATATGTAATTAGTGTGTAGATATATGTATTTAAAACCAAAACTAAAGAATAAGGAAAAGAAAAGAAAACTAAAAAGGAAGTATCAAAGATACTAACTGGCCCTAAACCCCGAGATCAAGTCAATATTGACTAGGTCGATCGGGAATAAGGTAGGGAGAGATAGGGGTCAAATATTGTACAAATTATTCAGAAACCCTAATTATATTGTATAAATATACCGTATAAGTACATAAACTTACACTATTTTATACACACCCATACACACCTCAAACAATAAAATTTTCAACATGAAACTTGTACACAATAATATATAGAAAAATATAAAAATAATAGCCAAAATAAATCATGCACGGTGCACTTAGTATACACAGAATAAAAATCCACAAACAAAACTTCACTGATGAATATCTACTCCATATGAACTCAAAGTGAACCAAACTCACCTCCATTGTATTTTAAATTAAATTATCTATCAAATGAAGAGATATTAAAAATGAAGCTAATATATAAAAGCCGCCCTTTGGGGTACTGTTGTACAGGGGCATCTGTATAAATAGTTGGTTATTTTATTCTTTTATTTTAACTCTATTTATATTTTCAAATAACTATATTAAACATTTTAAATACACCCTAAATAAATAATAAAGTTTAAAACATATGTATACTATACATATAATGTAAATACATGTAATTATTCAGAGACACAAACAAAATAATAAAAATACTATGAAAATATGTAAATATGTATTTACTAATACTGTAAATATATAAAATATATAAAAAGATATTATTTATATGAAATACAAAATAAAAAATATAAATTATAAAATATATGTATATATACCTGTATATGTACATGTAAATATTAACAAGTAATAAATAAGGTTGTGAAAATAAATAAAAATCATGATAAAATAGTTTAAAAAATAATAAACATTTTTCATATTTTAAGTTTTTTTAAAAAAAATAGTTATTATTTTATTCTTAATTTTCTTTCTATTTTATTTTCTTTTTTGTCTATTGTGGTCTGTGTGGACCAATGAGCGCCCAACGAGTGTTGACCTCCTAGTCAACAATCCCCTTCACATGCAGCCACGTCGTACCCTTCTACGACCCCTCTATTCCCTAATTTTCATGCCATCTCCTTACTTCGGATCACATCGAGCTCTTCACCATTTTTGTTCCTCCCATATTCCTTCATCTCGCTACACCAATAGCCACCAACCCATGTTGATATACATGCAATCGCCTCTCCAAATCACCTTCTCTGCCATATCTATAAAATTCACCCCATACCTTCAATCCAAGTTTTTATCCATTTTCCTCCACCATAACCCCAAGAACCCCTAGCTGGCATGGATCCTAGTGATAGGAAGAGCTCCTCCGACAATTCTACGACGTGGACAAGGCGGAGAGAAGCTGATCCACCTCACAAGAGACCATCTCATGTGAAGGTTCTTGCTTCCAAGCATTCCCTTTTGAGGCCTTGTTTAATTTCGCTTCTTAGGTGGTATTTTAGTTCATTAGCGTATATCTAGGTTTAGTTTAGCTTGATTTTAGCTCTTTTAGCGTAAAAGTTTTGAATTCGTAGTTCATCGGAGCTCTATCTCCGACCATTGTTCCACTGTGATCCAACATTTGTCTCGACTCTCCAATACCCCCATCATCTTCCCCGTCACTTCTACATCAAAACCTTTCATCCATATCACCATGATCTTCCATAGATCAAGTCTAAAGATTTCCATCAGACACCATTCATCGAAGATCCACCATTCCCCTCATCTTTTGTACTTTCAATTTCAATCTAAGGTCGAGAGCATAGCTCTCAAGTCCCCCAATCATTTTGTACAGGTCTGAGCTCCATAAGAATAACCTGAGAGGTAAATAGATCAAAAATTGAAGTCCCAAGCGTACAAGAAGAAGAAGCCCTCTAATCCTCCTCTGAGGAGGCTTGGATACATTTAAGTTCGCTCACAATTGTGGAGAGGCCCTAGTAACGATATGAGTAGATTAGGAGTGAAGGAGACAGCTGGAGGGGGGATAAATCAAGGATTAAAGAGAGAACATGGAAGTGTTATTCCATGTTCTTCTAAGGCACCTCAACACCATCGGATTAGAGGTGCAACCCAGATCTAATCTAGGTTGTTGAATCTAAGCGATGCACTGTGCTTCCATCATTGTCGAATTTTAAGTGGTGCGACGTGACAACACTAGGACCATCCATCAGCACCCCACGTGTCAAGCACACATGCCCTTGGGTATATTTCACGTAGACCCTCCTGTATTTTGTATTTAGTTTTAAATATTGTAAATATAAACTGTAGTATAAAATAATTTGGTTTAGTTACAATCGGATCCCTTAAGCTTTCATGTAATTGCTATTAGGTCCTTAGTGCTCATGTGTAGCCCCACGTGAAGTGTTGTATATTTAACATTTTATCCCCCAAACTCTCTGGACCTGTTATAAAATGAATTTTAGTTTCTAAAAATGCATTCATGTCCCTCTAAAATGTATATTTATTTTTGTGTATATTGCTTGTATTAAATACTTTCTTTATGCTAAAAATTGTAGGGAAATTAGGATAAATGCATGGAACCTTGCTTATTCAGCATAATTTTCATTAGGCATTAAACATAATTTCCTAATTTTAAAAATAGAAAAGCATGCTTATATTCCTTGTTTAGAATTTAAAAATCCATAAAATTCATAAATACCTTTAAAAATCTAAAAAATACATTATCTGTATTATCTTATATTTTGCCACAATCCTAAAATCACTGAAAAATAAAAATATAAAACATAAAAATCACATAACCCTAAAAATCTGATAAAAATTAGCAAAAAATGAAGAAAATTCCAAAAAAATAACTTTATGTTTGTGAATTTCCTTTATTATATATAATATATATTAAAAAATATATTTTTTAAAATTTTAGACTTATATATTTATTAAACCCTAAACAAGTTTGGATTATTAATATATTCAATATTTCTTACATTTAATAACTTTAAAAATCCATAAAAATTAGAAAACTTATCTAAAAATTACCAAAGACTAAGCAAAAAATTAAAAAAAAACATTGTATTTTTATTATATTTTTACTTATTTGAAAATTTAAATAAATATATTATATATAATATATATTCCTTATATATAATATATAATATCTATATTATTTATATATATATTTAATTGTATTATTTTAAAAATAAAAAAGACATTAAAAATTTTGCAAAATTATAACTAAAATATAAAATTAAAAATTACAATTTAAATAATAACTATAAATTAAAATTAAAAGAAAAATATAAAATAATTAAAAATCCATAAAAAAATAAATATAATTACCCCCCCCCCTCCAAAAAACAAGAAAATAGATAAACATACAAATAATATTATTTCTAATTATAAATAATTGACAATAGTCAATACCCTCCGTCTATGTCCTAGTGTTCGACACTCTACATGCTTACACCTATACGCATTCATGTACAGCTATAATAAATTTTGACTCACACACATTATCATTTAACATAATTGTGGGTTGGTTGTTGTTTGAATTTGGATCAATCGACGCATCGATTGGTGTGCTAGTTTGTTAGCGCACTATGATCGGTCCAGTTAAAAAACATGGCTAAAGGTTGCTAGGAAAGAAGGGAAAGGCAAAAAGATGTGGACCGTTGGATCTTCACCAGATCTAATAGCTGAAGTCAATTATGGCTGGAAAGAGAGGAGACAACACACGGCTGCTCCAGGAGCGACCACATGTCTCTCCCATAAAAATTGAACAAATAATAAAAAATAAAAAGAAAATAAAAAAGACCTCAAATCAAAAAAAATTCTTCATAAAATGTGTTCGTCTCGATGAGATCTACAACTTTTGTGAAGAGATGAAATGCAAAAGAACTCATCTATGCAAAACGTATTTTTGATGGTATTTTATATGAATAAAATACCTAGATATTTGGTTTTATAATTTTTATTATTTTTATTGAAAGAAAAATCAATAATAAACGAAGAACACTTACACATTAATCTAATTTTTTTGGCATTTTTGAAAATGAAGAAAATAGAGAAGTAAAATAAAAAAAGACTTTTATATGGAGTGTATATACATACTCAGAACCATTTGTTTTCTTTGACTTAGTATTTTTTGGATTTCGATTTATATGGAATTTATTAAAATACAACTCAAATAAAAGAAATAAAAAAGAATTAATTTTGTACATAAAATGATGAATAAAAAAATAGTATATATATACAATATACAATTCTGTCCCAGAGTCCAACTTTCACATATAAACTTCGATTCTTTTGTATTTGATCTTGATTTGTAGATTACTAAGTGTATATTAATTTAAAAGTGATTAAGGGTTCATAGGAGAATGTATGTGAGAATTATTTGACTTTACGCCTTTCCAGTCTCAAACTAAGGTTTAGGTTTATTTCACATATATATAAGTTGGTATTTTCTTAGGATTTTTCTTTGATTAATACGAGTGATATGTATATAGTGGAATTGTTTTGATGTTAATTGGAGTTAGTGTGAATTAATTAGAAATGTTTGAATTTAGGTGAATATTTGCAAGTGAATATGAATGCAATATGAAAATGCTAATTTATGCACATTATTTACATGTGCATGAATGCTAATTATGCATTATAAACACTTAAATGCATTTAATTACTCGGGACGAAGCTCTATTTTCAGCTAATTATGGTGTCGAATAAGATATTCATAATCATCTATACTTAAAGCTCGCTCTTCCTCGAGCAACTAAAGAATGAAGAAGTGAAATGAAATTGGGTTCCATACTAAGATCACGAGAAAAAGGAGAAAATAGAGCTCGACCTAACCTTTGGATTAATAGTTTGGTCGAACTCCTTTGAGAATTATGACTTTAAAATCAACCATCTCTAAGTTATACTAGTCATTGTGCATGTTCAATTAAGAAGTCACCTTAGATCCACCCCTCCCAAAGTATAATCCATGACCATTGAATAAATGTCTCTTGTGTGTCAAGTGTGTTAGATATTCCCATTCAAAATGTTGAACTACCATGCAATCTCCTCCAGTAATTCATATTCGGGGAGTCTGGCATTTCCTTCTAAGTTCAAGTACTGCTAGTACTATCAAAATAGAGAAAGAGGGACAAAATTAGAGCCTAAAAAGTGCAACTTAGCCTCTTATTTGAATCTTGGATAGTGTAGTTAAGTATTCACTATGCAGGCAATGGACCATGATGGTCAAAAAATTGGGCTTTTGATACTTTTGCTCTAAAATTTAGGGCTTCATTAATTTTACCCATTTGTTCATGGTACATTTTTTATTTGGGGGGAGGGAGTGTATAAGAATGAACAACCATGTGAGATGGTTGCATTGGCCCCCACCTCGACTAAATTACTAAGCACTAGAGGACTATTCATCATCCGTAGCTTTATTTCAACCCATACTCTAGTCTTTACATGTTCGTGCTACTAGGAAGGAGTCACACAATATTTCAACCCACCATTTGAGTTGATCTAAGTATGTAGTTATAGAGTCTAGATTAATTCTCCATCCAAGAGTCGTACTTAGAATGTTGCAATCAGCTTAGACACTAAGAGTCAATGTCTGAACATTGTCATGCAAAACTCAAGATTTAAGTTTAGGACTTGAAGCTTCTAAAATCCTACTTCTCAAGTTCGTTTAAAAATTAAGTAGATTGAGGCCACGTCAAGACCACTCTCGATTTCTACTCATGACTCGGTTCAGAGCCCAATGACTTTTCACCGGTGCATATGCATGAAGTGTAGATGCATGAGATGCATTTTTGAATTTTTCATTTTTTTTTGACTTTTTATATTTTTTTGTTATTATTTTTCTTTGATTTTTTTGTATTTTTAATTTTTTATTTACAAGAGGTTTACATATTTTACAAGGATTATACATATTTACAATTATTTTAAACTTTCTATACATTTTACAAGTTGCTTCAAATTTTAAAAGATTTACCCATATCCATGTATTAAGTAAGGATTATATACAAAAAATGCACGCAACTATGAGTTATGGGTAAAGTATATATACAATATACATGAAACCACCATATACTTAGGTCGTGATATGTATGCATATCATAGAGACAAAGCAAGACATATCTCATGTTGAGTGTAGAGTGCTAAAAATAATGACAATGTAGAATAGGATGCCCCCTATACTTTGGCTCTGGTCAGCCTAAGTATAGAAGAAGAAAAAAATGAGGTGGACAAGGGTAAGAAAAAGAAAGAATAAAGAATAGATGTGGCCCCGTATAATTAGGCTCTGGTTAGCCTAAGTATGTGAACAGAGACAAGATTGAGAGATCGATGAGATCTGAAGAATGTACAAAAGGGAAAAAATGATGATTTTATTGAGACGAGGAGAATGAATGCAAGGATATCATGTGTGACTGACTGGTGTATCCTCTAAATGTATAACATGTATGAAGGAGATCTCCTCTACTTGGGTCAACTGCTCATCTGATTCTACGAAGTGCTTTAACAATTCCCCATTGACCATGAATGACTGTGCATCGTCTATAAGTTCTGAAATCTCTACGTTGCTATTTTCGTGCACTACACGGACTATGTACGGGCCTATCCACTTCGACTTAAGCTTGCCTTAGAAAATCTTCAACTTCACATTAAGAAACCATACATTCTGTCCCAAGATGAAGAGCTTACGTATGATGTGCCTGTCATGCCAATTGCTTCACTCTATAGTTGCAAATCACACTGTTGTCCTATGATCTATTTCTGATTGCTACCAGCTCATTCAATTTCATCTCTCTCTGTTTCTACCATAGTTGACTGTCCTAGTTGATCTTCTTGATTGCTCATTCAGATTTGTGAATTAGTTCCAAGGAAAAGGGCAAGGGTTCCCATAGACCATTCTAAATGGGGATGCTCCAAGCAACATTTTGTAATCAGACACGTAAGCCCATAGAAACTGATCCAAGAACTAGGACCGATTCTTCAAATCTGGTCAGACTACCTTCTGAATAGTGCCCTTCACCTCTCGATTTGACACCTCATCCATGACATTAGTTTGTGGGCGGTAAGGACTCGTGACACAATGCTCGATGCCCTAATGCTTCATCAACTTCTTCACTTCTCGATTCACAAAATGGCTACCCCCATCAGAAATCATCACTTGGGGATCCCAAACCTAGGGATAATATGCTCTCTCACAAACTTACAAACAGTCTTGCTATATGTTTCTTGTGTTGGAATAGCCACCACCCACCTTGAAAATAATCTACCGCCAGAAGGATATACTCAAAACCTTGGTTGCCAGGAAATTGGCCCATGAAGTCAATGCCCCCCTCCCAAGTGTCAAAGACATCACAAATGATGACCAGCTCCATCTGCATCTCATCTTTGGGATCGATAGTCTGTCCCATTTCTTGGAATATTGGACAAAACTTAACGAAGGCATAAGCATCACGAAACAAAGTCATCTAGTAGAAACCACATTGAAGCACCTTTCAAGCGATCATCTTACAGGAGTGGTATCCTCCTACCTCTGAGGTATGGTAGTACGCGAGAACACTCTTGTATTCCTTTTGAGGAATACATCTCCTCCAAACACAATACGATCCCCTAAAAATAAGGAACAGATCCTCCCAATGGTAGTTCCTTGATTCGGACTTGAGTCACTCATGCAACTCTTGGGACAATCATGGGAAACTTCCCTAGAGACGTGATAATTCACCATATTAGCATACCATGGGAGAGAGTCGATAGAATATATCAACTCATTTGGGAAGGAGTCTCAAATAGGAGTAGAGTTTGTGCATTCTATGAATTCGAGACGAGAGAGGTGATTGGAAACTACATTCTTTACTCTAGGTCTATCCTTAATGTCCAAGTCAAACTTTTGGAGTAGCAAAATAGATCTCAGAAGGTGTACCTTCACATCATTCTTCCCATTAAGTAATGTAGTGCAGTGTGGTCTGTGTAGACAATCACCTTGGATCCAATGAGATTTGACCAGAACTTATCCAAAGCAAACGCTACTACAAGCATCTCCTTTTCGGTAATTATGTAGATACACTGAGCAGGGTTAAGCACTTTACTTGTGTAGTCTAAAAAATGTGATACCATCCCTCCTTTTCCCAACACGACCCCTACAAGCAAAATCTTAAGTATCCGTCATGATCACAAAAGGAAGAGACCAATCTAGGGCATGTAGGACTGGAGTGTGCATGATGATCTTATTTTTAAATAGCTCAAAGGCCTCAATACACATTTTATCAACAATAAACTCCATGTCTTTTCCTAGGACCTTGGTTAACGATCGGGTGATCTTTGAAAAATCTTTGATATATCTCCGATAAAATCCCACACACTCAAGGAAAGACCGCAACTATCTCAAGTTGGTTAGTGGTTGGAGTTTCTGAATCACGTTCACCTTGGCAAGGTCAACCTCTATTCCTCATTTAAAGATGGCATGCCTGATGAAACCCGATTCCATCATCATAATTTTCAATTATTAACCCCCTTACTTAGCTTCGTGTCAATAAAATCCAGATAAAGTCCTGTAATTATCTGAGTCTCTAATAAATTAAAAATCACAAAAAAGTGGCAAAACTAAAACCCGTAGTATTTTTAGCCTTAAAAATACACCTAAAAATATTTTGTGTCTTCAGTTGACCTCGTTTCCATTTTTGGTCAACATGAAACTTGTAGATCTCATCGAGATCTACAAATTTCATGTTTTGAGTTTTCTCAAATTTGGCCATTTGTCCCTTCAAAAGCTAACTTGAAGATCTGAATAATCTGATTGGGCCACGTGGCCCGTTCTGGGTGAGCCACGTGGCCCGTTCCCCTTTGTCTTATCTGCCTGCATCCATGGCCATTGGATCTCCTCTTGATCCAACGGCTAAATAACCTCCACGTGCGCCTTAATTCCTTGTCATCTGATCTTCCCTCGCCTCTGATCTGATCCGCCCATTCGCGCCTTAACCATATCGCGCCACGTGTCGCCTCTTGCACCATTCGATCGAGCCTCCATCTAGCCATCACCGTTGTTCATTCTCGTTGCATCTTCAACCGCTCGATCAACTCTAGCTTCTCATCTAAGCCGTCCGCCAGCGCCCATTCCGCAGCGTAACACGTGGCCGAATCTTGGGCCCTCCGATCATGCCACCCCCGATCAAATCGTACCCGCTCCTTAGCGCCTCAATCCACGCCGTTGGATCTCCAGATCCAACGGACATACATCATCGTCAACCTCCGGCTCCCATCTCTCTCACATGTTCTCCACATTGCACGACGACTTCCCCCTTCTTCTTTTTTCGTCGCTTCTCCAGCCATCATCTCCACGATCCCGATGGCCCTTGATGCTCCCTGATACACCACGATCCTCGCGCATGATTCCACGATCCACGACTCTCCTCCAGTCACCCCATAACCCCCTCGCAATCCACGACTCCACTCATCAGCTCTGCCACCACCACCTTCAAATACCCCACATCCCCCTCCGTCAACACTAGTCTGCCTTTACGTAGGGGCATGGCCCAGCCCTCCGCCACCTCCCACTGACAGGGGGAGGTGGCTGGATCAAGCGAAGATGACCAATGCCCCCGGTGAGACCCTCCGTCGTTCATGGCGGAGTCGCGGCGCCTAGTGCCCACTTGAGCTCGCTAGGAAGGTCGCCCAACATGTGCGAAGACCCCGAGGTCCTCAGATGACCTCGAGCCCAGGCCATTTCCTCCGCCCAACCTCAGGTAAGCCTCCGATTCCCTTCTGTATTTTTCTTGTAATTTCACTTAATTATGTAGGATGCTACACCCAATTTCGCCATTCACTGAACCCCCCTTGAGCTCCGCCTCACTCCCTTCATCCACGCACATCTCCCCACTCTCCTATCCCTGTCCTTCATACCTCAGACCACACTCAACCCATCTCCTCTGCCTTTCACGGCGGAGGAGCTTAGGGTTGCCGCCTTCTCCGTGCATAAAAGCCCTCCCACTTCGCCTCACCTCGCACGAGTACTTCGCACAATGCTTCGGCTAAGAACTAAATCTTGCAGTCTTCATATCTTTCAATGGCCGGAGCCTCAACGGCGTTCACTTCATCGACCTCGCCACCACGATCCAAGCTCCCATGGTCCATGCCACGACATCTTGCGCCTTCCCCGAGCTCCTAGCTTCCTCGACGATCGTTTGTGGAGCTCCGGGAAGGTCCTACGTGTCCAAGGTGGAGCGGCGGAGCTGGCGCTCCTTCGCCGGAGCTCAGTTCCTGCCGGCAGTCGCGGATGATGATGATGAAGGAGCAATTGCCGTCGAATGGTCATCATCTGACAGCTCGGATGCAGCCACGTCGCTCAGGAGCGTCTTCTACAGCAACCCTTGGATCCTCTCAATCCAACGGCCTTCATGCAGCCACGTCACGATAGCCTAAGCGTTCAGCAACCATACGATCATTAAGATCGAATGGTGCACAGTGAACCACGTGTCTGATCCTGAGCAGCACCTAGCCTCGGCGTCCGAACCCCAGGCTTGGATATCCCGAGCTTTCTCCAAGCTTGCACCGAGCCTGATCCAGCACCCGAACCAAGCCGAAGCACACCGAGCCTCTGCCGAGCTCGAGCCTTCCTCTGAGCCCGGATGGCGCATGCATAGCACCTGCCATCTGGGTAAATTGCAGAGACACCGACCGTCTTCTTCAAAATTACAAATAGGTCCTGGAATCATTTGCAAACATGTGTGCAGTGGGAATTTTTCATTGATACCCTCGCGGGTTTTCAAAATTACAAAAATACACATGTGCGTGTGGGTCATTTACAGGGAAGGACTCGCACTTTTTCATATTTACATTTTAGTCCCTCCCAGGGACCTGTTTGTAGTTATCTTTTCATGTTTTCTTTCATTTATGCCCTTTGCCTTCTTTATTTCATATCTTGAGCTACATATGTCCGATTGAGTTGATTTCAGTTTCATTTTGAAGCTCTTCTCGGTGTCTTTCTTATGGCATGCTTAAATTTTAGATTTGACACTATGATACGTAGTGCATTATTTCATTATCTAAGTTCCCTGATTTCCTTGTTTCTCATGCCTAATTGCTACATGAATAAAGAATGCTTCAGTATTTGACTCTGTTTGACTTGTATTTTTAATGGCTCAAGTATTTATTGCATAGGGCTTGTTTGCATTGTATTGCATTTATCTGCATGATTAAAATAAAAAAATGCATGTTTTATTTTTAAATGCATTTCCCATTCTTATGCATACGTTGACCTATTGTCTTTCAACTCAACCCTTAAGACCATGTTTATAAGATGAACAGCAGTAAGAATAACATTGCCCCAATATATCTTGGGAACATTCATATGGGTGAGTAAGGATCGAGCAATATCAAGAAGGTGTCTTAGTTTTCTTTCAGCAACCCCATTTTGTTGGGATGTATATGGGAAAGAAGTTTGATGTATGGTACCCTGGGAGGCAAAAAAGGTTGTCAAGTCATTCTGAGTAAATTCTAGAGCATTATCAAAACGAAAGATTTTAATAGTAGTGGAGAAAAAAATTTTGACATAATGAAAGAAGTTCTTGACAATGATATTAACTTCTGAACGTTCTTTTAACAAGAAAACCAAGATAAGCGACTGTAGTCATCCATAAAAACAGCAAAGTACTTATGACCACTAATAGTTCGGACCGGACAGGGTCCCCAAATATCACAATGAATTAGGAAGAAAGGAGTAGTGCAACGAGGCTCAGTTCTGGCAGGAAAGGAAACTCTATGAAGTTTTCCGAACTGACATGCTTCACACTCAAAGGGTTTTAGCATAGATAGTCCAGGGAACATCATAAAGAGAGCTTTGGTAGAAGGATGTCCCAGACGAAGATGCCATAGAAGGGGATCTTGAGAGATGGAGGTAGCGCCAGCAAAGTTGGAAG
This sequence comes from Ottelia alismoides, assembly GCA_037367405.1. Classification (NCBI taxonomy): domain Eukaryota; kingdom Viridiplantae; phylum Streptophyta; class Magnoliopsida; order Alismatales; family Hydrocharitaceae; genus Ottelia; species Ottelia alismoides. Next base: position 573,184 of record JAZKJV010009646.1, on the reverse strand, counting down.
TAGAGAGGTTGTTGAGGTAATATAGGCCATTTCTCTCATGTCCCCCACCAAAAATCTGCCTCGTCTGGATGTCCTGAAAATAGCAGCAGAATTCATCAAAAATAACACGACAATGTAGCTCACGACATAGCTTCTGAACAGATAAAAGACTGAGTGGGAAAGCAGGAGCACAATGCACATCTGTCAGTCGAAGTTTGTTGGAGAAGTCAATAGTTCCAACAGTAGTAACGGGAGAATGATCCCCATTGGCAACACGAACGCTCTTTACAGTGGTAGAGGGTTGAGATGAGGTGAGTAGACTTGCATCTCCCGTTAGATGAGTGGAAGCACCAGAATCAATAATCCAAGCATGTTTGGTAACAGAGACTGAGTTGGCTACTATACCTGAGGTAGTGACAAGACTAGCAGTAGCAGCAGATGCGATCGTGTCTTTGGTTGAGGGAACCGAATCATTGAGAAGTTGCCGCAGACGAGTATATTCAGAAGCACTGAATGGACTCTGTTGTCCATCTGTACTCTGAGTAGTTGTATCATTGTTCGTATCATGTGATTCGTCGTCATAAGTGTTATGAGCATTTGGTTGCTTGCCAAATGTTGCCCAGCACTGCTCAGAAGGATGATTCATGCGACCACAGTGTACGCATGCAGGATAACGACCAGTAGAGGAATCACGACCACGACCTCGTCCAAGGTCACGTCAACGACCTGAGTCACGTCCGCGGCCACGACCTTAGCCTTCAGGATAAGGTTGTCGTCCTCTGTACCTAGATGAATAGTGGGATGTTGTCTCTGTAGAAGAATGAACCAGAAAATTTTGAGCTGGAGCCTCCAGTTTTTGTAGTCGACCGAATATGGTTTCGATCATAGGCAATTTATCTGCCATAAGAAATTGATCTTTGGCAATTTTGTACTTCGGGTGAAGCCCTGAGAGGAACCTGTAGACCTGCCACTCAGCACGTTCGCCTATTTGTTTATCACAGCATGCAGGTTGAAAGATAAGAAGTTCTTCAAACAGGCTTGTAAGTATCCGGTAGTATTCCGTTAGACTGGTCTCTTCTTGATTAGTAGACCAAATTCTTGTGTATATATCAAAAAGACGAGACTTGGTTGTTTTGGGGGAATATGTGTACTCAAGATTTTCCCACATGGCTTTAGCAGTATCTTTATATAAGAGATTTGCAGCAATATTTGGATCTACACTATTTGTCATCCAAGTAATTTGGTTTTAAAAGCTTCTTTTCAAGAAAAGTTGAGTCTAACATGTGTTTTAACCTTCTATTAAAATCCATAAAAATGAGAAAATACAAAAATCCTTTAGGAGCCATTAGTGACTACTAAACCCAATTAAGTAGCCACATTCAGTAAGGGTTCGCCCTTAGCATATTGGATGGTTTAGAGGACATCGCGTAAGGCCCCATCCTCAAGCAACAGGCTTCGGCCTGTACTTACATCCATACTGGCTGAATGCAGATGCTTAATTGAGTTTAGGCAGTCCTAATATCTCTTGAAGTTTTAAAAAAAATTGAAGGAGTTGGATTAATCCTCTACACTTACACTTCCACCCAGGATCTAAAATGTTCAAGGAAAGTTAGTTTTATGAGGTCTTTGAGATTTTAGGTTAACCAGCCTTAGCCATCAGGGTTATAGACTTAAACATCCACATTTCCCTAGGATTCTAGATTTGCATGATATATTCCATGCTTAATCTCAGACAATAACAATATGATCAGCACATCACATGCACGACTACGGTTTCGATGAGATGAGTTGATTTTTCACATGAGGGATTGGGATGAGGAATTCAAGTTTGGATTTGATCTAATGATGCTCGAGGATGGGATAAAGTCTTTGAAGGCTTCAAGAAACCTGAGTGTCAATAATCTTAGCCACTATGAGAACTTGATTCTTATACTAATCTTATGACTTTGACCTAAGTGCCAGGGTGTGAATAAATGAAAAAAATATTGATCAGTGTGCGCCAACTCTTGGTAAAAGCAGTGGAGCTAGCCAAAATACCACAAATAAATGATTTGTCAAAGAAAAGCTCTCATTCCACAAAGGTACATATCAAAGAGCTTCCACCAAAGGCGAGCGCTCCCAAACTTTTCAAAGTGTCTACTTGGACCACCGCTATTAGGACAAGGAGTTGGGCTTGCACCAAAAAAGGGCTCTGCATCGTAAATGCTACAAGTCTGGGTGTAGAAGGTACGATAGGTACTCAAAAAAGGCACACCCCGGTGTACTCCCAGGAAAACAATGCAGACGGCTCCAACTTTTCTTGACGAACGCACTGATCAACACCAAAAAAATGTGTGTTACGTAATAAGGCACTAGAGAGAATCCTTGTTCCAATGAGAGGGAGAGAAGAAATGATACAATCCCATGCCCTCCATTACTGGCCTGCCATCTACATTTTCTAAGTCTGACAACTAAAGAGATGGTGGACTGGATGCAAGATTTGATTTACTCCCTAGTGTTGAGGATTGGGTCCTTAGGAGAATTTTTCAGACCAAGACTTTGGGTGACGATTCGACTCTACTCTCGGAATCGCAGTCAACACTAAATTTCATATCCTTTAGGTTATATGTACATCAGAGAGAGTCTGGAGAATTAGAGGAATTGGGTGCCTCTTGATTAAGGCTGGGTTGAACTCTTGAATTTTGGACCTCTAAAGTTGAGTCAACTTGAACAAATTGGATCATGTATTCACATGCACAAGGGGGTTAATCTAGCTTAGTCATTCTCTTTGATGCTCGAGGACGAGCATAGTTTAAGTATAGGAGGGTGATGAAACCCGATTCCATCATCATAATTTTCAATTATTAACCCCCTTGCTTAGCTTCATGTCAATAAAATCCAGATAAAGTCCTGCAATTATCTGAGTCTCTAATAAATTAAAAATCACAAAAAAAATGGCAAAACTAAAACCCGTGGTATTTTTAGCCTTAAAAATACCCCTATAAATATTGTGTGTCTTCAGTTGACCTCGTTTCAATTTTTGGTCAACATGAAACATGTAGATCTCATCGAGATATACAACTTTCATGTTTTGAGTTTTCTCAAATTCGGCCATTTGTCCCTTCAAAAGCTAACTTGAAGATCTGAATAATCTGATTGGGCCATGTGGCCCATTCTGGGTGAGCCGCGTGGCCCGTTCCCCTTTGTCTTATCCGCCTGCATCCATGGCCGTTGGATCTCCTCTTGATCCAACGGCTAAATAACCTCCACGTGCGCCTTAATTCCTCGCCGTCTGATCTTCTCTCGCCTCTGATCTGATCCGCCCATTCGTGCCTTAACCATATCGTGCCATGTGTCGCCTCTTGCGCCATTCGATCGAGCCTCCATCTAGCCATCACCGCTATTCATTCCCGCTGCATCTTAAACTGCTCGATCAACTCTAGCTTCTCATCTAAGCCGTTCGTCAGCGCTCATTCCGCAGCGTAACACGTGGCCGAATCTTGGGCCCTCCGATCATGCCGCTCTCGATCAAATCGTACCCGCTCCTTAGCGCCTCGATCCAGGCCGTTGGATCTCCAGATCCAACGGCCATACATCATCATCAACCTCCGGCTCCCATCTCTCTCACACGTTCTCCACATCGCACGACGACTTCCCCCTTCTTTTTTTTCGGCGCTTCTCCATCCATCATCTCCACGATCTCGATGGCCCTCGATGCTCCTTGATACACCACGATCCTCGCGCATGCTTCCACGATCCACGACTCTCCTCCAGTCACCCCATAACCCCTTCGCAATCCACGACTCCACTCATCAGCTCCGCCACCACCACCTTCAAATACCCCACATCCCCCTCCGTCAACACTGGTCCGCCTTTACGTAGGGGCATGGCCCAGCCCTACGCCACCTCCCAGTGATAGGGGAAGGTGGCTGGATCGAGCGAAGACAACCAATACCCCTGGTGAGACCCTCCGTCGTTCATGGCGGAGTCGCGATGCCTACTGCCCGCTTGAGCTCGCTGGGAAGGTCGCCCAGCATGTGCGAAGACCCCGAGGTCCTCAGATGACCTCGAGCCCAGGCCATTTCCTCTGCCCAACCTCAGGTAAGCCTGTGATTCCCTTCTGTATTTTTCTTGTAATTTCACTTAATTGTGTAGGACGCTACACCCAATTTCGCCATTCATTGAACCCCCCTTGAGCTCTGCCTCACTCCCTTCATCCATGCGCATCTCCCCACTCTCCTATCCCTGTCCTCCATACCTCAGACCACACTCGACCCATCTCCTCCGCCTTTCACGGCGGAGGAGCTTAGGGATGCCGCCTTCTTCGTGCATAAAAGCCCTCCCACTTCGCCTCACCTCGCACGAGTACTTCGCACCACGCTTCAGCTACGAACTAAATCTTGCAGGTCTTCATATCTTTCAATGGCCGGAGTTTCAACGGCGTTCACTTCGTCATCCTCGCCACCACGATCCAAGCTCCGATGGTCCATGCCACGAGCTCCTGCGCCTTCCTTGAGCTCCTAGCTTCCTCGACGATCGTTCGTGGAGCTTCGAGAAGGTTCGACGTGTCCAAGGTGGAGCGGCGGAGCTGGCGCTCCTTCGCCGGAGCTCGGTTCCCGCCGCCAGTCGCGGATGATGACGAAGGAGCAGTTGTCGTCGGATGGTCATCATCTGACGGCTCGGATGCAGCCACGTCGCTCAGGAGCGTCTTCTACAGCAACCGTTGGATCCTCTCGATCCAATGGCCTTCATGCAGCCACGTCACGATAGCCTAAGCGTTCAGCAGCCATCCGATCATCAGGATCGAATGGTGCATAGTGAACCACATGTCTGATCCTGAGCAGCACCTAGCCTCGACGTCTGAACCCTAGGCTTGGATGTCTCGAGCCTTCTCCGAGCCTGCACCGAGCCTGATCCAGCACCCGAACCAAGCCGAAGCACACCGAGCCTCTGCCGAGCCCTAGCCTTCCTCCGAGCCTGGATGGCACGTGTATAGCACGTGCCATCTGGGTAAATTGCAGAGATACCCATTGTCTTCTTCAAATATGCAAATAGGTCCTGGAATCACGTGCAGACACGTGTGAAGTGGGAATTTTGCATTGATACCCTCGTGGGCTTTCAAAATTGCAAAAATGCCCCTGTGTGTGTGGGTCATTTACAGGGAAGGACTCACACTTTTTCATATTTACATTTTAGTCCCTCCCAGGGACCTGTCTGTAGTTATCTTTTCATGTTTTCTTTCATTTATGTCATTGCCTTCTTTATTGCATATCTTGAGCTACATATGTCCGATTGAGTTGATTTCAGTTTCATTTTGAAGCTCTTCTCGCTGTCTTTCTTATGGCATGCTTAAATTTTAGATTTGACACTATGATCTGTAGTGCATTATTTCATTATCTAAGTGTCCTGATTTCCTTGTTTCTCATGCTTAATTGCTACATGAATAAAGAATGCTTCAGTATTTGACTCTGTTTGACTTGTATTTTTAATGGCTCAAGTATTTATTGCCTAGGGCTTGTTTGCATTTTATTGCATTTATCTGCATGATTAAAATAAAAAAATGCATGTTTTATTTTTAAATGTATTGTCCCATTCTTATGCATACGTTGACCTATTGTCTTTCAACTCAACACTTGGTCAAATAGATGAAAATCCAGATAATACGAGAGAGGCTCGTGTCCCTGAGTTCGACCTTGGTTTCTTGCCAAGTAAAATAAAATACGATCATCTTATTCTTATTGAGATATCAATGAGATGGTCTTTGATGACCCACTTCGGCCCGACTACGATGACAATTTCCAGTGTTAAAACAACACTATTAAAGGGCCGATTTCGGGCTTCGTCAATGCCCCAACACAATTCTCTCCATAACCATGAGGGCATGTGGTATCCGATAAGATGGGTCCGACATTCGTTGTATCGGCGCCTCTCTCCGATCTCGAATCCCCAATTAACCAACTAAGACAACAATGATCAAAACTCGTGGGTGTGTGTGTAAAGAGATCATGCAAGTGTATGAGTTTTGAAATTTATTTAACTCTACAAGAAATGTGTATGAGGCAAGCATGTAGAGTGTCGTCCATGGAAGCAAACAGGGATAGATCACAAAAAAGAACCTACTATAGACAATTAAGAAAAATGTTTTTTTTAATTTTGCAGCCTTTTAGGTTTTTATTTATTTCTTTGGGTTTTTAATTTATATGTGTTTTTTTTTAATTCTTAATTAGATTTTATATTTATTTTTAAGTTTTTTTTTAATTTTGAAAATGTTTCCTTTTTAAATTAATGTTTATACTAGACATATAGTAATATATGTGAGAGATAAAAAGATACATAAAAGGGAATATATTTTAAAATATAATAAATAAACTCAAAATGCACAAAATAAAATGTTTTTGAGTTTATATATTTTTCTCTATTTATGGCATTTTTAGGGTATTTTTGAGCTTTTTGTGGATTTTTAAAGTTTTAAATACATAAAAAAACTAAACAGAAAATACATGAGATTAAAATGGGCCTAATAAATATCTATCAGATCAGAAAGGGCCCAAAGTTATTTTTCTTGTATAGTAAATAAAAAAAAGAAAAGTTCCACCCATTTTTAGCAAATGGGGGCGGCAAGGTGGCCTTCTTGCTAAATGTCGAACTGAAATTCAGAGAGCTTAGTTAGAAAAGTAGGTAGAGACAGGAATAGAAGGACGACTCCAGGACTTACATTTAAAATTCGAGTGATTTCACATAATAAGACTCGTATATATTGAGCTTGTAATGGTACCTTGCAATTCAAAAGTCTCTTTACGTCTAAAGAATAAGCATTCGTAACTGCATGTTTACAAAAAAGATGTGGTGATCAGTTGGATCTTTAATTGAGTAACTGCTACTGACCTCGCCTACATAGGGCAGTGGGAATTACGTAATGAGAGATAAAAAGAAACATAAATGGGGTTATTTTGTATTTTTAAAATATAGTAAATAAACTGAAAATGCACAACATAAAATATTTCTGGGTTTATATATTTTTCTCTGTTTATGGTATTTTGGGGGTATTTTTGAGCTTTTTATGGATTTTTTTATGTTTAAAATACATAAAATAAACTTCATAGAAAATACATGAGCTTAAAATGGGACTAATAAATATCTATCAGATCAAAAAGGGCCCAAAGTTAATTTTCTTGTATAGTAAATAAAACAAAGAAATTTCTGAACATGAAAAATATGTTTTTATTTTTGTCTGGTTTTGATAATTTTTTTAAGTTTCATGTGTTTTGCAATTTTTAAGGTATCTATTTTATATTTTTATGAATTTTAGATATGTTGTGAAATATAGTAAAATACATCTACTTTATTGTTTGGTAATTTTTAGAGCAATTTTGAATTTTTACGATTTTTATAAGTCAAAATAGTAAAGTATAGAATGTTTTTGAATTTTTATAAATGGAAAAATAATAATAAATACCTTAAGAAAAATATATGTGATATAATATCATATAACGTATTTAAAATAATGTTCCTAGAATTTTTGGTGTTAAGTATCTAATTAATCAAAGTAAAACAAATAGATACAATTAATAAAGCAATACATGGACTATTTTGCAATAAAAGAAACCCTAAGCATGCTTTTCTAACAAATTATCAAAGTCTAGTGGTCAATCAACAATTTAACCACTTAAATCTGTAATTTAAAAAGGCTTAGCAGGAGTATTTATGCAATTAAACCAAGGTCCAAGGCTACCAATGTAAAAATCCAAATTAGATACAATATTAAATTGAACTGGCAGGGATTAATATGCAATTTCATAAACTACTTTCATAATTTCATAACAGATCCAACAAAATATAGGGGGTACCATGCAATTTACCCATAAAAACCCTCATGTGGGACAACACGTGAGGTGACCTGGTATGGAATAAATAGCAAATAGTTGAAAACTTAGGGGTGAAATTGTAAAATATCATGTTTTTAATACTGCAATAAATATTTACAAGACCAAGTCATAAGTGCAAAAATCGGAGCGATTCAGTAGCAAAATACCCACTCCTTTGCATGCGAATGGATGATGTAGATGAGATTACTTAATGTGATCAACAATGGACAATCGTTGATACCTCTTTGAGCAACGATGACCCAGATTAGATCCTCATATGCATCTGACGGTGAATATGGGACAAGATTTGACGGTTGTTGAGTAATCCAGAGCTTGTTCTTGATCGGACGATGGAGGAACTACTTGGAAGAACAAGGAAGAAGCCCTTGTTGGGTGAACTTCGATCGCCCCTCCCACTCGGCTCTGGCGATCTATGCAACTGATGAGATGCTTAAAAGGTGTGTAGGGAGGTTCCGCATATATAGGTGCCTTCAAATAGATCTAGGACCCATCGGTAGGGTCATGGTGGTCTGACAAAGCTCAAGGTAGATGGAGACCTTCTTTTGGACTTGGATCTCCTCAGAAGGGGTCCTTTTCAGCTGCTACATGCAGGATTAGAACTGGGCATGGAAGCGAATCTGCCAAGCCCAGAAGCAAGCAGAAATATATGAGAATGGAGTGGGAAGGGAGGTCTACAGCGTACAACAGAGGAGAAGACTCGTCGGAGCCAATTAGAGCAAGATCATGGAGGAAAATATGTTCTGAGAGGTGAAGAAGTGATGAGGAATGTGATGGAGGTGAAATGAGCAGCAGAGGCGGTGTTGGGTAATGAAGATAGGTGCTGGAGCTTCAAGCTTCGGAGAGGTGATTTGTTTTTGGATTTTAGGTTAATATAGATGAAATCAAAGCAAAAAGAAACTAAACATAATCTACTAAAACATTAAGGAATGTAAAGATGTGAAGAAATAGCAGATCACCAGCCAAAACTGATCGGGAGCAGAGGTTCATCAGAAGGGTCTCCAATAAACTAGATCCGACCTCCTCCTCCTTTGTCCAAGCTTTAGTCCATGAGCTCCAGCCTTCTATCGCAAGAGTAAACTTCACAGATGAGCTTAGGGGTTACGGGAGGCAAGTGGCGATCAAAAATCAAAGGAGGAACAAGGTGATGATTTTATACAAGCAAGGAAAAGGTGAAAAGGTAATTAGGGTTTCGTCCAAACGGACAAATGAAATAGAATCAAAGAGATATGGCGTGAATAAGGGTGATCCGATCAACAAAAAGTAATAGAGGTCGGGGCTAAAAAGAGAAAGGATTCTGCGTTAAAAAAATGAGAAAAGGGGCGACCGACCTGCTCTGACAAGAGAAGAGGCGTAAGGGGTGTTGACCTAGGGTCAACACTCCCAGGCGCACGATTGGTCCATGTCAGCAGCCACGTCAGTAGAAAACGTCAAACAAAAAATAAAAATAAAATAAATTCAAAAGAAAATAAAAAAGATTTTATTAGTAAAAACATAGAACTTAAAAATTGTTCCTTATTTAATATACTATTTTATTATGTTTTTTACAAGTTAATTTATTAGGTGTTAGTTTTTACATGTATAATAATATGTATAAATACCTCTATATATGATATTTTTATTTTATATTATTGATTTTATTGTTTTATATACATAATTTTTACATTTATAACTTATTTAAATACATATGTACATATTTTTCTTTTATTTTTCTGAAGTTATTTATGTACTTAAATAATTAGGTCTATGTATTATATAAGTATAGTAGAGGTATTTTTTACCTATATATTGAAGTATATTGTTTATTTTATTATTAATGGGTTTTTTATATTGATTATGTACATGTATTATAAATAATAACAAAATTATAAAATATAAGAAACTAAAAAATATAAAGAATAAAGATAATGAATATTTTATATAGGTATATTGCACAATGAGGGCCCAAACGCTAACTTTTGCATCTTAACTCCAAATTGAATGAAACAACCTTCATTAAATAGATAATTTAGTTTTATGAAATAGAGATGAGTTTGGTGAATTTTGAATTTGTATGGAGAAGTTACAAGTATGGGAAGTTTTCTTTGTGGCTTTTTATTCTATATGTTCCGAGCACACTGTGCATTATTTTTAAATGAAATAAATTTTGTATTTTTCTTTGTATTTTTATGTACAATGTTTATTTTCAAAGTTTATTGATTTGAAGTATAAAATATGAAAATAAAATAGGTCCTAAAAAGTATTTATTAAAGAATAAAACTTAGGATTTTTGTGTAATTATTGGCCTTATCTCCCCCTACTTTATTCCTATAGACCAAGCCATCAAGATGACATGGTCTCGGGGGTTGGGGTCAGTCAATATCTATGACACCTCCTTTATTTTTCTTTTCTTTTATTTATTCCTTCATTTTAGGGTTTAATTACATGTATTTATATACATACAGGTTGTTATTCAAGTGTTAATTCATGTGTGTTATTGATATCTACATGCATTTATCTAGGGATTAAATCCTAAAAAGAATGAATAAATGTGCATGAAGGTAATTCATCACTCCCCTATACTTAGCTTTGCTAATCGCTAGCAAACAGTTATGATAATGAGTGCATAAAAAGAAAGAATAGAAAAGAAAAAGAAAGGACTTAGAATGATAATGATTTTTAAAATTATCCTTATAAAATTAAAGTTTGGAGCATAATTATACCTTTGGATTGTTAGTTTGTCGGAACCTTAGCGGGAAGGATTTAAAACATAACAACCCTTAAGAACCACAATCCTCTATTCAGTTCTCCTCAATAGCCATATCAGAATAAGCCTTTTCATATGCAAACTCTTATGACTATGAATCTTTCTTGTACGGTGTCAGTGATATGTAGCTCCTCTCGGCTAAAGTGGTACAGAGACAGTCTTCTCACATATGGTTGTTTTAATTCCCCAATACAACAACTCTTTCCTCTAGGAGCGGGGTATTCCCTTCTAAGTTCAACTACAACCAGCTCAAGAAGAGGAGGTGGAGAAGATAATGGATGGTAGCCAGTGTAGCTACATATCCTGGGAGTCTTGACTAGTGTAGCTAAGTCATCCAGTTGTAGGCTCGCATGAATATTTTGACTTTAAAGCAAAAGCTTGCTTATAAAGTATACATACTCTGATGGGGATTAATTTTTATTTGATTTTTGCCCGTCTATTCTTTTTGCAGTTTTTTGTTTTACATTTTGTTTTGAAATACTATTTACAACAGCATTTACATAAGGACTTTTTCCTCTTGATCCAGTAGACTATCCCTCTTTAAAACATTATTGCAATTCATAACATCATGTCCTTGGACCTCGTCGTTGTTGGATCGGGTTGGGGTACAATGGGCACAGATTGTGACTTCATATGTTTCCATTCGATTGTGTCTCATGCCAGCAAATTCATCCCTCTACTGCTTCAACTAAGTTGAGCAAAGTGTAAGGTGCATGTGTCCATGTTAAGACATTGTCTAAAATTCAGTTGTATGTCTCAAAATATTCTACTTTGTCATACCAAGGAGACATGTGGACATAGTCTTAACAATCTTAAAGATTTAAGTCAAACTGACCTGAGAAGCCTCAAATCTAGTTCCTACAAGGTTTCTGCAAATTTAAGTGTATTAAGGTCATAACTAAGGTCCAATCTCCATATTTTACTTAGACTGGTTCAATAGACAATATCATTCAGAAAAATGCAAATGCAAGGTATTTTTATGGAATATATTTTCTGGTTTTAATTTTTTTATGGGATTTTACAAAAGGTTTTGCAAGTGTTTAGATTTCTTCGAAAGCTTTTGCAAATTTTTGTGGTGTTTTAGAAATTTCAAGATTTTTAGGTATTTTTGAAAAATGTTAGTGCAATGTGTATTTGCAAGTATTCACAAAGGTTGTGCATATGCACATATACAAATTCAACACGAGGTTTTTATTCACAAGTTTTATATACAAGTTTTATAAAAGAATTTTATTTCAAGTATTATTTATGTATTGTTCTCAAAATGATTTGAAAAAGTTTTTACAAACATTTCACAAACACTTTGAAAAACTTATTTTACAAATAATCTATATTTTTACAAACATTTTTCCAAATGCTTCAAATCATTTTACAAAGATTTTTCAAATGTATGAACAGATTTTTCAATTCATTTTACAACCATTTTTGCAAATCATTTGCAAAGTATTTTAAACCATTCTATTCAAACCTTTTACAAGAATTTTACAAATATTTACAAAGAGATATTTTACAAACGGTTTTAAAACATTTCATAAAGATTTTCCAAAGGTTCGAAAAGATTTTTCAAGATATTTTTACAACCAATTTTCAACTCAATTGTAAAATATTTTTAAATCAATTTATTGAACACATTCACACCGTTTTGGCATGAATTATTCCATCTTTTATTGTATACCCTTAACAAATATATGTATAAGAGTCAAATTATTCAAAGTACAAGTTACGTCTGAAGTATATATGTAATATATATGACCTCATATATTTAACATGAACCATGTCCTTATAGTGACCCTAGAGTAAAACAAAAGGCATAACTCATGCCAAATATAGAAGAGTACAAAAAATGATCCAAATAAATAAAAGAATGAGGAGTCTCTCATCCCCCCATACTTAGGATCAATTAATCCTAAGTATAGCAGTCTATACACATACATAATAGAATATTAATAAGTTAGGAGACAAGCGAGAGAATAAGGAATGAACACTCAACGCACTCATCCCCCCTATATTTAGGATAAATTCACCCTAAAATAGCATTGATGAAAGGGATGAGTAAATAAACAGAAGAAGGAATAAAGAATGGTAGGAAAAGGAAAAGAATGAAAATGAAAGAGTATTTTTGCACTCAAGTATTTGAATCCTCTGCATGTTCAATCTCTTCCTGAAATACCACTTCAACTGAGTCAACCATGGAAAGGAATGGATAATGATCAATGTACAACTTCAGCAACTGTCCATTGACTACAAATGGTTGTGTATTAGATGACAACTCTGATATGAGAATGATGGCATTGCCATGTACGGTCTTCATTAGAAATGATACGGTCCGCTTGCTCTTTAATTTGACTGGGAAAAACTTCAATTTTGCATCAAACAACCAAACCTTCTGTCCTTGCTCGAAAGTCTTCCTTCTGATATGCATGGCATAACATCTCTTGACTTTATCCTTGTACATAAGGTTGTTGTCATATGCAAAATATCTGAATTCCAGTAGTCTATTCAGATCTATCTTGTGATTCTGACCATTGAGTTGTGAGTCCAAATACGGATGTTAACTGCCCGAAGTGATTTGTGAATTATCTCAATAGGAAGATGGCATGGCTTACCATAAACATGCTGATAGGGATACATACCCAATGGAGTCTTGTAGGAGGTTCGATAATCCCATAGAATGGAATCAAGGAGTTGCGACCAGTTCTTCCTATCTTGTCATACAAGTTTCTGTAGAATAGTCTTGATCTCCCTATTCGATAATTCAGCCAAATTATTTGATTGTGGGTGGTAAGGAGATGTGACACGATGTTCAATGTTGTACTCCTTTATAAGATTTCTGACTTCTTTGTTCACAAAAAGGGCTTCCCCATCTGAAATAAGAATCTTAGGAATCTCGAACTACGAAATAATGTTGTCCTTGAGAAAGAGACATATAGTATGGCTATCAGCGGAATGAGCGAGGAAAACCTCCTCCCAATGACTCATGTAATCCACAACAAGATGTATTCAAATCCTTGACTGTTAGGAAATGGTCCCATAAAATCAATACCCCAAGCATCAAATACGTCTGAAATTCGGATGAACATGAGTAGCATAGATTCTTTGGAACCAATGGTCCCTCCCAATTTGTGATAGTCGGTGCAACCTTTCACATATGGTATGGCATCCTTGAATAGTATGGACCACTATAGGCCACAATGCAATACTTTCATTGGCATACGGTGTCCAGAATGGTGTCCTCTTGCTTCGAGTTTATGACAGTGCTCGAGGACAATGTGTACTCCTGAGGAATGCATGGTCGCCAAATACATATGTGCCTTCCCTGTAAAAGTATAGATCTTCCCACTAGTAGAAATGGATGTCAGATAGAAATTTATCCTTATTGACACGAGTATAGTTTTGTGGAACTTTCTCAGACATGAGATAGTTAACAATCTCAACATACCATGGGAGAGAACCGACATTCAAGATCGATTCATCAGGAAAGATCTCTATGATAGGTACAATACTCAAGGGAGTCTCTGAACTTTCTAATATGGATAAATGGTCTATTACCACATCCTTAACTCCAAGCTTGTCTCATATTTTCAAATCAAATTCCTGAAGCAGAAGGATCCAACGAAGCCGCCGTAACTTGGCTACCTTGTTGTCTTGTAGGTACCGAATAGTAGAGTGGTTAGTGTAGACAATGATTTCGAACACAAGATACGTGATATAAATTTCTCAAAGGGGAAACGCAATGTCCAACAGCTCTTTCTTTGTTACGATGTAGTTTCTTGGAGCATCATCTAGGTTTCTGCTGGCATAGTGTATAGCGAATGGAACTCCATCCATGCGATGTCCAAGCACAGCCCCAATAGCAAAATCGGAAGCATCTATCATGATCTTAAATGGTAGAGACCAATCAGGCAGCTGAAGGACATGCAGTTGAGTAACCGAACTCTTCAATGTTTGAAAATAAGAAGAACCTTATCATCGATAATAAACTCAGTATTCTTGTTTAGAATCTCGGTAAGAGGTTGGGCTATCCTGCTGAAGTCCTGGATAAACCGCATGTAAAATCCAACATGCCACAGAAAAGACCACGCTTGCTTCAGGGTTCTAAGTGTCTCAAGATTCATAATGACATCCACCTTGGTCGGGTCGACCTCCATACCTCTTTTTTAGACGATGTGGCCTAATACAATTCCATCACATAAAGTGTCTCTTTTCCAAGAGAGCATTGGATTGACTTCACAACATCTCTTAAGCACTTAGTATAGATGCATCAAGCAGGAATCAAAATAATCACCATAGACCGAAAAATCATCCATGAATACCTCCAGTAAACTACCTACCATGTCGGTTAACACAACTAACATACACCTTCAGAATGTATAGGGTGTGTTACATGATCCAAAGGGCAACCGTCGAAAGGCGAAGGTGCAAACAGACAAGTAAATGTAGTCCTCTCTTGATCCTCAGGGGTGATCGCGGCTTGGTTATACCCAAAGTACCCATCCAAGAAACAAAAGAATGATTTCTCTGCTAGTCTTTCGACTATGTGGTCAATAAAGGGCAATGGAAAGTGATCTTTCTAGGTCGTTGGATATAAGGTTCCTCAGTCGGATTCCTGTGGAAACTAGGGAGCAAAGAGAGGAGCTAAGGTTTAAGATCGAAATGTCTGTGGATCTGCGGAATTTTGATCCACTCAGTGATGGGACCAGCACAATGATTGTATGTTTACTTCAAAGTGGGCTTGGGTCGGGCTGTCCTTTCTCCTCCTCGCCTATGTGGCATCCATCTACAGAGGGGTAATCTTCATCATCGGGAATATCATCATCACCCCCTCCTAGGTTTCCTCCTCTCTCTTTTGATCTTCTCCTTATATCGTTAAGCATCTCTTGGAAGGCGACATGGGCAGGTGCTTGGTCGGTCAGCTGATTGCATGAATGGAGGCTAGTAGTCGATTGTTGACATCATTCTGACTTGTGCCTTGCTCTTGGTTATGCTCAATGCTCTAAGGTTCTGGTCCCTTTCCTCTGCCTTGGGGAGCCATTTCAGAATTGGAATCGTGCTCGGGTTTTTTGATCGGGTTGTGAATCGACATTGGGAAATAATACCTGATCAATTCATAGAAATGATGGAGCAAGTTCAAGATGAGAGTCTGTCTCGAACAAGGGATTTATTAGAGAAAGAAGCGTGGTAGAAGGAAGGAGACCGAGATAAGAGTTTTCTCGATTCCCGAAGCAAGTGAAAATAGGAGAGTCCAAGGAGAAGTCTTCAGGGTCCATCATGTCTTCTTGGAGATCACCCCTTATTATGGAAGATGTTGAACCCAACAAATTGATGTAGTTATCGACGGAGTCCCAACTAAACCATCCTGGGGCAGACATCTTGAATGCAAAAAGAAATATCGATGAAGTATGAAGGATACAGTGATGAACAAGAAATAAAAGGAGTGTAAAATAGTATAAGGCTCATGATGAGCAAGGGTCAAGAGGAAGTATGCAAAAGAGAATAAATGACAAAAATGATCAAGTATATGGGAGATCTTTGGACCTAATTCTAAATAAAAAATACCAAACAAAATTGGGTTCACAAACTCAACTCAATGTGAAGCCATGAGAGTTCAACTACTTTTATCTTTTCATTTTTAAAGTTCTAATTCAAGCAAAAATTGTCACGAGTCCTTATCGGCTAGCCCTAGAGGAGAGTGTGTATTGCTAAGAAAGAATCCTCATACTTGTTCCACCTCCTTTGTATCCTTTGATCTGCACTTTCTAAGGTCTTCAATACTGGTCCTGAGTGGCTAGTCGTCCAAAAAAAGAGAGAGGAATCCGCTAGGCGAAACCACTACTTCCCCCCACAAGTGGGGTACTTGAATGCAAATCGATGAGACAGATACACCCGCGAGGGTCTGGCCTAGGCTTAGTACCTCAGACCAAGTTGGATGCTCCACACAAGATGGGAACACCACTGTCGACAGGGCCCTACTCGGTCACGTACGATAGAAGCGCCAATACTTCGTCGGTCCCAAGTGGTAGTTGAGGCAGCCACAGATCGAGTTTTTGGCTTTATTCCTTAAGGGTCGTGCCTCGCTATGTATAGAGTATACATGAATACAATGAGGACTTTATGAACCCCACACAATAATGTTTATTACGGCATTTAATTAGGTCAAAGTTCAATTAATAGTCCCCTTGTTTTAGTCTTTGGTTTTCAATTTTTTGAGTATTTTTAATGCGAAAGCGCCCAACAATTTTTTGGATTTTCTTTTTTCCCTAGATGCTTAAAATCATAGGAAGAGGAACGACAAAGAAATGCAAGGTGACACTAAGATGGAAATCTCACCTTTGTGCCTAAATGTGAATACTTAGATAGAAGACTTACAGTGCTTCCCAGCGCTCTCCATGTGAAATGCAAGGGAAAAATTTTATAAACCTAATCTACATGCATGGTATGCAAATGAAGAAATTACCCTAAACAGATATTGCTATTATTGTGAAGAAACAAATGCTAAATATTAAGAGAAGAAACCTAAGAGTTCGGTCTTGGAGGCTCCTCGGTGCCCACCACAATAGGTCCTGAAAGCACTGTATGGAGACCTCTCATGGCGTGTGGTTTCAAGTCTAGTATTCAACAATTAATTTGAGCTAAGTCCAAACGTAAAGACTATAGGTACATGTAAGCTATTAGGTGTTTGGCCTTAATTTACTCAATCAAGCAATCCTAAAATGTTACGGGCTCATTCCACAAAACAAATGAAAATAAGGCGGAAAACACAAAATAAAGAAAACAAAGAAAATAAAGGTGATAAAAGAACGAGAAAATCCAATGAGCCCCCAAGTGAACAAACACTTAGAAATCTCCCGAGTGTCCAAAGTTTGATCCACCTATATTATTACAAATTAATTATGCAAAGTAAAAATAACACACTCTCACAAAAAATAAAAAGATTAGAGTTTGTGTTAAATCTATTTATCTCTCTCTCCTAATCTCTCCTCTTGGTCAACAAAGAGAATAAGCAATTCATCATAGCTCGGGTGCTCCAACCACCTAAGTGGTCGCCCCTCGAGGTCCCTCGTAAGAAAAAATAGAAGAGAAAATATTAACTCAGGTGAACAATTATATAAAATAAAGAGAAAATAAATCAAAAAAATAATGAAACAACAGTAACACCCAAAATCTATCCTATGTGTTGCTCCCTGGCAATGGCATCATTTGAAAAGTTGATTTTTGCAAGGGTATAACCATATATAGTTGTATAGTGGAAGCAAGAATATAATAACGAACATTGGGAGCAAGGGGAATTGACAACAAGAATTGTCAAAAACGATAATAAGAGTTTTTGTTGTTTTCATGAAGATTTTTTATTTTAATGGGTTTCAAATATTTAATTTTCTCGAAATTTTGAATTTATCAGATTTTTATTTATTTTTTATTCTATATTTTTTATATTTTTATTTTCTTCTTTTCTTCTTTTTTTCTTTTTAGATATAGGTATTATTAATATAATATATGGATATAATATAGATAATATATAATAAAAATACAAAATAAAGATAAAATTTAGAAGATAACCTAAGGGATAGTCTGTTTTATTTTCTTAAGAGTGTTAAAATATTTTTGGTATTTTTGGTATTTTTGATAATTATAATAATATTAATAATAATGTAAGTAAATATAGTTATATAAATAGATATGGCCTTTTTAAATTTATAAAATAGCTATAAATACATCAAAATAATAAAATAAAATGTTTTTGGCATTTTTATAATTTTCTCTATTTTGATATTTTTCTCAGAATTTTTGTTATTTTTTGTATTTTTAATTGGATATAATAGGTAAATAGCGAGTAATAATATACAAGTGACTTGTTTTGGATTTCAAAAATAGATAAGTAGCTCAAAAAAATCCAAAATAATTTTTAATTTATAGAAAATATAATAAATAAAATATAGAAATAGAATACAATTTTTGGATTTTTCAATGATTTTTTATAAGTTTTCTAGGGTTAGAGAGGTTTTGCTATTTTTGGTTTTTATTTTGAATTTTTTAGTGATTTTTGGTCCATAGGTGCAAAATACAATAATGAATAACCCTTAATTTTTTGGAATTTTTCAAAAAAACTATTTTTTTTATTTTTTATGCAAACAGAGAATAAATGCATTGTTTTGGGATTTTTAAATATAGGAAATAAATTTTAAATGCCCTATAAAAAAATATAGGTGATGAAATATGATATAAAGCACTTATATTAGATTTCCTATCATTTCTAGATGCAATATGGTATTTTTAATGCAAGGAATAAATAAATAAAAATGTAATACTTGCAAGGACTAATATGCAAATAAAAATAAGTAAAAATGCAATCTAGAACAAGAATGTAAAGTCTAGGGGCCTCTGCATAATTTACCTATGAATATTTAATTCATTACACGCTGTAGGAGTATAAATGCAATTTACGAGACATGGTAAGGTATACACACAAAATTCTCAAAAAGTTTTAAATTGAATCTCAAAGTTACTGGACTAAGGGGGGATCCTTGCAAAAAGGCCACCATCTCATGTGTTGGGCAAATGAGGTGATTTGGAGGACCTAAGTACAAATAAAATGAATACATGGGGCTACTTGCAAAATAATCAAAAGTTTTTACACTACATATAGAAGTTTATGGATGAAAAATAAAATACAAAAAGGTAAGGGGTATTGGATAAAATTACCGCCCAAAGGTGCTGGCAGATGGCTCATATGGCTTCACTTGGACATGTGTCACTCCCTCCTTGCGTGATGATGGTTTGATGATGGATTCAGGAGATTAGATGGTGGTTGATGAGCCGACAGCTGAAGGAGCTCGCAACTAACGGTAGTTGTGCAATCTGGAGCTCCTCGTTGATCCAACTGTGGAGAGCAAGGGAGGAAGAACATGGAAGAACACAAGTTTAGGCGAACTTCGATCCGCTCCACTTTGTGACTCCGACGATCTATGGCTTCACAATGAGGCGCAAAATGCTCCTGAAGGTCATGGGGTACTCATGAAGGCTCCAAAGAGGTTTGAGGGTCAATGGAGTGAGCCCCGAAGGTCGAGGAAGGGAAATAGTCTAGGTACCTTGACTAAACCAAAATTTGACCAAAGATAAGTCTTTATCCTCCAATACCTATAGGGTTATCTCCAACGAAGAAAAAGCAATGTGTAGGAGGTCTTATTGATCGGAAATGAGCGAAGATGGAGGCAGGTGGAGCCTCTCCGATTTACGGCATAGGAGGAGAGTTGATTCCCTGATCTAGTGAGGATCATGTTGAATTAAGGTGCTTGGGGCATTCAGAACTCGAAGGGGAAGATGATGAGCATGGCAGGAGGGTCGAGGAACAGTCAGAGAACGGTGAAGAAGGTCGCTAGAGCTCAGCTCCGGTGAACTTCGAATTTTGATTTTTAGGAATTAAAAAGCGAAAACAAGTGAAACTAAATATTAAACTAAGTTATCTATCATGCTACGAATGAAAAAGGATAAAGAAACTAAGGTTCGACCAGAGAATTAGGGAATCAATGTGGAGCTCCGTCTGGCTACTCCAGCGATGCTCAGATCTCCTCCAAGCAGCTTCTTCCTCCACACCAAGCACTAGGGTGAAGTAGCTGCTCTCACTAGCAACCTCAGGGACCAGAAAACTTGAGAATTTCGAAGCAAAAGTGGGATTAAAAATAAAAAGGTGGCCGGAGACATATTTTTATACATGAGGACTTTGACCGGGGCTACTAATCACCTTAACGATCCATCAATCGAGATATCGATTCTGTGTGAAAGGGCATGGATCGAGGAACAAAATCATAGAGGCAATCAACCAAAAAATGCAAGGAGAAGTGGGGAAAATTCGAGGAAAATGGATGGTACGTAAGGCTACATGACCTAGGGTTGCAGGGGCCTCAGTTTACTGGCAGGTCAACCGAGGTTGCAACCTGATTGGTCCACATCCTCCGATAGAGGAGAAACCAGAAATAAGAAGTAGAAATAATTCAAAATAAAATAGTTAATTATTTATTTGATATTTGGTTAAAACATAAAAAATATTTATTATTTTGTGTAGTATTTTATGGTGATTTTTTTACAAGTTTGTTTATTGTGTGCTACTATTGTACGTACATTTATAAGTATATTTACCTGTGTATAATGTATTTTTATTTTATATTTTGGATTTTATTATTTTATATACATAATTTATATATTTCTAATTTATTTAAATACATATATGTATATATATTGTATTTTTCTGAGTTGAATTGTACACTTAATTAATTTTAAGTATTAATTATATAGGCATAAGTAAGTATATTTCATCTAAGTATCATAGTTTACATATTTATTTTGAGGTATTTTTAATGGTTTTATTTTGGTTTATTTGCGTACATATGTTGTAAATAATATTTACAAAATTAAAAAAAATGTATATAAAAGTGTGAAAAAAAATAAGGAATAAAAAAATGAATATTTTATTTTGGTATAATGTATAATAGGGGTTCAAAACCTAATTTTTGCATATTAAGTACAAAATAAATACAACCACGTTCATTAAATAGCTAATTAAAAGTTATATACAATTAAAGTGATTTTGATGAATTTTGAGTACATATGGAGAAAATACAAGTCTAGGAAGTTGGGATTTTGGATTTTTATTCTGAGTGTATAAATCATGTTGTGCATTATTTTGCATGAAATAAATTTTGTATTTTTCTATGTATTTTTATCTACAACTTTTTGTACAAAGTTGATTTGAGGTATATATAATAAAGAATAAAATAGGTCCTAAAAATGACTTGTTGATGAATTGAAAATTAAGGTTTATTGTATTTATTAGCCCTTATCTCCCCCTACTTTATTCCTTATCGAACTAGTAATCATGATGCCTATGTCTCAGGATTTAGGGTCATTCAATACCTATGGTATTTCATTTCTTTTTCTTTTCTTTGTTCTTTTAATTTAGCTTTAAATGTAATATTGTATATAGATTTGTTACAATAATATATGTTATTTTATGCAAAATAATGATATATAGATGCATTTAGCTAGCATTTGAAGGCAAAAATGAAAGAATAAAGGTGATGATATGGAGATTCATCAGACGTTGAGTTCATGTATCGGTAATCTACACAGATACGCCATGACGTAGGTACTCAGGTTGAGATCTCCTCTCCTTTCTCATTTGCGACCACAGTGATTCCGGCTTTCTTTGGAACCGCATGCAATGGGCTAACCCATTTAGAATCAGAGATGGGATAGACAAAGCCATCCTCACACCATTTTGTTGTCTATTTCATGACAACTTCCCAGATATTAGGATTCAGCCTGTGCTGAAACTCATGGGACGACTTATTGTCATCCTCTAAGTAGATGTGATGTGAACACAAGGTCGGATTTATCACTCAGAGATCTGAAATGTTCCAACCAAGGACCTTGGAATTTTTCTCTGGATTCTTCTAGCAAGTGAGACTCTTGATCAATGGTCAATCACAAACTGATGATGACCGGATATTGTTCGGGATCACCTACAAGGATGAAATATTTAAAATTTGCTGGAAGCAGCTTTAGCTCAGGTGGAATCAAATCTAACTTCTCAATCACTTATGAAACTGTACTTGTGGTCGGTGAATGCTTTTCCAGTGATTTAGGGTGCACCTCAGTACCTATTGGTTTAGACAGTAAAACACCGAACATATATACAATAATATCCTCTTGTTCGATTTGGTATGTGTATTCTTGAAACAAATGGATCAGCTCTTCAGATTCCACCTCATCAGTGGCAATGGAACAAAATTCAATTGTGCTTTCAAGGTCTTCCTCTGGGAAGAGGAAGTCTTTGGTCTCGATTTAGTATACAAAATATTTGTATCTCTGATTTCCTCAAGTGCGTCATAGTCGGTTGCATGAACATGCATCCTTCTCTCTAATGTGTTATCTTGCTTATTAAATTCAGCACACATCTTTATGGTTTCATTGTCCATGCTGGAGCAAAAGGTGATCTTTCCATATCCATAATCAACTACCGCTAGGGGTGTAAATGAGCCGAACCTGAGTGGACTAACCCAGGCCCGGTTTGGTTCGTTTAGCATACTTTCTGGCGCGGGCTCGGTTCGGCTCGATAAAATAAAAACTGTAATCAGGTTTGGTTCGGCTCGGGTAAGGTTCGTAAAGATTCGGTTCAGCTCGTTAAAGGTTTGTTTAAGAATAAATGTTGTGCAGACGTTTTTATTCGAAGGGAAAAACCACAGATGCAGAGGAGGGTTTTGTGGGGTTTCGGGAATAGGGAATAGAGACTTAGGGAGTGGATGAGTGGATGGGTTTGGGAAAATAAGTGAATGCCCATATGTTAATATAGAATGTATTTTTTCTTATATATACAATATGTTTGTATATATACTTTTATATATGTATATGTGTATATAATCGAACTTTTAATGAACTAAACCTAAGTGAACCTATGTTTTTGAGGTTCGGTCCATTTATTTAATCGAGCCCAAACTCGTTTTCAGGTTACGTTCATTTATTTTCAAGTCAAATATAAATCGAATTTTTAGCAAGCCGAATCTGAGCGAATGTCGAACCTTAGAATTTTTTGACATCCCTAACTATCGCGTCGATTGTTTGTAGGAACGAGTAAGCAAATATGATTGGTGTCTAGAGTAAAGGTACCGAGGAGTCCATATCCAGGACAATGAAGACCACTGGGAATTTCATACATTGGACCGTTATCATAACGTCTTCCAACACTCCACATGATAGCTTAACGGACCGATCACCAAACTGAAGGATCATTCTGGTTTGTTTGAGCAAACTGAGCCCAAATTACTTGGCCAAGGAAGTGGGCGGTAGGTTGATAGAAGACCCACTATCAAGTAGAGTGCGATCAAATATCTGATTGAAAATCTCACATTGGATCAAATGGGCTCCTTTATCTTTCTTCTTCTACGAGAGGTTACTGATCATGTTAACAATCATGATGGTGAGGATATGCTTCTTTGCTCAATTGTGTCGGTTCTTGCGAGGTTGATGCTTAGATGTACATGCCTCTTTTAGACCCTTCTTAACATTAGGTATGTATTCCATGGCTTGTAATAGTGGCATCTCAAGCATGATATTCTTTAAAATTTCAACAATAGAAGGATAATATAAAGTTGTTTTTAATATTCTGATTGTTTTATTTTTCATTGCTTCTGAAAAAGGCATAGACACATTTTCAAAAGCAACATCCTTTTCATTGAAAGAGTCATCTTATACATCAGGACGACTAGAAATGATACAGTCATCTAATACATGGAATGAGGTAAAGAGTGGAAATTCGATCTCGTCGGCTCGTATGAGATTTGTTGTTGGTGCTAGCATTTCCTTGGTTGCATCAAGTCAGCTTCTGATATTATTTCTGGTGTTTTGATTTTCTTCTTTTTTTCGTATTTTGGCGATTCAGAGTTGTCTCCTCCATGTACATCGGTTTCACAGCTCTATGCTGGCTCAGCTACTGGTGTAGAAGTCTCATCCATAGAAGCTTTATTTTTTCCTTTGGCGGTTGCAGGTGGATGTGATGTCCTACTGCTCTTGAGATTTACAACATTAGATAACATAAAATCAAGTATATCTGAATTGGGGGTAGTGGGGAACTAGGAGCTACCTGATCCCTATGCTCAAAGTTGTTGGGGTTGGGCTCTACCTATGTTGGTATGACCATTTTTGCAGCTGTGAGGTTGTCAATCTTCTGGCACATATCATACACATTCTTGATAAACTAAGCCAAACAATCCTGAGGGAGATTCATGGGAGCGGCCTTGGATGATTCAGCGAAATGGTGTTGTTGAGTTTGGTAGTAGTGAGGCTGCTTCAAGAAGTTATGATATTGATGTTGAGGGTACTACTGGTACCGATATCGAGGATGAGGGTAATTATGATACAGAATTGTCGATTGTTGCTGATAGAAAGTATGGTGATAAGCCAGCGACTGAAAGTTCTGTGTCCTGGTGCAATTCTAATGATGTGGAGACTATAGTGTGGTTGTTGTTGGTGTTGAAAGTTCTGTCCACCCTGATTTTGTTGGAATGGCTGGTTGGCTTGTGCTTAACCCTATTGGTGTCCACCAGCACAGGTCAAAGGTTGTTCAATTGCCCAGACGATATCTACTTCATTGATCTACGGGGTTGGAGGTGGAGTGAATGGCTCGACAAGAAACTCCAATTGTTGTGTAACCAAATCGAGTTTATCCAGCTTCTTTGTTCTTTGTTTGATTACATTAAGTTTTTCTAAGTCTTGTAATCATTTTTCTATTATGTACACCTTGGAAAGATGGTTCCTGATTATGCTCAGGTTGGAGCTCTCATCTCTTTGTCTTCTTCATATAGTGTTGTCTAGACGGCCTTGTGAGAAATCTATGGAGCCTTATGGAATACACGAGATGAGGGCAATGTTTCCAATCCTTAGATCATTTCTTCAAATATTTTCCAGACCATATCCTCATCTTTATTGAAGTGAGATCCTCCTCAAGCAGAGTCCACAAGTCGCTGGCTCTCCTGATGTAATCCCCCAAAGAAGTTTTGCACTAGGCTTGTCTTTGGCAAATCATGGTGGGGGAACTTCTCCTGAAGATCTGTGAATCATTCCCAAGCCTCATGGAAAGGCTTGTGGGAAAGCTATGAGAAGTTAGATATGAGAGCTCCTGTCTGATTAAGGTGACCTAAGGGATAGTACTTCTGTAGAAATGCATATTTCAGTTCTTCCCATGTCGTGACCACTTTCCAGGTTGTGACCATTTTCCAGACCACTTCCCAGATCTGAAGGCTAAAAGGGAAAGCAATCATCTTTATCACCTCAAGTGGTATATTTGGATATTGCATAGTACCGTAGATGCAGTTGAATTGCTACAGATGAATATAGGTTTCTTCATTTCTATTTCCATGGAAAGTGGGCAGGAGAGGTAGTAGTGATGGCTTCAGCTCAAGGTGACCATAAATCCACGGAATGTGGATCCACTCAGTGATCTGCTCTGCTCCATGGTTGCATGTCGCTTTGAGAGTCAGTTTACGCTCGACATCTCTCTTCTCATCCTCTCCACCATGGTTTCCTCCTACAGCTCCTCCTGCTCCTCCCTGTGCACCTCCTTATTGTTCACATCCTTGTTTACCTCCTCATTCACTTCATTGTTCACTCCTCCTCAGTTTTCACGTTCCCTCCTCATCTCCATTAGCATTTCCAGAAAAGCAACTAGGGCATTAGCTTGATCGGTTAACTGTTGCTGGATGATCTGAATGGATGCGAGCATCTGTGCATTAACCTCATTCTGATTCACACCTTAGTCGGATCCCTGACCATTTCCTTGTCTCTGAAGAGGCATCTCTGAATCGGTACTTCTATCTGACTCCAGTTTGGGCTTGTGATCTGCATCGTGAAACGAGCCCTGATCAAACTATAGAAATAATGGAGGCTGAAAAGATAATTTGATCTTAGAGTCAAACTCGAACAATGGATTTATTCGTGAAAGATTTGTAGTGAAAGAACAGATTAAGGGAAGAGAATCGCCCCAAATCCTAGGTGGAATGAAGATCGGGAAGCCTAGAAAGAGGTTCACAATAGCCATACGCAACTCTTTAAAATTGCCCCAATGACGGACGATGTTGGCATCATGGAATCTATGTAGGCGTTCGTAGAGTCCAAACAAAAATCTCCAAGATGTGATATCATGATTGCAAGAGAAGTGATATGATGATAGAATAAGAAAACTTGATTGAAGAATAATTCAAGAGGAATTGAGAAGAGAAGGCTCGAAGTGAGCAGGATGAATAAGAAGTAGAAGAAGAGAAGTAGAGATGGAAGGGAGCCAAGTGCGCGAAATTTTTTATCTTGATCTGCTTTGATATTGATCAAAACAAACCTCAAGAAAAGGGTTGATTCACCAACTCAATACAAAGCCATAAGAGTTCAGTAATTATCTTGTCAATTTTATTGGTTATTTTCAAGCAATTATCTTATCACTTGTCCTTAGAGTCAAATCCTATAGGCGAGTGAGTACTACCCAACAATTAGCGTGTATTTTCCACTTTCTTTGTAACCAGTATCTTGTACATTTTTGAGGTCCTTGCTTTCGGATATGGATCCACTACTCAGCCAAATAATAGAGAAGAAAGTAAATAGGTGAAACCACTACTTCCCCCACAAGTGAGGTACTCAGACGTAAAATGATGAGACAAACATCTGTGAGGATGTGGCCTAAGCTCAATACATTGGATCAGGTTGGATGTTCTACACAAGGAGAGAACGTCGTCGTCAACAAGGCCCTACTCGCCTATTTATGATATAAGTGCTAATAGAGAGAATTCTGTGAGGGACTTGTCAACCCACAAGGCGGATCAACAGTCGTTGACGCGACCACTCACAAGAATCTTACTAAATAAACAAGTACCCATAACATATGAATAATCAATGAATGACAAAAATGTAAAGTATAATTTATTTTACTCTACAAACAAAGGTGTATAATGGGTAAGCATGTAGAGGCCGAACCGCTGAGAGCAAACAAGGTAGCCTAATGATTATTTAAAATCAAAGCGAGTTATGTACACAAGTATCCTCTTAGTCCTTTTGCGTGGATTTTTGTTTTTAAAACTTTTATTTGATTTTTACTTTTGTTATTTTTATTTTTAGTTTTCAGATTTTTATTCTCTTTTTAATTCTAGTATTATATAAAAATTACATAGATATACATATAAGAGTATAATAATATGTATATATATATATGATAATGTATATATGATATAAGTATTATAAAAATAAATAAATATAATAAATATACCAAAATCAGAAAATATTAATAAATATAGCGTTGGCTATATATATTTTACGTTTCTAAAATATTTATAAGGTATTTATAATAGTCAATAATAATATAAACTATATATAGATATATAATACAATATGGGGTATTATAAATATAAATATAGATAAAAATAATAAGAAATTACAAAAATAATCATTTGGGGTTTTCCATGTTTTCCTACTATTTTTTTATTTTTAGGTATTTTTGCTAATTCGTAGGTATTTTTAAAGTCTAAATTATACAAAAATAATGACTAGTTAAATAGGTTGAATTGTTTTGAGAAAAAACTCCCAAAACTAATTTTCATATGTAATAATATATATAAATAAAATTATAAAATAGCAACTAATATTTTTAGATTTTTTAAGAATTTTTTATTTTTAATAGGATATGGAGCTTTTTATTTTTTATCATTTTCTTTTCTATTTTTTGGGGTTTTTGGTCTGAATCTATAAAATACTATAATAAATAAAATGTAATTCTTTTTGGAATTTTTCAAAAAAATGTAATTTTAGGTATTTTCTAAGTCAAACAAGGGTAAAATGTGCTCTTTTTATTTTTTATAAATAGGAAATGTGCATAAAATGCAAAACAAAATATGTAGCATGAAAGAGCATGCATCCAGGTGCATTATCCTATTTTTGCATATTTTTTGGAGCACATATGATATTTATAAAAAATTAAACAAACATACACAAAAAGTAATAAGCTCGAAGGGACCAAGTTGCAAATAAAAGTAAGTTTCCATACATTTATGAATTCTAAAACAAAAATCCAGGGGAATGCTTATAATTTTTCCACAAATATTTATATTATACGCACCTAGTAGGGGCAAAAATGTAATATATAAAAAACATCATGTCCTCTTTACAAATTATCCACAAAATTTAACGTTGAATGTACAGTTTTTTAGACTAAGCATATTTGAATACCGCAAGGGTATGTTTGCAAAATGCGCACCTCACGTGGGGAGCCACGTGAGGTGAGCTTGCATGGACACAGATGTTTTTTATTATTTAATAATGAAGATATATTGTACAAATTCCCCCTTATTGTACAAATGCCCTCATTATATATTGTATAAATGCCCCCCTTATTTTATTTATTTTATCTTTTTATTTTTAATTATCAAAAATAAAAAAGATTAAGTTGCATATTTATTCTATATTTTTCCAGATTTTATTTTAAATTTTATCTTATTTAAAAAAATTTAAAAAAATTCAAAATACAAAAAAATACGGTATTTTATAAGTATAAAGTACCACCAAAAATACAAAATACAAATGACTTATTTTGGTTTAGTCCCTTCACAAAAGTTGTAGATCTCCTGAGGCAAACAACTTTTATGAACAACACTTTTTGATTTGACATCGTTTACTATTTTTATTGAACTTTCTTTGCATTTATTCTCGGAATTTTCTAGGTGCGACATGTGGCCGCTCCTAGAGCCGCCACATGTCATCACCTCCTTCCTCACTTACTCCCTCTTTTTTTAGATGTTAGATGAAGGGTTCCCCATCCAACGACTGGGGTCGCCCCTCTTCTGTTCTTTCGACTGTCTGCCTTGTGTCACATCCATGACCGTCCAATCTTGACCTATCGAACGACCATGATGTCGTCCCTTTCTTCCTCACAACCTCTGCCCGTATGCATCCATCACAGCACAACCAAAGCCAATTACCCAATCTATGCCCATCCCTCAGCCATCTTCGTAGATCCCCAATCTCTGTTGCAACCTCCGCGAACCCTAGCTGTCGTCCCCATAAAGTCCTCACCTTCGCCCCATCACCAAGCATCCGTTGTGTCACTGGTAGAGGAGTAGGGAATCGATGGTGACAACACCTGCCTCCGTCCTCAATCTCGACGAGATCTGGATGCCTTGGTCATTGCAGCGATTCCCTAAGGTCGTCTGCTCTAGCTCTGGAATTGTGTCATTGAGCCCCATCATCCCTTTTCCATCGCACCCCATTCTATCTCCGCTTCTCTGTTCTTCAACCTCCGTTGCTATGTTAACCAACTTCACCATCGATCTCTCGATTCATCGCACCAATCCACCATTCCTCTCCTCCACTACAGTCCATCATGCAGTCAACCGCCATCAATTGCGGTTGCATCACCATCGACACCTATAGCCGGCACATTCCACTTTCTCCATCGAGTAGCTTCACCGCTTCACCAGTTGTGCCTCTGCCTCGACTATTCCTTGGGTGACTTCATCGATTCCAGCCGCATGCACTAAGCTATACGCCTCACCTCGAAACGATCTTCCACCTCGATCCATCGGAGTCCAAGATTTGAGCTCCACTGCATGTACAGTCGTCGCTGCTCAGCATCGATACATCTTGCCAATAGGCCATTGAGCTCCCATTGATGATCGCCTCCATCGCCACTCTCCCTCACATCGCTTCAACTGCAGCATCGCCTTCAACTAGGCTGTGCTATCTTCATCGGGCCGCCAACAGCGAGCCACGACAGCCATTCCAGAACGCACAATCATTCATCATCATTTTATCCCGAAGCCATTCCATGACAGCATGCTCTCCCCTGGTTAAATTGCGCCTACACTTGAAGCCCCTGGAGATTTTACGCCCAAGTCCCCACCGGCCTGGTGACATTAGCATACATGCTCGGCACGTGTGCCCCTTGGAAAATTACAATAAACCTCTAGTTATAGTAATTGCATTGCATACTTTTTTATTTTATTTCATTTTTTATTTACATTTAGAACCTTGTGTTTGTGTCTTTATTTGAACAATCATTCATCATCATTTTATTATTCTAAAAATGACATTTTTTAGCTCAACTAAATCCATATCTTATGGATATTCATTCATATTTTTGTGAGACATGGTTAATTAATTATAATTGATTTGGTGAAATTTTGCATATATTACCCATTTCAAGGTCTGAAATTCATATTAAATTAAAATTTTCTAAAAATTATGAAACAATAGCATTTGGTAGACTTAGTTGTGTTCTATGTCATGCCAAAAAATCACATCATCTGCATGCATATTTTATTCCAAATAATTCATTTGGTGATTTAAGTAATTAATTATTAATAGAATTTTTACTGAATACAAAAATGAAAAGGCAAGGGACTCCATGCAAGATAACTACAATTATTTACACCTCAGACTGAACATTTAATATTGAATATTAATATATAAAAAATTAGGGAAAATATATGAAGTTTACCAAATACTTGCATGCCAACGAACGAATGGATGCACTCCACTTACGTGATGAACGGCCCAGATGGGCCGATACCGGTTCGGCGAAGGACAGTGGAGATCAGATCTCCTGCGCAATCGGGGAGCTCCTATGACACTTCATCAAATGGTATGTGTACAATCTGGAGCGTGGGCTCCATCAGACGTTTTTGTGGCACTCCCCGAGAAAAGGGAAGAACATGAGCATGTTCTTCCTTGTTCTATCGATTCCTCGAGCTCCAAGGCAGCTCCCGTGATGCTATGGTGTTCTCCGTGATCCTGCTGATGATATGCATCGTTTGATGCCTACATGTGAGTTCAGGACCCAACGACGGGGTCCTAGTGAGTCGATGAAGTTCAGGCGACCTGGGAACCTCTCCTGGAGTCAAATCGCCCTCCTTAGGGCTTGTCTTCACTGAGGACCTGCATGGTTAGATAAAGGGGGTTTGGGTGAAGGTCCTTGGGTTGTTTATTGTGTGAAATAATCAAAGATGGGGGTGAGGCGATGATGCTCCGATGAACGATGGAGGATGGGCATCGATTCACTTATCTAGAAACGATCAAGTTGAGTAGATGGTGGAGTTGATGGAGAACACGATTGGCAATGATGGGGGTATGAAAGGCTAGTCAAAGATGGGATGGTTACGATGAATAACAATAGCCAGAGCTCTAGAGCTCTGACGAACTTAGTTAACCTAATCTAGGCTAAAACAACAATTAAAACTTAAACTAAAATGTAGAATCAAAAATCAGGAACTAATTCTACCTAGAAATATAAAGGGTGCAGCTCGAACTTGGCTTATACGCCAATGAGTAGGATGACGCTGGAGCATCGTCGTGGGTCGCCTCCTCTCCTCCGTTCTCTGCTCCAGCACCGTAGGGGATCGCCTGCAGTCACCACGTGTCATGCTTGGCCAAGGGTAGAAGGATTCAAGGTAAGAAAAGGGACCAAATCGAGGAAGGTGGCAGGAGAGAGATATTTATAAGCTGAATATGGCAGATATCAAGAATCGGTTCCAGGGTGATACGGAGAAGATCGATGGGATCTAAGCATCAAGTGTGAATCGTGGAGATCCCATCTGCAATATTTATTCAATGCTCGAGGAGAGTTGATCATTAGATCGATAGGGGAAATGGAGAGAAGCGGGAGGCTCGAGGTTCTGACAGAAGTCAGAGGCGCCAAAGGGCAAGCTGAGTTGGGTCAACAAAGGGATGAATCCGGTTGGACCACATGGACCAACCAGATAAATGCAAGGCAAAAATGCCTTGTAAAATGAATAAAAATTATTAAATGAATTAATTAATATTAGGTTATAAAATAAAAAATGTTTATTATTTTCTATAGCATTTTATTCCTATTTTATTTATTTTTATGAGGCTATTTATTACAAGTTATGTTTTACATGTAAAATCATATGTATATTTACCTATATAATACATATTTTATTTTTATTTTTATACACTTAATTTATATATTTATAATTTATTTATATCTACACAAATATATTTTTATTGTATTTTTGTGATGTTATTTGTACACTTAAATAAATAAGGGTATTTATTATATAGGTATAAGTATAGTATATTCATTTATGTATTTTTTGTACTATTTTGTTTTAATGTATTTTTGTTGGTTTTATTCTATTCTAAATATGTACATATACTACAAAGAATATTTTCATAATTATAAAAATATAAAATAATGAAAAATATAAAGAATAAATAAAATAAATATTTTATTTAGGTATATAGTATAATAAGGGTCCAAAACCTAACTTTTGCATCTTAACTTCAAATTAAATAAACTACCTTTATTAAATATTTAATAAAAAGTTTATACACAATTATAAGTGATTTTGATGCATTTTGAGTTCATTTGGATAAGATACATGTTTGTGAAGTTAGGGTTTTGGGATTTATTCTAAGTGTAGAATGAACACTGCATATTATTTTTCTGTGAAATCAATTTTGTATTTTTCTTTGTATTTTGTCTACAATTTCATGTACAAAGTTTATTGATTTGATGTGTAAATAATAAAGAATAAAATAGGTCCCAAAATGAATTATTGAAGAAATAAAATTAGTTTTTTATTGTGTGTTTGAACCATATCTCCTCTTACTTTATTCTTTGTCAACCTAGTCATCATGATGCCCATGTCTCGGGGTTTAGGGTCATAAAATACCTTTGGTATTTTATTTCTTTTTCTGTTCTTTCCTTTATCCTTTGATTTTGGAGTTAATAAAGTATTATATACAATATTTATACAATAAATAGTGAATATTATTTTGTACAAATTAATGTTATTTACATGCATTTGACTAGGGATTAAAGGCCAAAATGAAAGAAAAAAGGTGGTGAAAAGGAGATTCATCATCCCCCCGTACTTGCCTTTACTAGTCCCTAGAAAACACTTATGCCAATAAGTGCAAAAAAGAAAATAAATAAAAATAAAGAAAAGGAAAGAACTTGGATTGATTTTAACTCTTAAACTTGTCTTCACAAAATCAAAGTTTGGAGCTCAGTCAGACTTGTGGAAGTTAAGTTTGGTCGGAACCTTATTGGGAATCTGATTTTAAACACAACAGCCTTTAAGATCCATAAAACTCTGTCCAAGTCTGCTCTATAGCCTGTTTAGAATAAGCCAACTCATATGCAAACTCTTATGACTTTGAATCTATCTTGGACAGTGTGTGATATGTATCTCTCCTCGGCTGAAGCGGTAAAAGTCTTCTCTGACATGGTGACCCTAATTCCCCAATCCAACAACTCTTTCCTCGAGAAGCAAGGTATCCCCTTCTAAGTTCAAGTACAACTGACTCAAGAAGAGGAGGTGGAGAAAAGAATGGGCGGTAGCCAGTGTAGCTACCTATCCTGGGATTCTTGACCAATGTATCCAAGTCATCCGTCTGCAGGCCCACATGAATATGACTTTGAAGCTCAAGCTTGCTTATTGTCTATACAAATATACACATACTCTGATAGGCATTTTATTTTCATTCAGGCCTATCCACTTTTTTTGGAATTTTTATTGCAATTTTTAATACTATACAAAGCAGCATTTACAAATGGACTTTTTCCTCTTGAGCTAGTAGACTATCCCTCTTTTGAAGAATTGTTGCAACCCACAACTTCTATCATTAGACCTGATGGCTACTGGATCATGTTGGGGTATAATGGACACAAATGTCTGACTTCTGATGTTTCCATAGGCTTGTATCCCATGCTAGTAAATCCATCCCTCTACCACTCAAGTGAGGAGAGCACAGTGTAAGGTGCAGGTGTAC
The DNA here is from genome assembly GCA_037367405.1 of Ottelia alismoides. Lineage (NCBI taxonomy): Eukaryota > Viridiplantae > Streptophyta > Magnoliopsida > Alismatales > Hydrocharitaceae > Ottelia > Ottelia alismoides. The sequence goes on along the minus strand of JAZKJV010009646.1, from coordinate 539,278 downwards.
AAACTAGGTCATTATCAACAAGAGTTGTGTGTGTGTTCCGAAATACTCTACTTAGGCAATCAAGACGACACTGAACCAAGTCTTGTGTTCTCAAAAATTAAGTCTAGAAGACATGAAGTACCTCAATTCCAGTTCCTATAAAGTTCATGTGATTAAGTAGATTTAAAGTCCAACTAATCACCAATCTTCAGATTTTATTAGACTCGTTCAATTATCATCAATCTGAAAAATGCAAATGCTATGTACAATGCAAGGAAAATATTTTTTTGATGTAATTTTCTGATTTTGAACTTTTTATGGATTTTTGAAAAGGTTTTGCATATTTTTATAGAATTTTTGAAAAGGTTTTTGCAAATGTTTTTGGTATTTTTCAAAAATAAAAGGTTTTTAAAAAAGAAATTTGTGTAGATATTTACATAGGAATACTTGCTTGGTATTTACAAGAGTTGGGATTTAAGAATTTATAAGGTTATGTATAAATTTAAATAATTTTATTTACTTGAAATGTATATATATTTCCCAAAATAATTTGAAAATATTTTGCAAACATTTTGAAAACTTTATTTTGCAAACTAATTTGATAAATGATTTTTACAAACATTTACAAAATTTGAAAATCATTTTGTAAAGATTTTTCAAATAGTATGTATAGATTTTTCAAAGTATTATTATTATTATGTTTTGCAACTATTTATCAAAATCATTTGCAAATAGATTTTCAAAGTATTTTATTTCAAAGAAAGAACAGAAATTTCTACAAACAAAATATTTTTACAAAACTTGAAAATATTTTACAAAACATTTTCCCAATAGTTTTCAAAAGATTTTTCAAATTAATTTTCCAACTATTTTCAACATTTTGCAAAACATTTTTACATGATTAATTAATGAGTATATACAAGGAATTTTAATGAGTTTTATACAAGTGTGTTCTTTACAACTAATTCATTGTATTTTAGTCATACTTATTGAAAATACGAAAATACGAGTTATCACTAAAGTATATACAACCTATATATGACCCCCCTATACTTAGCTTGAGCTATGTCATAGATCGAAGAGAAAGAAAAAGACATACTCGTGTTAAGTAGAAAAGGGTCTATACTACAACTACTGAAGAATAAAGGAGTCAATGGATGAGAAGCCAACCACCCCCTTATACTTAGGATCAAGTAATCCTAAGTATAGCAGGTTGTATCTACATGCAGGGAGGGTTGAGGGTGGGTATGAATAGATCAGTGACTCGTCCTGTCTCCCCTTATACTTAGGGTAAAATATCCCTAAGTATAGACAAGAATATTAACACAAGAGGATACAAGTGAGGGGTCAAAGAATTAACAACGGGACCCACTCATCCCCCTAATACTTAGGATGAAGCATATCCTAAGTAATGACTAAGAGGAATGAATGAAAGATGAAAAAGAAAAATAAACTGAAGAAAATAGCAGAATAAAAGATGAAAATAAGAAACAAAGAAAACTAAAGAAATAGATTTAGAGGAGCATTATATGAATCTTTGATGTTGTTATAGTTGTGTAGGATGCATCATTGAAGATCACTTGAACTGAGTCGACAACGGGCGAGAAAGTGTCATGCTCAAGGTACGGCTTTAGTAACTGGTCATTGACGATGAACGATCATGCGTCAGATGACAACTCTAATAACAAAATGCTTCCATTGTCACGTACTTATTTCACTCTGAATGGCCCTGTCCATTTACTCTTTAATTTACCCCAGAAATATCTTCAACTTTGCATCGAATAACCACACTTTCTGCCCAGTCTCGAAGGTCTTCCGTCTGATGTGATGATCGTACCAGCGTTTAACCTTCTCATTGTACATCAAGCTGTTATCATACACATAGTCTCGGAATTCCAGGAGCATGTTCAAATCCACTTTTCTTTGCAGACCACCTTTGTGCAAGTCCAAGTTGCAAGTGTTGACTACCCAAAATGATTTATGAATTAGCTTGATGGGCAAATGGCATGGCTTTCCATATACAAGATAATAGGGCGACATGCCCAGGGAGACTTGTAGGCGGTCCTATATGCCTAAAGGATAGAGTCCAAGAGTTGGGACCAGTTCTTTTTGTCCAGACTCGCAAGCTTCTTCAAACTTGTCTTGATTTCCCTGTTTAGTAGCTCTGTCATGCCATTGGTCTGAGGATGATAAGGATAAGCGACTCGATGCTCGATGGTGCACTCCTTCATTAATTTCTCGACCTCTTTATTTATGAAGTGACTACCCCCATATGATATCAGGATCTTTGGTATCCCAAACTGTGAAATGTGTTCTCTCTCAGAAATTGACAAACGGTACGACTATCAGTGGCTCGGGTGGGAATAGCTTCAACCCAGTGAGTCGCGTAATCAATGGTAAGAAGTAAGTATTCATATCCATGACTGTTAGGAAAGGGCCCCATGAAATCAATGCCCCAAGGATCGAACACATTAGAAACCTGAATGAACTTCAAGGTCATCAAGTCTTTAGCTGTTAGGATTCCTCCCATTTTCTGACAGTCAGTGCAGCATTTGAGATATGTTTTTTCATCCTTGAATAGTGTAGAACGCCAGAGACCAAAATGCAATACTTTTACTGTCGTTTATCTCCAGAATGGTGTCCACCAGATTCGAAAGAGTGATAGTGCTCGAGGACACTATGATGCTCCTCCTGAGGGATACACCGACGCCAAACGCAATCCGCTCCTTCCCTAAATAAGAGTTCGTCTTCCCATTGGTAGAAGTGGATTTTGGACAAGAACTTGTCCTTCTTAATCTTCGTCCAATCTTGTTGGACTACACCAGAGACAAGGTAGTTCACAATATCGGCATACCATGGGAGAGCTGTCACGGTTAGAATCGACTCGTTAGGAAAAGTGTCTGTGATGGGTGTACTGCTCAGCGGAGGTTCTTGATGTTCAATTCTGGAGAGGTGATCTGCTACGATGTTCTGAACTTCATTCTTGTCCTTGATTTCCAAATAGAATCTCTAGAAAAGAAGGATCCATCTAATCAATCTTGGCTTTGCATCATTCTTCTGCTGTAAATACCGGATAGCAGAGTGGTCGGTGTAGATGGTGACTTTAGATCTAAGCAGATAGGATCTAAACTTCTCAAGGGAGAAAACCATGACTAGTAACTCTTTCTCTGTAATAGTATAATTACGTTGTGCTTCATCTAATGTCTTGTTGGCGTAGTGAATGGCATAGGGCACTTTGTCTTTCCTTTGTTCTAACATAGCCCCAACTACAAAATCTGATGCATTTGTTATGATCTCAAAGGGTAGAGATCAATTCGACGGCTTTAGGATGGGAGCTTGAGTGATTATATCCTTCAGCTGATTGAAAGAAAGGAGAACATGTTGATCAACATTAAACTTGATCTCCTTGCACAATAATTCAGTTTGAGGTTGGGAGATGCGGCTGAAATCTTTGATGAATCGTCTATAGAAACCCACATGCCCCAGGAATGACCTCACATTTCTAACATTCTGAGGTGGCTCCAGATTGGCGATCGCATCCACCTTCATTGGGTCGACTTCCGTACCACACTTGGAAATGACGTGAGCCAACATTATCCCCTCAGTGACCATAAAGTGGCTCTTTTCCCAAGACAGTATGAGATTGACTTATTGACATTTCTGAAGTACTCTGTCTATGTGCTCATGACAAGAATCAAAGCTGTCACCATAGACGGAGAAGTCATAAATATCTCGAGAAAACTGCCAACCGTATCAGCGAAAACTGTAAGCATGCATCTCTGGAATTTGACAGGTGCATTGCACATACCAAATGGCATTCTCCTGAAAGAGTAGGTGCCGAACGGGCAAGTAAAGATGATCTTCTCTTGGTCCTATGGGGCGATTGCCACCTGGTTGTACCCAGAATACCCATCCAAAAAGTAAAAGAACTCCTTGCTGGCCAATCTTTCCAGAACTTGATTAATAAATGGCAAGTGGAAGTGGTCCTTCTTCATTGCAGCATTGAGGCAGCGATAATCAACACACACACGCCAGGATGTTGGTACATGAGAAGAAATCTCCTCTCCTATTTCATTGGTAACCACGATGAGCCATGACTTCTTTGGAACTATATGTAGGGGACTCACCCATTTGGAGTCAGAGATGGGATAAATGAAGCATGTGTCAGGATAAATGAAGCATGCATCACACCACTTCGTGGTTTCCTTCATGACGACGTCCTGCAAGTTAGGGTTCAGTCTTTTCTAAAATTCTCGAGACAGCTGGCATAATCTTCCAAATAGATGTGGTGTGAACACAAAGCAAGATTTATCCCACGAAGGTCTGATACGTGCCAACCAAGTGCCTTGTGGTTTTTCTCTAGAACCTCGAGTAGTTGAGATTCCTGATCCGGGGTCAGCCTGTTGTTGATGATGATGACCATATACATGTTCTCTGCACCCACAATGAAATCATACTTGCGACCTAAAGGAAGTGGCTTTAATTCTAGTTCTGCTCTAGCCTGCTTCTCAGCCACTTCAAAAACTGAACTTGTAGGTGGATGATCTGCCATGATTTTGGAAGTGTTGCACACCTCGGTCACTATTGGTTCGACTAACAATGTGCCCAACAAATCATCAATGAATTCATCATGTTTGGACTAGTATGAATCTTCTACTTCAAAAAGTCTCATCAGCAAGTAGGAATCTGTCTCCCAGTTGACATCTAAGTAAGTATCAACTGTTCTTTCCAGATTCTCCTCTGGAGAAAGGATTTTCTAAACCCATGTGTCATTCAAAGAAATTTCTGCATCCTTGATTTATACAATAAAGTCACAGTCTGCTTCAGACGGTTCTTCTTGACCTTCACCAGACACGACTTTTGGTTCACTATCCATATCCATTTTTACTTTGTTGCTGCTCGAGTAGAATGTGATCTTCCCATGCCCATAATCAACCACGATCTCTACAGTTTGCAGGAATGACCGGCCAAGAATAATTGGGGTCTGGAGTAATGGTGTAGGAGAGTCCATATCAAGGACCACAAAATCAATAGGAACTACATGTCCTGCACCATTACAACAATGTCCTCCAAAAAACCTTGGGGTCGCTTGATTGATCGATTAATGAACTGAAGGATCATGTTTGTTGGCTTGAGCAGTCTTAGCCCAAATTCTATGAGCAATGAGGTGGGAATGAGGTTTACTGAAGAGCCACTATCAAGAAGGGTTTGCTCAAAGATCTGGTAAAAGTTATCACATCTGATTAAAGGTGCTCCTTTGTCTGGCTTCTTTTCTAGGAGATTGCTGATTTCTGTGATTGTGGCCATGGTGAGGACGTGCTTTTCAACGAGCTGGCATCTGTTATTTTGGTTTGACCGACGCTTGTTTGCACATGATTCCTTCAAGCCCTTCTTCACAACGGGCATATATTCCATGGCTTTCAGCATTGTTAATTCAATAGTCAAGTTTTAATAATATCGACAACAACTCTATTCAGATAATGCATTTTTCATTTTGCATTTTTTTTTGGATTTTTCAATTGCATCAGAAAAAGGAGTATGTACAGAACTAAAATCAAAAATATTGTTCCTATTTACATCTATATTCATGTCCACAACATCTTGTGCAACCAGATTGCAAAAGTGTACAATCGAGAGTAGGGGGTGGACATCCAAAAACGGTGGTCTCTGTTCCCTTGGTTGGTGATGGATTGGTTGTTGGAGCTTGCTCCTCCATGGCTGGCGCGGCTTCACTTCAACTGCGATCATTTTTTGGTCTTTTTCATTTGTTTAATTTTTTTGTTCTTTTTGTTGTGTATGGTGGATGGTAACTGGGGTGGCTCCTCCTTTTTCTTCTTCTTCCTCACCAGAACCTATAGTTGGCACAGTTGATGCAGAAGATGATAATTCACCAGATGAAGCTTTATTCTTCCCTCTAACAATGGCAGATGGGGGAAAGGTCCTACCACTCCTGAGAGTAACAACATTAGACAAAACAAAATCATAATCATCTGACTCTACAAGCACAGACGGAGTTCACATTCTACATGCTCTTTTCTCTTAAAATTATTCAAGGTGGCTTCGACCACGGCCAGAATTGGAGTTTAGTTGGTCGTCAGGTCATCCATCTTCTGAGTCTTCTCTACAAAGACCTTTACTAACTGATCCAAGCAATCGAGGTTGGGGTTCACAGGAACTGCCTCAGAAGGTTTAGCATGGTGACCACGTTGCGGTTGATGGTGCGGAGGCTGAGGTGAGTGTTGTTGATTGTGTTGCTGAGGTGGAGGAAGTTGGTACTGTTGGTAGTGAGAAGGGGGTACTGATGGTGAGGTGCAGCTGCGTATGGATGACACTACTGGTGCTGGTGGTATTTTGGTTGTTGCTATTGCTGGTTCTATCTCCAATTATTGTGATACTATGGAGACCGGTAGTTCTGAGGCTACGAGGATTGGGCAAATCTCCCTCCTTGGTGTTGAGGGAATGGATGAGAATTTGCAGGTTGGCCCTGTTGAGGTCCGCCTGGATGGGCCAGCTACATGTCATTAGACCAAACTCCATTCACCTCTTGAATGAGAGACGGTGGAGGAGAGAATGGATCATAAGAAGACTGGAATTATTGTTGGTATACCACCAAATTCTGTAGATGTGAAGCATGGTCGTGAGTCTGCACGTAATACACGTGTTGGACCTCCGGCTGATGTGGACTGGGCTAAGGCTGATGTTGCATGGGATGCTCTTCTTTCTTCTCAGCTGGAGTGTCAGACGGTGGATTCGTCAATTGGCAGGCATTGATGGTACTTACAAGCAACTCTAGTTGCTTAGTAATCTGATCCAGCTTGTCTAGATGTTGGGTTCTTTGGGCGATCACCGCTAGTTTCTCGAGATCTTTGACGAACGCAAAATCTACCCTTTTGATGTCGTATGATTCATTAGTGCGTTGCAGTCGGATAGATCCGCGTCGATCAAAAATTACCGCACAAATTAATTAATTGTCTAATGAAATAACGCGTGGTTTTATGTTTGTTTAGCCTGGGCAAGCCCCAGGGTCGACTCAAGGAGGCAAAGGAACAACTCGGAATCAGATTAGATGGATTAGATTACAATTTTCCAATTGGATTTTTTTGGTATTTTTTTATGCAATAAAAATGACAAATGCAGAATATGGATTGGATTAAGTTAATACGAAAAGAACCGGCTTAGCCAAATTTAATTTTTATGTGAAATAAGACCAAATTAGCCAAGTGATATTTTTCCTAATAACCTAATCCAACAATGATTGCGAAATGTATTTTTTTTGGAATTTTTGGCTTTAAGACGCGCAAATGAAAAATGCAAACGTTTTTAGAGTTTTTATGTAATTTTTCGTGCAAATGATATGCAAAAATTATGAAAAATATAGTGGAAGTTAAATATGATTAAATAAAGCTACACTAATTTTTTTAGATTTTTCTGACACTTTATGATTTTTTTATGAATTTTTTAATGAAAACAGAGTGATTATGAGTATTTAATTTCTAATAATTCCACGAAATCAAATTATCCAATGATTGATTTATCTTAAATAGATATTTCAATAAGGAATCCAGAAGAGTTGAAATTTCTCAAAAATGTTATTCGTGGAATTAACTAAAAATCAATTACACAAATAGCTCTACAATTTATTTTATGCAAACGACAACTCTGAATTGGACGAAACTTGGACAGTAATTAAAGTGCACTAAAAGGCATCATTCACAATTTTTTCACAATTTTTGGAACAATAAATGACTATATACAAATTTCAGAGTGTAAAAGGGTAAAATATCTTTGATTTTTGATCTCTGATTTTTAATAAAATGTCAAATGCTCAGAAAAATATAAATAAATAGCTGAAAGATAAAGAATTAGTTGTGCTACAACATGTTATTTTTTTGATTCAAAATGATGCAAGAATAGTATCCAAATTAACGCTCAAAGACAGGGGTATAAATGCAATACAGAAATTGAAAGAAACAAACTACAATGATGCACAAGGGCACTTTTGGAAATTCGTAAACATGCAGGGGTGAACTTGCAATTTTCGCAAATATAATAAAAAATAAATGGACCTTTTCCTTTCCTCCTTACGCAAGCAAGGGCAAGAGGAGGACTTCAAGGGGGCGGCGGCTACGCGCAAAGGAGGCACACAAGGCGGTCGGCGTCGAGGGCTCAGCCGTGCGGGCGAGGATGGCGGGGCTGAACAGAGGCGGCGGCCTGGAGGGCTGACAGCGGCCGCGCGCGGCGTCGATGAGGCGGGCGGCGGCCGCTGCGGCGTACGACTGGGGTGGCGGAGGGAGGCTGTGCGCGGGAACACGCGCGGTGGCTGTAGGCAGCGGAGGCCGCGCGAGCAGCACGACGAGGCGCGCTCACACCGGTGCCGTTGCTGGATGGAACGCGGACGGGCAGGAGGTGCGGCTTGGCCGCGAAGATCGTCGGTCGGCCGTGAAGCGCGGCCGCGCTGGCGGCGGGAGTGGCCTGGAGGTTGAGCCGTGGAGGGTGTCCACGGCAGATACCTGTTCTCCAATTTTTTATTTTTTATTTTTTTGTATTTTGATTTGCAAATTTTTTTGTATTTTCTTTATCGGGGGATAAAGTGTAGAGATGAAATGAGGGTGATTGTGATGGTGGTGGTATATGATGATGGTGTGTGAAAATATTTTGGTGAGGTGATGGTGATCAACAAGAAGAAAATTTTGTTAGATAAAAAAATGACAAGATGAAGTTTAGGGTACTTAATTGCGGTTCGCCGAAAGTGAAGCCACGGAGTGCGGCTTCCGGTTGTCGATGCCTCGATTCGATCCGACGAAAAATCGAAGAAGCTCAGTTGTGATCTGAAGTGATGCACAATGACATGAGGAGGAGTCCTCGTGGATCTCGCCTTGAAAACCGTCGTTGCTCGACCGGAAGATGCTGAAGCTGTCACCGACAACACCCGGGGGCTGGTAGTCTCTCCCTCTCAATTGAAGAAATGGCGGATGAGTGTGAATGGAGGAGTGTAGGAGATTATAAAGAGGATGGATGGAGTTAGAGAAGAGATAGAGAGAGTGGAGAAAATGGTGGAAGAAGTGGGGAAGATGGTGGCTTGGAGTGGGGAGTAAGAAAAGAAGAGGTAAAAGGGAGATTAAATAAACAAAATAATAAAATAAAATAATAGGCTACTAAAAATAATTAAAATAGTAATAATAAAATAATAATAATAATAAATCTGAAAATAATAAAATAAATTCGAAATTAATAAAGGGGTGACATGTGGCGGCTCCAGGAGCTGCCACATGTCGCTCCTAGAAAAATCAAAAAATAAATGTAAATAAAATTAAAAAGAAATAATAAAAGGGATTAAATCAAAAAGTGGTCAACACGAAAGTTGCTTGTCTCGACGAGATCTACAACTTTCGTGAAGGGCCGAAAATCAAATGAAATCAACTGTACAAAATGTATTTTTGGGTGGTACCTTATAGATATAAAATACCATATTTTATCTTTTCTAATTTTTTTGTCATTTTTAAAAGAGAGAAAAATCAAAATAAAAATAGAGAAAATATGAGAAGAATATTTACAACTTAATCTAATTTTTTTGGATTTTTAATAATTAAGAAAAATAAAAAGATAAAATGGAGGGGCATTTCGGTCAATATGTACAATATACAAAAGGGGTCCAAAACTCAAGTTTTGCATACGAGCTCTGATTTTAATGAAATTGGTCTTGTTTCGAAGGTCTTTGAATGTATATAACTTTAAAAGTGAGTAGACCTAATTCGGAGGTTGTATGAGAGAGATATGTGCATTTTAAGGTTTACAGCTTCAAACTTGGATTGGAGTTTTATTGGTCAATTTTACAAGTTAATATTTTTTAGATATTTTTCTTTAATTAATGTTAGTAATATATACACTATAGAGTTGGTTTTATTGGCTTTGGAGTTAGTATAAAATTTATACAAATAAGGTATTTTATCTAATATACAGGTGGATATTTACAAGTGAAATTGGCTTCTTATTTAATGCAAATATGAATGCTAAAATGCAGATATTATGCTTGCATGCATGAATGCTATTTATGCAATATAAGTGGAAATATGCTGCTATTTACTCGGGAATAAAGCTCTATTTTCAACTTTTAGAGTGATGAATCACAGATTCATCAACCCCCTATACTTAAACCTTGCTCGTCCCCGAGCAACTAAATGAAATGCAAGAGTGAAATGATTTTGGGTTCCATACCAAGGTCATGAACAAAAGTTGAAAATGGAGCTTGACTCGACCTTTGGATTAATTGTGTGGCGGAACCTTATTGGGATCTGAACTTAAGACCTAACAGACTTCAAGTTCCACAAGTCTTCTATTCAAGACGCCTCAACAGTCAAGTCAGAACAAATCCTCAAACGCAAATTTCTGAAGATTATGATTCTTACTTGTACTGTGTAAGTGAAATGTAACTCTCCACATCAGAAATGGCTCAGAACCAGCCTCCTCTAACAAGGTAACTCGAATAACCTGGTCCAGTGACTCTTTCCTCGAGGAGCGGGGTATTCCCTTCTAAGTTCAAGTGCGACCAGCTCAAGAGGAGGGGGTGGAGAAAAGAATGGACGGTAGCCAGTGTAGCTACCTATCCCGGGATGCCTGACCAGTGTAGCCAAGTCATCCAGCTACATTTTCTTTGCTAATATACATACTCCGACAGGTTTTTTTTTGACATGTCTGATTTTTTGGAGTTCTCGCATTTTTTCTTTTTTTTTCCTTCCTTTTTTTTGAACTATATACAAGGTGCAGCATGTACATCGGGAGTTTTTCCTCTTGAGCCAGTAGACTATCCCTCTTTTGAAGCATTATTGCAACCCACAGCGTCCTGTCCTCAGACGTCAACACCACCAGACTAGGTTGAAATGCACTACCCTCCCTAGAGGAGGACGGATGTTTCCACCCGTGTGCTACTCCAAGCTAAAGGATTCTACCTCCTCACCACCTCATCAATGAAGAGCTACGTGCATTGTGCTTGTTCAAGTTAGGTCATTATCTAAAAGAATCATGCGTGTGCATGAGATATTCTACTTAAACTAATCAAGATGTCATGAGAACATAGACTTGCCGACTCAAAGAATTAAGTCACTTGACCTGAGAAATCTTAACTCCAGTTCCTATAAGGTTCCTCTGAAATTAGGTGGATTAAGGTCAAATCAAGTCCATCCTCAATATCTACTCATAACTTGGTTCAGAACCCACTAGCTTTTCACTTTGCATATGCAAGATATGCAGATGAGATGTAGATGACATGCTATGTAGATGAATGAAATGCAAGACTTTTTTTTCTTTTTTTTTTTGAATGCAATGATGATATGCAAGAGTAAATAAGAAGCCTATTTTTTTGTTTGGTTTTTTTTGTTTTATGTTGTTTTTGTTTTGTTTTTTTGTTTTTGTTTTTTTTTCAACTCTGGTATACCTCCTATGTTACAACAATTTACAAAAGTTTTATAAGTATTATACAAATTATACAAGTGTTATACAATATACAAGTATACAAGTATTTTACAAACCTTTTTTTTCAATTTTTCCAAAAGATTTACAAGTATTATACAAAATTTTTTTTAATTTTTACCCACCCGTAATTATTCAAAAAAAATATACAAAAATACGCGAAAATATGCGAAAGTACGAGCTATGGGTAAAGTATATATGTAATATATACATGCCCCCCTATACTTAGCGTGTGCTATGTCCTCAGAGGACGAAAAGTGACTAAAAAGACATAGCTCGGGCTAAGCGTAGGAGAGCTAAAATAACAAAAAGTATAGAAGTCGTCCCGCCCCCCTATACTTAGGCTCTAGCAGCCTAAGTGTAGAAGAAGATCAGAAATGGGGCGGACGAGGAAAAGAGGGGAAATGGAGGAGTATATACACATCGGGCATTGGTCCCCCCCTATACTTAGGCTCTGGTAAGCCTAAATATAGGACAGGAATTAGTGTGAGAACCGATGTGATCTGGAGGATGTACAATGAATAGATGCGGGTCACTCTCCCCCTATACTTAGGATCTGGTTATCCTAAGTATAGTCATGAGATGATATGGAAGCGGGGCGAGTGATTCGAATCATTGGGGAGGGAGGGAGAGAATGTATGTACAAGAAAGAGTGAGAATATACAAGGATTAAGAAGGTTTGTGACGAACCTTCTTGCGGACGCGAGGAGGTGGATAATATACATATGTGTCGCTGTCGGAATCGTCCTCAGATGAATAATAGTGAGGTGTAGGGATCGTCCAACGCGGGTCGACACATGGCTGCTTGCTTAGATAAGGCTTAAGAACAGCCGAACTGAGCTCACTCATATAAATCACCTTATCTGGACCAGATGAGGACTCTTCCGAAAATTCCTTCTTCGGTGTGTTGAAGGAAATTTTCTTAGTCGGTTTTCTAGAACCTGAATCATTGAAAGGGAGTGGAGAGCGACGCGCCTTGAGAGGTTCGGGAGAACACCTCGAGGAATCAATTCTCGACTTCCTCTCACTAGATAGCCGACTAGAAGAGGGAGCAACCGTGTTTTTAAGTGGAGTCAATTTTGTCTGGGTTGTTTCCTTAGAAGGTCTGGGTCGTGGTATGGTGCTGACTATGGTTTCCTCATCAGATGAGTCACCATAAAGATTGTAATATTCCTGAAGGGTCAGCACATGTCTCGGGAAGGTTCTAGTGATCTCAGTCGGCTTGGCATTATTGGGCTCTTGTGTCGGATCATCGAAATGATCAAGGCAATCCATAAAGGTCGTGTCCGCCTCAATGATAGCTTCTGGTCGTGAGACCTCCTTAGAAGCTGTCACGGTGGTAGTGCAAGCACTTGATGAAGTGGAGGTGTGGAGAGTCTCTGATCCAACGGTCGTCCGGACAGTCGGTTTCTCAGGTGTAGCAGAGAGGTGGGACTCATCTACCTCTCGATGGTTATGACTATCAGCGGATGTGCAGGTCACCTTAGAGTAAAGTTTATCAAAGAATGGATGAGGTCGAAGCGCTTCCAATGCTGTAAAATCGATTTCCCGAGTCTCGCAATCTATAGTCGCCTTAGCCAAGGCTAAGAACGGCTTCCCGAGAATAATCGGAGATTGGAAAAACTCTCCTCGGTGCTCGATGTCAATGATCGTGAAGTCCACCTGGAGTAGAGAACCTTGGAAAGTAACGATGACTGAAATGTTTCCTCTCGACCGTTTGATGGATCGATCAACCAACTGAACGATCTCTCTTGACTTCCTAAGTGGTCTGAGTTTGAGCTTGTCAAACACAGAAGTCGGGAGGATATTTATCGGTGAGTCATCATCGATTCTCGCATGGGTAAAGATGGTGTCTTTGATTTCACACTCAACTCGGGGCAACCGCTTCCCTCTGCGGCTCTTGGTCTTTCTCCCCATCACCAAGGAGGTGGCCATAGACAGTATATGTCTTTCAGTCCTTGTCATCTTATTGCCCGACCTCTTAGGCATCAATTTACTTCTCACAAATCGTTTGAGGTCGGGAAAGTGATCTATGGCCTTTATTAAGGGAAGTTTGAAAATCAATTCTTCATCAAGTGCTTCCCTTAAGGTAGGATCCAACTTTTTTAAAATCATTTTCATTTTCAATTTTTATGTGAGTTTTTGGTTTTTCAATTTTTTTGGTATTTTTGGTGGATGCATGATCAGACTCTAGATTGGAGGGTAAGTGGTTAGTAGAAGAGGGATATAAAATGGACTCCAGCTGTACAGACGGTGTGGGTTCCCTGATACTCACTCTGTTTTCAACATCAAATATACTTACTTCCTTTTCCACTATCATTCCCAAGCTGGAAGAAATTGAGTGCAATATGTCCATGACATCTCTCAACTCGTTACCAAATGATTCATTTTTCTCAATAAGTCTGGAAATGTCATCCTCCATAAAATTCCCATGACAATTCATGGGAGAGTTCTGCTCAAGTGGAGGATACTGCTGAGATATTGGGGTCTCATACTCAACATACCTAGACTCAGGCATGTAATGCTGGGTCGAGTATGGACCATCTAGATGGCAAATATTGGTCAGAGCCTCATATGATGAAACGGATACTGATAAGTCTAGCTCATGAGTCCAATCTTGTGAGTGTATAGGCTCTTCAAATGAAGACTGGTTAATGGAATCTTGATCACTAAAGTCAATCAAGTCTGGGAAATCATGATGTACAAGCCTCTCCATTCGGGTTGTTTGATCGACCTTGTTTTGCCCTAAGGTCAAGTCGGGATGTTTATATGTAACTGGTGGTATGGTCCCTACTTGAGGTGAGAATAAATAATGTGGGGGCATATAATTCTGCCAATCATTTGTCCCAGCAGTGGCTTGCTCTTCATTCGATTCTTTTATTCCTGCAAGCTCTCGAGAGTAAGTACAGTCAGCCCAAGATGGAAGTGGATCCGGAGTGTTAGAATATGGAGTAGATGAGAATTGCTAAGAAGTGGAGAAGTCAGTCGAAGTTCTGACTTCATAATCGGGTTGAGGTGGAACCGACCACGGGTAAGGGTCTCCCGTGGATGGCGGAAGGTACATGGAAGAAGGAGAAGGTGAAGATGAACAGTATATGGTCGAGGAGGATTGACCAGAGGTCACAGGGTATGTGGACCAATATCCCGACATCTTGAAGAGGAAGGGAAGAAGATTGATGTAGAAAACGTGTAATTACACAGGATAACGCACACGGACAGACACAAAGACAAACGCAAGAGCAAACCCTGAGTTCACACTCAACACGGTGAAGGACCCGAACTCGAGTCCAATTAATCTTGTATATTTTAAGTGTGATTTTTCAAGCAAGATAGCAAGGATTACGCGGCCTAAAGGGAAGTCAGCTCAGAGCCGGATGCGTCTCTCCTGTTTAACCTGTCGCCTAGGATACCGTCGGTCCTTCCTTTCTTCGCTCCTATCCCAAGTCGATGGATTCAAAGACCACACCCCTATCTACCTGCAAGCAGGCGGAGGCTGACAAGGCCGGAACTTCACCCCGGGGGGGTTACTGGCAGCTTGTCGCAAAGTACCGCAATTTCGCCCCTATCTACCTGAGACAGGCGGAGGCTACTTGGTACTAGTCAGTGAATCTGAAATTATTCGACTTGTGATATTTGCTAAGATTAGTTGGAACGTGATATGGAAGGCGGGGATTTGGGCTCTGCCTTAAGGTGTTCACACACACTCAAGTACCCTCACTCAGCCTGAAAACAAGGTCGGGGTCACTCTCCCGCAAACAAGGGTTAATTTTAGTTATTTTTTTTGGTCCAATTCAATTAGCAGTCCCAATTTTAGAGATTAGTTATCACTGATATTAATCCACACAAGCAATCACGTCTACCATCCAATCCCAATTCCTTTATCCTAGGTTAGAAAACGGAGAGAGAGAATTGGAAAAAAAAAGCCGATGCGATCGAGAAAACGATGATGAATGCTTGAGTAAGAAGACTTACAGTGCCTCCAACTCTCTACAATGCAGGATGCAGTACTGAATTGAAATTTTACACTATATGCAAATGCAAACGAGAAAAGCCGCTCCTAGACAGGCAGTTCTATTATCGAGTAAAGAACATATTATTTTTGTCTAAGTTCTACGGTCTAAGTGCGTCTTTTAAGTGCAATGTGCGGTCCTAAAGAATTACGAGCATAAGCAAATCCTAGAGTGGCTCGAGGAGCCGCTAGTGCAAGCCTAGTCTAAAATTCAATCCACACAGCACACGGGGACACGGTTCCACTATCTTTACACACACGAGAACCCAAACGGGAACCGTTGTAAATGCAGACAATTTTTACAAGTAAAAAAAATGAAAAATCCTTCTGGCGTCTCAACAGCCGACTTGATCCACGAATAGTCGGCCTCCGATGCACTTCGAGATGCGTCGACTTCAAGAAAGCCGCTCCAAGTCCACCGGGCCTTCGCACAAAAAGATATAAAAATGTCAGATAAAGAGAGAAAAAAATAAAGAAAAAAATAATTGAAAAAAATGGTATAATTACAATGTGGTTCGGGGACCAGACTACCTGATTGAATGGAAAATCTAAATCTAATTTTCTAAACCGATCCTAAGCCGTTTGCCTCCCCGGCAACGGCGCCATTTGACGAACGCGAAATCTACCCTTTCGATGTCGTATGATTGACTAGTGTGTTGCAGTCGGATAGATCCGTGTCGATCAAAAATTACCGCACAAATTAATTAATTGTCTAATGAAATAACACGCGGTTTTATGTTTGTTTAGCATGGGCAAGCCCCAGGGTCGACTCAAGGAGGCAAAGGAACAACTCGGGATCAGATTAGATGGATTAGATTACAATTTTCCAATTGGATTTTTTTGGTATTTTTTTATGCAATAAAAATGACAAATGCAGAATATGGATTGGATTAAGTTAATACGAAAAGAACCGGCTTAGCCAAATTTAATTTTTATGTGAAATAAGACCAAATTAGCCAAGTGATATTTTTCCTAATAACCTAATCCAACAATGAGTGCGAAATGTATTTTTTTTGGAATTTTGGCTTTAAGACGCGCAAATGAAAAATGCAAACGTTTTTAGAGTTTTTATGTAATTTTTCATGCAAATGATATGCAAAAATTATGAAAAATTAGTGGAAGTTAAATATGATGAAATAAAGATACACTAATTTTTTTAGATTTTTCTGACACTTTATGATTTTTTTATGAATTTTTTAATGAAAACAAAGTGATTATGAGTATTTAATTTCTAATAATTCCACGAAATCAAATTATCCAATGATTGATTTATCTTAAATAGATATTTCAATAAGGAATACAGAAGAGTTGAAATTTCTCAAAAATGTTATTCGTGGAATTAACTAAAAATCAATTACACAAATAGCTCTTCAATTTATTTTATGCAAACATCAACCCTGAATTGGACGAAACTTGGATAGTAATTAAAGTACACTAAAAGGCATCATTCACAATTTTTTCGCAATTTTCGGAACAATGAATGACTATATAGAAATTTCAGAGTGTAAAAGGGTAAAATATCTTTGATTTTTGATCTCTGATTTTTAATAAAATATCAGATGCTCACAAAAATACAAATAAATAGCTGAAGAATAAAGAATTAGTTGTGCTACAACATGCTATTTTTTTGATTCAAAATGATGCAAGAATAGTATCCAAATTAACGCTCAAAGACAGGGGTATAAATGCAATACAGAAATTGAAAGAAACAGACTACAATGATGCAGAAGGGCACTTTTGGAAATTCGTAAACATGCAGGGGTGAACTTGCAATTTTCGCAAATATAATAAAAAATAAATGGACCTTTTCCTTTCCTCCTTACGCAAGCAAGGGCAAGAGGAGGACTTCAAGGGGGAGGCGGCTACGCGCAAAGGAGGCACGCAAGGCGGTCGGCGTCGAGAGCTCAGCCGCGCGGGCGAGGATGGCGGGGCTGAACAGAGGCGGTGGCCTGGAGGGCTGACAGCGACCGCGCGCGGCGTCGATGAGGCGAGCGGCAGCCGCTGCGGCGTACGGTTGGGTGGCGGAGGGAGGCTGTGCGCGGGAACACGCGCGGTGGCTGCAGGCGGCGGAGGCCGCGCGAGCAGCACGGCGAGGCACGCTCACACCGGCGCCGCTGCTGGATGGAACGCGGACGGGCAGGAGGTACGGCTTGGCCGCGGAGATCGTCGGTCGGCCGTGAAGCGCGGCCGCGCTGGCGGCGGGAGTGGCCTGGAGGTTGAGCCGTGGAGGGTGTCCACGGCAGATACATGTTCTCCAATTTTTTATTTTTTATTTTTTTGTATTTTGATTTGCAAATTTTTTTGTATTTTCTTTATCGGGGGATAAAGTGTAGAGATGAAATGAGGGTGATTGTGATGGTGGTGGTATATGATGATGGTGTGTGAAAATATTTTGGTGAGGTTATGGTGATCAACAAGAAGAAAATTTTGTTAGATAAAAAAAATGACAAGATGAAGTTTAGGGTACTTACCTGCGGTTCGCCGAAAGTGAAGCCACGGAGTGCGGCTTCCGGTTGTCGTCGCCTCGATTCGATCCGACGAAAAATCGAAGAAGCTCAGTTGTGATCTGAAGTGATGCACAACGACACGAGGAGGAGTTCTCGTGGATCTCGCCTTGAAAACCATCGTTGCTCGACCGGAAGATGCTGAAACTGTCACCGACAACACCCGGGGGCTGGTAGTCTCTCCCTCTCAATTGAAGAAATGGCGGATGAGTGTGAATGGAGGAGTGTAGGAGATTATAAAGAGGATGGATGGAGTTAGAGAGGAGATGGAGAGAGTGGAGAAAATGGTGGAAGAAGTGGGGAAGATGGTGGCTTGGAGTGGGGAGTAAGAAAAGAAGAGGAAAAAGGGAGATAAAATAAACAAAATAATAAAATAAAATAATAGGCTACTAAAAATAATTAAAATAGTAATAATAAAATAATAATAATAATAAATCTGAAAATAATAAAATAAATTCGAAATTAATAAAGGGGTGACATGTGGCGGCTCCAGGAGCTGCCACATGTCGCTCCTAGAAAAATAAAAAAAATAAATGTAAATAAAAATTAAAAAGAAATAATAAATGGGATTAAATCAAAAAGTGGTCAACACAAAAGTTGCTTGTCTCGACGAGATCTATAACTTTCATGAAGGGTCGAAAATCAAATGAAATCAACTGTACAAAATGTATTTTTGGGTGATACCTTATAGATATAAAATACCGTATTTTATCTTTTCTAATTTTTTTGTCATTTTTAAAAGAGAGAAAAATCAAAATAAAAATAGAGAAAATATGAGAAGAATATTTACAACTTAATCTAATTTTTTTGGATTTTTAATAATTAAGAAAAATAAAAAGATAAAATGGAGGGGCATTTCGGTCAATATGTACAATATACAAAAGGGGTCCAAAACTTAAGTTTTGCATACGAGCTCCGATTTTAATGAAATTGGTCTTGTTTCGAAGGTCTTTGAATGTATATAACTTTAAAAGTAAGTAGACCTAATTCGGAGGTTGTATGAGAGAGATATGTGCATTTTAAGGTTTACAGCTTCAAACTTGGATTGGAGTTTTATTGGTCAATTTTACAAGTTAGTATTTTTTAGATATTTTTCTTTAATTAATGTTAGTAATATATACACTATAGAGTTGGTTTTATTGGCTTTGGAGTTAGTATAAAATATATACAAATAAGGTATTTTATCTAATATACAGGTGGATATTTACAAGTGAAATTGGCTTCTTATTTAATGCAAATATGAATGCTAAAATGCAGATATTATGCTTGCATGCATGAATGCTATTTATGCAATATAAGTGGAAATATGTTGCTATTTACTCGGGAATAAAGCTCTATTTTCAACTTTTAGAGTGATGAATCACAGATTCATCAATCTTGTGATCGCTTCTTGATAATTTTCACTTTGGACAGATGTACCCAATGATGTTGAGGTTGGAGCTTTCATCTTGGTTTGCTTCTTGAGACACGGCCATATGGGCATGCTTGTGGAGGATCTGAGGCCGCTTTTGATTTGCACGGGATGAAGAAAAGGAGGCCTCTCCTTTGGCCATCTCCTCATATATGTACCAAACCATATCTTCATCCTTGTTGAAGTGGGATCCCCCACTAGCTTCATCAATTAGCCTCTGACTTTCTGTAGTCAAGCCCCCGAAGAGGTGTTGGACCAAGCTGGTCTTCGGTATGTCATGGTTGGGGCATTTCTCCTACAGATCTTTGAATCTCTCCCGTGCTTCATGAATAGACTCGTAGGTAGCATGGGATAAGCTACTAATCCAGGCTCGCATCTGGTTGAGTTAACCAAGAGGATAAAACTTGTGGAAGAATGCATATTTGAGATCCTCCCAGGTCATCACGACCTTCCCCAAATGGTTGACCCAATAGAGGGCCTTATCTTGGAGACTTAAGGGAAATGTGTTCATCTTGACTTATGCCTAACGGAATGTTAGGGTAGTGTATGGTTCCACAGATGTAGGCAAACTACTGCAGGTGAATGTAGGGTTCCTCATTGGTGTTCCCATGAAATGTGGGAAGAAGAGCAAGGAGATGAGGCTTGAGCTCGAAGTGAGCATGCAACGAGGGAATGTGAATTCACTCGGTCATCTGGCTGTCTCCACGATTATGTCTTTTTGAGCGTGGGCTCGGGAATCTCATGTCCTTCTTCTTCCTCTCGATCATCGCAGGGTGGTTCCTCATTTCTTCCTCCTCCTCCTGGTTTGTTCCTCAAATCATTCAGCATGCCTTGAAATATAGTGTGGCTAGTGCTTGCTTAGTTAGCTGCTGTTGGATGGCTTGGATGGAAGTAAGCAATTGAGCATTCACTAGATTCTGATCAGGCACTGGACTCTTCTCTGTTAGGGGCAGTGGTTGTCCTAATCCTTTTCCTTTCCTGTGAGGAGACATCTCTAGGTCTGAGTCAGATAAAATGAATTCTGGATTGGGATCCAGGTATAGCTTCTATCTACAATGAAAGGGGAGTCCCAATCAGACCGACTGTGAAACTAAATACCAGGTGAAGTGATGAATATGATATTAGGGTCAATCCTAGATAGTTGTGAATGGAGTAAATGATGTAGACTGAAATCTACCTCCATTCACAATAGGAAGAAATGGGACAAGAGTGGTCCCGATTTATTAGAAATAGAAAGAGAGTGGAAAGAAGATGAGTAGTCTGGAGATTGGTTTGCAAGGTTTGAACCAGGTTCTCAGGAATCACCTAGAATTATTGACGGTGTCGAGTCCATAGAATCGATATAGATGTCGGTGAAGTCACAGCTAGACCATCCATGGATCGACATCATAGAGGAAAAGAAGGATCGATGAAGGAAGAAGGATACGATGGTCAATGAGGAATAAAAGGAATGTAAAACAATAGAATGGCTCGAAACGAGCATGGGGTCAAAGAGGAAACACATAAGACAAATTTTGCGCAAGTATGCAGGACTTGGTTTTTGAACCTTAATCTAGATCCATACAATACACAATACAAAATTGGGTTGACCAACTCTACACATGTGAAGCCGCAAGGAATCGTCTATTTTTATCTTTTTATTTTTAGAGTTGATATTTCAAGCATATCTTTTAGCAAGTCCTTAGACGCTAACCCTTGAGAAGCGAGAGTACTGCTGGAAAAGTATTTCGTACTTGTCCTCCTCCATTGTATCTTGTAGTCTGTACTTTTTAAGGCCCTTGTAACCAATCCTGGATCCCTACTCATCCAAAGAATGAGAGAGAGGAAGCCAAAAGGTGAAACCACTACTTCGGACCTTGCTCGCAATGGGATCTCCCGAGAGCGTGCAAGGCCCTACTCAAACGCGAGGCGGTGAGACAGACACACCCATGAGGGCATGGCCTAAGCTCAGTACTTCAGATAAGGTCGACGATCTACACAAGGCAAGGACATCATCATTGACCAGGTCATACTTGTCCGCGTATATAAGAAGTGTCGATACTTTGGAAATCCGGGTGATACACAAGGCAATTACAGACTGGGTTTTGGTCTCTAATCCTTAGCGGGGAGTGCCTCACTCATGGGAGGGGTTTTGGTCCCCTCCTAAGGTATCTGAAGACAATGAGGGCTTTATGAATCCCAAACAATCCAATCCATTACAGATTTTAATTAAGATCAAAGTTTATTTAACAGACCCCTTGTTTTAGTTTTTTTTTAGGTTTTCACTTTTCTTTAGATATTTTGCATACAATCGCCTAATGATTTTTTGAATTTTCATTTAAGTCCTACGTGCTCAAAATCAGAGGGAGATAGAGAAAAGGCCATGCAAATCGATTCAATGATGGAAATCTCACCATGGAATCTAATGATGCATGCGGAATTAGTTCCCAGCTCTCTCCATGTGGTATGCAAAATAGAATTTTTAAACCTATCTACATGGTGTTGTGCAATCGACAAAATCACCCTAATCATTAACTATTATTAGTCCAGAAGAACCAAATAGCAATTATTCAGAAATGAACATGAGAGTCCGGTCTTGGAGACACCTCGATGCCTGCCACAATGGGTCCAACTAGCGTTGTATGGTGCCACTATCGATGCGTGGGTTCAAGACTAAATAGTTGACCATTATTAATTTGACTAGATCCAAACTTAGAATACTATAGGAACATGATTATTATTAGGGTTTGGACCTAAATACCAATACAAGAAGTCCTAAAATCTAGAGGCTTCATGCACACAAAATAAATAGAAACAAATGTAGAAAACTGAATACATCGGAAAACAAATGAAAATAAAAGGAAAATAGGGAGAAATAAAGTGAGAAGGCAAAGAAAACTCGAAGAAAACCACGAGGACCCCCAAGTGAACACACACTTGGTAAAAACGGTCCTAGAGTATAATGTCCAAGTCCATGTATTATTACAAATAGTAACGGCTAATAAATCACTCTCTCACCAAAAATTAAATAAAATCCAAAGCTAAGATCTATGCTACGTATTCTCCTTGCTATGCTTGCTTCCTCTCCTACTAGCCAGGGAAAGAAGGCCAGTCTCCACCAAGCTTGGCTGCATTGACCTCCTAAAAAGTCGTCCTCATGTGGTGGGTCCTCGCATCAAACACAACGAAGAGATGTATTACCACAGATAATCAAATAATGTGTTCAAAGAAATAAGAGCTGAAATATGTACAAGTCAGAAAAAGAATAGAAAACGTGTATAAGAAAATAAAAGAAAAGGCAACTATTTACAAATAGGCCACAACATGTTGCTCCCCGGCAATGACACCATTTGATAGAGCGAGAACTCTGCGAGGGTCTTATCAACCCACAAGACAGATCAACAGTCATCAAAGCGACCACTTACAAGAATCTTACTAAATCAACAAGTACCCACAACATACAAATAATCAATGAATGACAAAAATGTCAAGTACAATTTATTTTACTCTACAAACAAAGGTGTATAATTTGCAAGCATGTAGAGGTCGAACCACTAAGAGAAAACAAGGTAGCCTAATGATTATTTAAAATCAAAGTGAATTATGTACACAAGTGTTCTCTTAGGGTTCGTTTGGTTGCAGGGATGGGCGGGGTTGGGTTGGGTGGGTCGGGTTGGGTGAATAGTAAACTGTGAGGAGGGGATACCCCTGTGAATAGTACCCCAACCCTTAGTCTTTTTGTGTGGGTTTTTTGTTTTTAAAATTTTTATTTGATTTTTACTTTTTTATTTTTAATTTTCTGATTTTTTATTTTTTTAATTCTAATATTATATAATATTATATAGATATATATAAGAGTATAAGAATATGTGTATATATGATAATGTATATATGATATAAGTATTATAAAATAATAAATACAATAAATATATCGAAAATGAGATGATATTAATAAATATACTCATGGTTATATATATTGGGTTTTAAAAATATTTACAAGGTATTAATAATAGTTAATAATAATATAAACTATATATAGATATATAATATAATATGGGATATTATAATTATAATTATATCTAAAATAATCAAAATTTGCCAAATAAAATGTTTTTGGGTTTTCCATGTTTATCAACTATTTTTTGATTTTTCATGTATTTTTTGCTAATTTTTAGGTATTTCTACAGTCCAAAATATACAAATACAATGACTAGTTAAATAGGCTGAATTGTTTTGAGATTTAAAAATACTAAATAAGGTCAAAATTTCCTAGAGCTAATTTTCTATGTAATAATATATATAAATAAAATTATAAGGTAGAAACTAATCTTTTTAGAATTTTTGAAGAATTTTTATATTTTTAAAGGATTTTGGTGCTTTTTTTATTTTTTATCTTTTTCTTTTTCTATTTTAGGGGTTTTTAGTCTAAATCTACAAAAACTATAATAAAAAATATAACTCCTTCTGGATTTTTCAAAAATATTTTGTATTTTTAGGTATTTTCTAAGTCAAACGAGGTCAAAATGTGCTCTTTTGTTTTTTATAAATAGGAAATGTGCATAAAATGCAAAACAAATATGTAGCGTGAAAAAGCGTTCATCTCGGTACATTATCATATTTTTGCATATTTTTTGGAGCACAGATGATATTTATAAAAATTAAACAAACATGCACAAAAAAGAATAAGCTGGTAGGGACCAAGATGCAAATAAAAATAAGTTTCCATACATTTGCAAACCCTAAATCAAAAATCTAGGAGCATGCTTGCAATTTTTCCACAAGTATTTATATTGTGTGTGCCTCACAGGGGTATAAATGTAATATACAAAAAACTTCAGGTCGTATTTACAAATTATCCACAAAATTTAACATTAAATGTATAACTTTTTGAACTAAATACATATTCAAAAATCCAAACGGGTATGTTTGCAAAATGCCCACCTCATGTTGGGGCCACGTGAGATGAGCTGGCATGGACACAAATGTAAGTACATGAAAAGGCAAGGGGCTCCATGTAAAATAACCACAATTATTTACACTTCAGACCAAAATTCTAATATTAAATATTAATATACAAAATACATGGGACATATATGAAGTTTACCCAATACTTGCGCGCCAACGGATGGATGGATGCACTCCACTTACACGATGAATGACCCAGTTGGACCGTTACAGATTCGGTGAAGGACAGTGGAGATCACGTCTTCTGCGTGATCGAGCAGCTCCTGTGATGCATCATCGAACGATGCCTTTACAATCTGGAGCGTGGGCTCCATCGGACGGTTCTGTAGCATTTCCCAAGAACAGGAAGAACATGTTGTTCCATCGATTCCTCGAGCTCTAAGGTAGCTCTCGCAATGTTATGGTATTCTCCATGACTGTTGACGATCCACATCGTATGATGCCTACAGATGAGTTCAGGACCTAACAATGGGGTTCTGGTGAGTCAATAAAGTTCAGGTGACCTGGGAACCTCTCTTGGAGTTGAATTGCCCTCCTCGGGCCTTG
The DNA here is from genome assembly GCA_037367405.1 of Ottelia alismoides. Taxonomy (NCBI): domain Eukaryota; kingdom Viridiplantae; phylum Streptophyta; class Magnoliopsida; order Alismatales; family Hydrocharitaceae; genus Ottelia; species Ottelia alismoides. Next base: position 514,419 of record JAZKJV010009646.1, on the reverse strand, counting down.
TCTTCACCAGGAACCTACATGGTTAGATAGAGGGGGTTCGGGCGAAGGTCCTCGGGCCGTTATTGTGTGAAATAATCGAAGATGGGGGTGAGGCAGTGACGCTCCGATGAACGACAGAGGATGAGGCATCGATTCACTAATTTGGAAGCGATTAAGTTAAGTAGATGGGTGGAGTTGATGGAGAACGTGATTGGGAATGAAGGGGGTGAAAGGATGGTTACAATGAACAATGATGGCCGGATCTCTAAAGCTCCAACGAACTTAGTTAACCTAATCTAAGCTAAAACAACAATTAAAACTTAAACTAAAATATGGAATCGAAAACAGGAACTAAATCTACCTAGAAATAGAAAGTGCACAGATTGAACTTGGCTTGCACGCCAAGGAGCAGGACGACGCCGGAGCACTGTCGCGGGTTGCCTCCTATCCTCCATTCTCCGCTCCAGCACCACAGGGGATCGCCTACTATCACCAGGTGTCACGCTTGGCCAAGGGTAGAAGGATTCAGGGTTAGAAAAGGTACCAAATTGAGGAAGGTGGCTGGAGGGATGTGTCTATAGGTTGAATATGGCAGATATTGTGAATCTATTCAAGGATGATACAAAGAAGATCGATGGGATCTGAGCATCATGCGTGAATCATGGAGATACCATTTACAGTATTTGTTCAATACTCAAGGCGAGTTGATCATTAGATCGGAAGGGGAAATGGAGAGAAGCAGGCGGCTCGAGGATCTAACAGAAGTCAGAGGCGCCAAAGGGCGAGATAACTTGGGTCAACAAAGGGACGAATCTGGTTGGTCCAAGTGGACCAACCAGATAAATGCAAGGCAAAAATGCCTTGTAAAATGAATAATAATTATTAAATGAATTAATTAATTTTAGGTTATAAAATAAAATTTTTGTTATTTTCTACAGTATTTTATTCCCATTTTTTATTTTTATGAGGCTATTTATTACAAGTTATTATTTACTTGTAAAGTCATAAATATATTTACATGTATAATACATATTTTTATTATTCTATACACTTAATTTATGTATTTATAACTTATTTAGATGTACACAAATATATTTTTATTGTATTTTTTGATGTTATTTGTACACTTAAATAAATAAGGGTATTTATTATATATGTATAAGAATAGTATATTCATCTATGTATTTTTGTGTACTATTTTAGTTTAATGTATTTTTGTTGGTTTTATTCTATTCTAAATATATACATATACTATAAAGAATACTTAAAATTATAAAAATAAAATAAAATAATGAAAAATATAAAGAATAAATAAAATGAATATATTATTCTAGTATATAGTACAATAGGGGTCCAAAACCTAACTTTTGCATCTTAACTCCAAATTAAATGAAATTACCTTCATTAAGTAGCTAATAAAAAATTATATACAATTAAAGGTAATTTTGATGCATTTGAGTTCATTTGGAGAAGATACGGGTCTGTGAAGTTTCAGATTTGGGATTTTATTCTAGTGTGGAATGAACACTGCATATTATTTTTGTGTGAAATAAATTTTGTAATTTTCTTTGTATTTTTATATACAACTTTCATGTGCAAAGTTTTTGATTTGGTGTATAAATAATAAATAATAAAATAGATCCAAAAAATGAATTATTGAAGAAATAAAATTAGGTTTTTTGTGTGTTTGACCCGTATCTCCCCCTACTTTTTTCCTTGTCGACCCAGTCATCATGATGCCTAGGTCTTGAGGTTCAAGGTCATAAAATACCTTTGATATTTTATTTATTTTTTCTTTTCTTTCCTTTATTCTTTAATTTTGACTTCAAATACAGTATTATATACAATATTTACATAATAAATAGTGAGTTTTATTTGTACAAATTAATGTTATTTACTTGCATTTGACTAGGGATTAAAGGCCAAAATGAAATAATAAAGGTGATGAAATGGAGATTCATCAAGCATCGATACTTTATGAATCTCAGTGAAAAACAAGACAATATCTAGGCTGGGATTTAGGCTCTATTTCTTATGGATCGTGCCTCTCTCGGTCTGAAAGGTACCTGAAAACAATGAGTGCTTTATAAACCCAAGACAATGAATTTGTTACGATTTTTAGAATTAGGTCAAGTTTTCTTTAGCAAACCCTTTTTTAGTTTTTTGGGTTACACTTGTTTGAGAATTTTTATGCAAATGCCTAACAATTTCTCATTTTTTTTGTTTTTCCTAAGTGCTCAAAAATAAGGGAGAGGACTAAAAAGCAATGCAAGCTAATATGATGTTGGAAAACTCAACATCATCTCATATGATGTATGTTCAATTAGAAGACTCACCTTGCTTCCTGGTGCTCTTCATGTGGGATGTTAGACAGAATTGAAATTACACTAAATGCATGCAACGGTGTGAAATTTCCTAGATTAGGAATTCTTATTATGTGAAGCACCGGACTAATTTGAATATATATCCAAGCGAAGTGACTATAGGAGCATGAGATATATTAAGGTTAGTACCTAGATTACTCGATCAAGCAATCCTAATATCTACGGTCTCATTCACAGAAAATAAAGAAAATAAAGGCAGAAACACACAAATCATGAGAAACAAGGAGACAAATAGGGAGAAAGAAAAGAGAAGCGAAGAAAATCATAAAAACTGTCAAACACCCGGTGAGGTCCCCCGAGTGCACCGGTGACGAATATGTGATTTATCACTCTAAAAGTCGAAAATAGAGCTTTGTCCCCTGAGTAATTAGATTCATATCTCCATTTATTATGCATTATTTGCATCCATGCATTCAGAATTAATGTTCGCATTTTAGCATGCATATTTGCATTAAATAAGGAGCCAAATTCACTTGTACATATTCACCTATATATTAGCCAACTTCACTTACTTTTATTTATTTTATACTAACTCCAAATCCAATAAAATCAACTCTATAGTGTATATATTACTGCCACTAATAAAGGAAAAAAATCAAAAAAATACTAACTTATAAAATTGACCAATAAAATCCAAACCCTAGTTTGAGACTAAGAACCTTAAAATGTGAATATATCTCTCATACAGTCTCCTATGGACCCTACTCACTTTTGAATTAATGTACGTTCAAATACCTTCAAAAAGAGATCAAATTCAAAAGAATCGGAGTTCGTATGTGAAACTTGGGTTTTGGGGCCCTATTGTATATTGTACACATTGACCAAGTTACCCTTTTTATTTTTTAATAACTAAAAATCCATAAAAATTAGATTAAGTTGAAAATATTCCTTTCATATTTTTATAATTTTATTTCGATTTTTCTTTTCTTTAATAATGACAAAAAAATCTGCAAAAGATAAAAATGCAGTATTTATACCTATAAGGTACCCCCAAAAATACTTTTTTACAGATGACTTCTTTTGATTTTTGTCCATCGCGAAAGTTGTATATATCATTGAGATGAGCAAATTTCATGTTGACCACTTTTTGATTTACCTTTTTTATTTCTTTTTTATTTTTTTTATTTAATTTTTTATTTTTCTGGGAGCGACACATGGCTGCTCCTAGAGCCGCCACGTGTCACCCCCATTTTTTTCTTTTATTTATTTTATTTACTTATTTATTACTTGACTTATTTATTTTCATTCTTATTATTATTTATTTTGATTATTTTTTTATCTCAATTTATTTATATTTATATTTATTTATATTTATTATTTAGTTATTACTTCTTTATTTTTTAAAATATGCCTACCACGTGGTCGCACCTCTGCGCGCCACGTGACCATCTCTCTCTACCCTCCTTCCCCCCCCCCCCCTCGTCATTCTCTCTCAAACCAACCATGCACTTTCTTTATGCAACCCCTCTACCCTGCTCTCCCATGCATGCCAGCATGCGACCCAATCCCCCTCCGCTCCTCCACGATCTACGCAACCGCCTATGCCTTCCTCCCCTTGCGCGACGGTTGTGCAACCACCCTGCGCCCGCCTCTCTCTCCCCTCTTCTTGCTCGTTCTCTCTCCCCCATTACCATAACCGCTCATGTCCCCCTCACGCCCATCACCATAACTGCCCGCGTCCCTCTCGCAGTATCTCTCTTCTCCTCATTCTCTCTCTATCTTCGCCAACCGTCCCCCCACCCCGCAGGACTCAGCCTTTGCCCAGCCTTCGTCGCACCCCCATTTCTCCACCTCGTCTGCCTTTGCGCACCCATAATCCATGCACGATCTTCTCTCTCATGTCTCCTCTCATATCTCATATCCCTCCCCGTGTCTCCTGTCATATCTCATCTCTCTCGTAACCGACCATAAATAGCCAACCTCCGCTCCCATCCCACCTCATCTGCCATCTTCTATCTCTAGGGCATCGAGCTCTACCCATTCCTTGGTGACAATGAGGGAGAGAGACTACAGCGAGTGACGACGTGTGCCTAGGCGGCGAGATCCAAAGGACCACCCCACCCCCCTTACCGCAGCTCGTCTGCGAGCTGCTCAAGCTCCACCTTGTCGAGGCGTTTGAGCAATGAGGAGGAGGCTTTACGATCCCTATCTGCAGCCAATCGATCATCCTTCTCCACTCTGGAGAACCCAGGTGATACCTCTTTCTCATTCTTCTTCTTCCAGTTCTTTTCTCCCTTCTTCCTCGTTGCTCTCCTCTTTTTCATCTATGCTTCATCTTCCTTAGTTTCTTTCTGAAGTCCCATTCGCCCAATTCGATTTCGATCACCACAATCCCCTCATCTGTCATAACCAAACGCCTTCGATCCACCTTGACTCTCACAAAGAATCAAGGGCTCCAGATCCCTACCTTCTCCATGACGATCCAGACCATCACTTTCTGTTCATCCTTCATCTATTTTCTGCATCGTTTGTCTTTGAAGGTTATTCATCACGAAGGAGATCGTTCTTCATGGCCTGACCATGTCACGCCATCTGAGCTCTATTGCGACCCAATGCCACACGAGCAGCTTCAACTTCCAGCAGCTTACCAGCTCTGCCTTCATCATCATTCCACGTGCACACACTACCATCAAGCTCCACCATTGGCAGTCGAGGCCTTCACCCCTCATCCACGACATGAATGGTCCTCATCACCGCCTCGCGCCCGCGAGCTCATTCCACCGACGCGAATACTTCACCGCCTCGAGTAGCATGTCGCATCACCAAGGCACCGTCGTCGAGCCCCACCTTCATTGATGCTTCGTCGCTTCATCGCATGTCATGTGTTGAGAGAGGTCAAGATCGCCACCACCAACTCTAGACACCGCCATGCCACACGCCTCGAAGCCCCAACATGCCTCGCTCAGTCGCAACCACGCTAGGGATCCGTCTGCAATCCTTATCTTCACCTCACTTGCAAAGCACGTAAGAGCAGGGAATATTATGCCAAGGTCCCCGCAATCCCCAACATTCACGCTCCAGAATTCCCCCATCCAAAGCATGTGAGGAGCATGTGTCCCCAGGAGGATTTGCACTGAAGCCCCTGTGTTCCAGGATATTTGCGTCGAGACCCCCACAGCTGGTTCCCACGTGTTACTCATGTGCAGAATTGGAAAAATTATGTTAATTTCCCTGGAGGATATGGTAATTTAAAGAAGAACTCTTGTGCGCTATTTTTTTCTTTTATTTTCTGTATTGCATAAATACCCTTGTGTTTGGACATTTATTTGAACAATCATTTCACATAATTTGTTATTCTAAAAATAACATGTTGTAAAGCAACTCATTTTCTATCTAATGAGCATTATTTACATTTTTGAAATCAGTGGGTTATTTATTATAATTAATTTGGTAAAAAGTTGTGTGGTTTACCCATTTTATGCTCTAAAATGGATATTTAATTATTTGCTGATCCAAAAATTCCCAAAATTCACAATAGATAGATTTTAGGTTGTTTAAAAGTGTGCCCAAATTCCATCTCATTTGCATGCAAATCGAGGTCACAATAAATGAAATGTGATTCTAGTAAATGCTTTTTAGTTAATTTCACATATAGTATTTTAGGAATTAAAATTTATTCTGGATATTTCTCACATAGACCTATCTAAGATAAATTAACTTCTAGCAAATATTGATGTTTGGTAATTATTAAAATTAATTTTCCCAAAATTACTTAGTCTGCATTTTTTATTCATAATTAATCCATTCCGCATCCAAAAATTCAAAAAAAAATATAGTAGCCTAATTTCAGCATATTTCACATTCTGGCTAAGTTTGAGGATTTTTGGACTTAAATTGATCATAATCTGCATCTTAGTCCCCAAACTTCATAAAAATTGTATTTCACTTATTTATTGCATTTAAAAATAAGCCTCTCTGAAAACCTAACCTCTAAATCGACTATAAATCAACCTAAGGAGACAATGGCCTCCCTGAGTTCAATCTTGGGCTTTCCCAAGTAGAAAAAATTTAACCGCTCGCTTTAATTGGACAAATAATTAAATTTGTAGTTTTTGATTAATCCGAATTTGCTCGACTACAATGAACAAATCAAAGTTAATTTCGCATAATTAACTAGGGTAAATACGAGCTCTTCAAAATGGCACCTTTACCGGGGAGGCATGGCTTAGGTTAATTTTTAGAAAATCAAGAAATTAGGTTTTCCACCACCAGGTAGTCTGACCCTGAATTTTCTTGTAACTATTTCTCTATTTTTCTTGTATTTTTTATTCTTATTTATTTTATTTGCTTTATTTATTTTGTTTTTATCTCACTGATCACCATCTTGTTTTTGTGTGAGGGGCCCGACGCGAAGGAGCAGCCGCTTAGGTGGTTGACCAACTCAGGAGCGTCGAAGGCTGGCATTTTCTGGGAAAATAGCCAACTGAAGGAATCACATAAATTTAAGATCGAGTCGAGTCATGAGAGAGTGTAGAGTCCTTAGGATTTTATTTTTCCACATTTATTTTATTTTTATACTTACACATTTCCAACGGATTCCATTTGGAATCTCGCACATGTATCAGGACTGGACATGGGACCCTTCGTAGTCGTGTGGTTGCTTGAACGTAGACTAGGACCTGCACTCGCAACTCTCAGCGTAAATTTTTTGCTTGTACTTGTACTCTATAGGACCACACATCATACTTAACGAGACGCACTTAGACCACAGAGCTATTAGTCAAAAATTAAATTATTCATCACTCGCTAATAGAACTGCTTGTCTAAGAATGATTTTCTCGCTTGCATTTCATATAGTATAAAATTTCAATTATGTATTGCATCACGCATGTAGAGAGATGAAGGCACTGTAAGTTTTCTTACTCAAGCATTCATCATCGTTTTCTCGATTGCATCGATTTTTTCTGGTTCCCTCTCTTAGTTTTTATTACCTAGGATAAAGGAATTGGGACTGGACGGTAGACGTGATTGCTTGTGTGGATTAATTATAGTGACGACTAATCTCTAAAATCGGGACTGATAATTGAATTGGAAAAAGATGATTAAAATTAACCCTTGTTTGCGGGATAACAACCCCATCATCGTTAGAATTTACTTGCAAGTGAGAGAGAGACGACACTAGGATAGAGCCAAGCCAGGATTTTCATATAGACTACTGGTTCTACAAAAATGATTAGCCACTTTTTAGTGAGGATCTACGGGTAGCCGGTAAACGATCCAGATTTCCTTAGTAGAGTGGGAGGTTTAGAGGACACTGTGTATGGCTCCGTCCTCAAGTAACGGGTAGTCTTATTTTTACGGTCTGCACTTACTCCTATACTTGCTGAAAGTGGGTGAAACTAGTCGTAAGAATCGGCTAGTCTGTAGGGAAATACATGCACCTAATAGCTTGTTAATCTTTCAAGACTTGTATTTGTCACCAACTAAAACTGACAAGATAATTTGGCTGAACCTTTACGGCCCTCAAATGTGGAGTTGGTGAATTTGGGGTTTGCTCATGCATTTGTTTTGTGTCTGTCTGTGTGTGTTATTCTATGTACTTGCACATTTTCTTCCTCGATCCGCTTACATTCATCCATTCCTCTTCAAGATGTCATGATATTGGGCCCCATACCTTGACCTCTTCTGTCACTCATCCTCGACCATATACTGTTCATCTTCTCCTTCTCTTTCTTCCATGTATTCTCCACCATCCGCGGGAGACTATTACCTATGGTCGGTTCCACCTTGATCCGATTATGAAATCATATCTTTAGCTGACTTCCCCACTTTTTCACACTTCTCACCTACCCCACCTTATTATACCTTGGATCCACTTCCACCCTGGGCTAGTTCACCTTCTAGTTGGGCACTTGCAGGAATCAAGGAACAATTCGAAGAGCAAGCCACTACTGAGACAAATGATTGGCAGAATTATGTGCCCCCGCATACCTTATTCTCGCCTCAAGTTGGGATCGAACAACAATTCACATATACACATCCCGACTTGACCTTATGGTATAACATGGTCGACCGAACAAACCGAATGAAGAGGTCTACACCATTTGATCGTCCAGACTTGATTGACCCTAGTAATCAAGCCCTTATTGACTAGCCTTCATATCACCCATTTGGAGAGCCTACACATGCATGGTCTTGGACTCATGAGCTAGATGTACCAACCCCTGATGGATCCACATTTCATTACCTTTATTCTATCATTTTGGCCCCAAAAACCCTGGCAAATGCATGTAAATACCCTTAATTCCCGCATCTTAGCATTCATGCATGTGTGTGTAAATAGTGTATAAAATACAATTTTTAAAGCCAAAATTATAGAATAAAGAAAAGAAAAGAAAGGAATAAAATATTGTGAATATTTTATGACCCAAAACCCCGAGACCTAGGCATCTAGATGAATAGGTCGACAAGGAATAAAGTAGTGGGAGATAAGGGCCATTGTACAATAAAGATTTCCTTTTATTTTATTCATTCTTTATTTATTTTGGGACCTATTTTTGGTTCCACTTTTTATACTTCAATAAAAAAACTTTGAATATGAAAATTGTAGATAATTAAATAAAGAAAAATACAAAATTTATTTCATACAAAAATAATATACAGATAAAAAGTTATGATCTAAATAAGATTCTAGAATCCCAACTTCCCAGACCTGTATCTCTCAAATAAAAACTCTAAATGCATCAAAATCACTTTAATTGTATATAATTTTAAATAAGCTATTTAGTGAAGGTAGTTTCGCATTTTGCGGAGCTACGGTTTGAAAGTTGAGTTTTGGACCCCTATTGTATACTTGTACAGATTAAAATATTCATTTTATTAATTATTCATTATTTTTATAATTTTGTAAATATTATTTATAATGTATGTGTACATTAAAATCAGAATGAAATACTAAATAAAACATAGAAATAAAAACACATGTATGTAATACATAGGTAAAATACATGTACATATACCTATGTAATTATTACTTCTATTTTATTAAGTATAAAAACACATCAGAAAAATAAAAAAAATATATTTAAGTATATAAAATATTTCATAAATATATAAAATAATAAATAAAATAAAATTAAATTAAATATACAAAATAAAAATAAAATATTAAAATATGTAGATAAATATACCTATATAGGCTATAAAAGGTAACTTGTAATTTTATACCCTCAAAAAATTAAATAAAAATCATGATAAAATACTTCACAAAATAATAAATATTTTTCATTTTATAACCTAAAAAAATAAATTCATTTACTATTTTTTAAATGAATTTACAAATATTTTTAGAGCTTTTTCCTGGTTGGTCCACGGGGACCAACCAGGAGGCAGTCAGCGTTGACCTCGGTCAACTGCATGCCCTTCGCCCTATAGCATGTCAGACCCTCCTTTTTGCTCCATTTCGTGAGTTTTTCGAGGTCATTCCTTGCACTAATTGATGTCGTGACCTGAAGAACTTTTTCCCCTCGATAAACCATCTTTCACGCCCTATGATTTTCTCGAGGGTTGGAGCCGTGATTCGAGCGATCTCCATCGATGTTTAGAGCGCCAGAACCTTTTCGTCAACTCCTTCAAATAAGCCCCGACTTTTCTTTTGAATATGGAGTCCTTTTTGTCCACCATCCTCCTCAATACCCGAGGAGCACGAAAGGGAGGAGGATGGTGGACCAAAAGGGACTCCAAATTCAAAAGAAAGGTCGGGGGCTTATTTGAAGGAGTTGACGAAAAGGTTCCTGCGCTCCAAAGATCGATGGAGATCGCTCGAATCGCGGCTCCAACCCTCGAGAAAATCATAGGGTGTGAAAGACGGCTTGTCGAGGAGAAAAAGTTCTTCAGGTCGCGACATCAATTAGTGCAAGGAATGACCTCGAAAAATCCACGAAATGGACCAAAAATGAGGGTCTAACATGCTACAGGGCGAAGGGCGGGCAGTTGACCGAGGTCAACGCTGACTGCCTCTTGGTTGGTCCACGTGGACCAACCAGGAAAAAGCCCTAAAAAAATATTTACAAATTCATTTAAAAATAGTAAATGAATTTATTATTTTTAGATTATAAAATGAAAAATATTATTATTTTGTGAAGTATTTTATCATGATTTTTATTTAATTCTTTGAGGTATAAAATTACAAGTTACCTTTTATTGCCTATATAGGTATATTCATTTACATATTTTAATATTTTATTTTTATTTTATATATTTAATTTTATTTATTTTGTTTATTATTTTATATATTTATGAAATATTGTATATACTTAAATATATTTTTATTTTATTTTTCTGATGTGATTTGTACACTTAAAAAAATAGAAGTAATAATTACATAGGTATATGTACAGGTATTTTACCTATGTATTACATACAGGTGTTTTTATTTCTATGTTTTATTTAGTATTTTATTTTGATTTTATTGTATACATATATTATAAATAATATTTACGAAATTATAAAAATATAAAATTATAAAAATAATGATAATTAATAAAAAGAATATTTTAATCTATACAAGTATACAATAGGGGTCCAAAATTTCAACTTTCAAACTGTAGCTCCGTAAATGCGAAACCACCTTCATTAAATAGCTTATTTAAATTATATACAATTAAAGTGATTTTGATGCATTTCAAGTTTTTATTTGAGAGATACAGGTCTGGGAAGTTGAATTGTGGAATTTTATTTAGATCATAACTTTTTATCTGTATATTATTTTTGTATGAAATAAATTTTGTATTTTTCTTTATTTAATTTTCTACAACTTTCATGTTCAAAGTTTTTTTATTTGAAGTATAAAAAGTGGAACCAAAAATAGGTCCCAAAATGAATAAAGAATGAATAAAATAAAAGGAAATCTTTATTGTACAATGGCCCTTATCTCCCCCTACTTTATTCCTTATCGACCTATTCATCTAGATGCCTAGGTCTCGGGGTTTCAGGTCATAAAATATTCACAATATTTTATTCTTTTTCTTTCCTTTTCTTTATTCTATAATTTTGGCTTTAAAAACTGTAGTTTATACACTATTTACACACGCATGCATGAATGCTAAGATGCGGGAATTAAGGGTATTTACATGCATTTACCAGGGTTTTTGGGGCCAAAATGATAGAATAAAGATGATGAAATGTGGATTCATCATCCCCCTATACTTTGCCTTTGCTAATCCCTAGCAAACACTTATACAATAAGTGCAGAAAAGAAAACAAAGAAAAGAAAAAGAAGAAATTGGATTTCGTTTTGTTATCAAACTTGTCTTCACAAAATCAAAGTTTGGAGCTTAAGTCGGACCTTTGGAATTTTAATGCAGGTGGAACCTTAATGAGAACCGAATCTGAAATCCAATAGCCTTCGAGAATCCCAAAACTCTGTTCAAATCTCCTCAATAGCCAGATCAGAAATATATCAATTCATACGCAAACCCTTACGACTATGAATCTGACTCGTACAGTGTAAGTGATGGTGGCTCTCCCCAGCTAGAATGACAAAGAGACTGACTTCTCTAGCATGACAACCCAATGATTCCCAAATCCAATAAATCCTTCCTCGAGGAGCGAGGTATTCCCTTCTAAGTTCAAGTGGCAACCAGCTCAAGAGGAGAGGGTAGAGAGAAGAATGGACGGTAGCCAGTGTAGCTACCTATCCTAGGATGCACGACCGTTGTAGTCAAGTCATCCAGCTGCAGGCTCACAAAATTTGACTTTAAAGCTCAAGCTTCCTTATTGACTATACAACATATGTACACTCCGGCAGGCATTTTATTTTTATTTACAGGCCTGTCCATTTTTTTGGAGTTTTTTTTAATACTATATACAGCAGCATTTACATAGGGAGTTTTTCCTCTTGAGACAGTAGACTATCCCTCTTTTGAAGCTTTATTGCAACCTACACTCTCCTGTCTTTAGAATTCCTCATCATTGGACGGGTTGGGGTGCACTTCCCTCCCTAAAGGAGGACAAGTGTTTCCACTTGTGTGCGTCTCATACCGGCAAATCCAACCCCCCTCACCACTCCAATTGAGTTGAGCCATGTGAAAGGTGCAGGTGTCCAAGTTAGGTCATTATCAACAAGAGTCGTGCGTGTGTTCCGAAACACTCTACTTAGGCAGTCAAGAATCCATTGAACCAAGTCTCATGATCCTCAAAGAATTAAGTCAACTAGACCTGAAGTACCTCAATTCCAATTCCTATAAGGTTCCTGTTATTAGGTAGATTTTAAGGTCCAATCAAGCTCCAATCTCTGGATTTTACTTATACTTGTTCAACTATCAAACTCAATCCGAAAAAATGCTCATGCTATGCAAATGCAATGCAAAATGCAGAAAATATTTTCGTGATGCAATTTTCAAAGGTTTTGAACTTTTTATGGATTTTTGAAAAGATGATGCATATGCATTTTTTGTATTTTGAAAAATATTTTTCAAATGTTTTGGTATTTTAATTTTACAAATGTTTTTGGGATTTTTAAAGACAAAAAGATTTTGGGTAAAAACTAGGTACAAATATTTACACAGGATGCATCTTATATTTACAAGAAGTAGATTTTAAGAATATACAAGGGTAAGTGGTCAATTTTATAGATATATATAATGGGTTTTGGGTGTGATGTATGTATTCCTCAAACTTATTTGAAAAGATTTTTCAAACAATTTTGAAAACTATAGTCCAAAATAATTTCTACACACAATTTTACAAACATGTACACACATTGAAAATCATTTTGCAAAGGTTTTCTAAATAGTATAGATATATTTTTCACATATTTTTGTAGCCAATTTTCAAACCATTTGAAAATAATTTTTCACACATTTTATATCACACAAAAGAATAAAATTTTACAAACCAAAAGTTTTACAAAGGTTGAAAACATGTAACAAAACGTTTTCCAAATAGTTTTCAAAAGATTTTTCACAAAGATTTTCAAACTATTTTTCAAACATTTTGCGAAAAACATTTTCACCTGATTTATTAATCAGTAAATACAAAAAGAATTTGAGGAATAATAGCATCTTTTTCCTAAGGTTTTTAATGAATTTTAAAGAATTTTTAGCCATAATTATTAGGAAAATACGAAAGTACGAGTTATGGCTAAAGTATATATACAGTATATACGACCCCCCCTATACTTAGCTTGAGCTATGTCCACATAGATCAGAGAGAAAAGAGAAGACATAACTCGTACTAAGTATAAACAAGTCTAATAAATGAATGAATAAGAGATGAATGAACGAATGAGAAGTCAACCGTCCCTCCTATACTTAGGATCAAATAATCCTAAGTATAGTAGACTGTACACAAAGCAGGGAGGGTCAAGGGTGGGAATGAACAGATCGTACTCAGATTGTCTCCCCATATACTTAGGATAAGATATCCCTAAGTATAGACAAGAAGAGGAGATAATGGAGAGGATCGAAACGAATGAGAGAACTCGGGGTGCATACCCCCCCCCCCTATACTTAGGAAAAAGTACGTCCTAAGTATAGAAGGTTGTCTAAAAGGGCGATACCTTTTTGATAAATCAAGAGAATAGAACAGGAAGAAAAAAAGAATAAACAGATCACAACTCAGTGTGTGCACCCCCTATACTTAGGACAAAGTGCGTCCTAAGTATAGCAAAATCATAAGATGACAACGGGGTGGCAGACATAACGGGAGAACGACTAAATGATATAGACAAACAGATCTGTAACGAGAAAGATGGAAGTGATAACCATGTATGAGATGCAAGTGATATGAGTCGAAGATCCCATCTCATACCAGATGAATGGGGGCAACGTCAATGGTCGGCGGATCATGATCTAGATAGAGTTTCAGGCGCTGACCATTAACGCGAAAGGTAGAGGAAGATGACAACTCGGATATATCAATACTACCATTGTCATGTACCTTCTTGACCACATAAGGACCTTTCCACTTACTCTGTAATTTCCCAGGAAATAATTTCAGCCTAGAATCAAACAACCATGCGCGTTGATCGGGCTCAAACTGTTTATGGTTGATATTAGAATCATGCCATGTCTTCACTTTTTCCTTATACTGTAGGCTGCTAGAAAAGGTTGTGTCTCTTAGTTCCTCTGGGGCTGCCAACTCTGCTTTCCTATGTTCTCCTATACTCTCGAGATCCATCAATAACTCTGTAACTGCCCATAGTGACTTGTGCTTGATTTCCACTGGTAAATGGCACAACTTTCCATAGACGAGACGAAAGGGAGATGTCCCTAATGGAGTCTTGAAGGAAGTCCGATAGGCCCACAAGACCGAGTCCAAAAGCTGTGACCAATCCTTTCGGTCTGGGCGGACTACCTTTTGTAAAATAGTATTGATCTCCCTGTTCGATACTTTAGCAAGACCATTAGTCTGAGGGTGATATGGAGTGGCAACACGATGGTCAATGCTGAACTCGTCTACAAGGGCTTATACCTTGTCGTTAATAAAGTGAGACCCCCTGTCTGAAATCAGAACTCTAGGTAGGCCTACACCATCTGATCGTCCAGACTTGATTGACCCTAGTAATCAAGCCCACATTGACTAGCCTTCATATCACCCATTTGGAGAGCCTACATATGCATGGTCTTGGACTCATGAGCTAGACGTACCAGCCCCCTGATGAATCTCGGATTCATCACTCTAAATCTCATTTATTAAGCTCAAATACCTCATGATCATCAGCATTTCTGCATCTATTCTGCATAATTAGCATTCATGCATGTTTTCATAAGAATTGCATTTTATCCATTATGTTTGCACAAAATAAGAAGCCAAAAATCCAAGCCAAAAATTAACCTGTAAATAGCCTAACTTCCCTGATTTTTACCTCATTCATGCTAACTCTGAATAAACCAAAACTACCTCCACTGTGTACATATCACTCACAAGAATAAATGAAAAATACAAAAAAATAACTAACCCAAATAAGTGGACCAAAAACCCAAACCCTAGTTTCAGGATTTCTGGACTAAAAAACCCATATCTTCCTCATCCAGTGTCTGTTTTGATCCTACTCACTTTTGAACTAATGTACATTCAATTACCTTCAAAACAAGACTAAGTTCAAGTGAATCAGAGCTCATATGTGAAAGTTGGGTTTTGGGCCTCTTTTGTACATTGTGTATTTTAGCGGTTTTTGACCTGATATTTTATGTACATATTTACTTAATTAATAAAAATCCAAAAAATAGATTAAGGTGTCTTTATTTATCTTTAATTTTCCCATATTTTTTTCGGATTTGTATCTGGTATAAAAATGACAAAAAAATACAAAACCCAAAAAATATAGGTATTCTATGTACATGGGATACCCCAAAAATTCACTTTGTGCATTTGATCGATTTTGATTTTGATGTCTTCATGAAAATTGTAGATCTCATCGAGACGAGCAATTTTTGTAAAGAATATTTTTCGATCCGAGGTCGTTTACTATTTATTTTTTATTTTCAAAGTCTTTATTCTCGGAATTTTGTGATGCTGACACGTGGCCGCCCCTGGGGCCGCCACGTGTCAGCTTTTTTTTGCCTTTTTATTATCGTTTTTATTAAAAAAATAAAATACCCGCACGTGCGAGGCACGTGCCCCCAGACACGTGCCAAGCACGTGCGCTCCCCTCTCCCTTTCAGCCACCACGTGGCGCGTTCGAGGCCGTTCGATCTCGGTCGATCGAACGGCCTGTGGTCGTCGTCTTCCCGCACCCCCTTCCCCGAAATCTCCGTCGCCGCCTTGTGATCTGCCCAACCGCCTCCGCAACTCTCGCGCCGGCAACTCCGCAACTCTCGCGCTAGCCGCTCCGCGATCTTCCCGTGATCTCCGCCATCCGTCGATTCACCACTGTGACGAGATCGACGGTGACAGCGTCACCTTCTCCAGATGGCGAGATCTGAGGGAAGCCTCCCTCGTTGCAGAAGCAACTCTGCCGCCGCTCTTCCTCTGCTTCAACTCCGATCCTCGTCGAGCCCCGATCGACAACAACACCACTACGCCTCCGCCTCTCTTCCGCCTCTCCTCCGACTCGCTCCATCGACCACGACTTCTGCCTTCATCTTCAACTTCACCTCTGACAACCACAAAGCTCCAGCTCCTCCGCCTACATGCCTTCACCGCCGACCCCTGGCCGTGTGTCAGCCAATGACGACTACACCGCCATCTTCTCCTACTACGACCACGACCACGCCATCTTCATCGACAACTCCGTCTCGCCGGTCCTCGAAGCCACGGCGTCGCGCAGCCGGTGCCCCGCTCCTCCGCCTTACGCTCGACCATCTGGGTTGGGCTCGGCTCCGCCACAGTCGGTGGACATCCACCTAGAGCGGCCCTCCTCCTCCGCCTCCGCCACTCACCGTTGGGCCTAGACCCAAGGCCCCCGCCACGTGCCTAGCAAGTGGGCAGGGGGAATGCCTCATCCCCCACGGGTCACATGATGAGCACGTAACCGCATGGGTCATTTGCGAAAAGCCCCTTGGAGTCCCTCAATTTGCACTACAGTCCCCGTAAGCCAGGGGTACGTGCGCAACACGTACCCCTTGGCAGAAACTCCACCATATTATCGGTAATTACATTTAAGTCCCCCTACACTTTCTTTACTTATTTTATTTATTGTATTATTTATTGCATTTATACCCCTATGTTTCTCAGTGATTTTGGACCTCTTCATGACATTATTTTATCATTTAAAAAATAGCATGATGTTCGTCTTTTAATTCTCTACATTTTGATATATTGTGGACATTTTTGTGATTGTTGGTTAATTAATAGTTTATTATTTTGTGGAAAATTGCAAACTTTGCCCATTTTATGCTCTTAATTTTTCTATTGAGTAACCGTTGCTCTAAAAATTCCCAAAAAATTATATACTGTAGAGTTAATTGTGCTTGATATTGCCCAAAAAGATTTATTTACATGCATAGATTGCCCTATAAAAATCATTTTGCATATTTCAGTATTTGATTTTTAATAGGTATTAAACCCCACATTTTCGAGGTTTACGATTTTTCTGAGATCCGTCACCTAGTGATAGATCTTAGATAATTTTATCCCTAAAAAATAAGAAGGTTTAATATTTATTATAATTACATATTGAAATTCATTTTGTTTGCATTTAAAAATTCATAAAAAAATTTTATATTGCATCCAAAAATTCCAAAATAATTACAGTGCATTCGTTTTATCATAATTATCATCTAGGCCAAGTTTCATATTTTTCGGACATCGTTTGATAGTAATTTACATTTTAGTCCCTAAAATAGGCTGAAATTGCATTTTGCATCCCTTATTGCATTAAAAATTCCAAAGAAAGATCGCCTCGAAAACTGTGTACGAACTTTGATAGACATAATTCTAGGTTGTTCCTTTGCCTCCTTGTTTTCGACCTTAGGACTTGCCCAAGTAAAATAAACATAAAACCACGTGATTAAAAATTGATTAATTTATTCGTGGTTATTTTCTTGACCGATTCCGATCGCCGCCTACAACAAACGACACATTAATTTTTACGTACGACGATAAATAACACATCTCTTTTAATGCCACGATTTTGGAAACGTCAGATGTCGCCGTTGCTGGGGAGGCAAGCGGCTTAGTTTTGTATTTTGAAATTTCTTGTTCGGTTTTCCGCATTCGGGTAGTCTGACCCCTGAATTTTTCTGTGTAAATTCCATTTTATTTCCTGCATTTATTTTTCAACATTTATTTCGCTTATTTTATTTTTTTATTATTTTCTGAGTCATTCTCTTATAAAATCTCTCTTATTTTTCTTTTGAGGTACCTGACGTACGTGAAGCCGTTTTTCAAGAAACCAAAGCATCTTCACCGACATCCGAAAAAGTCGTAATTAAACTAAGATCGAGTCGAGTCGTGAGAGAGTGTAGAGTCTAGGATTTTAATTTCTGCAATTTTATTTCTGTAATTAATTGCTCATTTATAGCGGTGTTCATTTGGACTCTCGCGTGTGTAAAAAGACCTTGAACTTTTTTGTGGCGTGTCGTGTCCTGTTTCACTCTCCGGTGAGGGTGGGGCCTGACTTGAGTGGTGATTAGGATAGACCTGCACATACGGCTCTCAGAGCATTTATATTTTTGATTGTGCTCGTAGGATTTAAGGTCACACTACACATTAACTGAGACATACATAGATCATTCAATTTAGCCAAAATTTAACTCAATTCTTCCCCACTAATAGAACTTTCTGCTAGGTGCGGTTTTTCATCGGCTTGCATTCATTTAGAATAATTTTTCAATTCGGTCTAGCATCCCACATGGAGATTGCGAGGATTCACTGTAAGTCTTCTAACTGAGCATTCATCATAGTTTTCCGTGTGCATCGGCTTTTCCCGAATTTCATCCTTATGTTTTATCACATAATTCTAAAGGAAATTGGGACTGGACGATAGACGTGTATTTATGCTCATTTAAATTCTTCAGTGATCACCTAATTAAAATTGGGACTGCTAAATATAGTCGATCATAATAACCCATAAAATCAAGAATTTTTGCGGAAGAGCAATCCCGACCTTGGATTATTTTACTTTTTTCTGAGTGAGCGAGAGACGAAACTTAAGGCTAGAGCCCAAATCCGGATTTTTATCTTGACTACTGATTCTACCAAAAACGATTAGCTACTTCTCAGTGAGGATCTACGGGTAGCCGGTAAACAGTCTGGATTTCCGTAACAGAGTGGGTGGTTTAGAGGACACTGCGTAAGGTTCCGTCCTCAAGTAGCAGGGGTAGCCGTCCTACGGTCCGTACTTACACCCATACTGGCTGAAAGTAGGTGCAACTAGTCGTAAGAATTCGGGCCAGTCATTACGAAAATTTTGGCACCTAACAGCTCGCTAATTTTTTTACCAAGATTGATTTACCACCAATTAAAATTAAAAGATAATAGCGAACTCTTACGGCTTCATTGTGTGAGTTGGTGAACTCAGGGTTTGAGTTGTGTTTGCACTGGTGTGCGTGAACCGATATCGAAGATCAATAAACCGCACATTTGATAAAATTTCCTTTGACTATCTCGTGCAATCATCTCTCTCCTTTCTTGATTTAAACCTCATCATGGAACTCTTGTCCAATAACTCTTGCAGACCCAACCCCTCGTTCCTTTCAGCTCTTTCAAAAATGGCTGAACATTTATCCGAGAATCCATCAAAGCTATATTATGAAAATGAATTCGTATCGGTTAGACCCAAAACACCTCCTCCTCAACCACCAATGGATCCGACACCATCTGCTAATACAATCTGTTTCATGAATGACAACCCTTTGTATTCGGACCAGACAAACCAACAACTGTCTAAGGTCTCTACTTCTTCATATATTAATCCTCTCTACGTCGATCATACAATTCATCCTTCATATTCGGTAAACGTCAATCCATCATTCATGGGAGATGATAACCACATAATCAAAATAAACACTTCTTCACCTCTTCCATCGACCCTACCCTGGAACATCAATGAACAATCATCATCTTGGATTGACCATGACAACCCCCTCTTCAGACATGATACTCATACAGAGGATTGGACCGACCACATAGGAATACCTCAACCCTGTATGCTGACCCCACAATACCAAGGTCCGACCACTCATAAACAAAGGATTGAACTCTACTCGGACCAACTCCACATACCTAGACCATATGAGCAGCCGCATTTCATGATTATTGAGGAGATATTTTCAGAAAATGATGATCATATATCGGATATTTCAAGAGACTCCTCTCCTAGTACATATAGGAAAATGGAAGAAGAAATTCAATTACAAAAACACACCCCAACTGCTCCCATGAGTGGTCATGAAAAGATTGTGGAGGATATTGTGAGGATGAATAAGAAATTTGATTTAATGGAGGATAGATTTTGAGAATTTGCCGATCGATTAATTTCAATCTCTGGTAGCTCGGATATAAAAATGAATAAGGAAATGATTGGATCTAAGATTGAAAATTTTGAGGATATTCAGGAATCTGGGGACGATTCTGATAGTGTCACTTCTGCATATTATTCCCTTAGAAATGAATATTCCTCTAACCCCTACTCTGAACAACAGAACTCATGCACATCTGAGGAACACACCACATCACCACACCACACAGAAAACACCAAAAAATAGGAATATTTAAAAACACCAAAAAATCAAAAATCCAGAAAACTTCATAAAAATAGAGACTGAAGAAGATCTGAAGAATTTGGATCCTGTTGTACGGGAAGCACTGGAGAAGAAATTGATTTTTGAACTTCCCTTCATAAAGGCCATTGAACACTTCCCCGACCTTAAAGGATTTGTAATGGACAAATTAATGATCAAAAAGTCAGGAAGGATTAAAACAAAGACTGAAAGACATATCTTGTCAATGGCCTCCTCCTTGGTGTTGAGGAGAAAAACTAAGAGCCGCATAGTGAAGCGGTTGCCCATATTTGACTGTGAAATCAAAGACACCATTTTCACCCATACTCGGACTGATGACAATTCACCTATCAATATCCTCCCGACCTCTGTATTTCACGAACTCAAACTCGGACCGATCAGGAAATTACAAGAGATTGTTCAATTGGCAGACTGATCAATAAAGCGACCGAGAGGAATCATTTCTGTCATCATGAAATTCCAAGGTGCTCCGCTCAAAGTAGAATTCACGATCATTGATATTGAGCATCAAGGAGAATTCACCCAGTCTCCAATTATTCTCGGAAAGCCGTTCTTAGCATTGGCTAAGGCAATTATTGATTGTGAGACTCGGGAAATTAGTTTTAAAGCATTGGAAGAACTTAGATCGGACCAAGTCTTTGAGGAACCACGATCTTCTGAGGAAACCTACGAAGTCCCCGACAGCCGCAACCATGAAGAGGTAGAAGAGCCCTACCCCGCTGCTACACCTAAGATAGCGGTTGTTGATGAGACCATTGGTTTAGAGAATCTCCCCCCTGCTCCATTCCCAACCGCTCTCACCATGGAGAATCAAGTACATGAATCATATGATCCGGAGACTTATGCATGGGCACACCTTGGGTCGTCCTATTTTGACAACCTTGACCACATCAATACGACACAGGAATGCTCCAACATCAAATCAATTGACATCGAACATGTAGATACTCTTCCCAGTATTTCAATTCCCACAGATCTCAAAATAGACAAATCCTTATACTACGATCCTGAGACATATGCATGGTCGCACCCTGGAACAACCTTCTCTGGAAACCTTGACCAAATCATCCCGAATCGAGAGTACACCAATATTCAGAAAACTAAGAACAAGCATACATGCCGAGCACCGACCAAGGAGAATTCCAATTGCTATTCATCTGGATACTCAAGTGAAACGACACCTTCACGAAGAAAAAAAAGAGTCACCTTTGACCTTTCAGAAGACGAATCAGCTGATGATCCCTCATTAGGTCCGGAAAAGGTAATCTACATGAGTGAAGTGTATTCGGCAGCTATAAAGCCATATCTTCGCAAGGATCCAAAATTCAATTCTCGTTGGACAATTCTGTTCCTAACCATCCAAAGCTGATGCTCCTGCCCTCTTCAAATACACTGGAATTATTTCTTATGAGCTGACTGAGACCGGTGCTTCCGAGTATTCATCCGAGGACAAACCGATTGACCCCAAGAAGGAACGAATTTTGAGGAAACAACTGAAGAAACAAAAAGACATGAATATTTGGAGTATGTCCACTTTCAAATACTACTCCTCTGAGGATAATTCCGATGATGGATATCTTTCATCTGAATCAAACACTTCATCCATTATCCATCATGATTTTTCTGAGGATGACACTGATAATAGTTGGGAATCATATGCTTCATCTCCATCTCGTTATTCCGATCTCCCATCGCATGCTCAAAAGAAGATCAGCTGAAAACCGCCTTAATCATCGGCTACCCACCCTCCCTCCCGACCTCATCGGTCTCCTTGTACAGCTTCTTCCTCTACTTAAGCCAAGGCCTAAGTATAGGGGAGATCGATGCCATTTGTACATGCCATTCATACTCCTTCTCCTGATCGCCTCACTTCCACCCTTCTTCTATACTTAGGCTGACCAGAGCTTAAGTATAGGGGGAACCGACACCCACCTGTATATACTCTCTTCATTCACATACTCCAACCACTTCATTTTTTCCGCTCTTCTTCTATACTTAGACTGTTCAGAATATAAGTATAGGGGCGGTTCTGTAAATCTTGTTCTTTTTCTTTTCCTTTTTCACTCTCTTACGCTTAGCCCGAGCTATGCCTTCTTTACGCTTCTTGTGCTCTGAAGACACAGCACTCGCTAAGTATAGGGGGTCTATATATATATATATATATATATATATATACTTTACCCATATCTCGTACTTTCGTGTAAGTCTATATGTATTTACGGGGTGGGTAATTAATTTAAAAAACAAAAAAAATAACAAACAAACAAAACAAAAAAAGAAAAGAAAGAAAAAGAAAAAGAGCTTTTGCTACTAACACTGACTATGCCCAAAATTTTTGAAAAAAATGGCTTCTTATTCATTTTTGCATTGAAAAAAATCAAAAAAATTCACACAAAAAAATTGTCTGCATTTCACACACCTGCACTTCATCCAGCATTTCATTCATTTGCATATGTGAAAAGTCATTGGATCTAAACCGAGTTATGAGAAGAAACCGAGAGTGGTCTGGACTTGACCTGAATCCACCTAATTTTCAGAGGAACTTCACCGAGAAATAGGATTTTAAGAGCTTCAGGTCTTTGACTTAATTCTTTAAGTTCCACATGACAATGTGCAGCGTTTGACTCTTAGTGTCTAACCTGATCTCTTCATTCTGGGTACAACTCTGGAATAGGGAATTAATTTGTACTCTTGCACTATGCACTTAGCTCAATTCAGACGGGATGTTGGAAGATTGTGTGAGTTTCTTTTCTGGTAGCGTGAAAATCTAAAGACCGGAGTACGGGTTGAAATAAAGCTTCGGAAAAGGGATGGACAACTGGGCACATTTTTTTCTAAGACATCAAAAAATGTACGGAACAAAAAGATTTTATATTCATAGGGGCATAACAAGATCCAAGCAGAACCACCAAAAATTCCAAATACAAAGAAGCATTGTACCAAATAAAATCTGACCAAAAAGGTACAAGCTTCAAGAAACCTGCAGATCTTGGTGGAGACTCGGCTACACTGGCCAGCTTCACAAGGAGAGGGGACTACACTGGCCACCCTCCAGTTCTTTTCCCCTTCTTCAAACTTCTCCCTCAATTCGATTGTGAACACAGTACGACAGACCTTAGAAGGAAATACCCGACTCCCCGAGGACGAGTTACTGGAGAGGAGAGGAGCATGGTAATCCGGCATTCAGGATGGGAAGAGATAAAACCCTTCACACACATGAGTCGGTTATTCAATGTTCATAGGGTATACTTTGGGAAGAGGATTGATCTAAGATGACTTCTGAGCTGAAACTGTGACAATGATGTGTAGAACTTGAGGGCTGTTGATTTTAAAATTCTAAGTCTCACAGAAGTTCCGCCACACTATTAATCCAAAGGTCGAGTCTAGTTCATTTTCACCTTCAGCTCATGGTCTTGGTATGGAACCCAATCTCATTTCACCTCATGGCATTTCTTTTTGATGCTCAGGGACAAGCAAGGTTTAAGTATAGGGGGATGATGAATCTCGGATTCATCACTCTAAATCTCATTTATTAAGCTCAAATCCCTCATGATCATCAGCATTTCTGCATATATTCTTCATAATTAGCATTCATGCATGTTTTCATAAGAATTGCATTTTATCCATTATGTTTGCACAAAATAAGAAGCCAAAAATCCAAGCCAAAAATTGACTTGTAAATAGCCTAGCTTCCCTAATTTTTAGCCCATTCATGCTAACTCCGAATAAACCAAAACCACCTCCACTGTGTACATTTCACTCACAAGAATAAATGAAAAATACAAAAAAAGAATAACTAACCAAAATAAGTGGACCAAAAACCCAAACCCTAGTTTCAGGATTTCCGGACTAAAAACCATATATCTTCCCCATCCAGTGTCCATTTTGATCCTACTCACCTTTGAACTAATGTACATTCAATTACCTTCAAAACAAGACCAAGTTCAAGTGAATCGGAGCTCATATGTGAAAGTTGGGTTTTAGGCCTCTTTTGTAAAATGTGTATTTTAGCGGTTTTTGACCTGATATTTTATGTAAATATTTTCTTAATTAATAAAAATCCAAAAAATTAGATTAAGGTGTCTTTATTTATCTTTGATTTTTCCATATTTTTTCAGATTTTTATCTAGTTTAAAAATGATAAAAAATTACAAAACCCAAAAAATATAAATTCGTGGTTATTTTCTTGACTGATTCCGTTCGCCGCCTACAACGAACGACACATTAATTTTTACGCACGATGATAAATAACACATCTCTTTTAACGTGGTGATTTCGGAAACGTCACCCCCCATTCATTGACTCCATTATTCGAGGCCCCTACCAATATCTGTCATTCGGATGGTCCATACTCGACCCAACATTACATGCTCGAGTCTAGGTATGTTGAGTTGAGACTTCAAGATGTCAGCAATATCCTCCGAGTAAATAGACTGCTTCAATGATTTGTTATGAGGACTTTTTGGAGGATAACAGTTCTAGGATTGTGAAGAGCTATGAATTAATTGAGGATAAACTTATAAATGTTATCGAGCGACTAATTTCAATTTATTCCAGCTTAGGTATGGAAGTGGAGAACGGAATAAGTGAATTCAATGTTGAAAACTTAGAGGATACAAAGAAGCATGCATACTATGTACAATTGGAGTCCATTCTACCTCCCTCTTCTACTAACCATTAACCTTCCAATCTAGAGTCTATACATCCTCCCACTCCTCCTTCATCTATTCAAAACAACAAAAAATGAAAAACTCAAAAAGAACAAAAACATTGAAAAAAACAGAAAAACTCATAAAATTAGAAATGAAAAAGACCTAAAAAATTGGAACCTGCCCTAAGGGAAGCACTCGATGAGGAATTGATTTATAAGCTTCCATTAATAAAGGCCATAGATCACTTCCCTGACCTCAAATGATTTGTGAGAAGTAAATTGATGCCTAAGAGGTCGGGCAATAAGAGGACAAGGACTGAGGAACATCTAGTGTCTATGACCACCTCCATGGTTATGGGGAGAAAGATCAAAAGCCGCAGAGTGAAGCGATTGCCTAGGGTTTAATGTGAAATCAATGATATTACCTTCACCCATGCTAGAATCGATGATGACTCACCGATAAATATCCTCTCAACCTCAGTGTTTGACAAACTCAAACTCAGGCCAATGAGAAAGTCGAGAGAGATCGTTCAGCTGGTTGATCGATCTATAAAACGACCGAGAGGAATCATTTCAATCATCATTACTTTCCAAGGTGCTCTACTCTAGGTAGACTTCATGGTCATGAGAACCAAGGAAAATTTACCCAGTCTCCTATTATTCTCGGGAAGCCGTTATTAGCCTCGGGTAAGGTGACTTTAGATTGTGAGACTCGGGATATCGATTTTACAGCATTGGGAGCACTCCGACCGCATCCATTCTTTGACACACTCTACTCTAAGGTAACCAACAAAGCTGTTGACAGTCGTGACCATCGAGAGGTAGATGAGTCCCGCCTCTCTGTTATACCTGAGATATCGGTTGTCGAGCTGACCATTAGATCAGAGACTCCCCATACATCATTGACTCCTGTTGTTTGCATCACTACTAATGCCAAGCCAATTGAGAACATCAGCTCCTACCCGAGACGTGTGTTGACTCTTCGGGAATTTTACAATCTATATGGTGACTCATCTGATGAGGAACTCATGGTCAGCACCGCACTACATCCCGGGCCTTCAAAGCAGACAACTAGTACCGAATTGACCCCACCTAAAAACACGGTTGCCCCTTCCTCTATTCGCTTATCCAACGAGTAGAAGTCGAGAATTGATTCCTTGAGGTGTTCCCCCGAACCCCTCAAGGCATGTCACTCTCCTCTCCCTCTCAATGCTTCAGGTTCTAGAAATCGACTAAGAAAGTTTCTTTCAACATATCGGATAAGGAATTTTCTTAGGAATCCTCATCGGGTTCGGATGAGGTGGTTTGTTTGAGTGAGCTCAGTTCGGATGTTCTTAAGCCATATCTAAGCAATAGCCATGCGTCGACCTCATTGAAATAATCCCTTTACCTCACTATTATTCATCTGAGGATGATTCCGACAGTGACACGTATGTATACTACCCACCTCCTCGCTCCCATAAGAAGGTTCATCACAAACCTTCTCGATCCATGTCACCCCTCCTCGTATAGATTTTCTTTCTTTTATTTCCCTCCCTCCCCATTGATTCGTATCACTCACCCTAGCTCCACATCATCTCATTTTATGGATATACTTAGGATGACCCAATCCTAAGTATAGGGGGGAAAGTGACCCGAGTCTCTTCTTCACCATTCTTTGTATATTCTCCAGATCTCATTGGTTCTCACACTCACTTCTACCCTAGATTTAGGCTGACCAGAGTCTAAGTATAGGGGGATTGATGCCCGCCCGTATATACTCATCCATTTATCTTCTTGACCTCATCCGTCCCATTTTTTGATCTTCTTCTACACTTTGGATGCTAGAGCCTAAGTATAAGGGGTGGATCAAATTCTATACTTTTTGTTATTTTAGCTCTCTTACGCTTAGCACGAGCTATGCCTTTTCTTTGCTTCTCGTTCTCTGAGTACATAGCACATGCTAAGTATAGGGTGCGTGTATATATTACATATGTATTTACCCATAGCCCGTACTTTCGTGTATGTTTGTATATATTATGCAATAATTAGGGTGGGTAAAATTTGAAAAAAATGATGATGAAATGTATGAATTTTGTAAAATACATTTATACCTATATAGTATATTGTATAATTTGTATAATATTTATAAAATTCTTGTAAATGATACTTTTGCAGAATTTGTTGTAAAATAGGAGGTATACCAGATTTTTGAAAATAATAATAATAATAAAGAATATAGTCTTCTTATTTACTCTTGCATATCATCCTTGCATTCAAATAAATGTGTCTTGCACTTCATTCATCTATATTTCATGTCATCTGCATTTCATCTGCATATCTAGCATATGCGAATTGAAAAGCTAGTGGGTTTTGAACCAAGTTATGAATAGAAGTCGAGGATGGGTTTGATTTGACCTTAATCTACCTAATTTCATAGGAACCTTATAGGAACTGGAGTTAAGATTTTTAAGGCCAAGAGAATTAATTCTTTGAGTCCACAAGACTATGTTCACATGTCATCTTGATTGGTCTAAGTAGAATATTTCATACACACACACGATTCCCTTAGACAAGGACCTAACTTGGACAAGCATCATGTACGTAGAT
This sequence comes from Ottelia alismoides, assembly GCA_037367405.1. Classification (NCBI taxonomy): domain Eukaryota; kingdom Viridiplantae; phylum Streptophyta; class Magnoliopsida; order Alismatales; family Hydrocharitaceae; genus Ottelia; species Ottelia alismoides. Next base: position 486,688 of record JAZKJV010009646.1, on the reverse strand, counting down.
CTTCATTGATGAGGTGGTGAGGAGGTAGAAACCTTTGGCTTGGAGTAGCACGCGAGTGGAAATATCTGTCCTCCTCTAGGGAGGGTAGTGCATCTCAACCTAGTCTAGTGGCATCGACGTCTAACGACGGGATGATGTGGGTTGCAATAATGCTTCAAAAGAGGGATAGTCTACTGGCTCAAGAAGAAAAACTCCTGATGTGCATGTCGCACCTTGTATATATTTATTTACAAAAAAAGAAAGAACTCTCAAAAAATTGGATAGGCCTGATTGAAAATAAAATGCCTGTCGGAGTGTGTATATTTGCAAGGCATATGCTTCAAAGTCTGCAGCTGGAAACTTGGCTACACTGGTCAAGCTCCACGGATATGTGACTATACTGGACACATTTCGTTCTCTTCTCTACCCCCTCTTCTTGAGACGATTGCACTTGAACTTAGAAGGGAATCCCCAGCTCCTCGAGGAAAGAGTTGCTAGACCGGGGAATTAGAGTTACCTTATTAGAGGAGTTTGTTTATTTACCATTTCTGATGTGGAGAGTTATATTTCACTTACACAGTACAAGTAAAATTCGTGGTCATCAAAATTTGCATATGAGGATCTATTCTGACCTGACTATTGAGGCGACCTGAATAGAGACTTATGGAACTTAAAGGTTGTTAGGTCTTAAATCCAATTCTTAATAAGGTTATGCCGCATTATTAATCCAAAAGTCTAATCGAGCTCCATTTTCACCTTTTTTGTTCATGACCTTGGTATGGAATCCAAAATCATTTCACTTTTGCATTCCATTTTAGTTGCTCAAGGACGAGCAAGGTTTAAGTAAAGGGTGTTGATGAATCTGTAATTCATCACTTTAAAAGTTAAAAATAGAGCTTTGTCCCCGAGTAATTAGATGCATATCTCCATTTTATTGCGTACTATTCACATTCATGCATTCAGAATTAATGTTCACATTTTAGCATGCATATTTGCATTAAATAAGGAGCCAAATTCACTTGTACATATTCACCTATATATTAACTAAGTTCACTTTATTTTTATTTATTTTATACTAACTCCAAATTCAATAAAATCAACTCTATAGTGTATATATTACTAACACTAATAAAGGAAAAATATCAAAAAAATACTCACTTGTAAAATTGACCAATAAAACCCAAACCCTAGTTTAAGACTAAGAACCTTAAAAATATCTCTCTCATACAGTCTCCTATGGACCCCTACTCACTTTTGAATTAATGTACGTTCAAATACCTTCAAAAGGAGATCAAATTCAAAAGAACCGGAGTTCGCATGTGAAACTTGGGTTTTGAGCCACTATTGTATATTGTACAAATTGACCAAATTTCCCTTTATTTTATTTTTTTATTTTCTAAATTATTAAGAATCCAAAAAATTAGGTTAAGTTATAAATATTCCTTTTATATTTTCTCTAATTGTATTTTAATTTTTCCTTTATTTAAAAATGACAAAAAAATCTGCAAAAGATAAAATACGGTATTTTATTTTGACTTTTCCTTTATTTCCTTTTTCCTTTTTGTACAGATGACTTCTTTTGATTTTTGATCCATCACAAAAGTTGTAGATCTTGTCGAGACAAGTAACTTTCATGTTGACCAATTTTTTATTTGATCCATTTTGTTATTTTTTTCCTTTTTGATTTAATTTTTGATTTTTCCCAGAGCGACACGTGGCCTGGAGCCGCCACATGTCACCCCCATTTTTTATTTTATTTATTTATTATTTTAATTTTTTATCTTATTTTATTTATATTTATGTATATTTATTATTTAGTTATTACTCCTTTATTTTTTAAAATCTATCTACCATGTGGCCGCACCTCTGCACGCCACGTGACCATCTCTCTCTACCCTTCTCCCCTCCTCCCCCCATCATTCTCTCTCTAACCAACCACGCATGTTCTTCTACCATGCAACCCCTCTACCCCACTCTCCCATGCAGGCCTGTGTGCGACCCAATCCCCCTCCGCTCCTCCACGATCTGTGCAGCCACCCATGCCCTCCGCCCCTTACACGCGACGGTTGTGTGACCATCCCGCGTACGCATCTCTACCCCCTCATCTCGATCGTTCTCTCTCATCCATCACCATAACCACACAAGTCCCTCTCTTGCTATCTCTTGTCTCCCCATTCTCTCTCTATCTTCGCCAATCGTACCCCTCCCCCCCCCCCCCCCCCCGCAGGACTCGGCCTTTGCCTAGCCTTGGTCACACCCCCATTTCTCCACCTCGTCTGCCTTTGCATGCCCACAATCCATGCACGATCCGCTCTCTCACATTGCCCACTGTCATCGTGTCTCCTCTCATAACTCATCTATCATCTCTCTTGTAACCGACCATAAATAGCCAACCTCTGCTCCCATCCCACCTCATCTGCCATCTTCTAGCTCTAGGGCATCGAGCTCCACCCATTCCTTGGTGACAGCGAGGGAGAGAGACTGCAGTGAGCGAGGACGTGCGCCTAGGCGGTGAGATCCAAGGGACCACCCTCCCTTGCCGCAGCTCCTCCGTGAGCTACTCAAGCTCCGCCTTGCCGAGGCATTTGAGCGACGACTGGGAGGCTTTACACTCCCTATCTGCATCCAATCGATCATCCTTCTCCACTCCAACGAAACCCAGGTGATCCTCTTTCTCCTCCTCCTTCTTCGAGTTCTTTTCCCCCTTCTTCCTCGTTGCTCTCCTCTTCTTCATCTCTGCTTCAACTTCCTTAGTTTCTTTCAGATTACCCCTTCTCCCAATTTGATTCCGATCAACCCATTCCCCCATCCATCATAACCAGATGCCCTCAATCCACATTAACTCTCGCAAAGAGTCAAAGGCAATTAAAGAAGCGCCCTTGTGCGTTATTTTTTTATTTTGCTTTTATTTTCTGTATTACATAAATACCCTTGCATTTGGACATTTATTTGAACAATCATTTCACATCATTTTTTTATTCCAAGAACAACATGTTGTAGAGCAACTCATTTTCTATCTAATGAGCATTTATTTACATTTTTGTGATCAGTGGATTAGTTATTATAATTAATTTGGTAAAAACTTGTGTACTTTACCCATCTTATGCTTTGAAATTAATATTTAATTATTCACTGATCATAAAATTCCTAAAAATTCACAATAGGTAGATTTTATATTATTTAACAGTGTGCCCAAATTTCATGTCATTTGCACCAAATCGAGGTCACAATAAATGAAATGGTGATTCTAGTAAATGATTTTTAATTAATTTCACACTTGGTATTTTAGGAATTAAAAATTAATCTGGATATCTCTCTCATAGACCTATCTAGAATAAATTAATTTCAGGAAAATATTGACGTGTGGTGATTATTAAAATTAATTTTATCAAGATCACCTAGTCTGCATATTTGTTCATAATTAGTCCATTATGCATCTAAAAATTCCAAAAAAGTTATAGTAGCCTAATTTCAACATATTTCACATTCTGGCCAAGTTTAAGGATTTTTGGGCTTAAATTGATCATAATCTGTATTTTAGTCCATGAACTTCATAAAAATTGCATTTCACTCATTTAATGCATTTAAAAATACCAAAAGAAGCCTCTTTGAAAACCTAACATCTATATCGACTATAAATCAACCTAAGGAGACAGTGGCATCCCTAGGTTACCTTGGGCTTGCCCAAGTAAAAAAAATTAACTGCTCACTTTAGTTGGACAAATAATTAAATTTGCAGTTTTTGATTAATCCAAATTTGCCGACTGCAACAAACAAATTAACATTAATTTCACATAATCAACTAGGGTAAATATGAGCCCTTCAACCGGCACTCGGTGTAACAAACCCTGAATAAGTGTCCAAGTGTACCTATATTATTACAAGTTCAACAAATCTCTCTCACACACACAAATACGAAATAAAAATAAATTTAATACAAAGTTAATTCTCAACACTATGCTTGGTCTCCATTGATGCTCTCTCCTGCAGGTCAGTGAAGAATGATCAGATCTGCTTCATATGGGTGCAATGGTTATCTGCAGATGGCCTCCCTCGATAAGCGGTCCCTCGCAGCAAAGGTCAATAAGAGACAGTATCAGAAATGATTGTGAACAATTATAAACAAGATAATATAGAAAGCTAAGTAAATAAACAAGAAGCATACAAAGTATATAAAACCTAAATGCCTAAGGTTGCTAATCTACCAAATCATTGCTCCCCAACAACAGTGCCAATTTGTTGAATTCAATCAATTAGAGATCCTAGCATCCAGTCTTGGAGGGCATGCGGTGTCCGACAAGTCGGGTCCAACAATCATTGTACTGGCACCTCTCTCGACTCTCGCAACCCCAATCAACCAACTAAGGCAACAATGATCAAAACCCACGACTATCTATGTGTAAAGATATCATACAAGTGTAGTTATGAAATTTATTTAACTCTACATGAAATATGTATAAGGCAAGCAGGTAGAGTGTCATCCACGGGAGCAAATAGGTAGATCACAAAAAAGAACCTAATATAGATAATTAAGCAAAATATTTTTGTTGGTTTTACAACCTTTTAGGTTTTTATTTATTTTTGTGGATTTTCAATTTATATGTGATTTTTATATATTTATTTATTGCATTTTATATTTATTTTTAAAGAATTTTTTACTTTTGTAAATGTTTTCTTTTTAATTAACTGTTATACTAGATTATAGTAATATATGTGAGAGATAAAAGAGAGATAAAATGGATTCTTTTTGTATTTTTAAAATATAGAAAATAAACTTAAAATGCAGAAAATAAAATGTTGTTGGGTTTTATATTTTTTTCTCTATTTATGGTAATTTTAGGGTATTTTTGAGCTTTCTATGGATTTTTCAAGTTTAAAATACACAAAATAAATTAATTAAGAAATACAGGAGCTAAAAATGGGCCTAATAAATATCTATTAGATCAGAAAGAGCCTAAAGTTAATTTTCCTATATAGTAAATAAAATTAAAAAAATAACCTTCAAAACATATTTTTTTATTTTTAAGTAATTTTTTTATGATTTTTAAAGTTTTTTTGTGTTTTGCAATTTTTAAGGTTTCTAATTTGTATTTTTATGAATTTGGATATGTTCGCCTACTCATTTTTGGTAATTGTTAGAGCTATAATTGAATTTTATGATTTTTATAAATCAAAAAAATAAAATATAACTTATTTTTGAATTTTTATAAATATAAAAATAATAAAAAAATAGCTTAATAAAAATTTATATGATAGAATATCATATAAGGTATTTAAAAAAATTCCTAGAATTTTTGGAATTAAGTAGCTAATTAATCTAAGTAATACAAATAAATACAATTAATTCAACAATACATGGACTTTTATGCAGTAAAAGAAACCCTACACATGTTTTTCTAACAAACTATCGATGTTTAGGGGCCAATAAACAATTTACCCACTTAAATCTGAAATTTAAAAAGGCCTGACGGGGTATTTATGCAATTAAACCAAAGTCTAGGGGCACCAATGCAAGGATCCCAATTAATACGATTTTAAATATAACTAGCATGGATTAAAATACATTTTCACAAAATACTTTCATAATTTCATTCCAACAAAGTATAGGGGGTACCCTACAATTTACCCATAAAAATCTTATGTGTGATGGCACATGAGGTGACCTAGCATGGACTAAATATCAAATAGCTGAAAACTTAGGGTCGAAGTTGCAAAATATCCAAAGTTTTTAATATTGCAAGAAATATTTATATGACCAAATAGTAAATGAAAAAATGTGAGAGGTTCAGTAGCAAAATACTCACTCCTTTGTATGCGAACGGACGATGTAAGTCAGATTACTTAACATGGTCAACGGTGGACAATCGTCGATACTGCTTCATGCAACGACGGGCCAGATTAGATCCTTAGATGGATCTGACGGTGAAGGCGGGACAAGATCTGACAGTTGCTGAGTAATCTGGAGCTTGTTCTTGATCGGACACGAATGAACTACTTGGAAGAACATGGAAGCAACCCTAGTTGGGCGAACTTTTATCGCCCCTCCAACTCAGCTCTGGTGGTCTATCCAACTGCTAAGATGCTCAAAAGGTGTGTAGGGAGGTTCCGCAACCACAAGTTCCTTCAAAGAGGTCTAGGACCCATCAGTAGGGTCCTAGTGATCCAGCAAAACTCAAGGTACCTGGAGACCTTCTTCTGGACTTGGATCCCCCCAGAAGGGGTCCTTTTTAGCTGCTACCTGCAGGATTAGTACCGCGGCATGGAAGTGAAGCTTCTAAACCCAAAAACAAGCAGAAATACATGGGAATGGAGTGGGGCGTGGGGTCTCCGGTGTATATCATAGGAGAAGACCCATCAAACCTGATCTGAGCAAGATCACGGTAGAAAAGATGTTATGGGAGGTGAAGAAGTGATGAGGAAAGTGATGGAGGCAAAATGAGTGGCAGAGGCAGTGTTGGATGATGAAGATAGGTGTTGGAGCTTCAAGCTTCTATAATGTGCTTTTTTTATTTTAGGTTAATATAGATGAAATCAAAGCAAAAAGAAACTAAACCTAAGCTACTAAAGTGTAAGGAACGTAAAGATTCGAAGAAATAGCATCTCACCAGCCAAAAATAATCGGGAGAAGAGGTTCACCAAAAGGGTCTCCGGCAAACTAGATTCGATCTCCTCCTTCTTTGTCCACGCCTTAGTTCAGGAGCTCCGGTCTTCTATCACAAGGGGGAGACTTCACAAATGAACTGGGGATTACAAGAGGCAAGTGACGATCAAAAACCAAAGGAGGAGCGAGGTGAAGATTTTATACATGCGAGGAAAAGGTGAAAAGGCGATTCGATTTAAAATCAAATCAAAGAGATATGGCGTGAATAAGGGTGATCCGATTAACAAAAAGTAAGAAGAGGTTAGGGCCAAAAAGAGAAAGGATTCGACGCTAAAAATCCAGAAAATGGGTGGCCGACTAGCTCTAACATGATTAGAGGTGTTGGGGAGGTGTTGACTTGGGGTCAACACTCCCAGGCATACGATTGGTCCATGTCAGCAGCCACGCCAACAAAAATTGACAAACAGAAAATAAAAATAAAAGAAATTCGAAATAAAATAAAAAATAGTTTATTAATAAAAACTTAAAACATAAAAATTGTTCTTATTTAATATACTATTTTATTATGATTTTTATTTATTTTTATAAGTTAATTTATTAGGTGTTAGTGTTTACATGTATAATAATATGTATAAAAACCTATATATGATCTATTTTATTTTTATTTTGTATTTTATATTTTATTATTTTATATAACAAATTTTATATTTATAACTTATTTAAGTATATATGTACATATTTTTCTTTTATTTTTATGAAGTTATTATGTACTTAAATAATTGGATTTATGTATTATATAGGTATGGTATATGTATTTATGTACTTAACCAGTGACAAGCACTTGGACAAAAGAATTAGGCTTTTATGAGTCGGGCTAGTACCTCAAAAGGGCTCTACATCATAAGCAATACAAGTCTGGGTGCAAGTATGTTAGATACTTAAAAAAGACATACACTGATGCATTCCTAGGATAACAATTACAGACAGCCCAATCTCTTTTGATGGATACACTGATTGACATTAAAAAATACAAATGTGTAGAGTATTGGCATTTGAGAGAAACATTATTCCAATGAGAGGAAAAGAAAAGAATGATACGATCATATTTTTCTTCATCATCTGGCCATCCATGTACACTTTTTAAAGTCCGACAAACTAAAGAGATGGTGGATTGAAGCAATACTATATTTATTCCCTAGTGTTGAGGGTTGGCTCTTTAGGAGAGTCTCTTGTATTAGACCTTTGGGTGACATCTAAACTATATTCTTGTAAATGCAGTCGTCACATTAAGTCATACTTCTTATATTTATATATGTATTGAGAGTATGATAATTAGAGAAGTTGAATTCCTTTTGACTATGACATGGTTCAACTTAAAGTCCTAGGATTTCTAAAACCAAGTATTCTAGGTCATTCAAGCCTTTTCTTCTCACATGCACATGTCACAGAAGTCGCTAATTAATCTAACTCTCTAATTAATTTTTCATTTATTAGCTTGAGGACGATCGTAGCTTAAGTATAGGGTGTGATAAATCCCAGATTTATCAACATAAAATGCATCTATTATCTCTCTTGCTTAAGTAATTCAACAAGCTTCATTGTAATGAAACATTAATTAACTTTGTATGTATTATAAATAATCAACCCTAATTATATTATATTATATAACATATTATTGTGTTATTATTATCTTTATTATTAAAAATCAATAAAAATAGAATAAAATTATACATAATTAATCTAACATAATAAAATAAAAATACAAAAAAATAAATAAGAAAGGAAAATAAAAGAAAATGTGTTAATTACTTGTAAATTATTATCTATGTACAGATGACGTTATTTCTCTTTAAATTATTATCTATGTACAGATGAAGTTATTTCTCTTTGAATTCTACATGAAAGTTGTAGGATCTCATCGGTACCACTCCTTGGCGCCTTCATTTTAGATGTCTGATGCATCTGATTAGGTGCATTAGAACCATATATTCGTGCCCAATCTTGGGCCCTTCGATCTCGATCGAGTGGTCCTTTCATTGTCTTTAACTTCCAGACGTTAAATTCCTCATCTCAACATCCCAACTTTCTTTCCTTTTCACAACGTCATCAACCAACCCTCCGACTAACTGCCACCACCCTCGTCTTCGCCTAACTTCCCCCTTCCACGCCAACCAACTAACTTTACTCATCCCAACTTCCATCGTCGGTCGCTAGTGGTTGAAACCACCATGTGGAAAACTCTTGACACCAGCCTCCATCTCCATAAAATCCCCTCGTCAACCACTATTAATCATGTCCGCCCTCCGAGAAAGAGACCCCTAGCCTCATCCTTCGTCTGTAACAGAGATAGATCGGATTCTTAGAGTGACGATGGAGGTTCTTCTCTAGCGAGATCCACAATCTTAATCGCTATGTTGCGGTATTGCAAGCCCTACTTGAGATTTGTTCTCTATCCAGGAAAGTGAAGCGACGACCAACAAACATTTTAAGCTTCGAATCAGGGTGGATTCATTACCATTTCATCGTCGACTTTATTATATTTCCAGGTAAGATTCAACTCTTTATTTTATTCGTTATTTTCTATTTTATCATCTGATCTATCCTACGCCTTCACCTGGAATCCATTATTCACGCGTAGTCTTCTTCGTGTTTGATCCATTTCTCCATTATTGTGTTCACCCGATTCCTTTTCTTCATTTGCATGAAGAAGAACCCAAGTTAGGACTTGATCTTACACCTCCAAGTATCCCTCCATCTCACTCCATGTTCATCTCAATAGATTCACTAGGGCTTTGGATTTGGTTTTAACTCCTGCAGAACTTTAATGATCAAACGTTCATCAGAGTATACATTCATGTCGTCGTCTCTGATGAAGCTTCATCGAACTTGATGTTTTGGATAATCCGAGCTCTCTACGAGCCTCTATAGAGTTCCCCTGGACCGAACCATCATCCGACCCTCCTGCTAACCACATGCGAGGCACGTAATAACTGTAAGAATTTCAGAAGAAGCTTGAATATTTTTCAGATTCATAGATAAGTCCCTGCACTTTGTAAAACTTCCCCAGAGGGTTCTTATTATTGCATTTTAGTCTATTTTGGACCTATTTGTGATAAAATAAACATAGTTTCCTTTCAGTTATGCCCATGTATTATTTTGCTAATAACTTGTGAACCATAATTCTATTTTTAATAAACTTGGAGTTGTCGGAAGGCTAGTTTCAAGTTCTTTAATCTAGTGCATTTAAATCACATCTTTAGTTACCATTTCTCACATAAAATTTTGGAGCATTGATTTGGTCTTTTCATCCTTCATAATTAAATTAAAGTAAATTATTCCTAGGTTGAATTGAATCTGTTTAACACTGAGTTAGCCTTAATTAATGTAATTTAAATCACAAGTAATTATTCATTTAATCGAGAGTATAATTGGTGTTATATGTCCTTGTATGTTTATTGTACGAGTGCTTTGCATCTTAAATATATGCATAAAAATGATTTGAAAAATTGCATTGATTTTTATGTGTGTCCACATTATTCTTGACTTAGGACCTTTAAATCACTAAAATAATTAATTAGCACTTAAGTTTAATTAAATAGTTGTCCATGTCCCCGTATTTGACCCTAGACATCCTAGGTTATAAATTGAAAATACAGTCCTCTTCGCGGAGATATTTGACTTGGTTTCGTTGGTTGTGAATTGGCACGTGCTACAATGAGTACATGTTATCTTAGTCGATTTGTGATTCTTCATTTATATACAATATACATGTTGTTATTCAAGTGTTAATTCATATGTGTTATTGATATTTACATGCATTTATATAGGGATTAAAGCCTAAAATGAATGAATAAATGTGCATGAATAACAATTCATCACCAGGAAAGCACTAGATTCACCACACAATATTTATTCAGGACTTGATCAAAATTACTAAGATATGAGTTTCCATAAGATTTTAATGAAATCACCCACCATCTCGGCAAAAATCATGATCATGCACCTTTGGAATGTACCTGGAGTGTTGCATAACCCGAAGGGCATGTGCCTGAACATGTATGTTCCGAAATGATATGTGAAAGTGGTCTTCTTCTAGTCTCATGAGCAATCTCTACTTGATTGTAGCCAGAATACCCATCTAGAAATAAAAGAATTCTCTTCCTACTAATCTCTCCAAGATCCCTTCAATAAAAGGAAGGGGAAAATGATCTTTCTTCATTGTGGCATTCAAGCGTCTGTAATCCATGCAGAAACTCCATGACGTGGGTACTCTCTTCTAAATCTCCTCTCCATCCTTGTTGGTAACCAACTAAATGCCTAACTTCTTTGGGACTACATGAATAGGATACCCCCACTTGGAACTAGATATGGGATAAATTATTCCCGTTCTACACCACTTCTCAATCTCTTTTTTAACCACTTCTCATAAGTTCAGATTCAGTTGACACTGGTACTCACAAGAGGGTTCAGCATCATCAATAAAATATATGTAATGTGAATAGAGGACATGGTTTCTCTCATAAAGATCAGAAATGATCCGGTCTATAGCCTTGAGGTTCTATTTTAGAGTCTCTTGCAAGTAAGACTCCTGGTCCTCAGTCAATTGCGAATTGATGATGACTGGGTACTTCTTCTCTAAGCATGTAAGGAAGGCATATTTCAAAGTTGGAGGTAATGATTTGAGATCAGGAATCGATGATCATCATAAAAGTTGAGTTCAACTAATTCTAGCTCAATATTGGATGTGGTTGGATCAGTCTGTGAAATATCTACCATCAACTGAGTCTTCTCAGGTGTCAGATCATCAAAGGTTTCCAAACAATTGGCAAACGTCTCACCCGACTCTTCATCCTCACCCACGAATTTACCTAAAAGGAACAGGCCCGACCTAGATCGGCCTCTGAGTCATGGAGAGTGTAGTTGGTGCATTATTAAGTATCTCTGCACTCTGAAAATGATCCATGAAAGTCTCGTGAACTGCATATAGTAGAGATGTCTGTATAGGTGAAAGTGAATCGTCTATATTTATTTTCTAAGTTCTGTTTTCATGGTCTAACAATGTCCACTTGATTGCACTCATTGTCTTAAAGTGGAATACTCATTGTTGCTCTCAATATCAGGTTTTTTCCACTTCGTTTGTTGCAACTCTGTCTCTACATTTTCTTGACGCGCTCGAAATTTTATCTTCCCCTCATAGTAATCAAATACGACCCCATAGTACGAAGGAAGGGACGACCAAGTATAATATGGGAATCATGCAAATGTGAAAGGGGCCTCCATGTCAAGAACAATAAAATCCACCAGTATTTTCACCCATCAATGGCTAATATTATGTTCCTTAATAGCCCCTTAGGCCTCTTGAAAGATCTACTTCTAAATTTTAAGTATGCTCTAGATCGCTTGGCAGGGCCTATATTGAGCTTCTCTACTAAGATGGTAGTAAGGAGATTAATCGAAGAACCATTGTCTGAAAGAATGTATCCGAACGCATCGTCAGCAATCTAACTTAGTGGGCACCAATATCCTTTTCCTTCCTACAGATCTTATTGTGAATGGCAGGTAGTAGCTATATACAATATTATTTCTCTACTTTTGTACTTTTATTTCTGCCAATCCTCGTAGGTTTACATCTAACCTCAAGGAATTTTTTCATCTCATTATTACTATATAAATATTCCAGGAAAGGCATCTCAACCGTGGTATATTCCTTGCAAACTCTTTTTATCTCAACAAAGTCTTTTTGGTTTTTTTTATTTTTCTTTTTTCCAACCATTAGAGCATGGGGAAAGGGATTATTTTGATAGACACATCAAAATCAGAAATGGGAAATTCTTTATTCAAATTAGAATCAGAAATTGGGTTCTTATTGACATTACTATGTATAAGACTCGAAGAAAACTGAAATTCAGAATGCTGAAATAAAAACTGGTGATCTACTGAACTTTGTGGATCAAGATCCTCAACTCCTGGTGACTGACTGGACTCAGACTCTGACATGATGATGCTCCTCATGCTCTTCTTGGATTTTGGTGGCTCTAAATCCTCATTTTGTTGTTGACGATGCTGAAAATGTTGTTGTTCCTCCTCCTCCTTCGAGCTCTCCTTAGGTCGGGACTTGGAATTCTCCTCCTTCTCCCATGCCTGGTCAGGTACTCACAAAGTCTTTCTGCTCCTGAGAGATATATTATCCTGTGAAAAGATCTCGTGTCCAGAATTAGAGTAATCTAAATAGCATACCTTATCCTTCGACTTATGTGTGTGTTGGTTCAGGTTGTTGGGATTCACCTGAACTTGGGTGGGAATAGATGTCTTGGTGCTAATATTTCATCTCGTCAATGAGATAGGCAGTAGAAATCCACTTTCATGTCATACTGCTCATCAAGAAGTCTAAAGATCTCATCCAAAATGCATTGTAACTAGGAGGAAGAAGCTACCCCTGGTTCTGACGACTGAAGGGTGGGTTCCTATTGGGTAGGTGAGAATAATAAATGGAACCTTGCTGGCTCAATTGACAGTACTATTGTGGCTGGTAATTCTGCTACGTCTACTAGATCTGGGGCTGGTTGGGACGCATCTGCTTGGGGTACTGCTGAAACTAGCGTGACATAGAGTATGCATAAATCATCTGATATGGTCCAGTCTCATGCTTTTGTATTCAGACATTGCTACCGTCATGTAAATTGGAGTAGTGACAGAGATAAATTGGATTCTGAGAGTGGCGATGGAGGTTCTTCTCTAGCGAGATCCACAAGCTTAATCGCCATGTTGCGGTATTGAAGCCCTGCTTGAGATTTGTTCTCTAGCCAGGAAAGTGAAGTAATGACCAACGAAGATTCTAAGCTTTGAATCAGGGTGGATTCATTACCATCTTCATCATTGACTTCATTATATTTCCAGGTAAGATTTGACTCTTTATTTTATTCATTATTTTCTATTTTATTTTTATATTTTCTTCATCTATTTTATCATCTGATCTATCCTACGTCTTCACCTGGAATCCATTATTCACGCATAGTCTTCTTCGTGTTTGATCCATTTCTCCATTATTGTGTTCACCCGATCCCTTTTCTTCATTCGCACGAAGAAGAACCCAAGTTAGGGCTTGATCTTCCACCTCCCATTATCCCTCCATCTTGACCCATGTTCATCCCAATAGATTCACTAGGGCTTTGGCTTTGATTTTAACTCCTGCAGAACTTCAATGATCATATGTTCATCAGAGTATACATTCATGTGGTCGTCTCTGATAAAGCATCATCGAACATGAGAAGCAAGTATCCTCGCATCTTTCACAGGCATTCAACATCTTCTTGTGGCCATTACAAAGCTTCAGCGACCTTCTGGCATCGCAGGGAAGCATGGAGGAGTAGGAGCATCTTCACCGGAGCATTGGCTTCTCTACCGCATGCGGAGGAGGAAGAAGATATCCGAGCAATAGATACCCTTGGATACGCCTGATTTGGATGATATCCTAGGGTTCAAAATGAGTTGATTCCTTAAATCGATCTATCGCTTCAGACCAGAGGTTTGGATAATCCGAGCTCTCTACGAGCCTCTATAGAGTACCCATGGACCGAACCATCATCCGACCCTCCTGCTAACCACGTGTGAGGCACATAATGACTGTAAGAATTGCAGAAGAAGCCCGAATATTCTTTAGATTCATAGATAAATCCTGTGCCCTTTAGAAAATTTGTAAAACTTCCCCGGAGGGTTCCTGTTATTGCATTTTAGTCCATTTTGGACTTATTTGAGATAAAATAAACATAGTTTCCTTTCAATTATGCCCATGTATTATGTTGCTAATAACTTGTGAACCATAATTCTTTTTTTAATAAACTTGGTGTTGTCGGAAAGCTAGTTTCATGTTCTTTAATCTAGTGCATTTAAATCACAACTTTAATTTCCATTTCTAATATTAAATTTTGGAGCATTGATTTGGTCTTTTCAGTCTTCATAATTGAATTAAAGTAAATTATTCATAGGTTGAATTGAATCTATTTAACACTTTAATCGGGAGTATAATTGGTGTTATATATCCTTATATGTTTATTGTATTAGTGCTTTGCATCTTAAATAAATGCATAAAAAAATTATTTGAAAAACTACATTGATTTTTTTGTGTATTGGCATTATTCTTGACTTGGACCTTTATATCACTAAAATAATTAATTAACAATTAAATTTAATTAAATACTTGTTCATGTCCCTGTGTTCGACCCTGGACTTCCCAGGTTATAAATTGAAAACCGAGTCCTCTTCGCGGAGATATTTGACTTGGTTCCGTTGATTGCGAATTGGCTCGTACTACAACGAGTGCATGTTAACTTAGTCGATTTGTGATTCTTCATTTATATACAATATACATGTTGTTATTCAAGTGTTAATTCATACGTGTCACTGATATTTAGATGCATTTATCTAGGGATTAAAGCCTAAAATGAACGAATAAATGTGCATGAATAACAATTCATCACTAGGAAAGCACTAGATTCACCACACAATATTTATTACGGTCTCGATTGAAATTACTAAGGTATGAGTTTCCATAAGATTTTAATGAAATCACCCACCATCTCGGTAAAAATCACGATCTTGCACCTTTGGAATGTACCTGGAGTGTTGCATAACCCGAAGGACGTGTGCCTGAACGTGTATGTTCCGAAAGGACATGTGAAAGTGGTCTTCCTCTAATCTCAGGAGCAATCTCTACTTAATTGCAGCCAAAATACCCATCTAGAAACAAAAGAACTGTCTTCCTACTATCTCCAAGATTTCATCAATAAAAGGAAGGGGAAATGATCTTTCTTCATTGTGGCATTCAAGCGTCTGTAATCCACACAAACACTCCACGACGTTGGTACTCTCTTCTAAATCTCCTCTCCATCCTTGTTGGTACTGATGAATCTCCATTTCATCACCTTTATTCTATCATTTTGGCCTTAAAAATCCCAGCAAATGCATGTAAATGACATCAATTTATCCATAATAGCATTCATTATTTATTGTACTAATTGTACATAGAATAAGATTTTTAATGCTAAAAGTATAGAATAAAGAGAAGAAAAGAAAAGGGAATAAAATATTACAAATATTTTATGACCCAAACCCCGAGACCAAGGCCAGCATGGAATTGGTCGACAAGGAATAAAGTAGGGGGAGATAAGGGCCAATATTACAATAAATACCTCATTTATTTAATCATTCATTCATGCATCTTGACACCTATTTTGTATATACTTATTTATTCATTAAATAAAAATATTTTGTACATGAAAGTTGTAGAGAATAATGTAAATAAAAATACAAAATTGAGTTTGTCCAAAAATGATACACAGTGTACATTTTATACCCAGAATAAAAAGCCAAAATCTCAACTTCACATACCCATATCTTGCAAATAAAAACCCAAAATCACCAAAAATGACCTTTAATTGTATATAACTTTTCAAGAGCTATTTAATAAAATTAGTTTCATAATTTTTGGAGTCCATCTGTGGAAGTTAGGTTTTTGGCCTTTATTGTACATAATACCCGATTAAATTATTAAATTTATTCATTATTCATTATCTTTATAAATTAATAATTTTAGAATCTTGTAAATAATATATATAATACACATACATATTGAAATTAGAATAAAACCCAAAAGAATATGTGAAATAAAATAAACTTATGCAATACATAGGCAAAATACCTATGTTGTATATGTATATAAAATAAAAGGGGATTTCATTATTTTATTCTTTATTCATCTATATTTTTATAATAATGTAAATATTACATATAATTTATTAAAAATACAAATTCAAAATAAAATCCAATAGAATTTATTAAATAAATAAAAGATATATAAAATAATGGTAAAATACCCATTAATATACCAACATACCACATACACCTATTTATTTAATATGTAAATAAACTCATAAAAATTAAATAAAAATATATTTACACTCATAAAAATAAGTTAAAAATTTATAAGATAAGAAAATAAAATAATAAAATAAAAATATATAAAATAAAAATAAATACGTGTAAATACACTTATAAATACATTATTAAAATAAACCCATAATAAAATACATCAAAAAATTAAATAAAAATCATAAATAAATACTACATTAATTAGCACATTTTTTATTTTATAAGCAAAATATAATAAAATCATTTATGGGGTTAAATTAATGAGTCAATAATCGAGCTGACGTGGACCAATCAGAAGCCAGGGAATGTTGACCCCCGGTCAACTTCCCCATGCGCCTCTGACTTCTGTCAGACTTGTCCAATCCCCGATATTCCTCCATTATTCCTGCATGACCCGTAGCTCAATCGCCCTCGATCCCTTCACGGAAATTGCTCCTAGGACAATGATGATCCACGCTGACACCTGATATCGCGTGTACATAGACCACATTCGTTGATATTCGCCGAACAATAAAGGTACCCAAGAATGTTTATAAATAAGAACCTCCCCCTCCTTGGCTGAATTTGGACATTTAATATCCCCCTAAAAGCCTCGACTCGGTTCCTGGACAAACCCTTGTGACAGGAGGAGCGTCCCAGCAACTTGAATCGGCCGGAGGAGGGGATAATTTTGTCGCGACGGAGCTCCGACGTCCGTCCTGCTCCCTGGAGGACCCCAGGTATAAGAGCTGTCCCTTTACGTTATTTAGGTAGTTTTTCGTTTCTAAATTTCATTCCTACCGTTTATTTCGCAACTAGATCCTTAGTGTAGCCTAGGTTAACCAAATCGAAGTTCGTCGGAGCTCCGCTCCGGCGACTTCTTCACACTGTAATCGACTGTGTCCGACCCCCTTAACCATCCCATTTCATTCCTCCTCGCATTCTCTATCTCCCAACCATATTTGTTCAACCGAAGACCCTCGGTCTTCGCGAATCGGAGCTCCACCTCCGTCGTTCATCGGAGCTTCTCCGCCTCGCCTCATCTTGCGACGCAGCTTCAAAACTCAGGGTCGAGGAGAAAGCCCTCGTGCCCCTCGTTCTTCCTGTGCAGGTACAACGAAGAAACGAGCCCTATGGGACTCGAATCAAACCAGGAAGAGGTTCCTGGAGGTCCCAAGCTTCCCCGACCTCGCCTGACCTCCTCGAATCTCCAGGAGCCATGCTAAGACCATCATCCGACGCGGGACACCTTCAGCAACGAGCAGAGCACCTTAGTCGCGAAGGAGAAGCCCAGAGGAGCCCGCAGTTCACGATCGAAGCTCGCCTCGTGCGAGCTTCTTCCCTGTTTCTCCAGGTGGCTCTATCGCCGTCCAATCATGATGAAGGCCCCGGATTCGATCGTGACCGTCCATCTTAGCCACGCCTCAGCCGTTGATGCAGATGAAAGACCTGATCTGGATCACTCATCGGTGAACCGGTACCGGCCGCGGGATGAGCGACACGTGTATAAGTGAACCAAATCCAGTCGTTCGTCCGCGCGCCTGTGGCGGTAAATTGCAAAACCAACCCCCGCACTTTTTGTATTTAATTTTTAGTTTTGTAAATAAATTTTCACGTTGTAAAATAAATGTAAATTTTGCAGTAGGACCCATGTGCTTTATAGAATTACATTTAGGTCCTTCCGCGCCTCACGTGCAGTCCCACGTGAGGCGCGTGAAAATTGCATGCGTACCCTGGTGCCTTTTGCTAATTGTAAAACAATCCTTAAAAATAAAATAAATGTTTATTTCTTCAGGTATATTTGCACTATGGCCTCGGTGTTTAATTTTATTTGCATTTATGCCCCTACAAGACTGTTTAATTTTTGTATCTTTCATGTATTTATTAAATATGCCTAGCTAGCTCCTAAAAAGTCACAAAAATTAGGGTAGATGCACGCTACATTTTTGTTTGGAATTTTTGGGCATTTTATCTATTTATTAAAAATGAAAAAGGAACTAATTTTGCACTCTTCAAATGAGAAAATATAAAAAAAATATAAAATGCTTTTGAAAAATTACAAGAAAAGTATATGTGATATATCTATATGTTTATTGAGTCGAGAAAGTTAAAAATCCTAAAAACAAAAAAAGAAAAATTAAAAAATTAGAAAACTTCAAAACTAAACAAAAAATATAAAAATGCAACAAAAATGTCAAAAATATATTTTCCTATTCTATAATCATCTAGATATTATTATTTATGTATTAAAATTAATTTGGGTAATTTTTGGATTTATTTTACATTTTTAGAACCCAAATTAGTGTCAGCTTACTTAATTAGTCCTATATTAGGGACATTTTTGGAATTAAAAATACAAAAAATTAGAAAAATTCCATAAAAATACCTAAAAAAATACAAAAATATAAAAAAAA
Source organism: Ottelia alismoides (assembly GCA_037367405.1). Taxonomy (NCBI): domain Eukaryota; kingdom Viridiplantae; phylum Streptophyta; class Magnoliopsida; order Alismatales; family Hydrocharitaceae; genus Ottelia; species Ottelia alismoides. The sequence continues at coordinate 467,788 of JAZKJV010009646.1, read as the reverse complement.
GCCAAAAAATATATGCAATATATATAGTATTTATATAAATAATTAACCTTATACTACTCCTCTCTCTCTTCTTTTATATATAAATATTTCTTTATATGTATATATACATATCTATATTATATAATTAAAAATATAAAAAGAAAATAAAAAATATAATAAATATAAAATAAAATAAAAATAAATAAAAAAAATAATAATTAAATAAAAAAAGATATAAAACCCCAAAAACCCACAAAAACATGAATCGTTCAAGGATAACCATGATGTACATGAACACCCATAGGCTACCCTTTTTTATTGCTCTCTGTGGTTCGACCTCTACATGCTTATACACTATGCATTTTGTGGTAGAGTTAATAAATGTTAATTCACAGTTTTGGGACTTAATTGGTTTATTCTTTCATATGGGTTAATTGCTGATCAACTGGTGTTTTGTGAGCGGTCGCCTCAGCGACACTACATTTTGACCATCGTAAAATGCCCATTATCAGATGGCGCCGTTGCCGGGGAGCAATGAGCGTAGCCTATCACATTTTGTCATTCTTGTTTGGAAATTTATTTATCATTGATTTTGTAAGCAGCTATTTCTTTGCAATTGATCACCATACATGATTTATTTATTTGTTGTGATTAATTCCTTCCTGCTTTATTTCATTGATTGAGCGTATACTAATTCGATCTCTTTGTGACTTTGTTGCGTGGGCCCTCCACACGAGGATGGTTTCTTAGGAAGCCAAGGCAGCCGAGCTTGGAGGAGGCTGGTCTTCACTTCATGACCAGCTGGAGAGAGCACCAAGGACGCAAGGGGATGAGAATTAGATAGGCCTAGAGCAAGTAGGATCATTTTTGTAATTTATGGTGAGAGAGAGATAATTTTGGCATGTAATATAATTTGGACTCTACTCTTCACAACGAGGTCCAGTGCCCGGGTGTCTGTTCACCTGGGGGCCTCATCGCGGCTTCGCCCTTGAGAAGTTCAGATCCTATTTGCTTGGATCAAAAGTCACCATTTTTACAGACCACTCTGCTATCCAGTACCTCCAGCAGAAGAAGGATGCCAAGCCGAGACTGATTCGAAGGATCCTTCTCCTCCAGGAATTTGATTTGGAAATCAAGGACAAGCCTGGAGTTCAGAATATGGTAGCAGATCATCTCTCCAGAATTGAGCAGCATGAGCCTCCTCTGAACAGTGCACCCATTACAGAAACCTTTCCTTACGAATCAATCTTAGCAGTGGATTCCCTTCCTTGGTATGCTGATATAGTCAATTACCTCACCTCGGGGGTAACACCATTGGATTGGACGAAGAATCAAAAGAATAAATTTATGTCGACCATCCGATTCTATCATTAGGAGGATCCTCTTTTATTCAGGGAAGGAGCGGATTGTATTTGGCACAGGTGCATTCCTCAGGAGGAGCATTATAGTGTCCTCGAGCACTGTCACTCGCTCGAATATGGTGGACATCACTCTGGATACCGAACGGCAGCCAAAGTACTTCAGTGTGGCTTCTGGTGGCCCACATTATTTAAGGATGCAGCAGAGTTTGTCAAACGATGCATCGACTGTCAAAGATGAAGGGTACACTCACTGCAAAAGATTCGATGCCTCTAAAAATCATTCAGATAGCAGATGTTTTCGATGCATGGGGCATTGACTTCATGGGACCCTTCCCTAATAGTCAAGGTTTTGAGCACATCCTTCTTGTTGTCGATTACGTGAGTCGTTGGGTTGAAGCTATTCCCGCTCGAGCCGCCGACAGCTGAACAGTGTGTCAGTTCTTGAAGAAGAACATCATTTCATGGTTTGGGATACCGAAAATTATCATATCAGACGGGGGTAGCCATTTTATTAACAAAGAGGTCAAGAAATTAACGAAGAAGTACGACATCGATCATCGCGTCGCGTCTCCTTACCATCCTCAGACCAATGGTATGACAGAATTATCAAACAGAGAAATCAAGACTATCCTGCAGAAACTTGTCATGCCAAACAAAAAAGACTGGTCCCAACTCTTGGACTCCATCCAATGGGCTTACAGAACCGCCTACAAGTCTCCCTTGGGCATGTCGCCCTATCGTCTTGTATATGAGAAGCCGTGCCATCTGCCCGTCAAATTAATTCACAAGTCTTTATGGGCAATTAACATGTGCAATTTGGACTCACGAAAAAGTGGTCAGAAAAGAAAGGATGATCTGAACAAACTCTTGGAGTTTCGAGACTATGCATACAATAACACATCAATGTACAAGGAGAAGGTGAAACGCTGGCATGACCGGCATATCAGACGAAAGACCTTTGAAGTTGGACATAAGGTGTGGTTATTTGATGCAAAGTTGCGGATCTTCCTGGGCAAATTAAAAAGTAAGTTGACAGGGCCATTCTGAGTTTGTGAAGTGCGTGACAATGGAAGTATTGCTATATCAGAATTGTCTCCTGACGCACAACCATTCATCGTCAATGGTCAACTCCTAAAGCCTTACCTCGAACCAGATACATTCTTGGCCGTTGTAGACTCCATTCAGCTCGCGCACCATGATGACATATCCACAACAGTGACAGCATTAGAAGATTCAGACGCTGCACCCCAAAAACTGTTTATCTGATTTTCTTTTCTTCTTTTCTTCTTTTCTTCTTCTATCTTCGTTTTGTATCAAAAGGTGCTGCCCCTTTTTGTTAGTCTTTTATACTTAGGACGTACTCTGTCCTAAGTATAGGGGGGTATGCACCAAGAGTTCTTCTATTCATTGATCCTCTCCATTGTCTCCTCTTCCTGTCTATACTTAGGAGTATCTTACCCTAAGTATAGGGGGAGACAATCTGAGTACGATCTGTGCATTCCCACCCTTGGCCCTCCCTGCTTTGTGTACAGTCTGCTATACTTAGGATTACTTGATCCTAAGTATAGGGGGGATGGTCAACTTCTCATTCGTTCATGTCTTATTCTTTCGACTTGTCTATACTCAGTACGAGTTATGTCTTCTCTTTTCTCTTCGATCTATGAGGACATAGCTCAAGCTAAGTATAGGGGGGTCGTATATACCATGTATATACTATAAGCCATAACTCATACTGAAAACAAAACATGTAATACGCGTTTTGTACACTATGCCTTTGAATGTTATCAAGTGTTGTTTCAAGAAATATTGGATTGATAGTGTTCACACTTTACAGATACCATAGTCAATAGATTCGCCTTAATGCAATGATTTCATTGAAAGTTGTTGTGTTTATATCAGAGACCGTCTTGTATAAAAATGGACTTCAAGAGATTCTCTGAATTGTGTAGCATCTCAAAACATAGTACCACATCTAGTAATCTGGAATTTTGGTAGTACCTTATAAGTAGTAGAAGCCACTACTTGCATAATGCCCATAATGTCATAGATTTATACTTATTAGCCATAATCACATCATTTAGACTAATTAAGCATGATTAGTGCTAATTACCCGTCATTAGTGATAATTAAGCGTCATTAGCATAGATTTACACTCACTAGCCATAAGCACATCATTTAGACTAATTAAGCATGATTAGTGCTAATTAACCGTCATTAGTGATAATTAAGCGTCATTAGCATAGATTTACACTCATTAGCCATAATCACATCATTAAGACTAATTAAGCATGATTAGTGCTAATTACCCGTCATTAGTGATAATTAATCGTCATTAGCATAGATTTACACTCATTAGCCATAATCACATCATTAAGACTAATTAAGCAAGATTAGTGCTAATTACCCATCATTAGTGATAATTAAGCGTCATTAGCATAGATTTATACTCATTAGCCATAATCACATCATTAAGATTAATTAAGCATGATTAGTGCTAATTGCCCGTCGTTAGTGATAATTAAGAGTCCTTAGCAAAAGTAGGACACATGGAGAGGAAATCATGGGACACGTGTCGTTATATAGTCAGGACAAGTGTCAAAAACTCATTAGTGTCGTGTGTCATTATCCTAAGACTAGCACGTGTCATGGTATAGCCCCCTTGCTTGGGCAACAAGTTATCTCGTGGATAAAGCCACACCTTGCTTGGGCAACAAGTTATCTCGTGGATAAAGCCACACCTTGCTTGGGCAACAAGTTATCTCGTGGATAAAGCCACACCTTGCTTGGGCAACAAGTTATCTCGTGGATAAAGCCACACCTTGCTTGGGCAACAAGTTATCTCGTGGACAAAGCCACACCTTGCTTGGGCAACAAGTTATATCATGGATAAGCCATGTGCCATGCCATGTGTCTTCATACATGGAAGAAAAGCAACATGTGGCTTAGAGGCACCCTTACATGTTGACACATGTCACACATGTAAAGGGGGTGGAGGCCTATAAATACTCATGACCTCACATAGTCCTCCTCACTTCATCCCACGCCCATCACTCCACCTTAGAGCCGCAAGGCCGCCGAGCTTGCGGGAGGAGCACGAGAGGAGCACGACGAAGCCCTGTCGGTGATCGAGAGCATTTTTGAAGCCGTAACGAAGTTCTGTCCGCGCCAAGCCGTAGTATTCAATCTAAGACGGCCATAGTGGAGGATTTCACTAAAGAAACGTTTTCGACCCAAGTTAGACAACAATCAGGTGAGGGATTCTCAAGCGCTATTTTAAAGCATTAGTCTTTCGCTTTTATGCATGTTTTATGATAACAAGTATGCAATCGCGTTTTCTTGAGCCTTTACGCATGAATTGCAAGTACCGTATACCAGATATGAAATCAAGGTTTTAGAATGTATTTTCAAATATCGTTTCAAGTGCTTTATGTTGATAGCATGTTTTCAAGCATAAAACTCGTTGTGGAATAGAAAGCATAAGTTTCACTACGTAGATTTGAGTTTTTATGTAAAGAATTTTGTTTTGTACGGTTACTATGCATTATGGATCAGTTTTCCAAGTTCTGAATGGTTTTAGTGATCAGAATATGCATGCTATGTTAAGATTGTTTTATGTTCATGATTTAGCTATTATGAGCTTGAAATAGCAAAAGCATGGTTTATTAGTGGCAAGAAAAGAATCAGAATCAGAAGATAAGCACCACAGTAGCTCTTTTATACAAATCATGAACTAGCCATTAGATATGGTGATGTCATTAGATATGACCTTGAAACCGCCATTAGATATGGCAAAACCATTAGATATGGTATCAAGAGGACTTTGGGTCCGCATTCTGTAAACATATAGGCTTTGGGCCGTATGCAGGGTGTTTTTGGTCTTTGGGACCGTCTGCGCGTATGACTTAGCTTTGTTTCAGCGTTCATGAGTAAATAAATTAGCCACAGTGGTGATTAGTACAAACAGCTTGATAGTGATGATTATGTTTCAGTTTATCTGCTTTTGAAGTGATTTTCAGCGTTCAATAGCAAAACTAGCATGTTTTATATGTAATTTCTGTCATAAAGTATCTTTCAAGCTATTTCACAGTATTCAGCAATAAATTTTGTCATGATGCTCATATTTCAGATTTTAGTTATATGTAAAAAGCTTGAGATCCTTTCACTGGGTCTAAGCTCATAAATGGGTTTAGACTCATCCCGTTATATTATATTATGTACAGATCAGCAGAATCACGACTAGCAGGGGAAAGGACCGCCTATACACTAGGAGGAGGTGGCTTTTGCTTTATCTGTGTTATTGTAAGAATTTGTAATAGATAGAACTTGTGTAATACACTTTTTGGTGTTGTGAACTTGAAATACAAAGATGTTATGTTTTTGAGAATTGCCACATGTTACTTGAGGAAAAAGAAGAAGAAAGATCTCTGTCGCGGTACGTCCTGGTTAGTGGGACGGGTCGTGACAACTTGTGGTATCAGAGCAAAGGTTTTAGGACCTTGAGCAAGAATTATATTCGGAGTTGACCAATAAGTATTGGAAGATAATTTAGTTATCATAATTTGATATGGACTTAGAAGAAAGATGATGTTATAAGTCTTGAGGATATCTTGGAGGATTTATTTTGATGAAGGATCTAATTGAGGTTTTATTTAGGAAACACTAGCAGTAGAGCAGCCACTTGCGACCACCCAAGGCCCTAGTCTGGAAAATGATAATTACAACAATGTGTATGATTCATTGACCTTAATAACTCAAACACTAGGAGGTATGGCTACCCAGTTTGTTAAAAGACATGAATTAGAACACCGGTTACCATTAGGACATATAAAGTAATAGGGAGCAGAACCATTTGTAGGAGACACTGACCCAAAGAAATAAAGAAGACTAAACAGAGTTACTGTCCGTAATAACTATCCTCTGCCCAGAATAGATGATTTATTTGATCAAATACAAGGGGCTTCTGTGTTTTCTAAGATTGATTTGAAATCCTATCATCAATTAAGATTAGAGAAGAAGATGTTTCTAAAACTGTATTCTGAACTTGATATGGGCATTATAAATTCTTGGTAATGCCTTTTGGATTGACAAATGCCCCAGCTGTGTTTATGGACTTGATGAATAGGGTTTTCCGTCCATATTCGGATAAGTTCGTAATCGTATTTATTGATGATATTCTAGTATATTATAAAACATAAGAAGAACATAGAGAACACTTGAGAATTGTGCTACAAACTCTGAAGGAACATCGATTATATCCCAAGTTTAGCAAATGTGAGTTTTGGTTGAAGAAGGTTGCATTTCGAGGCCATGTCATATCTGGAGAAGGAATAACAGTAGATCCATCAAAAATAGAAGTGGTTCTTAGATGGGAACGACCGATAAATGCATCAGAAATCCGAAGTTTCCTTGGTTTAGCTGGGTATTATCGAAGATTTGTTGAAAACTTTTCCAGAATTGCCGCACCATTGACAAGATTAACTAGAAAGAATGTGAAGTATAGTTGGGACGAAGAATGTGAGAAGAGTTTTAAGGAACTCAAGAGTCGTCTCACCACAGCACCTATACTTAGCTTTCCTTCAGGGAAAGGTAATTATGTAATCTATAGTGATGCCTCAAGACAAGGGCTGGGATGCGTCTTAATGCAGAATGATAAGGTGATTGCTTATGCTTCTAGACAGCTAAAACAACATGAGTTAAATTACCCAACTCATGACCTTAAGTTAGCAGCTATTATATTTGCCTTAAAGATCTGGAGACACTACCTTTATGGAGAAACTTGTCGAATCTTTACAGATCACAAGAGTTTGAAATATATTTTCTCTCATAAAGAGTTGAATTTAAAGCAAAGAAGATGGTTAGAGCTAATCAAAAATTATGATTGTTCCATAGAATATCACCCGGGGAAAGCCAATGTCGAAAGTCTAAGGGTCAGCTATCTCAGTTAAAAGGAGAATATTATCAGTTGAAAGAGTTACATGCAAAGTTAACCATAAATAGCTCTGGAGCCATATTAGCATCCTTACAAGTGAGACCCATATTATATGATAAAATTAAGGAGGCACAAGTCCATGATACTGAAATCATTAGAATGATTGAAAAGATTAAGGGAGGAGATGAAGCCGGGTATACAATAGATGGTGAAGGGGTCTTATTCTTTAAAGGAAGATTGTGTGTTCCGAAGAAATCTGATATAAAGACTGAGATTATGGAAGAGGCACATAATTCCTTGTATACCATGCACCCAGGAAGTACTAAGATGTATAGAACACTTAAGAGTTACTATTGGTGGTCTGGTATGAAGAGAGAGATTGCAGAGTATGTTTCTAGATGTCCTATATGCCAACAAACAAAACCAGAGCGTTTGAGACCTGCGGGGACATTACAGCCACTTCCAATACCAGAATGGAAATGGGAACACATCACTATGGATTTTGTTACAGGATTTCCAAGGACTCGTCGAGGTCACGATGCAATATGGGTCATAGTAGACAGACTAACTAAGTCTCCACATTTCTTAGCCATTAACATGACATACAATCTAGACCGCTTGGGAAAGATCTTTGTTAATGAGATAGTTAGCCATCATGGGACTCCTGTGTCAATTGTTTCTGATAGAGATCCACGATTTACTTCCAAGCTTTGGCCAAGCTTACATAAAGCTATGGGAACAAAGTTAGCATTTAGTACTGCCTTTCATCCTCAAACAGATGGCCAATCAGAACAGACTATCCAGACTCTAGAAGACATGCTTACAGTCTAGACCGCTTGGGAAAGATCTTTGTTAATGATATAGTTAGCCGTCATGGGGCTCCTGTGTCAATTGTGTCTGATAGAGATCCACGATTTACTTCTAAGCTATGGCCAAGCTTACTTAAAGCTATGGGAATGAAATTAGCATTTAGTACTGCCTTCCATCCTCAAACAGATGGCTAATCAGAACGGACTATCCAGACTCTAGAAGACATGCTTAGAGCTTGTGCACTGAGCTTTAAAGAAAGCTAGGATGAACATCTCTCACTTATTGAGTTTGCATACAATAACAGCTATCATACTAGTATTGGGATGGCACCTTATGAAGCATTGTATGGAAGACCATGCAGAACACCTATCTGTTGGAGTGAGGTAGGAGAAAGGAAATTGGTTCAACCTGAACTAATACAAAGCACAATAGAAAAAGTTGAGGAAATCAAGAGATGCTTAAAGGCAGCGCAAAGCAGACAGAAAAATTATGCAGATAAGCGAAGGAGAGACTTAGAATTTCAAGTGGGAGACCACGTGTTTCTAAAAGTACCTCCATGGAAAGGCCTAATCAGATTTGAGAAGAAAGGGAAACTAAGCCCTAGATACAATGGCCCTTACGAGATCACAGAGAGAATCGGAAGTGTGGACTATCGTCTTCGACTTCCATCTGAACTACCAAGGATACATGATGTCTTTCATGTCTCCACACTTCGGAAGTTTATTCCAGATCCAAATCATATGATACAACCCCAAGATATTCAATTGAAGGAAGATCTTTCATACGAGGAGGTTCCTGTGGAAATTCTATATTATAAAGTAAAAGAGCTTCGTACAAAGAAGATTCCTTTAGTTAAAGTTTTATGGAGGAGTCACGCAATAGAAGAAGCCACATGGGAATGAGAGGAAGAAATGAGATCTAAATATCCCCACTTATTTTCAAGTTAGCAAAGGTACTTAAATTTCGAGGACGAAATTTATTGCAAGTAGGGGAGAATTGTAATACGCGTTTTGTACACTATGCCTTTGAATGTTATCAAGTGTTGTTTCAAGAAATATTGGATTGATAGTGTTCACACTTTACAGATACCATAGTCAATAGATTCGCCTTAATGCAATGATTTCATTGAAAGTTGTTGTGTTTATATCAGAGACCATCTTGTATAAAAATGGACTTCAAGAGATTCTCTGAATTGTGTAGCATCTCAAAACATAGTACCACATCTAGTAATCTGGAATTTTGGTAGTACCTTATAAGTAGTAGAAGCCACTACTTGCATAATGCCCATAATGTCATAGATTTATACTCATTAGCCATAATCACATCATTTAGACTAATTAAGCATGATTAGTGCTAATTACCCGTCATTAGTGATAATTAAGCGTCATTAGCATAGATTTACACTCATTAGCCATAATCACATCATTTAGACTAATTAAGCATGATTAGTGCTAATTAACCGTCATTAGTGATAATTAAGCGTCATTAGCATAGATTTACACTCATTAGCCATAATCACATCATTAAGACTAATTAAGCATGATTAGTGCTAATTACCCGTCATTAGTGATAATTAATCGTCATTAGCATAGATTTACACTCATTAGCCATAATCACATCATTAAGACTAATTAAGCAAGATTAGTGCTAATTACCCATCATTAGTGATAATTAAGCGTCATTAGCATAGATTTATACTCATTAGCCATAATCACATCATTAAGATTAATTAAGCATGATTAGTGCTAATTGCCCGTCGTTAGTGATAATTAAGAGTCCTTAGCAAAAGTAGGACACATGGAGAGGAAATCATGGGACACGTGTCGTTATATAGTCAGGACAAGTGTCAAAAACTCATTAGTGTCGTGTGTCATTATCCTAAGACTAGCACGTGTCATGGTATAGCCCTCTTGCTTGGGCAACAAGTTATCTCGTGGATAAAGCCACACCTTGCTTGGGCAACAAGTTATCTCGTGGATAAAGCCACACCTTGCTTGGGCAACAAGTTATCTCGTGGATAAAGCCACACCTTGCTTGGGCAACAAGTTATCTCGTGGATAAAGCCACACCTTGCTTGGGCAACAAGTTATCTCGTGGACAAAGCCACACCTTGCTTGGGCAACAAGTTATATCATGGATAAGCCATGTGTCATGCCATGTGTCTTCATACATGGAAGAAAAGCAACATGTGGCTTAGAGGCACCCTTACATGTTGACACATGTCACACATGTAAAGGGGGTGGAGGCCTATAAATACTCATGACCCCACATAGTCCTCCTCACTTCATCCCACGCCCATCACTCCACCTTAGAGCCGCAAGGCCGCCGAGCTTGCGGGAGGAGCACGAGAGGAGCACGACGAAGCCCTGTCGGTGATCGAGAGCATTTTTGAAGCCGTAACGAAGTTCTGTCCGCGCCAAGCCGTAGTATTCAATCTAAGACGGCCATAGTGGAGGATTTCACTAAAGAAACGTTTTCGACCCAAGTTAGACAACAATCAGGTGAGGGATTCTCAAGCGCTATTTTAAAGCATTAGTCTTTCGCTTTTATGCATGTTTTATGATAACAAGTATGCAATCGCGTTTTCTTGAGCCTTTACGCATGAATTGCAAGTACCGTATACCAGATATGAAATCAAGGTTTTAGAATGTATTTTCAAATATCATTTCAAGTGCTTTATGTTGATAGCATGTTTTCAAGCATAAAACTCGTTGTGGAATAGAAAGCATAAGTTTCACTACGTAGATTTGAGTTTTTATGTAAAGAATTTTGTTTTGTACGGTTACTATGCATTATGGATCAGTTTTCCAAGTTCTGAATGGTTTTAGTGATCAGAATATGCATGCTATGTTAAGATTGTTTTATGTTCATGATTTAGCTATTATGAGCTTGAAATAGCAAAAGCATGGTTTATTAGTGGCAAGAAAAGAATCAGAATCAGAAGATAAGCACCACAGTAGCTCTTTTATACAAATCATGAACTAGCCATTAGATATGGTGATGTCATTAGATATGACCCTGAAACCGCCATTAGATATGGCAAAACCATTAGATATGGTATCAAGAGGACTTTGGGTCCGCATTCTGTATACATATAGGCTTTGGGCCGTATGCAGGGTGTTTTTGGTCTTTGGGACCGTCTGCGCGTATGACTTAGCTTTGTTTCAGCGTTCATGAGTCAATAAATTAGCCACAGTGGTGATTAGTACAAACAGCTTGATAGTGATGATTATGTTTCAGTTTATCTGCTTTTGAAGTGATTTTCAGCGTTCAATAGCAAAACTAGCATGTTTTATATGTAATTTCTGTCATAAAGTATCTTTCAAGCTATTTCACAGTATTCAGCAATAAATTTTGTCATGATGCTCATATTTCAGATTTTAGTTATATGTAAAAAGCTTGAGATCCTTTCACTGGGTCTAAGCTCATAAATGGGTTTAGACTCATCCCGTTATATTATATTATGTACAGATCAGCAGAATCACGACTAGCAGGGGAAAGGACCGCCTATACACTAGGAGGAGGTGGCTTTTGCTTTATCTGTGTTATTGTAAGAATTTGTAATAGATAGAACTTGTGTAATACACTTTTTGGTGTTGTGAACTTGAAATACAAAGATGTTATGTTTTTGAGAATTGCCACATGTTACTTGAGGAAAAAGAAGAAGAAAGATCTCTGTCGCGGTACGTCCTGGTTAGCGGGACGGGTCGTGACAAAACACCACCTTAAGCTAAAAGGTAATGTAAAAGTATTTCTATATTAATAAAAGATGAGTGTGAATCTCCTCAGACTCTTTTGGTCTATACTGATTAATAAGTAAGGAAAAGCGTTTTGTGCAAAATGTTCTCTTTGAAAAATCTTTTGAAAATTGCTTGAAAAATAGTGTGTACAAGTATCAACCTTTGTAAATAAGTTTCGTTCGTAAAATTTATTTTCTTTGAGTGAAATAAAAATATGTGAAAATTAGTTTGCAAAAGATTGGAAAATTTGGTTGTCAAATTATTTTGAAACATCTATCTATTTCGTGTGAAAAACCTTTGTAAAATCATTTTCAAATGCGTGTACATGTTTGTAAAATTATTTTGGACTATAGTTTTCAAAAATCTTTTGAAAATGATTCTCGAATAAAGTCTGAGGAGTCTGCACAAAAATCTTTCATGCAAAAACAAGCAATAATTCCAAATAAAACTTATAAGAGTCTAAACCATGTTGTACATAAAATACAGTTTTTCTTTGTATATACTGATTAATAAATCAGGTTAAATACCTTTACAACATGATTCGAAAAATAGTGTGAACCATTTGGAAAACTTGCTGTGACATGTTTTCAACCTGTGTAAAGTTGCTTTGTTTGAAAATTTTTTCTTTGTGTGGAATAAAGGATTTGAAAACCTATGTTCAAATGTTTTGAAAAATGTTTGTAATAACTATTGTGGAAAATGTATATATATAGTGTGACAAATCTTTGCAAAAATAGTTTTCAAATGTGTGTAAATGCTTGCAAAAATTATCGTGTACTATAGTTTGAAAAAATTATTTTCAAAATAAATCTGAGGAATAAAAGCATTATTACAAATGCATGTAAATCATAAATAAAATACATAAAATTCTTTCTGTATATAAAGATAACCTGAATAAATTACTTCATTAAAACCTGTAAAGTCTTGAAAAATCTATAAATTTTGTAAATAAAGCGGCACGCCCGTGTAAATAATTGTATGTACTTTTTGTATGTGTCAAGCTTTTTATTTGCAAAAATTCTTTGTATAAAAAGATTCTTTGATTTTTGTAAATTCTTTGTGAAAAATTACATCATTCATTGTGCATAGCATGAACATACCATTCATATTCTTTTTGAGTGAGCTTGATGATTGAACCAATCCAATAAAGTCTAAAATTGGAGCTTGGTTAGACCTTACCGCACTTAACTACATTGGAACCTTATGGGAACTAGGTTTAAGGTACTTCAGGTCTATGCAAACTTAATTTTTTGAGGAATCAGGGCTGGGTTCAAGTCACCTCAACTGACTAACTAGAACTTTTCGAGACACACGCATGACTCTTGTCGGCCATGACCTAACTTGGACACTTTGCACCTTTCACTTGGCTCAACTTAGTCGGAGTGGTGAGGGGATTGGATTTTCCAGTCTGAGACGCACACAGGTGGAAACATTCATCCTCGTCTAGGGAGGGAAGTGCACCCCAACCTGGTCCAGTAGCCATGAGGTCTAACGACAGGAGAGTGTGGGTTGCAATAAAGCTTCAAAAGAGGAATAGTCTACTGGCTCAAGAGGAAAAACTCCTTATGTAAATGATGTTGTGAATAGTATTTCAAGAAAAAATGGTCAGGCCTGTACAAAAATAAAATGCCTGCAAACTATGTACATATGTTGTAAAGCCAATAAGCAAGCTTGAGTTCCAAAGTCAAATATGTGAGCCTGCAGCTGGATGACTTGACTACACTGGTCTTGCATCCTAGGATAGGTAGCTACACTGGCTACCATCCATTCTTCTCTTCACCCCCTCCTCTTGAGCTAGTTGCCACTTGAACTTAGAAGGGAATACCCTGCTCCTCGAGGAAAGAGCTGTTGGATTGGGGAATCATTGGGTTGTCATTCTGGAGAAGCTAGTCTCTTTGTCATTTCAGCTGGGAAGAGCCACCATCACTTACACTGTACAAGTCAGCTTCATAGTCATAAGAGTTTGTGTATGGCAGAGACCAGTTCTGACCAGGCTATTGAGGTGGGTTGAACCGAGTTCTGTGACTCTCAAAGGCTGTTGTGTTTCAAAGCTGGTTCCCGACTAGGTTCTACACACATCCACACCCGAGGTCTGACAGAAGCTCCAAATTCTGATTTTGTAAGGACATATATTGCACTGAAAGCAACCCTATTCACTCTATCCTTCTTCAATTCTCTTTTTCTTTTCTTTATTATTTTTGTACTTATTGCATAAGTATTTGCTAGGGACTAGCAAAGGCAAGTATAGGGGGGTGATGAATCTCCATTTCATCACCTTTATTCTATCATTTTGTCCTTAAAAACCCCAGCAAATGCATCTAAATTACATCAATTTATCCATAATAGCATTCATTATTTATTGTACTAATTGTACATAGAATAAGGTTTTTAATGCCAAAAGTATAGAATAAAGAGAAGAAAAGAAAGAGGAATAAAATATTACAAATATTTTATGACCCGAACCCCGAGACCAAGGCCAGCATGGAATTGGTCGACAAGGAATAAAGTAGGGGGAGATAAGGGCCAATAGTGCAATAAATACCTCATTTATTTAATCATTCATTCATGCATCGTGACACCTATTTTGTATATACTTATTTATTAATTAAATAAAAATATTTTGTACATGAAAGTTGTAGAGAATAATGTAAATAAAAATACAAAATTGGTCCAAAAATGATACACAATGTACATTTTATACCCAGAATAAAAAGCCAAAATCTCAACTTCACAGACCCATATCTTGCAAATAAAAACTCAAAATCACCCAAAATCACCTTTAATTGTATATAACTTTTCAAGAGCTATTTAATAAAATTAGTTTCAGAATTTTTTGAGTCCATCTGTGGAAGTTAGGTTTTTGGCCTTTATTGTACATAATACCCGATTAAAATATTAAATTTATTCATTATTCATTATCTTTATAAATTGATAATTTTAGAATCTTGTAAATAATATATATAATACACATACATATTGAAATTAGAATAAAACCCAAAAGAATGTGTGAAATAAAATAAGCTTATGCAATACATAGGCAAAATACCTATGTTGTATATGCATATAAAATAAAAGGGGATTTCATTATTTTATTCTTTATTCATCTATATTTTTATAATAATGTAATATTACATATAATTTATTAAAAATACAAATTCAAAATAAAATCCAATAAAATTCATCAAATAAATAAAAGATATATAAAATATAGGTAAAATACCTATTAATATACCTACATACCACATACACCTATTTATTTAAATATGTAAATAAACTCATAAAAATTAAATAAAAATATATTTACACTCATAAAAATAAGTTAAAAATTTATAAGATAAGAAAATAAAATAATAAAATAAAAATATATAAAATAAAAATAAATTCGTGTAAATACACTTATAAATACATTATTAAAATAAACCCATAATAAAATACATCAAAAAATTAAATAAAAATCATAAATAAATACTACAGTAATTAGTACACGTTTTTTATTTTATAAGCAAAATATAATAAAATCATTTACGGGGTTAAATTAATGAGTCAATAATCGAGCTGACGTGGACCAATCAGAAGCCAGGGAATGTTAACCCCCGGTCAACTTCCCCCTGCGCCTCTGACTTCTGTCAGACTTGTCCAATCCCCGATATTCCTCCATTTTTCCCGCATGACCCGTAGCTCAATCACCCTCCATCCCTTCACGGAAATTGCTCCTAGGACAATGATGATCCACGCCGACACCTGAGATCGCGTGTACATAAACCACATTCGTTGATATTCGTTGGACAATAAAGGTACCCAGGAATGTTTATAAATAAGAACCTCCCCCTCCTTGGCCGAATTTGGACATTTTTAATCCCCTAAAAGCCTCAACTCGGTTCCTGGACAAACCCTTGTGACAGATGGAGCGTCCCAGCAACTTGAATCGGCCGGAAGAGGGGACAATTTTGTCGCGGCGGAGCTCCGGTGTCCGTCCAGCTCCCTGGAGGCCCCCAGGTATAAGAGTTGTCCCTTTACGTTATTTAGGTAGTTTTTCGTTTCTAAATTTCATTCCTGCCATGTATTTCGCAACTAGATCCTTAGTGTAGCCTAGGTTAACCAAATCGAAGTTCGCCGGAGCGGACTTCTTCACACTGTTATCGACTGTGTCCGACCCCCTTAACCATCCCATTTCATTCCTCCTCGCATTCTCTATCTCCCAACCATCTTTGTTCAACCGAAGACCCTTGGTCTTCGCGAATCGGAGCTCCACCTCCTCCATTCGTCGGAGCTCCTCTGCCTCGCCTCATCTTGCGACGCAGCTTCAAAACTCAGGGTCGAGGAGAAAGCCCTCGTGCCCCTCGTTCTTCCTGTGCAGGTACAACGAAGAAACGAGCCCTCTGGGACTTGAATCAAACCATGAAGAGGTTCCTGGAGGTCCCAAGCTTCCCCGACCTCACCTGACCTCCTCGGATCTCCAGGAGCCACGCTAAGACCATCATCCGACGTGGGACACCTTCAGCAACGAGCAGAGCACCTTAGCCGCGAAGGAGAAGCCCAGAGGAGCCCGCAGTTCACGATCAAAGCTCGCCTCGTGCGAGCTTCTTCCCTGTTCCTCCAGGTGGCTCTATCGCCGTCTAATCATAATGAAGGCCCCAGATTCGATCGTGGCCGTCCATCTTAGCCACGCCTCAGTCGTTGATGCAGATGAAAGACCTGATCTGGATCACTCATCGACAAACCGATACCGGCCGCGGGATGAGCGACACGTGTATAAGTAAACCAAATCCAGCCGTTCATCCGCGCGCCTGTGGGGGTAAATTGCAAAACCAACCCCCGCACTTTTTGTATTTAATTTTTAGTTCTGTAAATAAATTTTCACGTTGTAAAATAAATGTAAATTTTACAGTAGGACCCCTGTGCTTTATAGAATTACATTTAGGTCCTTCCGCGCCTCACGTGCAGTCCCACGTGAGGCGCATGAAAATTGCATGTGTACCCTGGCGCCTTTTGCTAATTGTAAAATAGTCCTTAAAAATAAAATAAATGTTTATTTCTTCAGGTATATTTGCATTGTGGCCCCGGTGTTTAATTTTATTTGCATTTATGCCCCTGCCAGACTGTTTAATTTTTGTATCTTTCATGTATTTATTAAATATGCCTAGCTAGCTTCTAAAAAGTCACAAAAATTAGGGTAGATGTTTGGTACCTTATAGATGCACGCTACATTTTTGTTTGGAATTTTTGGGCATTTTATCTATTTATTAAAAATGAAAAAGGAGCTAATTTTGCACTGTTCAAATGAGAAAATATAAAAAAATTATACAATGCTTTTGAAAAATTACAAAAAAATTATATGTGATATATCTATATGTTTATTGAGTCGAGAAAGTGAAAAATCCTAAAAACAAGAAAAAAAAAATAAAAATTAGAAAACTTCAAAACTAAACAAAAAAAATATAAAAATACAATAAAAATATCGAAAATATATTTTCCTATTCTATAATCATCTAGATATTATTATTTATGTATTAAAATTAATTTGGGTAATTTTTGGATTTATTTTACATTTTTAGAACCCAAATTAGTGTCGGCCTACTTAATTAGTCCTATATTAGGGACATTTTTGGAATTAAAAATACAAAAAAATTAGAAAAAGTCCATAAAAATAACTAAAAAATACAAAAATATAAAAAAGCCAAAAAATATATATGCAATATATATAGAGTATTTATATAAATATTTAACCTTATACTACTCCTCTCTCTCTTCTTATATACATATATTTCTTTATATGTATATATACATATCTATATTATATAATTAAAAATATAAAAATAAAATAAAAAATATATTAAATATAAAATAAAATAAAAAAATAATAAAAATAATAAAAAATAAAAAAGATTTAAAACCCTCAAAACCCACAAAAACATGAATCGTTCAAGGATGACCCTGATGTACATGAACACCCATAGGCTACCATTTTTTATTGCTCTCTGTGGTTCGACCTCTACATGCTTATACACTATGCATTTTGTGGCAGAGTTAATAAATGTTAATTCACAGTTTTGGGACTTAATTGGTTTATTCTTTCATGTGGGTTAATTGCTGATCAACTGGTGTTTTGTGAGCGGTCGCCTCAGCGACACTACATTTTGACCATCGCAAAATGCCCGTTATCAGTAACGAACTAAATGCCTAACTTCTTCGAGACTACATGAATAGGATACCCCCACTTAGAACTAGATATGGGATAAATTATTCCCTTCCTACACCACTTCTCAATCTCTTTCAACCACTTCTCATATGTTTAGATTCAGCTGACACTGGTACTCACAAGAGGGTTCGGCATCATCAATTAGATATATGTAATGTGAATAAAGGACATGGTTTCTCCCATAAAGATCATAAATGCTCCAACCTATAGCCTTGAGGTTCTATTTTAGAGTCTCTTGCAAGCGAGACTCCTGGTCCCCAGTCAATTGTGAATTGATGATGACTGGGCACTTATTCTCTAGACATGTAAGGAAGGCATATTTTAAAGTTGGAGGCAATGATTTGAGCTCAGGAATGGTTGATCATCATAAAAGTTGAGTTCAACTAATTCTAGCTCAATATTGGATGTAGTCGGATCAGTCTGTGAAATATCTACCACCAACTGAGTCTTCTCATGAGTCAGGTCGTCAAAGGTTTCCAAACATTCGGAAAACGTCTCACCTGACTCTTCATCCTCACCCACGAATTTACCTAAAAGGAACATGTTTGATAGACTCAGATCGGCCTCTGAGTCATAAAGAGTGTAGTTGGATGCATTATTAAGTATCTCTGCACTCTGAAAATGATCCCGGGAAGTCTCGCAAACTACTTCTAGTAGACATGTCTGTATAGGTGAAAGTGACTCATATATATTTTCTAAAGTCTGTTTCCATGGTCTAACAATGTCCACTTGATTGCACTCATTGTCCGAAGTGGAATACTTGGTGTTGCTCTCAATATCGGGTTTTTTCCACTTTGTTTGTTGCAACTCCATCTCTACATTTTCATGATGCGCCCGAAATTTTATCTTCCCCTCATAGTAATCAAATACGACCCCTGTAGTACGGAGGAAGGGACAACCAAGTATAATATGGGAATCATGTAAATGTTAAAGGGACCTCCATGTCAAGAACAATAAAATCCACTTTGTATTTTCGCCCATCAATGGCTAAGATTATGTTCCTCAATAGCCCCTTAGGCCTCTTGAAAAATCTACTTCTAAATTGTAAGCCTGCTCTAGATCGCTTGGCAGGGCCTAGATTGAGCTTCTCTACTAAGATGGTAGGAAGAAGATTAATCGAAGAACCGTTGTCTAAAGAATGTGTCCGAAGGCATTGTCAGCAATCTGACTTAGTGGGCACCAATATCGTTTTCCTTCCTACAGATCTTATTGTGAATGACAGATAGTAGCTATAGGCAATACATGTTTCTCTATTTTTTGTACTTTTCTTTCTGCCAGTTGATGAAATGAGATTTATCAAGGGTCGTGTTAATCCACAAGGCGGATCAACAGTCGATGCGGTGACCGCTCAATAATCCTCAAATCAATCAACAATTAACCCACAAAGCAAGAATGTATCAATTAAGTCCAAAAATAAATGTGAATTAATTTTTATTACTCTACAACAAAATGTATAGCGACAAGCATGTAGAGGTCGAACCACAGAGAGCAATACAAAATGCGTAGCCTAGATGTATCACCAAGTCATCCATGTGTGAAGCTTGTTTTTATGTGGGTTTTGGGTTTTTGTAATTTTTTTTTTTATATTTTTGTTTTTATAATTTTTATTTTGATTTTATATTTTATACTTTTTTTTTATTTTCTTTTCTTTTTATATTATTAATTATATAAATCTATATACTATATATATATAAAGAGATATATATATATATAAGAAGAGAGAGAGAAGTAATGTAGAATACATATATATATTTATAAACATAAAAACTTAATATATAGACTTATATTTTTAATCTTCTTTTTTTTTATATATATATATTTTTTTATATTTCTAATTTTTATGTATTTTTCAATTCAAAAATGTCCACAATATAGGACTAAATGAATAGCCGTATATAATTTGGGTTTTAAAAATATCAAATAATACCCAAAATTGCCCAAATTAATTTTCACATATTAATAATAATATATAGATAATTATAAAAGAAAGAAATGTATTTTTAGGGTTTTTTAAAGAGTTTTTCTAATTTTTATGTTGCTTTTGGGATTTTATGATTTTTTTAATTTTCTTTTTCATATTTTTAGGGTTTTTCATTTTTTGGACTCACTATATATATAAATATATCATATATAATTTTTTTGGAATTTTTCGAAAACATTTTATAATTTTTTTGTATTTTATAGCTTAGACAGTACAAAAATGGCCTCTTTTTCATTTTTAATAATTAGGAAAAATGCAAAAAATGCAAACTAAAATATGTGCGTGAACAAGCAGGGCATGGAGCATCTACCCTAATTTTTGTGAATTTTTAGAAGCCTAATAGGTATTTTTAATAAATAGATAAAGACACAAAAAGTAATTAAGCCTGGCAGGGGCATTTTTGCAATTAAAATAACATCCAGGGGCACAGGTGCAAAAATACCAAAACATTATAACGTGTTTTTGAATTTTAAGGACTAAAACTAATTAACTAGACCCGCCAGGGCCCCCTTGCAATTTAACCATCACGCGGGACAGCACGTGATCCGCACTCACAGGGACCTAAACGCAATTACAGAAAATGTAGGGTCCTTGTTGCAATTTTTCACAAAAATAATACACTGAATATTTTATTTAAGGGACTAAACATAAATATGTAAATCTACAGGGGGTCATGTGCAATTTTACCACCTCACGTGGGACAACACGTGAGGTGACGTGGACTGGACCCAAGTGTAATATGCAAGAACTACAGGGGGTCATAAGCAAAATATCCACATTATTTACAACGTTATATTTTATTTACACTATTAAATATGAAATATACAAAAATGCAGGGGCTGGATATGCAAATTACCCCTAAAGTGCGCGCTGGCGAACGGTTGGGATTTCTTCACTTGCCACGTGTCGCTCATCCAACGGCTGGTACCGCTTCGCCGATGAACGCTTGAGATTAGATCACTTGAGGTGATCTGACGGTCGCTACGGAGCTCCATCCAACGGCTCTGGTTCAATCTGGGACCTTCGTCTTCATCCAACGGCGGAGGGGGCATCTGGAAGAACAGGGAAGAACCCTCGCCTGAGCGAGCTTCTCCGGGCTGGATCTCGAACCTCCGCCGTCCATCACTGCTCCACGGTGTCCCAAAAGCTTCCTGGAAGGTTCCTCTGTCGTCCGGAGGTGTTGGATTGACCAGAGATACACTGGAGCACCCTCGCGAGGTCGGAGAAGAAGTGGGGCTCCAGGTACCTCCGGCGTGACTTGATTTCGCCTCAGGGCGCTTATTTGCGCACCAGACCTGCACAGGAAGATAGCATGGCTCGAGGGGGTGCTCCTCGACCAAAAAGGTTGAAGCTGTGCAGCAAAATGAGGTGGAACGGAGGAGCTCCGACGAAGGGCGGAGGAGGAGCTCCGATTCGCCAAGACCTGGGGTCCTGGGTTGAACAAGTGTGTGCATTTGATGGAGAACTCGAAGGGGATGGAGATGAGGCGGTTTAGGCGGTCGGAGACGGATAGGATCACAGTGGGGAAGTCGCCGGAGCTCAGCTCCGGCGAACTTCGAGTTTCGGATTTTGGCCTAAGCTAATCATCTAAATGCTAACCTAAGGACTGGAATTAAAAGCTAACACTAAAACCTAACTACTGAGCAAGAAAGAACAGCTCTTATACCTGGGGGCCTCCAGGGAGCAGGGTGGTCGCCGGAGCACCACCGCGACAAAACTTCTCCGACCTCCGGCCAAGTCGAGGTGCTGGGCGACTCCTCCTGTCACGAGGAACACACCAGGAGCAAGAACAAGGCTTTTTGGTGGAGTGAAAATGGCCAACTTTGGCCGGGAAGTCGGAGGTTTTTATTTATAGACATTCCGAGGGACCCCCAATGACCGGCGTTTATTGATTAAACCAATGAGTATCAGATTGATCTAGGATCTTGGCGGGCATCATGGATGATCAGAGGACAAATCTTGTGAAGGAAGCGAGTGCGATGGTTCACTGAGCCAGGCGGGAAAAATGGCGGAAATCGGGGAAAAGACAGGTCGCGTGAAGTCAGACGCCTGGAGGTCCAGTTGACCTGCGGTCAACAGGCGCGACGCGCCCATTGGTCCACCTCAGCTGCTACACGCCAAAATAGGGAATATTTCGCGAAATTGAATTATTTGGCATAGTAAATGATTTTATTATTTTTTTCCTATAAAATAAAAAATGTGTATTATTTCATGTAGTATTTATTTATGATTTTTATTTATTTTTTTTTGGATTATTTTATTATGGTTTTATTAAAATAATGTGTATATGTATGTATTTTATATATATTTTTGTATATTTTATTTTTAATTTGTTTATCTTATTTTATTATTTTATTTTCTTATTTTATGAATTTATAACTTATTTTTATGAGTATAAGGGTATTTTTGTTTGATTTTTATGTATTCATTTAAATTTTCAAATAAATATGTATATGTATAAGTAAGTATACTTATAGGTATTTTACCTATAGATTATATACATCTTATTTATTTAGTGAGTTTTCTTTATTTTTCTTTTAGATTTGTATTTTTAATATGTGTTATGTGATATTTACAACATTATAACAAATGTGGATGAATAAAGAATAAAGGAATAAAATCCCCTTTTACATATAAGTGGTATAGGTATTTTGTCTATGTGGTACATAGACTTATTTTATTTTACAAATTATTTTTGGTTTTCTTTTAATGTCCATATGTATAAGTATTATATACATTATTCACAAGATTCTAAAAATATGAATTTGTAAGAATAATAACTATTGAATAAAATGAATATTTTAACCGGGTACTATATACAATGAGGGTCAAAAACCTAACTTCCACCGATGGATTCTAAAAATTATGAAACTATTTTTATAAAAGAGTTCATGAAATGCTATGTACAATTAAAGGTGAGTTTGGGTGATTTGGAGTTTTTATTTGCAAGATATGGGTCTGGGAAGTTGAGATTTTTGCTTTTTATTCTGGGTATAAAATGTATACTGAGTATTATTTTTGTACAAACTCACTTTTGTATTTTTATTTACATTATTATCTACAACTTTCATGTACAAAGTTTCTTTATTTGATGAATAAATAATTATGCATAAAATAGGTGTCAAAAATGCATAAAGGAATGAATAAATAAATGAGGTATTTATTGTATATCAGCCCTTATCTCCCCCTACTTTATTCCTTGTCGACCAATACCATGCTGGCCTTGGTCTCGGGGTTAAGGTCATAAAATATTTGCAATATTTTATTCCTTTTTCTTTTCTTCTCTTTATTCTATAATTTTGGCATTAAAAACCTTATTTAATGTACAATTAATGCAATGAATAATGAATGTTATTATGTACAAATTGATGCTATTTTCATGCATTTGCCGGGGTTTTTGAGGCCAAAATGATAGAATAAAGGTGATGAAATGGAGATTCATCACCCCCCTATACTTGCCTTTGCTAGTCCCTAGCAAACACTTATGCAATAAGCGCAAAAAAGAATAAAGAAAAGAAAAGGAAAATGCAAGAAAAATAGAGTGAATTGGGGTGCTTTCAGTGCAATGCACGTCCTTACAAAATCTGAATTTGGAGCTCCTGTCAGACCTTGGGTGTGAAGGTGTGTGGAACCTAGTCGGGAACCAAATTTAAAACACAACAGCCTTCGAGAGTCACAGAACTTGGTTCAAATCACCTCAATAGCCCGGTCAGAACTAGCCTACATCATACGCAAACCCTTATGACTATGAAGCTGACTTGTACAGTGTAAGTGATAGTGGCTCCCCACCTCAGAAGTGGCAAAGAAACAACCTCCCCCATCCTGGTAACTCTAATGCCTCGGTCTAGCAACTCTTTCCTCGAGAAGCGGGGTATTCCCTTCTAAGTTCAAGTGCAACCGGCTCAAGAAGAGGGGGAAGAAGTATAGACTTTTGGAAGCTCAGCCAGTGTAGCCGAGTCTCCCGCTGCAAGCTTCATGAGATGAAACATGGATACCATAAGCTTTTGCTTTATTGAACTATATACACTCCGGTGGGGTTATTAAATTTTCAATCCGACCCACCACTTTTTTTTTTTGGAGTTCCTTTTTGCAATTTTTTTTTATTGCATCTGTATAACATATCTACATGGTGCAGCATATATACAAGAAATTTCTCCTTGAGCCAGTAGACTATCCCTCTTTTGAAGCTTTATTGCAACCCTCGGCTTCTGTCTTTAGCCTTCATCACCACTAGACCAAGTTGAGGTGCACTTCCTTCACTATAAGAAGAAGAGAGGTTCCGCCTAGAAGTACTACCCTCATATGCTACCCCAAGCCAAAGGAAACTGCCTCCTCACCACCTCATCCATGGAGAGCTATGTGAAAGGTGCAGGTGTCCAAGTTAGGTCACGGCCGACAAGAGTCATGCGTGTGTTTCGAAAAGTTCTAGTTAGTCCACTGAGGTGCCTTGAACCCAGCCCTGATTTCTCAAAGAATTAAGTCTGAATAGACCTGAAGTACCTTAAACCTAGTTCCCATAAGGTTCCAGTGCAGTTAAGTGCAGTGAGGTCCAACCGAGCTCCACTCTGAGACTTTATTAGACTGATTCAATCATTAAGCTCACTCAAAAAGAATATGAATGGTATGCTTTTGCTTATGCACAATGAATGATGCAGTTTTTCACAAAGAAGCAAAGAATGTTTTTACACAAAGAAATTTTGCAAACAAAATAAGAGCTTGACACATACAAAGAGTATCTACCATTATTTACACGGGCGTACTGCTTTATTTTCAAAATATAGGAATTTATACAGACTTTACATGGAATAGTTTATTTAGGTTGTTGAGAAAGAATTTTATGTACTTTATTTCTTATTTACAGGTATTTGTAATATAGTGATCTTATCCTTCAGTTCTTAGTTTTGAAAATAGTTTTGCAAACTATAGTACACGATAATTTTTGCAATCATTTACACGCATTTGAAAACTATTTTTGCAAAGAATTTTCACACTATATGTACATTTTTCGCAATAATTTTGACAAGCATTTTTCAAAACATTTGCACATAGGTTTTTGAAATCCTTTCTTTCACACAAAGAAAAAATTTTGCAATCAACACAGTTTCACGTATTTGAAATCATTTCACATCAAATTTTCTAAAACTGGTCACACTATTTTTCAAATCATACTGTATAGGTATCTGATTTATTAATCAGTAGGTACAAGAGAAGAAAAATTGTCTTTGACGTATAGTATGGTTCTGTTCTTATAAACTTTATTTGGCTTATTCCTTATTTACAAATGAAAGATTTTTGTGCAAATTCCTCAGACTTACTCGAGAAACATTTTCACAAGGGTTTTCGAAAACTCTAGTCCAAAAATAATTTTTGTAACATGTACACGCATTTGAAAATCCTTTTACAAATGTTTTACACAACATAGATAGATTTTTCAAAACACCTTTGACAATCAACTTTTCACAATCATTTGCACACTAATTTTCACAAAGTTTTTGCTTTCACTCAAAGAAAATAGGTTTTACACACAAACTAATTTTTCAATCGTTGAATACTTTTTCACGCTATTTTCAAACAACTTTCACAGGATTTTTCAAAGGAAAACGTTTCATACAAAACCCTTTTCTGACTTACTAGTCAGCATAATTACAATTAGCCTGAGGAACTCACAATCATCTTTTATTATTATAAAGCTACTTTTTACATTTTATTTTATTTTTCAGTATGAGTTATGGCTTTTAGTATATACACAGTATATACGACCCCCCTATACTTAGCTTGAGCTATGTCCTCATAGATCGAAAGGAGAAAGTAAAGACATAACTCGTACTTCATATAGACAGATCTAAAGAATAAATACGAACGAAATGAATGAATGAGAAGTTGACCGTCCCCCCTATACTTAGGATAAAAGAATCCTTAGTATAGCAGACTGTACAAAAAGCGGGGAGGGTCAAGGGTGAGAATACACTGATCGTACTCAGATTGTCTCCCCCTATACTTAGGGTAGGATACTCCTAAGTATAGAAGAGGAGACAATGGAGATGATCGAACTGACATCAAGAACTCTAGGTGCACATCCCCCTATACTTAGGACAAAGTACGTCCTAAGTATAGAAAACTGTCTACAAAGGCGGCACGTTTTAGATAGAAAAAGAAAATAGATAAGGAAAAGAAGAAAAGAAGAAAAGAAGAAAATCAGATCAATAATGGTTGGAATACATCGTCTGAATCTGTTGGTGCTGCAGGAGGTGTAGAGATATCCTCGGAGTGCACTAACTGAATAGAGTCAACAACGGCCAAGAACGAATCTGGTTCCAAGTAAGGCTTCAGTAGTTGGCCGTTGACGACGAAGGGCTGTGCGTCAGGGGACAATTCTGATATAGCAATGCTTCCGTTGTCACGCACTTCACATACTCGAAATGGCCCTGTCCACTTACTTTTTAATTTACCTGGGAATATCCGCAACTTTGCATCAAACAACCACACTTTCTGCCCAACATCGAAGGTCTTTCGTCTGATGTGCCGGTCATGCCAGCGTTTCACCTTCTCTTTGTACATCAAGGTGTTATCGTATGCGCAGTCTCGGAATTCCAAGAGCCTGTTCAGATCATCCTTTCGCTTCTGACCACCTTTTCGTGAGTCCAAGTTACAATTACTAATTGCCCAAAGGGATTTGTGAATTAGTTCTACGGGCAGATGGCATGGTTTTCCATATACAAGACGGTAGGGTGACATGCCCAAGGGAGACTTGTAGGCCGTACGGTAAGCCCAAAGAGCTGAGTCCAGGAGTTGAGACCAGTCTTTTTTGTTTGGCCTAACAAGTTTCTGCAATATGGTCTTGATTTCTCTATTGGATAACTCCGCCATGCCATTGGTCTGCGGATGATAAGGAGATGCGACGCGGTGATCGATGCCGTACTCCTTTGTTAACTTCTTGACCTCTTTGTTGATGAAATGACTACCCCCGTCGGATATGAGAATCTTTGGTATCCCAAACCGCGAAATGATGTTCTTCTTCAGAAACTGGCAAACTGTTTTGCTGTCGGCGGCTCGGGCGGGAGTAGCTTCGACCCAACGACTCACGTAATCTACGGCAAGAAGGATGTGCTCAAAACCTTGACTATTAGGGAAAGGTCCCATGAAGTCAATGCCCCATGCATCGAAAACATCTGCTATCTGAATGATTTTCAGAGGCATTGAGTCTTTGGCAGTGAGTGTTCCTTTCAGTCGCTGACAATCAAGGCATCTCTTAGCAAATTCTGCTGCATCCTTAAATAAAGTGGGCCACCAGAGGCCACACTGCAATACTTTCGCTGCCGTACGATCTCCAGAATGGTGCCCACCAGATTCGAGCGAATGACAATGCTCGAGGACACTAGATTGCTCCGTCTGAGGAATGCACCTGCGCCAAATACAATCTGCTCCTTCCCTGAATAGAAGGGGATCTTCCCACTGGTAAAAGCGGATGGTCGACATGAAGTTGTTCTTCTGATTCTTCGTCCAATCCGAAGGTATTACCCCAGAGGCGAGGTAGTTTACAATGTCAGCATACCAAGGGAGAGCATCCACGGCTAAGATAGCTTCGTCAGGGAAGGTCTCTGTGATAGGTGCATCGCTCAAAGGAGAGTCGTGCTGCTCTATTCTGGAGAGGTGATCTGCTACCACGTTCTGAACTCCAGGTTTGTCCTTAATTTCCAGATCGAATTCCTGGAGGAGAAGGATCCAACGAATCAGTCTGGGCTTGGCATCCTTCTTCTGCTGTAGGTACCGAATAGCAGAGTGGTCTGTGAAAATTGTGACCTTTGATCCCAACAAATAGGATCTGAACTTCTCTAAGGCGAAGACCACAGCCAGCAGTTCTTTCTCGGTTACTGTATAATTTCTTTGGGCTTCATCTAATGTTCTGCTGGCATAGTGAATGGCATAGGGCGCCTTATCTTTCCTCTGCCCTAGAACAGCTCCGACTGCAAAATCTGACGCATCGGTCATTATTTCAAAGGGAAGAGTCCAGTCTGGAGGCTGCAAGATTGGAGCTTGAGTGATAAGCCCCTTCAATTGATTGAAGGCAAGGTGAACTGGCTGATCAACAATAAACTCTGTCTCCTTGCACAAAAGTTCTGTCAGAGGTCGGGCAATGCGGCTGAAGTCCTTGATAAATCGTCTGTAAAATCCCACATGCCCCAGGAATGACCTCACATTCTTTACTGACTGAGGTGGCTGCAGGTTTGAAATGACATCTACCTTGGCTGGGTCGACTTCCATGCCACGTTTGGAAACGACATGCCCCAACACAATACCCTCTGTGACCATAAAGTGGCTCTTTTCCCATGAGAGCACTAAATTAACTTCCCGGCATTTCTGAAGCACTCTGTCTAGGTGCTCGAGGCAAGAATCGAAACTGTCACCATAGACGGAGAAATCATCCATGAACACCTCGAGAAAACTGCCTACCATTTCGGCGAAGACTGCTAGCATGCATCTTTGGAAGGTTGCGGGTGCATTGCATAGTCCAAAGGGCATCCTCTTGAAGGCGTAGGTGCCGAACGGGCAAGTGAAGGTAGTCTTCTCTTGATCCTCAGGGGCGATCGCCACTTGGTTGTACCCGGAGTACCCGTCCAGGAAGCAGAAGAACTCCTTGCCTGCTAATCTCTCCAAGACTTGATCAATAAATGGCAAGGGGAAGTGGTCCTTCTTGGTTGCTGCATTTAGGCGGCGGTAGTCAACACACACCCGCCAAGATGTCGGTACCCGAGTTGAAATCTCCTCTCCTTTTTCATTTGTGATCACAGTAAGCCCGGATTTCTTGGGAACTACATGCAGGGGGCTTACCCACTTTGAATCGGAGATGGGATAAATGAAGCCTGCATCACACCACTTTGTGATTTCTTTCATTACCACGTCCCGAAGGTTAGGGTTTAGCCTTCTCTGAAATTCGCGGGACGGCTTGGCATCGTCTTCTAGATAGATATGGTGTGAGCACAGAGCTGGATTTATCCCTCGGAGGTCTGATACGCTCCAACCAAGTGCCTTGCGGTTCTTTTCTAAAATCTCGAGAAGTCGAGATTCTTGATCCAGATTCAGCCTGCTGCTGATGATGACTGGATGCATGTGTTCTTCACCCGTAAGGAAAGCATACTTCAGGCCTGCAGGAAGTGGCTTGAGTTCTGGTTTCGGTCTGTCCCCTTTACCGGTCACTTCTGATACCATGCTGGTGGTGGAATGTATTTTGAGACTGTTACCATCCTCAACATCCTGTTGAGATCCCAGTGATGTACCGAACGGTTCTGCGGTGAGCTGATTATGTTCGGTCTGGAGTGAATGCTCAAGAAGATGCGCCTGCATCCGAGAATCTGTCTCCCACACATCATCGGAGCATATGCTGACCGTGCTTTCCAAGTCCTCCTCAAGAGTGAGGATTTCTCGGGTCCATGGATCGTCCAATGATAACTTTGAATCTCTGATCTCTGCAATAAACTCACAGTCTGCTTCTGATGCTGCTTGACTCTCATCAGTCGTGGCGTTCTGCTCCTTGTTCATGTTGATGGTGATTCGCTGGGTCTTCGAGCTGAAGGTGATCTTTCCAGACCCGTAGTCAACCACGGCGCCGGAAGTACGGAGAAATGGTCTGCCGAGGATGATGGGAGTCTGGAGCAGTGGTGCAGGGGAGTCCATATCAAGGACTACGAAGTCAGCTGGGAATTTCATATCCTGCACGGTAACTATGACATCTTCCAACAAACCGCGGGGCTGCTTAACGGATCGGTCAGCGAACTGAAGGATCATTCGTGTCTGCTTGAGCGGTCCCAGCACGAATTCTTGCATTATTGACGAGGGCAGAAGGTTGATGGAAGAGCCGCTGTCAAGAAGAGTACGCTCGAAGACCTGATCGAAGATCACACAACTGATCAGAGGTGCTCCTGAGTCGTGCTTTTTCTGGGGGAGGTTGGTGATAGCTGCAACTGTGGCCATGGACAGAACGTGTCTTTCTACCTCTCGGCGTCTGTTGTCTTGCGCTGGGCGACGCCTGTTGGTACATGCCTCTTTCAATCCTTTCTTCACAGCTGGCATGTATTCCACGGCCTTCAACAAGGGAATCTCAACAGTCAATTTATCCAAAATATCTACAACACCTGGATCAGACAATGCAGTTTTTCTTTTTGCCATTTTTTTGGATTTTTGTATTGCATGCGGAAAAGGAATATTCACATTACTGGCAGGAAAATTAGAGTTCTTATTTACATCAAGATTATCGCCCACAGAATGTTGTACATCCGGACTACAAAAAGGTGTACAAGCTGGATCTAACTCTGCTGGTGCTGCTGGGCGATCAAAAAGGGTAGCATTGGCTCCATCGGCTGGCACAGGATCGGCTGCTGCTGGCGGCTCCTCCAAGGCTGGCGCGGCTTCACTTCTGCTACAGGCTTCTTTTTGGTGTTTTTGTTTTTGCGGATTTTTTTGTATTTTTGGCTGGAATTGCTTTTGGCAATGCACGACGGCTGGACTGGCTTCTCCTTCCTCTTCCTCCTCACCCGCCCTTGGAGTTGGCACGGCTGATGCGGAAGATGACGATCCACCTGTTTCTTTATTCACCCCATATCTGGTGGCAGGCGGAGGCAAGGCCCTACCGCTCCTGAGAGTAACAGCA
Organism: Ottelia alismoides; assembly: GCA_037367405.1. NCBI lineage: Eukaryota > Viridiplantae > Streptophyta > Magnoliopsida > Alismatales > Hydrocharitaceae > Ottelia > Ottelia alismoides. Next base: position 437,144 of record JAZKJV010009646.1, on the reverse strand, counting down.
TTAGAAAACGCAGTAATATCATTATCACACGCGGACTGGACATCACATTCTACCTGCTCCTTCTTCTTGAAATTATTGGGGTTGGCTTCGACCTGCGCCGGAATGGTAGTGCGAGTGGCGGTCAGGTCATCAAGCCGCTTGGTCATCTCCGCTAGTCCTTGGACAAGCTGGGCTAGACACTCCATGGTGGGATTAGCTGAGGGTACATCAGAAGATGCAGCGTGCAGACCACGCTGTTGTTGGTTAGATGGGTGGGGAGGCTGCTGATGGTGTTGCTGTGGTGGAGCAGGAAGTTGAAGTTGTTGGTAGGACGGAGAGGGATACTGCTGGTATGATTGAGGCTGAGCAGCCGCGTATTGGTGATACGGCTGTGGATGGCGATACTGTGGCTGCTGCTGATACGGGAAGTTCTGCCTCCATTGATGTGCGAACTGAGGAGGCTGTTGGTGCTGCTGAGAGGGGTGCCCAAAACGACCACCCTGAGGTTGGTGGTACTGCCGGTTGGCAAATGGCTGACCCTGGAGTTGTCCCTGAGGACGGGTCGGCTGTGCATCATTAGTCCAAACCCCATTAACTTCCTGGACCAGGGGTGGTGGCGGGAACACTGAATCGGTGTCTGAGATAAACTCTGGTTGGTACACAACCATCTGCTGTTGCGGCTGGCTCTGATCAGGTGCCTGCACGTAGTACACGTGCTGAACTGTCGGTGGTTGCTGGCTTGGCTGAGGCTGGTGTAGCGGTGGTTGCTCGTCTTTTCTCTCAGCTGGAGCTTCGAGCGGTGCTGCCGACTGAACGGAATTGATGGTACCTACCAGCAGTTCTAGCTGCTTGGTGATGTGATCCAGTTTGTCCAAACTCTGGGTCCTCTTCTCGATCACAGCGAGTTTCTCAAGGTCCTGTGATCGCTTCTCGATTATGTCGACCTTAGAGAGATGGCCCCCGATGATGTTGAGGTTAGAGCTCTCATCTCTCTCTGCTTCTTTTGATGCAGCCATGTGAACTTGTTTCTGAAGGATCTGGGGCTGCTTTTGGTATGCCTTGGATGAAGAGAGGGCGGCCTCTCCTTCGGCCATTTCTTTGAAAATTTGCCATACAACGTCTTCATCCTTGTTGAAGTGGGAGCCCCCACATGCTGCGTCTACGAGCCTTTGACTTTCAATGTTCAGTCCCCCAAAGAAATGCTGGACCAAGCTGGTCTTCGGAATATCATGATGGGGACACTTCTCCTGCAGATCAGTGAATCTCTCCCATGCTTCATGTATCGACTCATGGGGTCCTTGGGAGAAGTTACTGATACGGGCCCGCATCTGGTTGAGTCGACCCAGAGGGTAATACTTGTGCAAGAAGGCGGACTTCAACTCCTCCCAGGTCGTCACGACCTTCCCCATGTGATTGACCCAATAAAGGGCCTTATCCTGTAGACTGAAGGGGAAAGCCGTCATCTTGACAATGTCCAGGGGGACATTCGGGTAGTGGGTGGTGCGGCAAATGCGGGAGAATTGCTGCAGGTGAATGTATGGCTCTTCATTGGTGTTGCCATGGAATGCAGGGAGAAGGGCTATAAATTGGGGTTTCAGCTCGAAGTGAGCGTGTACCGGTGGGATGAGAATCCACTCGGTCATCTGGCTGTCTCCTGGATTGTATGTTTCTTTGAGTGTTGGCTTCGGCTGTGGTTGGAATTCAGGATCATCATTGGGGTCGTCACCACCTCCTCCACCTCCATCTCCTCCTCCCCTGCCTCCTCTGCCTCGGCCTCCTCCTCCGTCGTTACGGTTTATCACATCATTCAACATGTCCTGGAAAGCCGTCTGCGTAAGGGCCTGCTCAGTCAGCTGCTGCTGTATTGCCTGGATGGATGCCAGCAACTGTGCATTGACTTGGTTCTGATCTGGCATCTGTCCCTCTGGTGTGGGTGGCTGCTGACCCTTGCCCTTTCCTCCTGGCGCCATGTCAGGGTCTGAATCGGACGAAATGAACTCTGGAGTAGTCTCCAGGGCTCACACTGTCTTCTATCTGCATAATGAGACGGTCCGAATCAGATCACTTGCCATAAATACTCAGCTGTCGTGATGAGGCTGGAGTTCAAGTCAACCCCAGCGTGTTGTGAATGGAAAAATGATGTAGACTGTAATCGACTCCCATTCACAACGGCGGTAGTGGGACAAAAGTGATCCCAGTTTATTGGGTGGCCAAGCGAAAGGTAGAAAACGAGGAGTCTAGAGTCCGATCCGCAAAGTCCGGGTCAGTTCTCGGGAGTCGCCTCGAAATTATTGGCGAAGGTGAGTCTATGGAATCGATGTAGGTGTCGGCATGGTCCCGACGAAACCATCCATGGATCAACTTCACGGAGCACAAGACAATATCGGATTTTGGAAGAACGATACGATGGTCAACGAGGAACAAAAAGGAGTGTAAAACAGTAGAAAGGCTCGGTTGAGCGGGGTGGTCAAAGGAAGACATAACAGAATTGGCGCAAAGGCGCGGGACTTTGATCTTTGAACCTTAATCTAGATCCATACAAACACAAGGCAAAATCGGGTTCACCAACTCACGCCATGTGAAGCCGTGAAAGCTCGGCTATTTATTATCTTTTCATTTTTAGAGTTGTGATTCTCAGGCATATCTTATAACAAGTCCTTAGTACGCTACCCTATAGGAGAGAGAGTACTGCCGGAAGAGTATCCCGTACTTGTCCTCCTCGTGTGTAACCTGTAGTCTGTACTTTCTGGAGTCCTTGTAACCCTTCCTGGATCCCTACTCAGCCAAAGAAAAGAGAGAGGAAGCCGATAGGCGAAACCAATACTTCGGTTCTCGCTCGCAACGGAATCACCCGTGAGCGTGCAAGAACCTACTCGGACGCAGGACGATGAGACAGACACCCCCGTGAAGGCGTGGCCTATGCTCAATACTTCGGACAGGGTCGATGCTCTCACAACAGAGAGTCACCATTGGTGACCAAGTCCTACTCGCCTACGTACGATAGAAGCGCCATTACTTCGGAAATCCAGGCGATACACAAGGCAGTTGCAGACTGGGTTTTGGGCTCTAATCCTTAGGGGTCGCACTCGCTCAAGGGAGTAGGGTTTTGGTCCCCCTCCAAAGTACCTGAAAACAATGAGGGCTTTATGAACCCGGTACAAGGATAGTCCATTACAGATTTTAATTAAGGTCAAAGTTTATTTAGCAGTCCCCTTGTTTTAATTTTTTGGGTTTTCACTTTTTTTGGATCTGTTTTCATACCAGCGCCTAACGTTTTTGTAGATTTTCATTTAAGTCCTAGGTGCTCAAAATCAGAGGGAGATAGCGGAAAAGCCATGCAAGTGGTTCGATGATGGAAATCTCACCATTGAACCGAATGATGCATGCTGAGTTAGAAGACTTACAGTGCATCCCAGCTCTCTCCATGTGGTATGCAAAACAGAATTTTTAAACCTATCTACATGGCGGTGTGCATTCGTCAAAATCGCCCTAAACATTAGCTGCTATTAACGTGAAGAACCATAAGCTTGGTCATTCATCTTTAACCTAAGGGTCCGGTCTTGGCTCACCCCTCCTCTTCTCGACACACTCGAGTTTAGGAGTAGCGCTTGATGGGGCTCGCTCACGGCACGTGGGTTAAGAGATAAATGACTTAGCTGTTTAAGTTTGACTAGATCCATACGAAGTAGACTATAGGAGCATGCATTCTTATTAATGTTTGGACCTAGCTACCGAGTCAAGCAACCTATATCTAGGGGCTCCACGCACACACAAAACAAAGTAAAATAAAGGCGAAAAGCACAAAACAGCGGAAAACAAAGGAAAGAAGGCGGTAGAAATCACGGAAAACAACGATGAGGCCCCCAGGTGAACAGACACCCGGGCACTGGACCTCATTGTGAAGAGTAGAGTCCGGTTAATTATTACATGCCAAAATTGTCTCTCTCTCACCAAAAATTACAAAGATAATCCTAAGTGTTCTAAGCCTATCTAATCCACATCTCCTTGCTTCCTTGATACTCTCTCCTGATGGTCATGCGAAGGGAAGACCATCCTCCTCCAAGCTTGGCTGCATTGGCCTCCTAAGAAGCCATCCTTGCGTGGCGGACCCTCGCATCAAAGTCACAAAAAGAGTGTATTAGAATAGCTTGAATCAATCAATCATAGAGCACATAAAGATAATCACAAGAAATGGAGCAATGAAGCATAGTGATTAATGGCAATAAAATAGCTGCTCACAAAACATCATCAATTATGAATCAAAAATGCACACAAGAATGACAAAAATAACGTAGGCTATGCTCATTGCTCCCCGGCAACGGCGCCATTTGATGAAATGAGATTTATCAAGGGTCGTGTTAATCCACAAGGCGGATCAACAGTCGATGCGGTGACCGCTCAATAATCCTCAAATCAATCAACAATTAACCCACAAAGCAAGAATGTATCAATTAAGTCCAAAAATAAATGTGAATTAATTTTTATTACTCTACAACAAAATGTATAGCGACAAGCATGTAGAGGTCGAACCACAGAGAGCAATACAAAATGCGTAGCCTAGATGTATCACCAAGTCATCCATGTGTGAAGCTTGTTTTTATGTGGGTTTTGGGTTTTTGTAATTTTTTTTTATATTTTTGTTTTTATAATTTTTATTTTGATTTTATATTTTATACTTTTTTTTATTTTCTTTTCTTTTTATATTATTAATTATATAAATCTATATACTATATATATATAAAGAGATATATATATATATAAGAAGAGAGAGAGAAGTAATGTAGAATACATATATATATTTATAAACATAAAAACTTAATATATAGACTTATATTTTTAATCTTCTTTTTTTTTATATATATATATATATTTTTATATTTCTAATTTTTATGTATTTTTCAATTCAAAAATGTCCACAATATAGGACTAAATGAATAGCCGTATATAATTTGGGTTTTAAAAATATCAAATAATACCCAAAATTGCCCAAATTAATTTTCACATATTAATAATAATATATAGATAATTATAAAAGAAAGAAATGTATTTTTAGGGTTTTTTAAAGAGTTTTTCTAATTTTTATGTTGCTTTTGGGATTTTATGATTTTTTTAATTTTCTTTTTCATATTTTTAGGGTTTTTCATTTTTTGGACTCACTATATATATAAATATATCATATATAATTTTTTTGGAATTTTTCGAAAACATTTTATAATTTTTTTGTATTTTATAGCTTAGACAGTACAAAAATGGCCTCTTTTTCATTTTTAATAATTAGGAAAAATGCAAAAAATGCAAACTAAAATATGTGCGTGAACAAGCAGGGCATGGAGCATCTACCCTAATTTTTGTGAATTTTTAGAAGCCTAATAGGTATTTTTAATAAATAGATAAAGACACAAAAAGTAATTAAGCCTGGCAGGGGCATTTTTGCAATTAAAATAACATCCAGGGGCACAGGTGCAAAAATACCAAAACATTATAACGTGTTTTTGAATTTTAAGGACTAAAACTAATTAACTAGACCCGCCAGGGCCCCCTTGCAATTTAACCATCACGCGGGACAGCACGTGATCCGCACTCACAGGGACCTAAACGCAATTACAGAAAATATAGGGTCCTTGTTGCAATTTTTCACAAAAATAATACACTGAATATTTTATTTAAGGGACTAAACATAAATATGTAAATCTACAGGGGGTCATGTGCAATTTTACCACCTCACGTGGGACAACACGTGAGGTGACGTGGACTGGACCCAAGTGTAATATGCAAGAACTACAGGGGGTCATAAGCAAAATATCCACATTATTTACAACGTTATATTTTATTTACACTATTAAATATGAAATATACAAAAATGCAGGGGCTGGATATGCAAATTACCCCTAAAGTGCGCGCTGGCGAACGGTTGGGATTTCTTCACTTGCCACGTGTCGCTCATCCAACGGCTGGTACCGCTTCGCCGATGAACGCTTGAGATTAGATCACTTGAGGTGATCTGACGGTCGCTACGGAGCTCCATCCAACGGCTCTGGTTCAATCTGGGACCTTCGTCTTCATCCAACGGCGGAGGGGGCATCTGGAAGAACAGGGAAGAACCCTCGCCTGAGCGAGCTTCTCCGGGCTGGATCTCGAACCTCCGCCGTCCATCACTGCTCCACGGTGTCCCAAAAGCTTCCTGGAAGGTTCCTCTGTCGTCCGGAGGTGTTGGATTGACCAGAGATACACTGGAGCACCCTCGCGAGGTCGGAGAAGAAGTGGGGCTCCAGGTACCTCCGGCGTGACTTGATTTCGCCTCAGGGCGCTTATTTGCGCACCAGACCTGCACAGGAAGATAGCATGGCTCGAGGGGGTGCTCCTCGACCAAAAAGGTTGAAGCTGTGCAGCAAAATGAGGTGGAACGGAGGAGCTCCGACGAAGGGCGGAGGAGGAGCTCCGATTCGCCAAGACCTGGGGTCTTGGGTTGAACAAGTGTGTGCATTTGATGGAGAACTCGAAGGGGATGGAGATGAGGCGGTTTAGGCGGTCGGAGACGGATAGGATCACAGTGGGGAAGTCGCCGGAGCTCAGCTCCGGCGAACTTCGAGTTTCGGATTTTGGCCTAAGCTAATCATCTAAATGCTAACCTAAGGACTGGAATTAAAAGCTAACACTAAAACCTAACTACTGAGCAAGAAAGAACAGCTCTTATACCTGGGGGCCTCCAGGGAGCAGGGTGGTCGCCGGAGCACCACCGCGACAAAACTTCTCCGACCTCCGGCCAAGTCGAGGTGCTGGGCGACTCCTCCTGTCACGAGGAACACACCAGGAGCAAGAACAAGGCTTTTTGGTGGAGTGAAAATGGCCAACTTTGGCCGGGAAGTCGGAGGTTTTTATTTATAGACATTCCGAGGGACCCCCAATGACCGGCGTTTATTGATTAAACCAATGAGTATCAGATTGATCTAGGATCTTGGCGGGCATCATGGATGATCAGAGGACAAATCTTGTGAAGGAAGCGAGTGCGATGGTTCACTGAGCCAGGCGGGAAAAATGGCGGAAATCGGGGAAAAGACAGGTCGCGTGAAGTCAGACGCCTGGAGGTCCAGTTGACCTGCGGTCAACAGGCGCGACGCGCCCATTGGTCCACCTCAGCTGCTACACGCCAAAATAGGGAATATTTCGCGAAATTGAATTATTTGGCATAGTAAATGATTTTATTATTTTTTTCCTATAAAATAAAAAATGTGTATTATTTCATGTAGTATTTATTTATGATTTTTATTTATTTTTTTTTGGATTATTTTATTATGGTTTTATTAAAATAATGTGTATATGTATGTATTTTATATATATTTTTGTATATTTTATTTTTAATTTGTTTATCTTATTTTATTATTTTATTTTCTTATTTTATGAATTTATAACTTATTTTTATGAGTATAAGGGTATTTTTGTTTGATTTTTATGTATTCATTTAAATTTTCAAATAAATATGTATATGTATAAGTAAGTATACTTATAGGTATTTTACCTATAGATTATATACATCTTATTTATTTAGTGAGTTTTCTTTATTTTTCTTTTAGATTTGTATTTTTAATATGTGTTATGTGATATTTACAACATTATAACAAATGTGGATGAATAAAGAATAAAGGAATAAAATCCCCTTTTACATATAAGTGGTATAGGTATTTTGTCTATGTGGTACATAGACTTATTTTATTTTACAAATTATTTTTGGTTTTCTTTTAATGTCCATATGTATAAGTATTATATACATTATTCACAAGATTCTAAAAATATGAATTTGTAAGAATAATAACTATTGAATAAAATGAATATTTTAACCGGGTACTATATACAATGAGGGTCAAAAACCTAACTTCCACCGATGGATTCTAAAAATTATGAAACTATTTTTATAAAAGAGTTCATGAAATGCTATGTACAATTAAAGGTGAGTTTGGGTGATTTGGAGTTTTTATTTGCAAGATATGGGTTTGGGAAGTTGAGATTTTTGCTTTTTATTCTGGGTATAAAATGTACACTGAGTATTATTTTTGTACAAACTCACTTTTGTATTTTTATTTACATTATTATCTACAACTTTCATGTACAAAGTTTCTTTATTTGATGAATAAATAATTATGCATAAAATAGGTGTCAAAAATGCATAAAGGAATGAATAAATAAATGAGGTATTTATTGTATATCAGCCCTTATCTCCCCCTACTTTATTCCTTGTCGACCAATACCATGCTGGCCTTGGTCTCGGGGTTAAGGTCATAAAATATTTGCAATATTTTATTCCTTTTTCTTTTCTTCTCTTTATTCTATAATTTTGGCATTAAAAACCTTATTTAATGTACAATTAATGCAATGAATAATGAATGTTATTATGTACAAATTGATGTTATTTTCATGCATTTGCCGGGGTTTTTGAGGCCAAAATGATAGAATAAAGGTGATGAAATGGAGATTCATCACCAGTCCTCGACCTCAAGGAATTTTTTCATCTCATTATTACTATCTAAATATTCCATTAGAGGCATCTCAACCTTGATATATTCCTTGCAAACTCTTTCTATCTCAGCAAAGTCTTTTTGTTTTTTTTTATTTTTCTTTTTCCAACTGTTAGAGCATGGGGGAAAGGGATTATTTTGATAGACACATCAAATCAGAAATTTGAAATTATTTATTCCACTTAGAATAACAAACTTAGTTGTTATTGACATTACTATGTATAAGACTCGAACAAAAATGAAATTCAGAATGCCGTAATAAAAAACTGGTGATCTAATGAATGTTGTGGATCAAGATCCTCAACTCCTGGCGACTGACTGGACTCATACTCTGACATGATGATGCTCCTCATGCTCTTCTTGGATTTTGGTGGCTCTAAATACTCATTTTGTTGTTGACGATACTGAGGATGATGATGTTCCTCCTCCTCCTTCGAGCTCTCCTTTGGTCGAAACTTGGAACTCTCCTCCTTCTCCCGTGCCTGGTCAGGTACTCACACAGTCTTTCTGCTCCTGAGAGATATATTATCCTATGAAATGATATCGTGTCTAGAATTAGAGTAATCTAAATATCATACCTTATCTTCGACTATGTGTGTGTTGGTTCAGGTTGTTGGGATTTACATGAACTTGGGCGGGAATAGAGGTCTTTGGTGCTAATATTTCATCCTGTCAATGAGAGAGGTCATAGAAATCCACTTTCATGTCATATTGCTCATAAATAAGTCTAAAGATCTCATCCAAAATGCATTGTAACTAGGAGGAAGCAACCACCCCTGGTTCTGATGACTGAAGGGTGGGTTTCTGTTGGGTAGGTGAGAATACTAGATGGAACCTTGCTGGCTCAACTGACAGTACTGTTGTGGTTGGTAATTCTGCTACCTCTGCTAGATCTGGGGCTGGTTGGGACGCATCTTCTTGGGGTACTGCTGAAACTAGCGAGACAAGAGTATGCACAATGCATCTGATATGGTCCAGTCTCATGCTTCTGTATCCAGACATTGCTACCGTCATGGAAATTGGAGTAGTATTTGAACCCTAGATGGTTCTTCCGGCCTAGTTTGTAAGCGACGGTGCCATGTTATATAATAGCCCTTTTACCTCATACACAAGATGTGAGTCTACTACAACTGTCTTAGAAGATAGTGTGCTACTTTGGTTCTGGTACCGGTGACCCAGAGTGTTTTTGGTCCAACTGATCTGCAACTCTCCATATGGCTGCTCGTGAACATGATGCACATGGTATACTAGGGTGGGTGGTACTAAGGGTTTAGAGATATGAAGGTTACCCACCTTCTCTGCTATCTCACTCACCTGTTGAGGAAGTTTCTTGAGACTCTCCAATTCTGTCAACTTGTGCAGATCCCATACCTTCTTCTCGATCCGATCAACTTTGGTGAGCTTCTCATAGAATATTCCCAAATCATGAAATGTATCTTTGTTAGATCGATTCTATCCACCTCTTTGTGTAGATATGATGGTGGTGGCTTCTAACAGGCACAAGAATCGATCTGTCTACGGCTGCTTTCTACCATCTCCTTGAAAACCATCTAAACGAATTCGAGATCTCTCTTCAAATAGTTACTCCACATGCCGCATTCACTAGGCATTGCACATAAAGGGTAAGTCCACCAAAGAAACTATATACTAGCCTGGTCGGGGGACAACTCGTGGTAAGGTCATCTCTATAGCGTATCCTTGGACATCCCCAAGCTTTGTGAAATGCCTTATGAGATAATTGGGTGAATTTCATGATATGAGATCTCATCTGATTAGTTCTTCGTAGTGGATAGAACTTTTTTAAGAACATGTCTTCCAGTGTATCCCATGTGGTCACCTCCCTTCCTATGCATGACAACTTTTACTGGGCCTTATCTACTAAGGCATGGGTAAAGGCCCCGTAATTTGATATAGTCTTGAGTTATCCTATGATGATTCAAATTCTAGAAGACCAGCTCAAACTCTCGTAGAAAGGTGAATGGTTCTTCTGTAGGATTGCCATAGAATTTGGGTAATAGTGAAAGAAAAAGAGGCTTTAAATCAAACTTCTCTTCAATAACCAGGAGTCGGATCCAATTAATGACTTGAACCACCCCCATATTATAAGCATCCCACATTGAACCACCCCCATATTATAAGCATCCCACGTTGTTTGAACTTGTGCTCCCACATTTTGTCCTCCACTAGCTCGCATCTGTCCTATTTGGGCTTGTAGTCTCTCATTTCTCTACCCGAATTCTGTCAATCTAGCTGGGACGGTGCGAAGCGGTCAGAAATGCTCGTCCTAGCAGCATAGTTAACGATGCAGTCGAGTCTCTAACCTTGTAAAGGACCGCGACTCAGTACATCATCTCTACTATTATCTTCTCTCTTTGGAGGCATCCCTTCTTTGTCTTCTTCTCTGTGATTGAAAATAGATTTGTGTAAGTCCTCATGAAAGCATAAGAAGATCTAGAAACACTGAGGAGAGGATCAACTTAAGTATGAGAAGAAATAGAGGATTGGTATGGTCTAACCAAATCCTAGAATTGATTGATTTGAATAGGATCCAAGAAGAGAGTCATCTTAGTTCTTAGTAGGAGTCATTATGGACCCAGAAAGATGTGAGGTTTGGAAAGTTCAATGAGAAGTTCTCAAGTTCCGAGCAAAAATCTTATCAACTCTCCATCTTTGATGTCAAGAGATACAAATATGAGCAAGAAATCAAGTCAAGAGTGATGTGGAATGGTGTGAAGATCATGATTTTTGAACACATACAATCTAATACACAAAGAAAACTCCGGGTTCACCAACTTCACACATCACGAAGGTCCGACCGATTATCTTTTTAGTTTTAATTTGGTGATAAAACAATCTTTTCGTCGGTTATACACAAGTGTATCGTTGTGACACCTAGATATGGTTTTATTATACCTCCATCAAAGGAGTGATCTATCCAGACTACCGGGTTATATCATACCCCTAAAGAAAATAATAGATCGGCACACCCAAATGTCTACTATGGTCAGAGGTGAGCGCTTGCAGCTTCCAAACCCGCGAAAGTTGGATCTGGATAATTAAGGTGTTGGCATAGGGCTTTGTGCTCTAACCTTAAGGCTATATCCTCACTCATTCATAGTATGGAGGTAAGTACATATGTATAAGGATCATGGTTACTTTCCCAATAATGAATTCAATTTTTATTCCAATTTTTTTAATTAATATTATTTAGCAGTCTTGATTTTAGTTTCGATTATAACTTTCTTTGAAATCCACGATCAAGCACAACGTCTACCGAGTAGCTCCAATTTTCTTTTAACCCTAAGTGAGAAAACACAGAGGAATGAATTGGAAAAGTCAATGTGTGTCGATAACTCTAAGAAGTTTGAGGTGTAGATGGTATCGAATCCATGGTGGAGCTATCTGGTATGGTTATAGTGGTGATTCTTGTCCAATAGAGACCTACAAGAAGAAAGTGTCTCAAGCGCCGAGTATTGGCCTAGGAGTTGAGGTATGGAAGAAATCGGGGGATGGTGCTCCTGGTCGAGGATGGAGGAAGAGAAGCTAGTTGGCGAGGGGAGGTCGCATGGAGGTATAAGGGGAGGTGAAGGACCCAAAATGTGGTGGCCTTTATCAGGGGTTTTCGGAGGTGGGTTTCTGGTGTGTTTCTTTACAAGAGCCCCATGTGACGTCTATGATGATCGGGGAGTATGGGACCAGAGTTACTAAGGAATGAAGAACAAGAGAAGAAGAAGAGGAGGAGTATAGAAGAGAATGGGTTCAAGGGGGATTACCTAAAGATAAAGGTATCGCCTGAGAAGAAACAGAGCTACGACTACAGTTTGTAGGTCATCGCTTCGAAAAGGCCGACGATGAGGACCTTCGAAACTCGGCTCCTCCATTAGATAATGGATCAACTACACCACGAATACCCGTCATGGATCACACCTACGAGATGGTCTTCCATCGTCGTTCTCGACGCCCATCCTTCGCTGTTACCTAGGGATGGTTGGAGGCTGATGATGGACTCGAACGTAGAATGGCGGATGGGTTAAATTAGGGAGGGGGGTCGGTGAGGGTTTTGATTAGTGGGTCATTTAGGGTTCCCATCGACCTTTTATGGTGGTTGGGATTAGGTTAATGAATTTAAGGGACACATACAGAGAGAGGAACAATGAGGCTTGGTTGTTGGGTTGTTGGCCGGAGATAGGACGGAGGCCGTTGGGATCACAGAGATGGGAGGAAGGTGTTGAGAGGTAAGGTATGATCTCATGGTTGTTGGATCTGATCAAATCCAACTGCCGGGTTTGAAGGATGTTAGAAAAGAAGGGAAAGGAGAAAATATGCGGGTCATTGGATCTTCATCAGTCTAATGGCTGAATTGTTGTTGGAAAGAAAGGATGCGACATGTGGCTACTCCAGGAATGGCCACTTATCACTCCCACAAATATCAAAAATCAAAAATTAAAGAAAAATTTAAAAAAAACATCGAATAAAAAATTTCCTTCATGAAAGTTGTTCGTCTTAACGAGATCTAGAACTCTTTCGTGAAGAGATCAAAAGCAAAAGAATTCACCTGTGCAAAACACATTTTTGGGTGGTATTTTATGTAAATAAAATACCTAGATTTTTTTGTTTTGTATTTTTTTTTGTTATTTTAATGAAAGAAAAATTCAAAGAAAAATCAAATAAAATAAAGGGATTTTATCGCTTGTGCCCCTCCGAGATATCGTAATATCAGTTATGCCCCTATCTTTTTGGTAATATCAGTTGTGCCCCTCAAAACTTGCTATTTTATCACTTGTGCCCCTCGGGTTAGTGACCGTCCATCTACAGTGCAAACGGACGTTAACTTCGAGGACATAAGCGGAATTATCTTTAAAAAAATGGTTCAGTGGTCATTTGACACCATTTTCCTCATTATCTTCTTCTTCCTCCTCTTCCCCCATCCTCTTCCTCCTCCTCCAACCTCCTACTCCTCCCTCTCCGCCCCCGCCCCTGCCCCACGCCGCCCAGCTCCGCCCCGAGCTTCACGCACCTCCTCCCAACCCGCCGCCTCCGCCCCTGCCCCGCACCGCCCAGCCCAGCACCCTCTCCCCTCCCCGATGCCGCACCTCCTCCCAGCCCGCCACCCCCTCCCCGGCGCCGCCCCTTGCTCCCCCTCCTCCTGGGCCACACTACACCCAGGAACTTGAGCTCCACCACACCTCGACCCCCGACACCAATGGTGTCCTTCACAACCCTCCTCCCCTCCACCTCTCCCCTCCACACCCTCCGTCGCTCCACCAGACCCACCACCCGCACCCTCGCCCTCCCCCATCTTCATCTCCGACGCCCTCCCCTCGGATGACTCCCCTCCGCGGCGCTCACCCTCCTCGGCACCGGCTCCGCGACGGCGGCCCCCTCGAGGGCGTCACCATCTGTGATGGCGGCTGCGACACGGGCAGTCTCTCCATCCCCCTCGCCTCCGAGGGCGCCCTGGTCTCTGCCAGCGACATCTCCGCCGCAATGGTGGATGAGGCCCGCCCTCTCCACCTCCTCCGCCGCTTCCCAGTTCCCCTTCAGCCTGTCCATCTTCATCCCCACGACACGCCTATCCCCCTGCCGGCCTCCTCCCTACGCCCCCTAGCCCCGCCGCCCCAGGTCGCCCCCCTGTCGGCCTCCCCCCACCCCCAGGTCGCCCCTAGACTCGTCGCCCATAGCCCGCCGCCCCAGGTCAGCCCCCAGGGCTTTCAGCATTTAGATAAATTTTTGATTAATTGATTCATGAAAAGTCACCAAAAAATTCAATAAAATTCACCATTTGATCCGTAATGAGTGATATATCCGTGAAAATGCAAAAATTTTAAAGATTCGATGGATGCATGAAGGTGCAAATAAGAGAGAGAAATTATGAAGAGAGGAAGAAGAACAAATGGAGGAGGAAGAAGATGAAGAAGATGTGTGGACAATAATACCCCTCTTAACTGCACCAAGGTTTGAAAAAACCATGGTTAAGTCAACTCATTGACGGTCAATCTGACGGAAGGGCACAAGTGATGACGGAGCAAGTTTTGAGGGGCACAACTAATATTACCAAAAAGATAGGGGCATAACTGATATTGCGATATCTCGGAGGGGCACAAGTGATAAACTCCCTAAAATAAATGAAGAATATTTACACATTAATCTAATTGTTGGTATTTTTATAATGAAGACAATAAAGAAATAAAATAAAAGTCTTATGTATAAAATGTGTATACAAACTCAGAAACATTTATTTTTTTTATATTTTTTGAATTTTGTTTTTTAGGGAATTTATTAAAACACAAGTCAAATAAAATAAATGAAAAAGAATCAAATAAAAAAACTAATTTTGTACATAAAATGATGAATAAAGATAAGTGAATACATACAATAAACAATTCGGTCCCAAAATCCAAGTTTTACATATGAACTCCAATTCTTTGAATTTGATCTTGATTTGTAGATATTTACGTGTGCATTAATTCAAATGTGATTATGGGTTAATAGAAGACTATATGTGAGAGATATTTGAATTTGTGGCTTTTCAGTCTCAAACTAGGGTTTAGGTTTGTTTCACATATATACAATTTATTATTTTTGTAGGATTTTTCATTGATTAATATTAGTGATATATACATAGTGGATCTATTTTGATGTCAATTGGATTTAATGTGAATTAATTAGAAGTGGGTGAAGTAAGGTGAATATCTACAAGTAAATATTAATGCAATATGAAAATGCTAATTTATGCAAATTATTTACACATACATGAATGCTAATTAGCGAGGAACTAATTTTGATGGTTCAATTAAGGGAAATAATATAAGAAAATTCATGTTTTGTTTATCATTTTTCATTTGCGAATGACTTAACAAGCATGTCGTTGACAATATACAGGTTTAATTTCCATTTAACATAAAAACAAAGGAAATATTTTTTTTTACATTTGTTAAAGAAACATATAAATAAAAGGAAAATTAGGAATTACAAAGAGATCTTATTGATGATTTTTCATCCATTTCCTATGGTGGATGGTGGAAGAAGAATATGAGAATTAATTACTAGCTAATGGAAAGGAAACGAAAATGGAGGAAAAATCACTAACGACTAAAAAGTGTTGGTTTTTAGAAAAATGTTTTCATTTGCTTTGATCTTTTCTTTAAAATAAGTATGTTAGTATTCGTATTTTACAAATAGTCATGCATATAAGATAACTAAGAATTTCATACATAACTCAATACTTGTTATATTTAAATAATGGATTTTTACCTCAGGAACCCTATAAACTTGGTAAATGACCTCTACGACCTTTGAAACACTGTAATCCTCCCTTGACCCCGTAAACTTGCCCCGTCTTACCCCACATACCCTACAGTTAGTTTTAACTTTATTTGAGTAAATTTCTCAGGTTAGTCTCGAGTTTATCTAACCAATGAAGATCCAACGGTGGATATTCCACATCCATGTTCTTTCCAAGGGGAGGAAGAGGTGGAGTGGGCGGAGAGGCAGATGTCCAAGAGGGGTGTAGGCAGAGGTCCTGGAGGTGGTGTAGACGGCCTGAAGGAGGTTGGCGAGGGGAGGGGCGAAGATCGGGGAGGTGGGTGGCAACCTGAATGAGGTTGGGGAGGGGAGGAGGCAGAGCTCTGGGAGGTGGGCGGTGGCTTGGAGGAGGTTGGGGAGGGGAGGATGCAAAGATTGGGGTGGTAGGCGACAGCCTGGAGGAGGTTGGGGAGGGGAGGAAGTGGATGTTGGGAAGGAGGGCGACAACTTGGAGGAGGTTGGGGAGGGGAGCGGAGGGCGATGAGGTGGGCGACAACTTGGAGGAGGTGGAGGTTGGGGTGGTGGGTGGTAGCCTGGAGGAGGTTGGGGAGGGGAGGAGGCGGAGGTCAGAGAAGTGGGCGGTGGCCTGGAGGAGGTTGGAGAGGAGAGGAGGCAGAGGTTGGGGAGGTGGGTGGCAGCCTGGAGGAGGTTGGGGAGGGGAGGAGGCGGAGGCTAGGGAGGTGGGAGGCGACCCATAATAGGTTGGGGAGGGGAGGAGGCCAGGGAGGTGGGCTATGGCCTGGAGGAGGTTGGGGAGGGGAGGAGGCGGAGGCCAGGGTGGTGGGCCACGACTTGGAGGAGGTGCAAGTCGATAACGACGTAAGGGAGGACTGGTAGGTCGAGGGAGACGTGGTGGAGATCGGCAGTGGCGTAGGGGAGGACTGGGAGGTCGAGGACAACGCGTGGGAGGTGGAGGGGAAATAAAATATAGGGAGGAAGGTTAGGGAAAAAGAGGGATGGCATTATTATAAATTTTCTAAATAAAGAGGGTAATATACAACACTTTTTAACGGAATCCAGTAAGTTTTAACGGGTAAATGGATGGAACTTAACCATAGGGTCTGTGGGATAAGGGTTAGCAAGTTTATGGGGTCGAGGGGGGAATTACGATGTTTCAAAGGTTGTAGAGGTCTTTTACAAAGTTTATATGGTTCTGGGGGTAAAAGTTCCTTTAAATAAATTTCGAGCTACAAAATTCGATTTTCCAAATATTGAAATGTGACTTTGGTTCCATTTTGATAATTCTAAGTGGCAAATTAAGAACTCACCATCATTTCATTTTGTCTCTCTCCCTCACCATTTTTTAATCACTCTTTATATTTTTATTTTCCCTCTTTTATTTTTATCTCATATTCAACTATATATCTCGTTACTTAACTAAATATGATTATCAACTTAATAGATGGATTTAACCATATTCACTGTAAAATTACATCAAAAAAACTAAAATTATTATACGAAAAAAATGATCGGTAAAACCCCGACATCACACATCTACTTTAAAGTTTAAATCATATATATATATATATAGTGTTTCGAAATTTTAGAAGATTTGATATATTCACCAATAAACACATCGCCTAAAGAAGTATATAAAAAAATACTAAAATTATTTGACCATAACAACTCTATTGGAAGTCCAACCTCACGGATCTACTTTAAAACGTCTAAACTATCGGTGTCTAACTTTTAGAATTTGGTGGTTATAAAATATTATAAAGGATATATAACATATATGTCTATAACTTATAAAAGTTTCATAATTATCGATTCACTTTTATGACAAAAGTCCATAAGATGGGATTACTAAAAATAATCGTGTATATATATATATATATTCAAATAACCATCTATTTAACAGAAATGTATTTCATTTTAAATATTGATATACCTTTATTTTGGTATATAGGCAGCTTTACCCAAGCCTCCATCCTCCACAAAAGAATATCAACGCACCCTAACCATCCATCATCAACCACATATAATGAATAATAATAAGGGTAAAATGAGACTGTCCGCTCTATTTTTCATATTTTTTACTTTTTAAAATAAAATAGCTAAAAATCATCACTATATCTCTATATTATGCCATTCAAATTCGTGTGAAACAAAGACTCCTACGACCTCCATCCAGACATGATCGACTTCAAAAATTCTGCAACCGTTAAAAAATGATTGTTCAAGTAGAAGTCGTAGAAGTCTATTTTTCACATGAAACTTGAAATAACATAATATACGGAGATAACAATGAAAATCTACAGATTTATTTAAAAAAATAAAAAAATAGGCCGAGAGCAAAATTAGCTCCCAAAGAGGCGCAGCCTCATTTTCCCCTAATAATAATATCAATTAACGAGATCCAGCAATCGAGATTATAGGCCTTCTGGAAGGCTCGCTGTATATATATCTCATACCAACTCGTCCCCCTCTCCGCGTGTGCACCCGTCTATCTAGCAGACATAGGTTGCTGCTCTCCCCTTTGTTCTTCCTTTGCCCCCCAAGGGAAAGCAGAGGAGAGAATCCCACGCTCGGCTCTCGAGAGCGATCCGAGAGGCCCGCAACCGTGGATTTCGCCGGAGATTTGATGGTTCTCCTATCCCCAGAGGTGCCGGGATGAAGATGGTGAGGCCATGCTGGAGGCCTTCGGGCGACAAGGACGGCGGAGGGGGTTCCTCCAGGAAGGGAGGGAGGGTCGATGGCCTCATGTGGTACAAGGATTTGGGTCACCACGTTGCCGGGGACTTCTCCATGGCCGTCGTCCAGGCCAACAATCTCCTCGAGGACCAGAGCCAGATCGAGAGCGGTTCCATGGGCCTCGGTGATTCCGGCCCCTGCGGCACCTTCGTCGGCCTCTACGACGGCCACGGCGGCCCCGAGACCGCCCGCTTCGTCGCCGATCACCTCTTCGCCCACCTTAAGAGTGAGGGATCCGCCCCGCTTCTTGCTTTCTCTTCCGAATTCTGTTTTGCGTTGGAAATGATTGCTTTTAATCTGTTTTTATTTTGGCAAACAACAAAAAAGATCTGTTTTTGTTCCCGCTGATTTATCCGTAGACAACAATTATGAATGTAGGGTCCTTTGGTTGATTTTTCCTTCTATTTTTTTGATTTTTTTCTGTAGGATGTTTACTTAAGAAGGCGCCGGGTTTTCTTTCCCCCTTCACGGCCTATCAGCCGCTAGACGCTATATGCGATTCTTCACCTAGAATATCAAACCTAGTCCCATGGACTTTGAGACAAAGCTATTAATTAATTATTAGTTGTAGGATAATTTTATCTTTAGAAAGTCAATGTTTGATAGACAGAAGCTTATTCCTGGGTGACCACGTCGACTCATGTGGCCATGCATTTTCTTTAAAAATACCAATAGCATACGGTTTTAATTTTTTGACAGTCCAAATATTATAATTTATGCACTTCTAATTTCAAACGCTCTACAGGCATATATTTAGAATTTTAGACGTCCAATAGCAATCTTTAACCTTTGTTCGACATATAACACGTTTAAGTCAAATACTGGTTCTAACTTGATATTGCTTATTCATATATTATAATTTCTCAACTGCTTTGCAAATAAGATAGCACGTTTAAGGTAATTTGTTTTTGTGCAGCGTATACTTCAGAACAACGTGGAATGTCTGTTGATGCTATATGCAAAGCTTTCTCTGCCACCGAAGAAGGATTTATCTCACTGGTTAGGAAACTTTGGCAAACTAAGCCCCAGATTGCTGCTGTTGGTGCATGCTGTTTGGTTGGGATCATATGTGGGGGATTGCTATATATTGCTAATGCCGGTGATTCACGTGCCGTGCTTGGGTCATCAAGCAAAAGTTCTAAAGATATAAGTGCACAGCAATTGTCAGCAGAGCATAATGCAAGTATTCAGTCAGTGAGGGAGGAGCTACAATCTCTACATCCTGATGATCCTCAAATTGTTGTCCCGAAACACAATGTGTGGCGAGTAAAAGGCCTTATTCAGGTTTGTTATGCTTGCATGTGTATATTAATAGTCTCGGTAAAACATGTTATGACTTTCATTCGTGTTTTTTTCCTTCTATTGTTTACGTTTCTTTTACCTGCATAACAATGCAAAATTTTTACAGATTTTTGAGGGAACTACCTTCTCCATGTCAGGTCTGCACCCTTCATGCTTATAAATCTTCATGACCATTGTAACAAAATATCCTATATCCTTTATTTGGGAGGCGGAGTTGTGTGCTCTTTTCCGATTTTTTTAATGCATCTCTCGTGTCATCTATTTATCTTGCTTCTTGTCAGATCAAGTTAAGTATTAGTAGGTTTCAACAAAATTTTAACCGTTGTTCTTCTAATGTGTTATATTTTAATGCAGTAGAAGCTAGTAAATGCCTTTTTGTCATGCCCTGGCCCATCGTTGGTGATGCCACAATAAAGTAATGCTGTAACTTGATATGGTATGAAGGGTGGTCATTGAGTCGTGTCTTTGTCCTGATACCTCTTAACAAAACTGGGAACTGTCATGTGACAATTACCTAATTAGTGTTCAGCTGGCAACGTTGCATCAGGTTACTACCATTTTGGATCCAAAAGTATTTTCTTCACTGTCTTAAATAAGTCATCCATCTTGCGTACAAAGATGAGAATGTTTACAAGTCGACTTGTTGTTGCTTCTTTTTTTAAACTCATATTTTACTCTTATAGAGGCTATGAGAGAGCGAGCCTCATTATTCACTTCTTGGTGCTGTAAATTGGTTTCATCTACTATCTTTTCTTCATCTAACTTCGTATTATTGAGCAATTGCATTGCTCATTCAGTTAATAGGATACATATGTAAAACATGAATCTGCTTTTTGTTGATTATTCTATTTAGGTTTCCAGATCAATAGGTGATGCATATTTGAAGAATGCTGAGTTTAATAAAGAGCCTCTAATTTCAAAGTTTCGCCTGCCAAAGCCCTTCGACAAACCGATACTCAGTGCTGAGCCATCTATAGTAACACACAAGCTATGTTTGCAAGATCAGTTTGTAATATTTGCTTCCGATGGCTTGTGGGAGCAAATGAGCAACCAAGAGGCAGTGGACATTGTTTGCAATAACCCACGCAATGTGAGCCAACATTTCATATTTCTCATTTCCTTTTGTTATTATGCCTTCCTATATTTTCTGGACAACTGAGTTTTTGACATACTCGCAATTTGCTTGAATTTTAAAATTGGGTGGCTTTATGTCCAGGACATTTGCCAAGTGTTCTTTATGTAGTGATATTCTCTTGCTTGTCTAAGCACTTGCACGAGAAGGTGTTGAATGAGTCATAGTAAGATTTTAGCTCGAGTTCCTATTTGTATGTGGTTTTATCATGTCAAAAGAATGTTACGCTTAAATCATATGTTTGCCACATGAAAAAATGTTTAAGCAACATTGCTGGAGTAATGTTTTTTGAAGCCTTTTGTTTTGTTCTCATGGTGGTGGTGTAGGAGGGATCACATCTGGATGTTTTGATGGCGTAGGAGGAGGCCTGTAGGAGAATAATACATGACTGACTAAAAAATGTGAATTAGTACTCCTGTCTATTCGGATCAAAGCACCAGTACCCTAAATTCTTATAATTTCCTTTTTGCTTTCATTCCATGTTTATGTACCCCTATTTTAACCTCTATATACTTATAAAAATTTAGGTAGAGTATCAATGAAAGTATTTTCTTTTAATTCTTTCTACGTGGTAGTATAGCAATAATCCTATTGGTAGTAGTTGTCTACAGTCATAGCCTTGCAGTGGTCACCACTCAATGTTGTCAACTGTCGTAGCAACTACATTGAGGTACCAGTCGCCACTAGGGCACCTCAGGCTCTTCCACGACATCCTCGTAGCTCCATCTTGAATGACTTCTATGGTGCGTGACAATTTGTACATCTAACGCTACTATTGTAGGAAACTGTTTGCATCTTCTCTGGCGCTCATCTTCTCGAGTGTAACAATTTTTGTTATGATTTAGGCTAGTTTAAATCTAGATTTGCTTGTGTTTGTATTTCCATCATATAGAAGATGCTTGCGGACTCATCTGGAAATGTAGGGACTAATACGACTTAGCCGACAACAAATACATGTAGCATGAAGAACATGCTCTTTGATTAGATTGTCAAGTTGGACAACACCAACTATATATGATAGTTGTGGATTGTCTTGATGTCGGTGAGTGGAAAAGAAAAGCCACATCTTCTTTTGGAGCTAAAATTTCATATAAAGAATGATAAGTACACCACCCTAGAATGAAGACAACATCATGATAAACGTGTGTCTAAGTGGTGGCATTCCTTGGATCGCAGATAAGGTGATCAACTACAACACAACCTATGAGACATGGAATAATAAAAAGGGATTATATAATATGGAGAAGAATGTAGGCCATGTGTCCAAACGTACATGAGATGATGCATGTCAATAGGAAGGGAAGCCTCTTGCATAATACTATTTAGAACTGAGGGTGCTGAGAGAAAAGTACAACTCTTTGATGATTATCTACTCTTGTGAACTTAAGTTGACTTGGGAAGTGCTTGTAGTGATAATTTTTTTGGATAGGCTAGGTCCGTCTTACTAGATGGCCATGATCAGATGATGATGTGCACCATATTGCCTACACCTGAGGAGGCATATAAAAGATTAGTTGCCTCAAAGTCTCCCAATAACTTGAGGCACATGGGTACTATACCTCAACCATAGTCATGTGGTTTCTGAATGAGGAAGGAGGATGTGGCACATGAGTACTATACCTCAACCATGATGAATAATGCTAGATTTATTGGTTTCGATAGCCATGCGATTTCTAAATGAGGAAGGAGGATGTGGCACATGAGTACTATACCTCAACCATGATGAATCTAATGCTAGATTTATTGGGTTCAATAGCCTTCTCGACCTACAAATATTAATAAGATTTAGTATAATTTTAGTAGCAGGATAGACCAAATCAAGAAGTCATGCCGGACCAAGCACAACAAGCCACACAATGCTCACATAGTCTTTACTGATGGAGGTGGAATTTAGTATGTTATTCTTTCTTGCTCATGCTTGGATGATATGATCAAGGCTCAGGAATGTGGTATGTATTTGAGTTTGGATAGCTCATTGGATAGTAAATAAGCAGTGTGTGGGGACATATACATGTATGTGTAGTTTTATATGATTTTCTATTTTTTAATTTAAAAGTAAATAAATATCTACAAAAATTTAGTATTGAATTCATGTAATAAAAGTGAAGTTCAAGAAGATTGAAGAAAAGAGACTTTCATGTAGAGTTCAAAACCATTTTTTGAAGGATATGGAAAAAATCCTTAAGCGTATCGCGAAGTGTGAGGATCACATCGTATGCGATCGAGAGTGACTAGTCGCACGAGTTGCTCGGGGCAACGGAAATTAAAAAAAAATTAAAACAATGAAACCACATGATCCAAGAACACTTCTCGGATCGTTTCATCTAAAACCACCATTAGGTATTAAGGTTATCTCTTGAAGCGTGGTTGCGATTGAGTCTTTAAAGGAAGAGACCTCCTGTCTCAAGTCCGATCCAACGGAGGAGACGCTTGTGAGCCCGTTGATGAAACATGTGCTCCTTGCAATCCATGTTGATAATCCAAGCGACGAATCTCCTGATCTCGTTTCATGAGATTTGACATCTTCTTCTCAAGTAAGGCTCATTGAAGGAGATGGAGATACATGAGCAAACGATCTGGCTATATAACGACGATGCGGCGATGATAGCGGCTCTCTCTAGGGATCTGTGGTGGATGACCACAATGAGAGAGAGAGACTTGGCGTGTAGAGAGAGAGAGAGGGAGAGAGATCATTAGTTGTTGTCATTTGAAGAGCAAGGGTTGCCTCTTCTTATATAGTATTTTCAGAATCTATGGATCTTAATCCATAGACAACACAAAATCAATGGGTGAGATTGGTTTGCGTTTCTTTCAATGGTCATGATCTTGTTGTAAAAACACAACACCGATTAATTTAATTTAATTAAATATGTATTGAGAGAAATAGAGAGATCACTTTGGGTGATCTAGCTAGTAGTGAAAGTTACTTGAATCGTGCATGCTATAGACGGATACAAAGAAAAGAAGTAGAGGAGGCTTTGAAGGTTATAAGACGTGGGAAAGGTGGTGGACCGGATGACATCCCTGTAGAAGTATGGAAAGTTTTAGGTGAGCGTGGTTTGACTTGGCTTACGAATCTATTCAATGTTATTTGATGAAGCAAGAAAATGCCTGAAGATTGGAGGAGTATCGTGGTACCTCTTTATAAGAACAAAGGAGACATTCAAAATTGTTCAAATTACAGAGGTATCAAGCTGATGAGTCACACTATGAAAATTTGGGAACGTGTGATCGAAAGAAGGTTGAGGCATGTTTCCCAAGTAAAAGAAAATCAATTCGGATTCATGCCAGGTCGCTCAACTATTGAAGCCATCCATTTGCTGAGAACAATGGAGATTTATAGAGCTAAAAAGAAGAATCTCCATATGATCTATTATTGATTTGGAGAAGGCTTATGATTCCGTCCCACGAGAGATACTGTGGAGAGTTTTGGAGAAGAGACAAGTACCTGTCCTATACATTAATCTCATAAAGGATATGTATGATAGGGCTTTATCTTGTGTAAGGATCCCGATGGGGAAGACTGACTATTTTAATATCAACATTGGTTTACATCAAGGTTCAGCTTTGAGTCCATTTCTTTTTACTTTGATTATGGACGAGTTGACAAGTCACATTCAGGATGAGTGACCTTGGCAAGGTTGCAAAAAGCGGTAGTCGGTAATCGGTCGGCGGGGTCACCTACTAAGGATTAGTCGGCAATCGGGCGACTAGTCGGAATTAGTCAGTCATTAGTCGGTTTTGAATTTTTAATTATTTTAAATATATAAATCAGTTTTTTATACATATATTCGTATATATATACATATATTTGTACATTTTATATGACATCATGATGAAACAAAAGAAGTAATTGACTTTAAATATAACATTAAGCATATTAGAATGTTTGCTTTTAAAAAAAAGTGAAAAAAAAGGTTGTTGTAAAAGTCGGCCGATTAGTCGGCCGACTAGGCCGACTAGTCGGCCCGACTAGTCGGGTGGACCGACTAAGGGCCGACTAGGCCTAGTCGAGTCGGCTACCCCCCCGACTCGACTAGTCGGGCCGACTAGTCGGCCTAGTCGGCCGACTTTTGCAAGCTTGGACCTTGGTGTATGCTATTTGTTGATGATATTGTGTTGATTGACGAGACTAGAGATGGAGTAAACGGGAAGCTTGAGGTTTGGAGACATGCATTGGAGACTAAAGGTTTTCGTATGTAGGGCTAAGACGGAATATATAGAATGCACCTTTGATGGAAGCAATGGTGAAGGAATCGAGGTGAAGATTGGTGACGATAATATTCAGAAGAGAGATTCTTTTAGATATCTGGGATCTATTTTGCAACACGATGGGGAAATTGATGGAGATGTTACTAATAGAATAAATGCAGGCTGGCTAAAGTGGAGAGGAGCCTCCGCTGTTCTCTGTGATAAGAAAATTCCTTTAAAAATTAAAGGAAAGTTTTACAAAGCAGCCGTGAGACCTGCTATGCTTTATGGTTCTGAATGTTGGCCTGTGAACCATAGACATGTGCAGAGAATGGCTGTAGCAGAAATGAAAATGCTAAGATGGATGTGTGGACATACACGTGAAGATCGGATTCAGAATGATGCAAGCAGAGAGAAAGTTGGTGTAGCTCCGATCGAGGATAAGATGCGAGAAAACCGCTTAAGATGGTTTGGTCATTTGCAAAGAAGGTCAACTGATGCATCGGTTAGGAGATGCGAGTGTTGGGATGCTGAGCCGGCTAAGAGAGGGCGAGGACGGCCCAAGAAGTGTTGGAAAGAGACTATACGAAGGGATCTTAGTTTTTTGGGTATAAGTCCGAGATTGACCCAAGATAGATCTGAATGGAGGCGAAGAATCCATGTAGCCGACCCTACTTAATTGTGGGAAAAGGCTTTGTTGTTGTTGTAATTAAATATGTATTGAATAATCAATATAGATCAATTTTAAATTAAATCAATTATCCTTGGAGATAACTGGGAAGTAGATAATCATCCTACCATAATAAGGGGGGACGGTCACCCAATCCAAGTAGGACTTGGTGGCCGTCCACCACCTTTGTTGGTGGATGGCAATCTTGTTCCAATTTCAAGAGATTACATTATCACATGAAAATCTCCAATAATTTACAACAACATTTGTTGTAAATATCTCACAAAAATAAATCCAATTTATTTTGTGAACATTGAAATCATGCCATTGAAAATCTGTGAATCACAATCCAAAATAAAATATAAATTACATTTTCAATTAATTGTCCAATGCGAATCCAATTTACATCAACATTTAAATTGTAAATGTTATTTAAAAATAGCCCTCTCTTATATATTATAAATCACATTTAGAATATATATGATTAATATGGATAGTGCTATCCACATTATTCATATCCATGATAATTAAATCATATTCAATTATCTTGGATCTCTATTCTCATGTGCCCAAATAATATGAATCACATTCACATTATTCACATCTTTGATAATTAAATCACATTTAATTATCTCAGATAACTCTCTTTATATGTCCAAATAATATGAATCCAATTCATATTATTCATGATAATTAAATCACATTTAATTATCTATTTCTCAATGCTCGGATACGTATGTCAACAGTGAAGTTATCCTTGAACTCTTTTAAGGATAATGCGTTTTCTCCGCAGATACTTGGAGATAAGGACAAGACGATTGTACGCTCCACGATAATGACTTGGATATTGAGCGTAATCTCAAATCCAGATCTTGCGGACCTCCCATAGATGTTTGGTTAAATCAAAACCGTAAATCTAATCTTTTCATTGCATCTGAATCACATTTAGATTATTGTCCAACATTTGGACCAAGATCTGATTACTTCTCTATTGAGAGGTGAGTCACTAAAATCCAAACATGTTTCATTACTCCCTAGGAATGGAAGTGTCATGGTTATACAATCGTTTATGATTACATCACCCTCATGTATTCATAATACTTGTACATCTTGCATACTGGAAGACCTAGAATAAACCCGAAGTTTTAGATCTATTTAGACTGCCTCCTTCATGGTTTTATCATTAAGTTTCTCATTCGATCATATACTTTCTAAAAGCATATATCATACCCATGTATTGATCGTATACTTTCCAAAAGCATATATCAAACCTACAAATTCAGTCAAGCTTCTAAAGCAAGACGACCGTGCACGAAATTTGACTCCCAATATCTCATGAGTGAGCTCATGTCTTCTGGTTCAGTAAATGAACCTCTATGATCCCTTCGAGAGATTGTATTACTCATGCCCTTGTATGCACACCAGCTTGTCGGCGTATTAGGCCATCAATCTATCGCTCTGCCAAATATACATACTCAGACATATAGTAACACATCTGTCTCCGGTTAGAGGATGCGTGCCTATATCGTGACAACATATGACATAGGTCTTTGGTTATCTCGATCTCGTTAAGTAAATTCTTTAACCTAACTAATCTGACACCTCCGAATCTCTATTCCTATGCAGAGGACTTGCAACAAGAGGTCGGTCAGATATCAACCAAAAGAGAAAGGATTGCCATCTCCTACTCAGACTGGAGATCATATCTTAATAATCATTTTACGGTGCTTGATGAGTCCTCAATCTAACTCTTTAGATATTCTTCCAAGCACCAACATCTCCGATTCAATAATTGAATCAACAACTGTATGATCATTAAGATGGACATGGTATATAACCCTAATTGTACTAAGGGACCTATTATGCAAATTAGTTATTCTTCATTTCAGATCAAGGAATGATATTTGCAATAATATTTATTATATAATGGCTCGCTGTGGGCTCACATGTCCAACAATCTCCCATTAGCCCAAAGAGCCATTAATGGGCTAATCTTAAACCCACACTCATATGACAATCATAGGCTATTTAGATAAATAGCTAGGTAAGCTGATCAGTCACTCTGTTCCCGAGAGACTACGCCAAGTCCTTTTACGACACTTGCATATCTCCTATTAACAGTGCTCGCATCCAATGCGAATGTTGCATCTTATGCAATAAATACTCAATCTTAAAGTAGTTATAGTGCCTATGACACTACAACTCAATTATTATAACCAATATATAATTTCTGTTATCAGAATACCCTTATTCTTGGAGATCTCTATCTCCTAAAACTAAGACCCAGTCTTAAGTCTTATAAGGCATCTGCCGTTAAGACCTTTTAAATCGCTATCTATAAAGTCTTAAGTTCTTGATGATAAGACTTTGAGATCACTATCTCAAAAATCTTTTGATTTTTTGAAGGTGTTTATATTACTGCAATCAAGTGTTTTATCTCTATAATAAGATTAGTAACAGTTTACTACTTCCACTGCATGGTAGACATCTGAGTTTTGTATACATCTAGCATACACTGAGCTTCCCAAAGCTGATGCACTAGGGCATGTAACTTTGGTATTCACATCCTCAACTCTTTGATGTGCTATCACTTTAGATAGGGCAGTACCATATCTTAAGGGAAAGAAGCCTTTCTTGGAATTTTCCAAAAAATGGAACATGTCCAAAGTGTACCATTAATGTGACAGTCCCAATACCCTTTTCTCTTTGCTTTTGAACAACTTCAGAACTAAGATCTAAGAGGTATCCTTGAGATCATATCTCAAGGTATGGAATAACCAAACCATAAAACACTTAGGGCCTGTTTGGTACCTAGTGTGGAGTGGGTTGGGTTGACCCACCCCACGTTTGGGAACCGGGATATGCGGGTTAGCAGATGCGATGGGTGGTGTGCGTCACCGGGTTTCGAAAACGTGTTTGGGGATAGGTTTGCAGTGCTTGCAGGCTTCTTTCCGCTACAGGACCTCATCTCCTTCTCCATAGCCGCTCGCGACTGGAGGCTACAATCCACACGCCTCCTCCATTCTTGTCCTCGCTATCGTCCAAGATTGAGGTCTTTGGATTCCTGAAGCTGCCTCGCGAGGAACTATTCGGCAGGAAGAGACAGCTCGATGGGCACCGCAGACGATGCACCATCGAGCTTGAAGACGCCTCGGCTATAGACGATTGCAACGCATTTACTGTGAAGGATGGGCAGCTATGTCGAGTCTTGCGAGTTGACAGCTCCGGCCTCATCACCTAAGCCATTGAGGTGTGGACGAAGGATTTCAAGGATTGAGGAGGCCATCTACCCTTATAAATTGTGTGCCACCGTCGTAGTTGCCATTCACTCACTCGTTGCTGCCGGGGTTGTTCTTCCAGCTGAGGTTTTGGAGGAGATTGCAAGGTGCTTGAAGGTCGTCCTCGGAAGGTTGGTTGTCTGAACCCCTTTCCCCTGCTTGTTATTCCTTTCCTGGTTACATGATTTTGATGAACTGGTCAATTGTGTACTTCAGTAATGGATCAATAGATTTGAGTTTTTATTCGACTCTGTCGATTTCCGTTTGGGTGTACATATAGTTCGTTCATTCTGTCGATTTCCGTTTGGGTGTACATATAGTTCGTTCATGACATGCTTTGGTTCACTGATTCTTGTAACGAGTGCGTGTTTGGGTGTGCATATATCTTCGGTTTTTATGGTTTGATTTTCAATGAAATTCTTAATCAATCGCTGACAGGACAGAAACGATGGTAGAAGACACATTCTTATATCTTCGTTTTTACGGTTTGATTTGCAATGAAAAAAATCTAATTTGGAGTTGGGCTTTCTACTAAATCTAATGGATTGAGAAAGGTATATGGAATTAGGTGCATGGAGTGCCAAAAAAATAGAGTAGGAAAGGGATGCTAGAACAGTAAGTACAGATAGTTATTTGTGATGCAATCATCAGTAGCCGTGACTCTGGTTGGAGCTCAGTAATCAATCGTTCCTTTCATTACATAAAATTCAATAGAAGGGCTTAAGAATAGGGGTCAAGTGCACTATATTATCATTGACAGCAACTAATCGACACAAAATAATCTGGGTGCAATTAACTGGTTTCAAACATAGCGTAATATCTCATGCTTTCGTGATTTTCTTTACTGTACAGTTGTATACTTCAGTAATGGATCAAGAGATTTGGGTTTGGATTCAACTCTGTCGATTTGGGTTTGGGTTACTCGTTTGTCATTGGACAGTTGCTGGGCTAGTGTAGATATGGTTCGTTCATGACATGCTTTGGTTCACTGATTCATGATGGGAGAGTATTCAAGCTTTCCCATGGGGAAAACCAATGAAATAAGCCACACTCTCATATTTTAGCTTTTTATGGTTTGATGGGTAGTGAAAAATTCTAAATTTTAGTTGGGTTCGGGGATGCTGCAGGATTTAGGTCCAAAAAATAGTATTTGGTGTTGCAATAATCAGTACCTGTGATAGTAGGGAAGGGAGTGCATCACAAATCACTTCTGCATTTGCAAATGAATCTTTCTTTTAATTACGTCAATTTCTATAGAAGGGCGTAATTGGTTTCAAACATAGAATTGGGGTGAAGTGCATTATACTGTCAACACACTATCAACAAATAATTGACCGCATGTAATTGGGGTGCAAGTAATTGGTCTGAAACAAAGATTTGGGGTGAAGGGCGTAATATGTCATCAAATAATTGACTGCACCATGACATGCTGCGGTTCATGACATGCTGACTTTCATTGATTCTTTGATAATTTGGGGGGTGCTTACTGAAAATGTCGATGTATTGGTGGGGTTACTTGCTGGGGTAATGTTAGTTGGGGTACTTGCTGGGGTTAGAATTCATGTGGGGTTGCTGGTAGGGCTAATTGGGATGGTGATATAAGGAAGATAAGCTGCACCTGCTGTGGGTACTGATTTCGTGGGGGTTAATAATGCTGGGGTTGATGCCAATTGCTTATTTACGATATTATCAACTGCTGGTATTAGTGATATTGCTTGGGTTACTACAGGTTGAAGTAAGATAACCTTCACTTCGTGGTGTTACTGATTGCTGGGGTAACATTTGCTATATTGCTATATTGTTATATTGCTGGGGTAACATTTGCTACACATTTGTGTGAAGTGAATATATGCGGGTGTTACTGATAATAATTGCTGGTCTTAATGATGCTGAGGATATTATTTATAATATATGCTTGAGAAATTTCGCACAATGATGACCCAGTGTTGATCTGGCAATTTAGTCCATGTTGCGAGATCGAATACACCACTGCACAGGTTGGGAAACCATGCCAAATTCGTCCAAACATTCTGTTTTAGTACTCAACATCCTACCTTCAATAATATGGTCTAACACATTCATCAACATGCGTTCATTTCTTCCCCCTTTTAAGAAGCCAAATGTCCGACGAGATAGGCACACAAGGTGGAGACGTAGGAGGAGCACATGGAGTACCCACTACAGCATATGCACCTAACGCACATTGGAACTCCGCCCTAGACAAATTGTTTGTAGACATTATGCTAGAGCACGAGAGTTCGTGGACGAGAAGCACATTTACAGTACCCGGTTGGCATTCCATCGTCAAGAGATTCAACGAAGTCGCATGTCGTAGCTACACAAAGATTCAATTGCAATATAGATGGAAAAACCTGAAAAAGGACTATTCTTCATATCTGTATCTGCGAAACAAGTCCGGATGGGGGTGGGATAGCATCTACAACAGGCCAATTCCGCCTTCAGACAATGCTTGGTATGAGGTAAGTTTCGATTTTCCATTTTCAATTATTATGAGATAGCAAGGATCCTCTTAAACGCCAATAATGTGTATCTTTATCAATTGTAGGTACCCGACAGATACCGCAAGTACAGGAACAAACCCTTCCTGTACTTCAGTGAGATTCAGAGGTTCTTGGTGAAAGACATCGCAACAGGTGCGCATGCAGCTTCTTCACGACCTGCAAGGGGTAGATCGACGGTGGGGGACGGCAGTTCACGAGTCGCGTCTACGCAGAGGGAGTTGGACTTCGACGAAGATCTGGATGAATGCATGCCTGAACCTTGCGATGACGCGGACGACAGTGAAGGAGTTGCTCCAACCCCTGTATCGAGAAAACGAAATGTATCTGGGAAGCGCGGAAGTAGAAAGAAAACAAAAAGTGGGGGGACGCTCAGCGTAGCTGCGCAGGAAATGTTGTCCAATTTCCTGACTAATCTCCCAAAAACTTTTGCAGAGGCCAGGGAAGATCCGGACAGGTTGGCGAACGAGTTGTGCAGGGAACTCAGTCAGATGCGCCCGGATCTTGACGCTGATGAGTTCGAGAGGATGGCAGAGAAAATTGCGACTACTAGTGGTCGCAACGTTTACTACCATCTCAGGGGCGATCCGGCGAAGCTGAACGCTTGGATCGACAAAACCATAGGGCGCTGACTTATTTCCCTGCTTTAGTCCTTACTTTTCTATGCACGGAGACTTCATTACGCTTTCTTTAATATTTGCTTGGTCGGACATTAACATGTACTTAATGGTGGTTTGACATTATTTACGTATGCATTGCCGTTTGGGTTTACATTGCAGGTAATTCGTAATGGCAATTTAGTTTATGTTGCAGGTTTCCCTTTAACTGCTATATAGGTACTTCGATGGGCTGCTACATACAAGGGGAAATCAGCAATGTCTATGCTGACATTTGTCTTGCACGCAATTTGGGGATATAATCTGTTGAAACAAAGCTTCTTCTTGAAGCGATAATGGTCTCGTCCGAGTGCATGAATTTTTCCTATGCTTGTTTTCAATTATATTCCTCTTTACATATTACTCTTGAGACAAGGCGTTGGGGTTTATACGGCCTGCATGATGTAGTTATAACATTTTTATCTGGGTACGTAATGGCGGCTACTACCTAGCATGTATCAGTGCGCGAATATGGCATTACGTGGGTACAATCCGTTTGGGGAAATTGAGGAACAAGTCCTCATAGCGTGTGCTGCAGTGGTAGGTGTGGTAGCAATACAAGAGTGTGACGCACGTACCCGTCAAGTACCACGTCCACTGCATACCCGTCCATTGACAGGTCGAGACTGGATTAGGGAGATGCTAGACGGCCATGACGACAGGGCATTTCAAAACTTCTGGATGAGGCCCAATATGCTCAGGAGATTTGTGCGTGTGCTAACGGATCATGGACTGACACAAACAAGGTATATGGATGTTGACGAGCAGGTCTGCATGTTCCTGTACGCATTCACAAACGGCCATTTAAATAGGGTAATCCAAGAATCATTTCAGCATAGCGCTGAGACCATTTCCCGCCACATCAGAAATGTGCTAGCTAAGATCTTGACGTTGGAGCAGAAGTACATACGATTGGCTCCGCCAGTCACTCCATCAAGGATCACTGGAGATCCTCGCTACTACCCGTACTTCAAAGTAAGTCTCATTATTTTTCATATATGCAGTGACAAGGTTTAAAAAAGCGTGAGGCGGTCCGAGGCGTTTTCCCAAAATGTGAGGCGAGGCGTAAGCCTCGAGGCGGTCGAGGCGTAAGCCTCAATTTTTTGGAAAGAAAAATTAAAATTAAAGCAAAATAAATTGGAATAAATACTAACAAAACAAACAATTGCAATATATTGTCCTAAAGTTCAATACAAACTACAAACTACAACTATGATTGTCCAAAGTTCAAATACGATTGTGAAAGTAGAAAAGAAAACATAAAGTAGGAAATAAAGTTTCACACAAGCATGAAATTAATGCAACATATATTCCATCACTATTGTGTGATACATCAAAATCACAAACATCAAAATTGATTCAACGAATCAACTTCAGTCATCTCGCCCCTCAGCAATGTTGTCGCCGCCATCGTCATCGTCACTGCTACTCATTGGATCGTCATCGGAGTCATCCATAAAATTCAAGTGCACATCATCTTCAACTTCATCCTCGCTTCCATCCTCAGAATTGGAGTACTCCTCCTCGTCAACATTAATTGGAGCTTTTCCTTTACCTAATCAACAAAGTAATATGCATATTGCATAGTCAACCATTTGAAACACAATTCACAAAAAAGCATCGAACATTCTTTTAATTTATAATATTGTATTGCACCTTTATCATTTCTTT
The DNA here is from genome assembly GCA_037367405.1 of Ottelia alismoides. Taxonomy (NCBI): domain Eukaryota; kingdom Viridiplantae; phylum Streptophyta; class Magnoliopsida; order Alismatales; family Hydrocharitaceae; genus Ottelia; species Ottelia alismoides. Next base: position 403,237 of record JAZKJV010009646.1, on the reverse strand, counting down.
TCCCCTTCTTTTTAGGCCGAGCGACTTGAGCTCCTCCACCTCTTTGACCTCCTTCCTCCTCAAGAGGATCATCGTCAAGGGGTATGTTTGCATCAAGATCCTGATACGCCTCGACATCGTGTGCTTCTGAAATCCATTCATCACCAGAGTCAATGTCTTCCAAACATAATGGATCTTCTATTGTTTTCTTCCTTAATTCTCTATGTTTCAATTTCAAATTGAACATGATGTAAACCAGATCATTGAGCTTCGCTTGTGACAAACGATTTCTTCTCTTAGTGTGGACCTATATAGACATACGTACGGTTTAAGTGATTAACATGAAACAAAAACACTATCATAAAATTAAATAATGCTTTAACCACTTACTTGATTGAAAGAGCTCCAATTACGCTCACACCCAGAAGCACTACAAGTCAAGCTCAACACCCTAATAGCAAATGCTGCCAATTCAGGTGTTTCATCACCAAACAACGTCCACCAATCCGCTGGTAAAGGTCAACCACACATTTTAGTAATTATGTAGTATATGGAAAACTCTTAAAATTTATTTACAATACTCACCAGGACTTCTTGTTTTCCTTGAATTAAAAGCATTTGCCCCTCCAAAAAAACCTCTTGCATGCATGAAGGAATCAAGTTGTGAATCTGCTTTCATCCTCGCATCTGGATCAATGATCAATCTTTCCATGCATGAAAACAATCCCATTTTCACCTCTAAGTGGTTGGAGAATGTCGGTTCATAATGAAAGTGGGGATTGAGGAAATAAGCAGCAGCATGTAAAGGCCTGTGAAGTTGACGATCCCAACGGCTATCCACAATATCCCAAATAACCTTATATTTGGTCTCGTCATTTTCAAGATTTCTAGCAATCTCCTCCTTGGCCCTGTCCATGGCTTTATAAATAAATCCCATCGGTGGAAATTTTTCAGAATCCACCAACCTCAAAACGGTGACCAAAGGCTTCGTGGTGTTGAGAACATATGCAACACCAGGCCAAAAAGACTTGCTCTTCACAACAATGTTCACCACACTTTGGCCCAATGGGCGATTCACATAAGAACTGTTCTTCCATGCTCTGGAAGTGAAGAAGGATTCAAGTGAATCCTTGGCTCTAATCAAGCTTTGCAATGTAAGAAATGCAATGGCAAATCTTGTAACGGCAGGTTTCACCAAATCACAACCTGCAATATTTCTCACCATTGCCAAAACCCAAGCATGAGCATACACAAAATTGATAATTTTTTTTGCTTTTTTGAACACCGATGCATGAAGTGGCAATTTGAGGATATCCTCCAACATCAAATCTATACAATGCGCTGCACAAGGTGTCCAATAAAGATTCTTCCTTTTATCCATCAACATTTGTCCAGCAGCTTTGTAAGCGGATGCATTGTCCGTTATGACTTGGACAACATTCGTCTCTCCGACCTCCTCAACAACTTCATCCAGCACTTTAAAAAGCATCCTAGCATCTTTAACTTGATCGGATGCATCAATTGACTTCAAGAAGTAAGTGCCTTTGGGATTATTCACCAAAAAATTAATCAATGTGCGTCCTTTCGTGTCGGTCCAACCGTCCGACATGATGCTACAACCCGTGGCAATCCAAGAAGCCTTCGCCTCATCAACAAGAGTGGTAATGGCCTGCTTCTCTTCTTTCAAAATCCAAGTTCGGAGTTCATGCATGGTTGGTGGCTTGAAACCCCTTCCATATCCACATACATCAGTCATCATCGCCAGATAAGAAGGACTATTGGCTATGTTGAATGCCAATGAATTCTCAAAAAAAAAAACTCCCAATGCTCCTGTAAATCCTCCTTCTCTCATCTTTTTTCCAGCTTGCATTCAAAGTGACTTGTTGAGAGGGAGGATCCGAACTACCTGCACCCCTACCTCCATGTGCAATGAAAAAATCCATCGGTCCTCGAGCTAGCTTGATACCACTAGAATTTGTCGGTGCTCTTTGTGCTGGTTCATTTTCGTCACCTCCAGATGGCCCTTGCATCCCAACTCGGCAAACTTCTTCCATTTCTTCAAACCGTCTTCTCTTTTCATTACCCTTGCTGTCCATGAACATCTTCATCTCTTGTTGAACTTCAATAGGAACGCTTGGACAAGCTCTCACATTCTTGCGTGTCTTTGCAAGATGGTCTTTTAGCCGCTTCACCCCACCGGTGATCTTCATCGAACAAAAATTGCATTCAACATATACATATCCTTTCCCTTTGTGATGCTCGTCCATTTCAAGTTCTCGACAGTATCTCCATCCGAGATCCGATCGCCCCCCACTTTGGCCTTTCCTTCCCATATCTACGAGTTATACAATAACATACACATATTGATATATACTAACAGTACAAGATGCACATACATGTAATCCTTCATCATAGTTGCAAAAAAATAGCCTAGCAAAAAAATGCACATACATCATAGTTGCACATACATGACATCCTATCCCTAGGTGTTATGTCAAAGAGACTATGTAAGAATTTAACCCAACAATTGATGTAAGAATTTAACCCAACAATTGGAAAACAACAATTAGAATTTAACCCAACAATTGGAAAACACAAAAAAAATTGAAAAAAAAATAAAAAAAACAAACTCGGAGGTGGCGGCGGCGCATACCTACTCCGGCTGGACGGCGAGAGGGTCGGCGATGGAGAGGAGGCCTGGGCGGCGACTCCGGAGGGCGGCAATGGCAGGTTGGCGGCGAGGCGGGGCCGGGACAGGGAGGTGCGGGGCTCAGGGGAAGGGAGGGGGAGGGTTTCGATTCTGTCGAACAGAACCTTCCCCTTCCCCCCGACGGTTCGAATGTATTAAAAAAGGTCACGTGCTTTGCACGTGACCCGGGAAAATTAAAAAAAAAGCCATTTTTGAGGCTTACGCCTCAGCCTCGCCTCGAGCGCCTCACGCCTCGAGCGCCTTAGGCGAGGCTGAGGCGTACGCCTCCTTGGATTCACCTGAGGCGTGCGCCTTCGGGCGTTTTGGGCACGCCTCGCCTCGAGGCGTACGCCTTTGCGCCTCGAGGCGGCGCTTTTTAAAACCATGTGCAGTGGATATTTTAAGTCCTGATTACTCATTCCTGGAACAGGGGGTGATTGGAGCAATAGATGGTACTTACATTCCAGCACATGTAGATCCAGAGGTGCAGGGAGCGTATCGGTGCAGGAAACTATTTCCAGCACAGAACGTAAGGGCCGCTGTGGACTTTAACTTATGCTTCACGTACGTGGTAACCGGATGGGAAGGTTCTTGTGCCGATATGACGGTGCTTCGTGACTCCGTTGAGCGAGGGTCCCTACTTGTACCACAAGGGTGCAAGTACTTGGTCGACTGTGGCTACGTGAATACGGACACATTCCTCGCTCCGTACCGCGGTTCTCTCTATCACCTACCGGCTTGGCGGGCACGTGGATGCATATATGACAACCACAAGGACTTATTCAACCACCGCCACGCCAAACTGCGCAATGTAGTGGAGCGCACGTTCGGTGTGTGGAAAAACAGGTTCAGCTGCCTTAGACATATGCCCTCCTATCCTTTTGAAGTGCAGAGGGACGTAGTTAGAGCGACTTGTATCATACACAACTTCGTTCGATATAATGGTGGAGACACAGTATCCGACGAGGACGCGGATGAGGAGATGTTGCCGGACGAGGTGGACGAAGACCAACTTAGAAAGGTTGGAATTCTACGGGAGGACATTAGGCGCGGTGAGGTGCTCCGTGATAGGATAGCCCGTGCAATGTGGAATAATAGGAGGAGGAGGGATGAATAGAGACATCGACGGATCTTAACAAGCCTAATATTTCCTTTCCATTGTCTATGTCTACATCAGTACTTCTTGTTTCTACTTATCTTCTTCTGAGGAATGGAAGTTAGTGCCATCTGTTGGAATTTAAGATGTCTGTGATCATCATATATTTTTATGTGCATCAGGTAATGGAGCGTACGGTTTTATGTAAGTGTCGAACACCAATGATTTTGAGCTACGAACCGGGCCTGGACAACCCGTTGACGCGCCTTTTCTATGTCTGTTGCACCAATGAATGCGGTTACCGTGTACCATATGCGAATGCTCCAAGGACGAAGGTGAATCAGGCGCATGAGTTCTCCTTCATCGCCCAGCGTTTATGGGATGTCGAGCGTGAAAATTTCGTATTGCAACAGCAGGTTCAAAGTGCTGCAACTACTATAGACGACAAGGAGTGTGAACTAGCATTCGTATACTCAGAGCTGGATGATGCAGAGGACACAACAAGTTCGCTCAAAGACATGGTGGATACTCTACGCATACAATTGCAGCATGCGGGCATCGAAATCGTGGACGACCGTATTGTCGACAAGCACGTCGTCTGATGGAATTTTGTATCATGTACTGTGGAAACTTGTCTCAATCTACGTGTGTGTGGCGATTGAATCAACGTGATTGTAGGGCATTTCGCAGTTGCATCATGACCCGTTGATTTCCTACCGGCATTATGAATTCATATCGTACTGTAAACTCTCCAGGTGGACGTGGTAGAATTACAAGAATCAATGGGGTACTTACGATACAAGCCCGTATGATTTATGCTACTATGCATTGGGAGGGGTGCAAGAACAAATTGCAAAAACAAACGGATCACACATGCAATTTAAAAAAAATAGGTACCCGGACTGTAATAGGGACTGCACAATAACGAGATTCAACACACGGGTTACAACGAAATAGAAATCTTTGGGGGGAAACAGTTAATAAAACCAAATTTATTTAAGGACAAATGAAGAAATACACGGGGCTGAAACTGCAATATACCGTAAACCACCCCACTAACCAAACAACTACTATTACAATCAGGATATCCACCTCCCCATCCCTCTTAGATGAGGGATAACCCAACCCACTCCACACCAGCATCCAAACAGGCCCTTATTGTCATCCTTATATCATTCCAAATGATTAGGATATATCTACATTTAGCACGACGAACACAATGGCACTCTTACTAAGCTTTACACGGTTCATCAAGATTCCATTTGAAATCATAACATTCATAATTTCATCGAATCTAATGTTCCAGCTGCAAGAAGCTTATTCGAGTCCATAGATGGAGTTATTCAGCTTGTACACCTTACTTTCCTCAACTATGAAACCTCGAGGCTACTTTATTAATATCCTCAGAGAGGTATTCATAGAGGAATGCAATATTGACTTCCATCTTATAGATGTCAAAGTCAAGTAGTATAGCTATAGTTAGCAATAATCTGATGAGTTCAAGCATGGTTACTAGAAAGCAAGTCTCATCGCAAGCGATGTCTTCTTTCTGTGTGTATCTTGAAGATACGAGCCGTGCTTTGAAGGTCCCTACCTTCTCATCAGATTTCCTCTTTCTCTTGAAGATCTATTTACACCTTAACGGGTCTTACCCTTATAGGTGGATTATCTAGGGTTCATATACAACACTTGTATATGAAGTCTACTTTAGACTTTATTGCTAACATCCATCTTTCCATGTCATGATCCTCAGAAGCTTCATTATATGAAGTCAGATCATTGTCAGACTTAACTGACACATGGAATCCATCCTCAACTTCATTTGAATAGGTATGAGTGTTTCATCTTTAATTGTCCTTTTAGTTTTCGATTTTAGGAGCCTCATTATCTTCTCAAGATTAAATGAGTTCCTTCACTTCATTATCATCTTGATTCTTAAGAATATCATCATCTTAGAATCATATTCTTAGAGATGAAATCTTTTAAGAATCTCAAGGTCATAAAGTAGGTATCCAATACCATCCTTTATATTCCTAATGAAGTAGCACTCTCTGGTGCTAGATTCCAGCTTTCTTGCATGGAACCTTATTAAGGATATATATTGTAGTCTTACTTCATATATACCTTGGAAACTAAGAGATTATTATGCTAAGATTCATCATTGATCAAATCATGTCATACATGATCCAATTGTATCTCCCTACAACTCTATTGAGTTTAGGTATTTTAGGAGGAGTGAGATAGGAATGATATTCATATCTGTATAAAGTATTTTTTAAATTCATCTAATAGGTACAAGCTACCTAGGTTAGATCAAATTCATTTCATCTTCCTTCAAACTTTCGTTCTAAACCAAAATTGTGAAATCTTTGAACATTTCAAAGGTTTCTAAGGTGAAGAGAAGAAGTCTCGTATAAAAAATAATCATCAATGGATATCACACATCATTAATGTTCATTATGATATAGATGATCAACATACATCAGTATGTATGAGATCTTGAATCCCTTGGCATCTTACACCATTCCAGAGAAGGGTGCATTGGACAATTTCTACTTTGAATACAATATTCACAAGTATGTAAGATTTGGAATTTCAGACAATCTAAAGTTTCATCTCTTACTAGTCTATTGATCTCATCAACAGACTTATGTCCAATATTTGATGTCGGATCATTGTCAAATGATCTTCATCCCCCTATTGATCTTTAAAGGTTTAATTTTCAGTATTAGAAATGTTAATGAACCATTCATTAATTTTCTAATTTAATATAGTCCTTTAGATGTAAGATTACTTTCTGAAATATATCCATCAAAACTCTTTATGATAGGTCTATCTCAGAATTCATGTTTATTTTCAACATTTAGAAATAGACTATGAGTGTATTCTAATATCTAGGTCATAGAGACATTCTCTAAGACTAATGGCTCTCCCATTGAAAATATGAAGTCTATCTATCCAATAAAGATTGTTGCAACAATTGCATCAATATCCATGTGGATGACTATTAAACCTTATGATCAAATATTCTAGTCTTCTAAAACATATGCAACCAATTGCAAGTGATATTAGAAGAATAAGATACAATTATCAGACTTTGATCTTATCAAATAAGAAAGTCAATTTCAATGATTATATGTAGATTATTCCGATGTACAATCCGAGTCCTTCTTTAAGGATTTTAGATAGTCTAGATAGTCATACTATCAATACATCAACTTGTTGTATTGGCATTTATCCAACTCTTTGGATGCCATATGGAAGTCACAGAAGTATAGTTAACTCTTTGACTTTCCTTCTTACTTGGGTCCAACCCATGCTTCCACTGCGCTCCTTTCATCGATAAACAACCATTGCTTAAGACAAAGGATCTCATATGTTGAATTCAAAAGATTTCAATATAAGGGAATTTCAACATTTATACATGCTTCATTTAATTCATACAATATGAATATTATAAAGCTTCATCAATGACTATAGTATAGATAGTAGAATGATGACACTCATCATATCTATATCCATCTAAACTCTAAAAGATTTTGGTTCAGGCGGGTAATCAAACATTTTGAGTACATCATCTCTTATCGAGCCACCATTCTGCATAATGTAGTGAACCATGTCATTCATGATTAAATGTTGAGAGCACATACGTATGCCAAAACATCTTCTTAGATTTTTTTATAAGGATTATTTGACAATTACGATCATCATCACTGTCTCTAAAATCAATAAAGAAATTCATACTAGCTTTATAAGCTCAAATTCATAGTCTAGTTGTCGAGCGAGCTTTAAAGTGAAGTGCCTTCAGACCCATGATCCACTCAGTCGTAATTGCACGAGAGATTTAGTCCTAGGCTTCTACCCTTCTTTCTGTAGTGACCTCTGTCAAAGCAGTCTAGTAGATAGAAGGAACCGTCAAAGGCGTCACAGATATATAACCAGTTAAAGAAATGAGATATTTGATAAAGAACTGATATATATATTCCAGTTTCGGTTTTAGGATCAATGCTTTAGGGATAGGGACTCTGGTCGGATCAAGCGAACACGGGAAAGAGATAGGGTGTATACTGGCTCGGCAAAGATGCGGTTCCCTTTCCGGTCGAATTCTATCTCATATAACTACAATTTCTCATGGTCCTGCCCCATATATAAGGAAGTTGGCCAGGGAGCAAACGCTTTCATGTTCTATTTCACTCCTGAGGGTTCTTTTCACCTTTCTCGAACGCTACTACTTCGCAACTATAGATCTTAGATGAAGTGCTGAGCCCAGAAGCTAAGTCAGACTTAAGGAGATATGGATATGAAGATCGTGTTCCAGTCCCAAACATTGACAAGACACGACCTTTGCGAGACCTACCATACGTCAAATGAAGATGAATTAGGAGAGGAGGTTGCAGGTTAACATCTCTTCTAATTCGTCGATAGAAGAGTGGAAGCTACTAATATATTAAGTTGGGTCTTTCCCGCCGTTGAAAGAGTGATAGACAGACAAGAAGCCAAGCAGAGAGGGAGGACACTGAACTCGAAGCAAAGCAGAGAGGCCAGACACGAGACGCGAAGAAGAGCCAACGAGAAATGAGGCACCTTCCACTTCTACAAAAAAGGAGCTCAAGAGATTTTCCAATTTTTCAAAAATCTGATATATGTTTAGAATAAGTAGAGACAATAAAGGGTTCTGTATCATGAACTTAGTTGTACCGCGCATATCAGTTAGATGAACCCTGCAAAGTTACATAAGCGGGAGAGGGAGTGAAAAAAAAAACAGAAAATTCCGGGGGGAATATACATTCTCTTCATATCCATATCTCCTTGAGTCTGACTTAGCTTCTGAGCTCAACACTTCATCTAAGATCGATCGCATTCTCCTGATAGACTTTCGAGAAGGCCGTCAGGCCGTGGTCCGAGTGGGACTAGGCTATCACGATAGGTGTAGGAGCCACTTGTCTGAGTGCCTTAGCCTGACGCGACCATGCTGCCATGAGGATTGACCTGCACGACGAAATAGCCCCTGCGATATGCTGATAGAGCTGGGCGGATAGGGAAGGGGAATAGCTTGAAGCGACTTGTCGAGGAGGCCTGGGCGGTTCAAGGAGAAAGATGTTTGTTCGAGCTTATTATAGAGTAGGGCCTCCGCTCGTCACCTCTCTTCGTTGGTTCTGTGCTTGCTTTGTATAGAAGTCTCAGCTGGGTCGGTCTTTAACAGATAAGATAGTTTGGGTCTGTTCAAGCGGCTGCAATCTCAGGTTCGGGCAGACTTTGTTGAAAGTCCCGGGATTGGGAATGACCCAAATCGCTATGACCCTCGAGATCAACATGATACTTCCAAAGCACACTTAATGAGAGATCAATACTATAGAGACATACAAACCCTAGGTCATTGTCCTATTGTCTTTTTAATTGTCATTGCTCATTATTATGAGGAAACTTGCACATTGCAACCACATACATTATACGTCCAGCTGCAAGTACAATATCTTGATCATGAATCCAATTCATGAGAATTTACTTGTTATTATTGAGTATAGTATTGAGTGGGTTTAATGAGGATTATCTGAAATTAGACATTTTCATAAATACATATATATATATACACATATATATTTTACTTTGATTTAGGAATTTTTATATCAAAGTTGTCTTGTCTTGTCAAAACTGAAAGTTCATTCCCTTAATCACTTTCAATGTAAGAGTTATACTTACCATTATATCTCAAGCAAGATCTGGGATCTCCTTTCTTATCTTTGTTATATCCCAATAATACGAGAACTTGAAACTCGGATAAAAAGAAGCGGGAACTCATTCCATCTCGTAAGTCCAACTTTCATTCCCAGTTCGATCTTTAACACTCGAGTCCATAACCCCTAAGGTGATGTTGACATGTCGTTAATTGAACCAAACATCAACATGATTAGAACTCGCTATGCGCAATCCAATATCGTCCTAATAATATGAGGACTTGATATTGAGGTTATTATGCATACGGCTTTTACTCTTTCGAGAAGCAAAGAGCCAGATCCAGATGTACTTGTATGCATGAGCTCACTTCGGACATACGTCTCCTACCTACAATCCCTGGCGACGGAATCCTTTGCCTTAACGAGAGACCATGGATGTTACTTACGTGATCCTCCATATCATGTTCAAATTCTAGTTAATTATTATGAATCATATTCACGTAATTAATTCTTCCAAGAGAAACACTACTCTATTTACAATAGAGAGTATAATTGGCTCTAATTAATTTAATCATATTAAATCAATTATCAATCCAATCAAACCAACAAACAATTTTTAATTGTTACTTGAAAGATGGTATAATCTTAAAATACGTATTATTCGAATTTTAATAATTAGAAAAATATATCATGATCGCTTCAAGCATTATCCTTTCCTTATCTGCTGTCATGGTCAGTACCAACGGAAGTGGGACAGACTGCTCACGGAACAATTTGCTACCCCAACGCTCCTCAACTAGACACCATATCCGCCTCAAATCAGGATAATACGATTTTATCAATTTGTATTTGAGATGATAATCGATCTTTCAACTGAAATTATATCATATTATATCTATTAAAATCATTTTGATTAATATTATAAGGAGATTTGCTAAACAAATCCCCAATCCTATTCAAGCAACTATGTTTGTTTGGATTGATGTAACCAATTGTGATCTAGATCATATCTAATCAATTTTGACAAAGGTAATGCCATTTAAGGAAATAATCATCATAAATATTCAGAAATATTCATCAATAATTATTTCAGAAAATTAACCATTAATTTCATCAATTGATTAAATGACAATCACATGGTTCTTGATTAGGAAAGTAATTTTCAGTAGTGACCCTCACTAAATTAGCACATCTCAATCAATTTAAATCCAAATTTCCAAAATAAGTTTCCAAAGTTTGCTAATTTGATTCATAGAACCCAAGTTATATTCATGCATTTCTAGACGTTTTAAAACCGTAATTAACTCTTTAATTACGTCAAGATTCGTCATCCCCTCCAATATAACTTGCGGTAACTCCCAACTTGGGAGTTCACCCGAACTTATTTTCAAAAAAAAAAGATTCGTCATCCCCGAAACAAAGCATACATGTTCATTAAAATGATCATAACTTGAGCAATCAGATTCCAAATCACGCAAACTCAAGTTCCATGGTTTCCTTATTTAATGGAGAACATTATCCAAGTGATAATTTCGCGTTTAAACAATTTAAACAGGGAAAAACAGGGTTGCGTGAACAAAATAGGATAAAATCTCACAAACCCAAAAGTGCCATTGTAGTCCTAGGTTTATGGATCGTATCCGAAACCTCCAACCTATGGCTATGATAACACTTGAAGGACATGGAAAAAATCCTTAAGCGCATTACGGAAGCGTAAGGATCGCATCATATTCGATCGGAATCGACTAGTCGCACTAGTTGCTCGGGGTAACGGAAATTAAAAAAAAATTAAAACAATGAAACCACATGACCCAAGAACACTTCTCGGATCGTTTCGTCTAAACCACCATTAGGTATTAAGGTTACCTCTTGAAGCGTGGTTGCAATCGAGTTTCTAAAGGAAGAGACCTCCTGTCTCAAGTCCGATCCGACAGAGGAGACGCTTGCGAGCGCGTTGATGAAACGCGTGCTCCTCGCAATCCATGTTGATGATCCAAGCGACGAATCTCTTGATCTCGTCTCACGAGATCGGACGTCTTCTTCACGAATAAGGCTCATCGAAGGAGACGGATGCCCACGAGTAAATGATCCGATGTCATAACAACGATGCGGCGGCGATGACAACTCTCTATAGGGATCCATGGTGGACGACCGCAATGAGAGAGAGAGAGACTTGGCGTGTAGCGAGGGAGGGAGAGAGCATTAGTTGTCATTTAAAGAGCAAGGGTTGCCTCTTCTTATATAATATTTTGGGAGTCCATGGTTCTCAATCCATGGACAACACAAAATCAATGGATGAGATTGATTTGTATTTCTATCGATGGTTATGATCTTGTTGTAAAAACACAACAACTATTAATTTAATTTAATTAAATATATATATTGAATAATCAATATAAATTAATTTCAAATTAAATCAATTATCCTTGGAGATAATTAGGAAGGATATAATCATCCTACCATAATAAGGGGGGACGACCACCCAATCCAAGTAGGACTTGGTGGTCGTCCACCATCTTTGTTGGTGGATGACAATCTTCTTCCAATTTCATAAGATTACATTATCCCATGAAAATCTTCAATAATTTACAACAATATTTGTTGTAAATTATCTCACAAAAATAAATCCAATTTATTTTGTTAACATTGCAATCATGCCATTGGAAATTTGTGAATCACATTCACAACCCAAAATAAAATGTGTGGAGAAGAGAGATAAATAGGATGACTATTCCACAGGACTAGGGTCTCTTATATAGAGAGAAAACCCTAGAGAGTACAAGAGGAAAAATACATAAATACCCCTGAGGGGTTACGGAACCCGAAGGATTAAAGGTTACGGAACCCAAAGGGTTATAAACATAATTGTAATATAATAATTCTAACACTCCCCTTCAAGTTGGAGCATATCTGTCGATCATGCCCAACTTGGATACTAAGTACATGAGGCGCTTCCTTGGAAGAACCTTTGTGAGGATGTCTGCAAGTTGAAGTTCAGTGGAGATGTGTGGAGTGCTGATTCGTCCTCCTCGTACTGCATCACGAATAAAATGGCAATCAACTTCAATGTGTTTTTCCTGCTCATGGAAAACTGGATTGGTGGCAATGTACGTGGCAGACTTGTTGTCGTAGTATAAGGGTACATGAGTGGCGGCTGACATGCCAAGTTCTGTTAGGAAAGAAACAAGCCATGTGATCTCACATGTGGCCTGAGCCATTGCCATGTATTATGCTTCCGCACTGGATCTGGATACCATTGTCTGCTTTTTGCTTCGCCAAGTGACAAGGTTATCCCCAATAAACATGGCGTATCCTGCAGTGGGTCGGCGGTCCTTAGGAGAGCTATTATAGTCAGAATCTGTATAGGCGGAAATATTAGTGTCCATTCACCCCATAGAAAAGTCCACGTCCGGGAGATTCCTTCAAATATCGAAGGATTAGAAGAACATCCTGTCAGTGACTGTAAAGAGGCTTCTCCATATGTTGACTAGATCTGCTCACAACAGATGATATATCTGGCCTAGTAACAGTGAGATAGAGTAATTTTCCCACTAAGCTTATGTATCGTGTTGCATCCTCAAAAGCCGGATCAGTAAGTGCTAAATATTTTTTCACTTCTGCAAGTATGCCAGATGGCTTGCATCCAAGAAGTCCTGCCTCAGTCCAAGGTTGCAGAAATCGGTAGTCGGTACTCGGTCGGTGGGGTCACTGACTAAGGATTAATCGACAGTCGGGCGACTAATCGGATTTAGTCGGCCATTAGTCGGTTTTGAATTTTTAAATTATTTTAAATATATAAATCATTTTTTATAAATATATTCTTATATATTTGCATAGATTTGTACATTTTCTATACTATAATAATGAAACAAAAGAAGCAGTTGACTTTAAATATATCATTAAGTATACTAGAATAAGTTTGCTTTTAAAAAAAGCAAAAAATATTAAAAACTAAAAAGTTCTATGTAAAAGTCAGCCGACTAGACCGAGTAGTCGATCTGATTAGTCGGGTTGACCGACTAATGGTCGACTAGGCCTAGTCGAGTCGGCTACCTCACCGACTCGACTAGTCGGACCGACTAGTCGGCCTAGTCGCTCGACTTTTACAACAATGCCTCAGTCAGAATATCGAGACAATACTTTCTCTGTGAAAGATGGAGCCCCTCTGTAGTGCGTATTACTTCGATGCCAAGAAAATAACGAAGTTGGCTGAGATCTTTCGTGACAAAGACCTTATGGAGGAAGGTCTTGGGCTCCTGAATACCATTTGCATCATCTCTTGTGATAACCATATCATCAGCATAGACAACAAGGATGATTGTGCCAGTAGTCTGTCGTCTAACAAAGACAGAGTAGTCAGATGTTGTCCTCTGAAAACCAAGTGTGTTGATCTCCGTAGTGTGCATGTCAAACGATGCCCTTGAGCTCTGCTTCAAGCCATAAATGGCCTTGCGTAGTTGACATACATGCTCCCCCTCGACTACATACCTCGACGGTTGCATCATGTAGACCTCCTCCTCAGGATCACCATAAAGCAGTGTTGCAATAGTCGGCCGACTAACCCGAATAGTCGGTCCGACTATGCGGTGCGTGGGGGTCCCCGACTGAATAGACCTCCAGTCGGTCAATAGTCGGCCCGACCGAATAGTCGGCCGACTATTTGGCCGACTGGCCCGACTATTAGGCCGACTGGAGTTTGACTTTTGATATTTTTATTTTTTTTATTTTCAGTTTTCAGATTTTATGGGTTACATTTTACCACGATATCGCAACAAATGTCAAATTCTATATATCTATTATATTGATGGGTACTTTTATCTTGGATTCATGTTAACTAATGACCATATATGTATAAAAATATAAGAATATATGTATTATAAATAATTTTTATATTAAAAAATACAAAACCGAATAATTTCGAATCGCCCGAATACCGATTATTCTCTATTCAGTGACCCCTCCGACTGAATACCGAATACCGTCTTCTGCAACACTGCCATAAAGAAAGGCGTTCTTCACATCAAGTTGATAAATGGGCCAAGCTTTGTTGGCAACAATAGAGAGAATGGTACGTATCGACCCCATTCTGGCAACATGCGAGAAGGTCTCAAAATAATCAACTCCAAAGGTTTGTGTGAAACCTTTGGCAACAAGTCTGGCTTTCAACCTGTCAATAGAACCATCGGGCGACTGTTTGGTCGTGAAGACCCCACGTACCCTAGGAGGTAAGTGCATCCATCTCCTCATCCATGGCCTATCACCAACCATGATCCTGCATTACACTGAAATGATCTCTTGGAACGGTAACATTCAGAGCATCTGCAAATCTCTTGTCACAGTTAGATAAACCATCTGTAGAAGTAAAATGTGACATGTGGTGATATGTACATTTCCTTTTTTGCTTGCGTAGAGCTATAGGAAGCTCCCGAGGTACATCCGGGACAACAATGGTGGGAGCACTCGAAGTGGTCATATCGTCTTGCATAAAAGGGACATGCAAAGGTACAAACACTGGTGTAGAAGGTATAGAGGTATGCTGGCGAGTATAGATGATTGGTGGAGGGAGGTCCAGAGGAATATCAATCACAATCTGTGTGAAATAACTTGTTTGCTCAAAGAAGGTGACATCAACAGAAACATAGTATCGACGTCCAACTTTTTACAGGATCATAGCAGCGATAGCCTTTCTGGATACGAGAGTACCCAAGAAAGACACATTTGATGGCACGAGAGGATAATTTATTAGCTGCATGAAAGTTATGCACAAAGGAAATACAACCAAAAAATCCGTAGAGGTATGAGAAAAGGAGACTCAGTAGGGTAAAGTAAGGAAAATGGAGTTGCCCCTTTGAGAACAGATGAAGGAACATGGTTGATGAGATACACTGCAGTAAGGATAGCATCTCCCCAGTATTGTTTAGGAACACTCATTTGACTAAGAACAGATCTAGCAACATTTACCAAGTTTCGGAGTTTCCTCTCAGCTATACCATTCTGTTGTGAGGTATATGGACATGATGTTTGGTGAACAGTTCCTTGGGATGCAAAGAAAGCGGTCAAGTCATGTTGGGTTAACTCTGGAGCATTGTCGGTACGAATGATCTTAACAATGCTAGAAAAGTAAGTTTTAACATATTGAAAGAAATTTCTGACAATTTGATTAATCTCCGAACGCTCCTTTATTAGATATATCGAAGAAGGTCGACTATAATCATCAACGAAAACTAGAAAATAGCGATGATCACTTAATGTGCGGATCGGACAAGGTCCCCAAACATCACAATAAACAATATGAAAAGCATCAGTACTACGAGACTCAATACGAATAGGAAATGAAGTTCGATGGTGTTTCTCGAACTCACATGCCTCGCACTGAAAGGGCTTTAGAGCAGAGAGTTCATGAAACATCATGGAGATGGCCTTGGTAGAGGGATGCCCAAGGCGCAGATGCCATAGGAGCAGATCTTCGGGGATAGACGCATCACCAACAAAATTGGAGTCTGAGGGTATATCAAGGTAATATAGGCCGCTCTTCTCATGACCCCCACCAAAAATCTGCCTCGTCCGAATGTCCTGAAAATAACGAGACTCATTACATATCACACGGCAATGAAGCTCAACACAAAGCTTGTGAAATGACAATAAGCTAAGAGGAAAATCAGGAGCACAGTGAACCCTCGAAAGTCGAAGCTTGGAAGAGAATTCCATAGTTCCGACAGTAGTAATCTGTGATTGAGTCCCATTAGCAACTCGAACTGACTTAAGAGAGGTAGATGGTATGGAAGAGGTGAGCAGACTACCTTCTCCAGTGAGATGAGTAGAGGCGCCGAAATCAATAATCCAAGCTGGAGTAGGAGTGATAGCAGAATTGGCTATTGTACCTGAAGGAGTAGCCAGAGCAGCAGTTGTAGTATTACTAGTGGTGGTAGGCCCTGGAGTCTGAAGGATCTGCATTAGGCGGGAGTAATCTGCATCATTAAGATGGACAGTCTTGCCACTGGAGATAGGCGACACCTCTTCCACATCATAGGCATCCTCATAAGCATTATTGGCGTGATAAGAAGGTACGCCAAACTTATGCCAGCATCGTTCAGTCAGGTGGTTCCACCTACCACATTGAGTGCATGGGGCAGTAGAGTCTCGCCCACGAACACGACCAAAGTCGCGGCCTTGTCCAGATTCTCATCCACGACCACGACTTGGATCACGACCACGTCCTCCTCGCAAGCTGTATCTGCCTCCTCGCCCAGATGAGGCGATGTGTGCAAAGTTCTCTGTTGAAGGTAAGACGGGAGACCGAGCAGCGGATGTCTCGAGCTCCTCAAGTCGGCCAAAGATGGTCTTCATTGTTGGCAGTGTGTCTGATATAAGAAATTGATCCTTCGTTGCATGGTATCTAGAATGCAGCCATCAAGGAAGCGGTATAGCTGCCAGTTAGAACGCTCTTGTATCCGTTTGGTGCAATATGAGGGCTGGAATATTGCAACTCCTCATACATGCTGGATAGATGCCTGTAGTACTCGATGAGGGTGGAATCATCCTGAGATGTCGACTAGATTCGCATGTAAATATCTGCAAGGCGTGACTTCATCTTCTTCTGGGAGTATGTTTGCTCAAGATCCTCCTACATTTCCTTGGCCGTATTTTTGTAAAGAAGATTTGAGGCAATGTGAGCCTCAACACTGTTGGTCATCCAGTTGATAACCAAATAGTTGTCAGTCTGCCAGTTGTCATACTCTTTGTCCTTTTCATCTAAAGGATCTTTAGTCAAAATGTAGAGTTTCCTCTGACCACCAGTGAACACCATAAAAGATCGAGACCAGAGCATGTAATTTTCAGTGCCCTTGAGTTTGATAGTAGTGCCTTGTGCCATAATATTCGTGGTCAAGGGCTTTGTCTCGGTAGAATAAGGTGCCATAGTGGTCTTAAAATAGAAAGAAGATCCTGTGATCAACTAAGGATGCATATAAGAGCTAAAAAATGCCCTAGAACTCACGTTTGCCCTTGAAGAAGGGCTGAAAACCCTCAATGGACAACAAATCTGGATTCTTGGAAGCGGTCCGTGATGAGTTTTGGATCTCCAAAGAGTCCTGCGGTACCCGTGGAGGGTAGCTGTGGGGCTGACGACCTTCGTAGGAGGTCTTGAAAGCGTAGGGTGGCGCTAGTGGGAGGGTTGCTGCATTGGAGGCGATTGGAGAGCCTTGCGCGAGGCCCTAATTCAGGGAAGAGGACCCGCGCAGGTTTTTGCGAGGCTTGGAGGTGGCGGTGGGGATTTTAAGTCAGAACCCCAGTCTAGGACCGTTGCTTTGATACCATGTGGAGAAGAGAGACAAATATGATGTCTATTCTATAGGGCAAGGGTCTCATTTATAGAGAGAAAACCCTAGAGAGTAACAACAACAACAACAAAGCCTGTTCTTACAATTAAGTAGGGTCAGCTACATGGATTCTTCGCCTCCATTCAGATCTATCTTGGGTCAATCTCGGGCTTATATCCAAAATACTAAGATCCCTTCGTATAGTCTCTTTCCAACACTTCTTGGGCCGTCCTCGCCCTCTCTTAGCCGGCTCAACATCCCAACACTCGCATCTCCTAACTGGTGCATCCGTTGATCTTCTTTGCAAATGACCAAACCATCTTAAGTGGTTTTCTCGCATCTTATCCTCAATCAGAGCTACATCAACTTTCTTTCTGATTGCATCATTCCGAATCCGAGATTTACGTGTGTCCACACATCCACCTTAGCATTTTCATTTCTGTTACAACCAGTCTCTGCACATGTCTATGGTTCACAGGCCAACATTCAGATCCATAGAGCATAGCAGGTCTCATGGCTACTTTGTAAAACTTTCCTTTACTTTTTAAAGGAATTTTCTTATCACAGAGAACAACAGAGGCTCCTCTTCACTTTAGCCAGCCTGCATTTATTCTATTAGTAACATTTCCATCAATTTTTTCATCCAGTTGCAAAATAGATCACAGATATCTAAAAGAATCTCTCTTTCGAATGTTATTGTCACCAATCTTCACCTCAATTCCTTCACCATTGCTTCCATCAAAGGTGCACTCCATATATTCCGTCTTAGCCCTACTTATACGAAATCCTTTAGTCTCCAATGCATGTCTCCAGACCTCAAGATTCTCATTTACTCCATCTCTAGCCTCGTCAATCAACACAATATCATCAACAAATAACATACACCAAGGTAACTCATCCTGAATGTGACTTGTCAACTCGTCTATAATCAAGTAAAAAGAAATGGACTCAAAGCTGAACCTTGATGTAAACCAATGTTGATGTCAAAATAGTCAATCTTCCCATACGGGGTCCTTACACAAGATAAAGCCCTATCATACATGTCCTTTATGAGGTTAATGTATATGACATGTACTTGTCTCTTCTCCAAAACTCTCCACAATATCTCTCGTGGGATAGAATCATAAGCCTTCTCCAAATCAATAAAGATCATATGGATGTTCTTCCTTTTAGCTCTACAAATCTCCATTGTTCTCCTCATCAAATAGATGGCTTCAATAGTTGAGCGACCTGGCATGAATCCGAATTGATTTTCTTTTACGTTAGATTCCTCAACCTTCTTTCAATCACACGTTCTCAAATTTTCATAGTGTGACTCATCAGCTTGACACCTCTGTAATTTGAATAATTTTGAATGTCTCCTTTATTCTTATAAAGAGGCATCACGATACTCCTCCTCCAATCTTCATGCATTTTCTTGCTTCGCCAAATAACATTGAATAGATTCGTAAGACAAGTCAAACTGCGCTCACCTACAATTCTCCATACTTCTACAGGGATGTTATCTGGTCCTACACCTTTCCCAGGTCTCATAACCTTCAAAGCTTCCTCTACTTCCTTTCTTTGTATTCGTCTATAAATTGCACGATTCAAGCAACTTTCACTACTAGCTAGATCACCCAAAGTGATCTCTGTATTTCCTTCCCCAATGAAAAGTTTATGGAAGTACTGCTCCCATCTAGTCTATATGTCCTTCTGAGTAACAAACACGTGGCCTTCCTCGTCCTTAATGTATCTCACTTGAGAAAGGTCTTTGGTCTTTCTTTCTCTTGTGTCAACCTGAATATATCCTTCTGGCCCTCCTTAGAGTCGAGATTTTTATAAAAAAACTTCATAAGCTTTTGACTTGGCTTCGCTTAGAGCCTTCTTTGCTTCCTTCTTCGCTATTTTGTAGTTTGTGACAGTTTTCGTTGTTCTATCCTTAGACATAGCTTTAAAGCATGCTCTTTTAATTTTTAGCTTCTCTTGCACCCCTTCACTCCACCACCAAGTCTCCTTTTGACCTAGAGCTCCTCCCTTCGACTTGCCTAGTATCTCTTTGGCTACCTTTTGGATACAAGATGCTACTGCCTCCCACATCTCGTTTGCACTTCCGTTACAATCCCAAGATAAGTCTTCTAAAACCTTCTCTTTGAAGCTCGATTGCTTCAGTGGAAGATTCCATCATCTAGTTCTAGTGATCTTAGGATCCCTCCTTTTCTTTACCAGCCCTTTTATTTGCACATCTAAGACTAACAAGCAATGTTGGGTTGTCAAACTCTCTCCTGGATTACTTTGCAGTCTTTACAACACACCTGATCTCTTCTCCTCAACGCAAAGTAATCTATTTGTGTTATAGTTGGCCCACTCTTATAAGTAATTAAATGCTCCTCCCTCTTCTTGAAGAGAGTGTTTGATATGAAAAGATCATATGCCGTTACAAAATCCAGAATGATTTTTCCCTCTTCATTTCTATCCCCAAAACCATGTCCTCCATGAATACTAGCATACCTTGAAGCATCTTTTCCCACATGTTCATTAAGATCTCCACCTATGCAAATCATCCTTTGTGGGATTCCTTGTAAAATCTTATCCAAATCCTCCCAAAAAGCTTATTTAGTCCTTTCATCTAAACCAATTTGCGATGCATAAAATGAGATGATATTAAGAATTTCTTCTTCAAGCATCAATTTTAGCAAAATAATCCGATCCCCGAATCTTTGCACCTCAACCACACAATCCTTCAAATCCTTATGCACAACTACTCACCGTTTCTACCCTTATCTTTACCTGAATACCAAAGTTTTAAGCATGTCTTATCGATCTCCCTTTAGTTTCTTGAAGACATAGTATATGAATCTTCCTTTCTTTCCATCGTATCCATTATCTCCATCAATTTTCTGGTTAAAGTGCCAACATTCCAACCACCAATCCGCAACTTGCTTTGCAATCTCTTTTGCAAACTCTTTTGGACTAACTTCTTTACTCGTATGCGTCCATTATGCGAGAACCCTTGTAAATTTTGGACTGCATCCGGGCGGTGATGCAATGGAACTAGCTTAATTACCCGCATGCGTTCCTCATGTGAGAACCCTTGTAAATTTTGAACTACATCCAGGCTGCGATGTAGCGGCCATTGCCAATTTTTCATTGCATTCGGGTGATGCAATGCGTCGCAAGTAGGAAACGCCCCAACGAAATATGTATGTTTGCTTAAATCCATGTTGAAAACCCCAGAGAGTACACGAGGAAAAATACATAAATTCCCATAAGGGGTTACGGAACCCGAAGGGTTAAAGGTTACGGAACCCGAAGGGCTAAGGGTCACGGAACCCGAAGGGTTACAAACATAATTGTAATATAATAATTCTAACAAAATGTAAATTACATTTTCAATTAATTATCCAATGGATTTCAATTCGCATCAACATTTAAATTGTAAATGTTATTTACAAATAGCTCTCTCTTATATATTATAAATCACATTTATAATATTTATGATTAATATGGATAGTGCTATCCACATTATTCATATCCATGATAATTAAATCACATTTAATCATCTTGGATCTCTATTCTCATGTGCCCAAATAATATGAATTACATTCACATTATTCACATCTTTGATAATTAAATCACATTTAATTATCTCAGATAATTCTCTTTATATGTCCAAATAATATGAATGCAATTCATATTATTCATGTAATTAAATCACATTTAATTATCCATTTTTCAATGCTCGGATACATATATCAACAGTGAAATTATCCTTGAACTCTTTCAAGGACAATGCACTTTTTCCGTGGATACTTGGAGATAAGGAAAAGGCGATTGTAAGTTCCACGTATAGTGACTTGGATATTGAGATCAAATCTCAAATTCAGATCTTGCGAACCTCCCATAACCGTAAATTTAATTTTTTCATTGCATCTGAATCACATTCAGATCATTGTCCAACATTTGGACCAAGATCAGATTACTTCTGTATTGAGAGGAATCACTAAAATCCAAATACGTTTCATCACTCCCTAGGAATGGAAGTGTCATGGTTATACAATCGTTTATGTTCACATTACTCTCAGGTATTCCTAACGAGGAAGGCCGTATCGATATCTATATCATTTCGATCCGCCCGAAAAAGGATATATCGGGATATATCGCCGATATATCGACGATATCAGTGGAAATGTCGAAAATGGTTAAAAAAGCCAATTTTTGCCATTTTTCAGAAATTAACGTCATCCAAGATATCAAACCGACAAATAACCTACAAATAAACACTTATATCACTCATATCGGTCATTTATAGACCATCTATTGCACATATCGGTATCACACATATCGGTCATATCGAACATATCGATATTAATATTGACTCTTGACATATAAATATTGGAAATGGATTTCATTCAAGTTATTATAACATGAAATACTACGAATATACACCTAGAAAATACATATAGATCATTTATGAGGACTATGATCCTTATAGTGCACATATCGTTCATATCGAAAATATCATTGATATTGTTAGTTGTTGACATATTATATTCATCCAAGTACTTTGATCACTAAAAAATTTACAAATGTACTCTTACTCTCTTAGATAAAACATATCGATCATCTATGAACCTTATATCGCATATATTGATACGACAGTATTGTTAGTTGTTGACCTATATATATATATTGAAAATGAAGTTTGTCCAAGTTCTTAGATCACTAAATAACTTACAAATATACTCTTAGATCACACATATCGATCATTTATAAAGCTTATATTGCAGATATTGGAAATGGATTTCATTCAAGTTTTACAACATGAAATAACTTGTAAATATACACCAAGTTGAAGAACCATTGTATGCACCCTCCTGTCACACCATACCCTACCAGTACGGGGTCTCGCTACCCGGTCAGCGAGCCTGGGGGGCTGGGGGGGGGCCCAGGTTGGCCCCCCCTTGCGGGGGTGCAGGGGCAGCACCCCTGACCCGGAACAAAGTATATAAATCATAGATTGTTTTAATACTAGGTGTAGCTAGATAGGTAGTGGAATCAAGCTTGCATGAATAATAACATTGATATATAGGGATATCGACGAAATATCAGCGATATCGGTCGATATCTTGTATTTTTTGTAATGAGTCCATTCATTTTTAACCGATATGGCGATATATCGCTGATATCCCTGTAAAAAGATATACACTCCGATTTCGATACCCCCAACTTCTCGATACTGGCTATATATCACCGATACGACCTTCCTTGATTCCTTATACCTGTACATCCTGCAAACTGGAAGACCTAGAATAAACCCGAAGTTTGAGATCTATTTAGACTATCTCCTTCATGGTTTTATCATTAAGTTGCTCATTCGACCATAAGGAGTTGGTATCAATCATATACTTTCACCTAGGTATTGATCATATACTTTCCAAAAGCATATATCAAACCCACAAATTCAGTCAAGCTTCCAAAGCAAGACGATCGTGCACGGAATTTGATTCCCAGTATCTCATGAGTGAGCTCATGTCTTTCGATTCAGTAAATGAACCTATATGATCCCGTTGAGAGATCGTATTACTCATATACCCTTGTATGTACACTAGCGTGCATGGGTATAGACCTTGATTAGGCCATCGACCTATCGGTCTGTCAAATATACATACTCAGATATATAGTAATACATCTGTCTTTGGTCAGAGGATGCATGCCTATATCGTGACAACATATGGAAGTCTTTGGTTATATCGATCTCGTTAAGTCAATTCTTTGACCTAACTAATCTGGCATCTCTGAATCTCTATTCCTATGCAGAGGACCTCCAACAAGAGGTCGGTCAGATATCGGCCAAAAGAGAAAGGATTGCCATCTCCTACTCAGGCTGGAGATCATCTCTTAATAATCATTTGACGGTACTTGATGAGTCTTCAATCTAACTTTTTCGATATTCATCCAAGCACCAGCCTCTATGATTCAACAATTGAACAACTGAATGATCATTAAGATGGCCATGGTACATAACCCTAATTGTACTAAGAGTCCTATTATGCAAATTAGTTATTCTTCATTTCAGTCTTCAGATCAGGGAATGATATTTACAATAATATTTATTGCATAATGGCTCGTCGTGAGCTCGCATGTCCAACATTTTTATCAATAAAAAAGTTAAGTTAGCATATAATAGCTGACAATCATCAATATCCAAGTACCAAATACAAAAAAAACTAACGCAAATAACATTCATACTAAATGTATTATTTATAATAGCATAATATAATATAAAATATCCTAGCAACAAAATACTACTAAATAAAAAAATTCAATCCACTCTTATCCAATTCATCTTCACCATCTGCATCTTCACCCATCCACTCTTACATGGGTTAATGGCTAGTTTCGATTTTTGAGATGACGATATCTTAATTTGCAGTTGAATCTAACATACATCAAGTCATTTAGAATTCAAGCTTGTTCTTTTTCTCCATGTGAATCTTCGTAATATGCACATCCACGGATGCATCATAACTACATCGTTGGCATTAGGTAACGTACAGCATATGTTGCATCAATTATTTTGATTTATTGCGTTACAAGTGCTCCAATTACTTTTGCATCCAAAAGATGTCATCTTTAGAATCTTCATTGCCATCTTCTTCAAATGCGGTATTTCAATCCAATATAATTCTCACCAAATGTCCATTTATAAGAATAAGTTCAGTCTCTTAGGTACCAGGAGTAAATTTATAAGTATAAAATTTATTAATGAAAATTAATACATGGATTGAACTATCGGCATTAATTGACCTTTGTCTCACTACAAAAGGTTTGTTAAATGATCTATTGGCCATTTAATAAAAAACAATCCTTTCCTAGTGACGAGTCTGATGACATCTTGATCTCTAAATTGGGAGAATGGTTCCATGCATATGAAAAATTCATTAAAAGCAAGGCATTCCTTCTCAATTTGAGCACTATCTCTATTATAGGAGTAAGGATTGAGATAATATGCAGCGAGGTGAAGGGGTATCCAACCTTTCCTTTGACTTCGAGTCAATGTCATCAATAACATGTTTGTATGATGCTTCCTTTGTATGCCCATTATCTCTTTTCTTGCATTTTGTAATCCGCCATAAACAAATCCCATCAACGGCCTCCATCTGCATACAAAATATGCGAAACACGAACCAAGGAAAAATGACCTTCAAGGCTAAGATACTGGACTCCAAAATGATGGACTTTAATTGATGAAGTCATTCCACTCTTCTTGTTCTGGAACATTTGCATTCTCTCCATTCATTAGAGGAGAACATCAACCTCTACTTGTCCTTTTTGTTCATCATGGACTACGATGTGAGAAACGTAATAGCAAATCTCTTCTATCTTGGTCTCTCTATCTCACTCGCCCTTCTGTAAATTGCTTCATCAAGTTCAAAGTTTTTTGCATGATTGTAAAGAAAGACAATTAATGTTTTTTGCCTTTGTGATGGCACTTTTCACATTTATCTCTTGGCCAATCTGTTCAAGCATAAGATTAGTGCTATGAGCGGCACATGAACTCCAAAAGATTTGTGGGTACATGACCTTAAGAAGTCTTCCTATTTCCATATTGGCAGACATACAACTTGGATTACATTATTAGGCTCAACTTCTTTAATTGAGTTATCCACTAAAGAGGCATTGTAATTCATGGTATGAGAATTTGCTTCCGATTCAATAGAATTCAAGAAGCTTTCGAACTCGCAATTGACACAAATATTCATGATGCTCCTTCCTTTCTTATCGATCTACACATCTGTCATAATAGAAGAACCACTATTCTTCCAACAATCATGATGCATTGTAGAAACTCCATTTTTTGTAGAGCTTTCTCCTGTAATAGTGTCTCTGCAATCTCATTGTAAGAGGGATGGATATATACTCTTCTAAACTATCAAATAGCTTCACAAAAACAAATTAAAGGATTGCTTGTGACAATATTGAACGAAATGTCACAATCATAGAAGAATTCGTCACATATGAATTGACGCTTGCATGTTCCTCCTTGGCAAAGTACTTTAATGGTAGATTGGTGAGGATTTTCTATTGATGTATCTTCTGTTGAAGGTAGAGGTCTTTTCCCATCCATTTCTCATCATATGTAGTTGTATAGGGTGGGGTAATTTTGATGGATACTTCTTAAAACTCCTTCATCTTCAAAGTTTTCTCCTTTTCTTTTTAGTTCTTCTCTGTTGTCCTCCATTTCTTTTTCACTTTACGATCAACCTTGGGACATGATGTGTTGCCTTTGTGTGTCAAATGTTGTCCCATGCGATTGATCCCTCCGATCACAATCTTTCCATATAAACAACAAGTAACTATGAGCATACTACCATCCTGGATCATTAGTTCCAGGAGAAACAAAAAATTCCAATGTCTCGATCTGTTGAGTAGTTTCAATATGAGATTACTTCCAGACATAGGCGAAGAACAACTATTAAATGGTTGTGTAGATGCCACTAATTTCTTAAATATTAAACCATACAATTAAAGAATTATATTAGACAAGGATAAAACTAAAAGTGTGTCAATCATATAAATTAAATTAACATCTAATGAAATCCACCAAATTTTGCCATGATTTTTTTGAAGGGAGAACTCCCTCTATGGTGGTGGGGGTGATGACAACGAGGGAAGGTGGAGGCGGGCCGGCCGGACGTTGTCAGGACAAAAGCAAAGATGGAGCCAGACATTGTCATGGTGAAGGCGGAGGTGGAGCTTGCACGAATTCTGTCGAAACGGAGATGAGGTGGAGTGTTGGCAGCAACTGGTCTTCCTCGTCGGCAGTGGAGGCAAGCTAGTGACGAAGGAGGAGGGAAAAGATGGCCGAGTCGAGACCACCCCAGCCAAGGGTGGGCAGCTCGGGGGCCCAGGTGCTCGCCATAGGTTGAGCCACTGGGGCCCCAAGCCAGGATGACTAAGGCGGTGGGGTGCGGAGGCAGAAGCAATTTTTACCATGATATGATGACACCAAACGATAAATTTGTTTACACACCACAGCTGTATAACAATAATTTAGTTTACAAGAAGATGAAGCATACTACATCCCAGTGAATTGTGATCATATAACAAAGTTGCTCCTCGAAACCAAGCACAGTGCAAGAAATTAGGAGGGGCAGATGTGAAACGACAAATTGTGATCATCCACTTTCATTTCATTTGGTCTCTCTGAGTTGGAGATTGTCAATTGTGGTAGGATAGGTTACTCGTTGTGTTTTGTGTTAGCTTTCCATTATCGTATTTAGATCTTCTTGCCTCTCTTGTAGGGGTCATCTGATTCTTTTGAAGGAGGTTATATCGGGGATCCCTATTTTCTTAATCTCAACTCTATTTCTTTTGTATGGGGTATGCGACAGACTTGCGTCTATTATGCAGATATTTTTCTGGTGTAAAAATGATGGGACGACGAGCGGGTCTTACTGGTGGCTTGGCATGATTTTACGAAGCCAAAGGATGAGGGGGTCCTAAGGCTTATGGAGATGAATAAGAAGCTTGTGACAGTGGGTTTCCGGATTTTGGGGGATAGGCGAGGGCCTTTGCAGACTGGTTAGAAGCTATTTTGTGATTGGATCGCAACTCCCTCTTCCTCAGTGACAGGTTGCTTCCACTACCTCTTTTTGGAAGGGATTTGTTCTATGTTGCATGAGATATGTTCCTAGATGCATCTTGTACTTGGTGACAGTTGCTCTTCAGATATGTTCCTCGATGCATAATGTAAAGGCATCGAGGAAATGGCTTGCGAAATATCTAGTAAAGGGTTTGTGGATATATCTGGATGATGTGGAATTTGGTGCTTGCAATTTCCACTTCCCAACAACTATCTATTTTTGCAAGGACCACCGGCAACCAGATCCAAACTCATATGTGCATAAACTCACCCGATTCAATTTATAACTTTCAATTAGACCATCCATTTTAACTCATCCTATTCGTTCTGCTCCCTGAAAGCTGGTGCGATTAATTAAGGGATTGTCAAAGCAACATTGCTGAAGAGAATTGGATGAAGTGCATGAAGTATGTCCAAGCGTAATGAAAACTATCCACATTTTAGTGCCTTGCTTACCTTTTATCTTCTTTTACGAATGTTAGATCTAGTGCACATGCAGTACCCCAAGTTAGATTGTAAATGATTCATGCTGTGTTTTTATTGCAGGGAATAGCAAGAAGACTCGTGAAAACTGCTTTGCAGGAAGCTGCCAAGAAAAGAGAAATGAGGTACTCTGATCTAAAGAAGATCGATCGTGGGGTAAGGAGACATTTCCATGACGACATCACTGTTGTCGTCCTATTTATTGACCCCAGCCTCGTTAATAAAAGTTCTTATCGTGGTCGGACACTTTCTCTTCGAGCCGCCGGAATCCCAATCGGAATGGAGAACTGACTCCGGTTGCATCATGGCCATGCATGCATCATCCTCATATTATATTGGTGCTCCTTGACTGCTGTGTCAAAGAAGTTCCCAAGCTGAAGGATCAGCTTGGAGTACTTCTTGGATCTTGAGCTGCTGTTTTTTGCCTGATGAAATTTCTTCAACCAATCGCACGATGAAGTGCTCGAAGCATGGAGTTTGGCTGCCATCCTCTCATTGAAAAAACAATTATTTTAAATAAAAAATCACATACACAGACAAACAAAATCTTCTGAATGCGCCACCGTAGATTCTGGAACAAGTAGGTACTATCTGCGGAGGGGAGCCTGGAGCATTCTTTTCCTAGCAAACAGAGTTTATCTGTGTTGTGATCCCGGAAATTTCCTATGACACCTCCGTTTTTTTTTGCTCTTTTTCTTACATTTCTTCCCCCCCTTTGTTTACTGATGGGCAGGTGCCCCCAATCAGAACTGAATGTTGAGAACTTCGATAGAATTGTATCTTTAATTTTTTGATATCGATCATTCTTTTCCGATGATAATTTTCAGTTATTTCGTTACTTGTCATGCATTTCACAACTGTCTTATTTACTTCCTATCATTAGGGTAAGGATGTGAATGCAAAAACTGATTCGCGGTCAGTAGTTAAAAACTTGCAGGACACAAATTGAATGTAATTGTGGTTGACGGGCAGCCCTAATCACCCTTACTCCTAGGTTGGTTTCTTTTCCTAGTTTAGGAGCGATATTCATCTCTCTGACGAATGTAAGAAGGTGCAAACACTAATTGGTGATTGCTAAATTCCTATTAATATTTCTTCGTGTCCCAAATACGCAAATTTTGTAAGCAAATACTTGCTGTGCTTCAATATGCACTTGGCTGAGCTTCCTAACTAACGTTGTTGATCGAACCACAACTAAACATATGAGCTTGGAGCTAGTTCCTAAAACTTGGCTCATTTGGTTACACTTTCTAAGTTTGTTGATTTAGTCGCTTGTAACTCTTTTGTAATGCATTTGATGGCGACGGTAACAAGCAATCATATATAATTTTTTGCCAATAAACTTAATAGAAGGACGAAGATATCCATAGAAGTTGCATAAGGAATTCGCGTCAATTAAATTAAGGGAGAATGCCTTTTTCTTGGACTGATCATGCAGTCAAGTTTTGGCAATTAGAAAAACTTGTGATCCCATTAACGTTCAAGACAGCGGGTATCATTATGTTGCATGTTGCAGTCGGATTTTTTTATACAATGTGGAACTGTTGATCTCAATGGATATCAGAACGAAGATCCTTACGATTCATATTAAACGCGTGCATGCAAGCATCCACAACCCACAAATAACATGCCCCTCTCAGTTAGGGGTAGGGGTGCGTATTGATTGGATAAAATCCATACTGAATTAGATGTTTCAATTTTGTTATTATAATGAATTGCATCGGATTGAGATTTTGAAAATCTTTTGTATTGGATTGGATTGCTACCAAATCTGATCCAATCTGTTGATATGTTAATATTACATATAATTTATTATTAAGGTTTACAACATTTTTTCTTATCCTATTAATGAATTCCACCACATCCTCTTTGGTTAAGTGGTACTTTAATTTTTATTTAACATGTAATATTATACTAGGAATAAAAAGAAAGATACCTTTAGGATTAAAATGTAAAAAAATCCAACCACCTTATTCTACTTCTCACAATCAAATTGACATTGCAAGCGTTTGGACGTTGAATCTAGTAGGGCTACCTTCATTGTTATGTTCATTGTTCGAAGATGCGGGATACAATCCTCTTTCCCATCTCATTTCCTAGCCACAAAATACAATGCATACACAAGATGCTGATATTATTGCCTTCTAGGTCAAGTTCTTCCCCAATTGTGTGCTACTTTTGGTGATAATCTTTTCGATCGAAAATCAATAATGCAATATTTTTTATATTTTTTTAGAAAATATTTATAATTACTGTAGTTGAACTTTTAATTGAGCATAATATATCCATTATAGTAAACACTCTTTTTTACATCAATTCAATATCAAAAACGTTATTCAAATGTTAAGTGTTACTTAAATGAGGATAGACCATAAAGGGGAGGGAATGCATAAGTATAAAAAGCCGATCCAATATGTAATCATGTTGATTGGATAGCTTCGAATTTGAATATTTAATGGATTGGATTTGATGGAAAAAAATTATCATCCGTTAAAAGATTGGATTAGATATGGATTAAGGTAAAATCTGGTCCAATCCGATACATACACATCCCTGCTGTCAACCATGCTAAACTCCCTTTCAACTCTCTCTTTCTCTCTCTCACACACAAATTTGTCTTATCACCTTAATCTCAATCATGTCTTCGTAAAATTTGGCATCAATTTCTTTGTATTATGAGCCTCTTTAAAATTTTTAAAAAAATAAACAACTGAAACATCATTTACCATGCATTTCATAAAATCACAACCGACGATTTTCTTCTCAAATAACAACGTGATCTCAGTCGATAATCAATTGGAAACACCTATAACATATATGCAACTGCTTCTATAAGCAAAATAGTATCTATATATTGTCATATAAAATACTTCATTTTTCTATCTAGAGTAAATTACAAAATGGGTCCTGTAATATAAGGTCCATATCGGAATGAGTCCTCAGAAATAAAATGGATTAGTCTGTTACCTCAGCTAATTATGCCATATCTCCTTATTGTTTCTATCAATGTTCTATTAATTATTATGTCACATGACTACACGTGACATTAGAAAGGTTGTGTGATTCTAGTAATGCCCCTACGTATTCCAAAAAAAAGGGGGGATTTTGAGAGAGGGCTCGCGGTTTGGTGGACCTAGACCCATATGGAAAAGTTTGGGCGAAGCATGTTAATTTTCCATGGGCCTTGAATCGGGTCGAGACCCGCTATTTTTAGTAAATCGTGGACATGGGTCCGACCCAAGGCCCGCGGGATCGGGCTCGAATTCGGATCTGGCTCAGCCTGCACCAATTTTGATTCCATGAAGTTGCACTTTGATTTCAATTGTTATGGATATAATTCATCCGTAACACATGAATATTGGATGTAATATTATGATATAATATTAATATTCGTTGATGAAGGAAATATTGGATGTGTCGTGACTATAAATGCGTGTTTCCTATTTTGGTTCAAATATGATACTTTGAAATATGAGGATCCGAGTCCAATCTATTTGTACTTCGGGTTTGAATCCGACCCAACCCGACCCGACCCAAACATAATATTTTTGAAATATGAGAGCTCAGGTAGGTCCGACCATTTGTACATCAGATTCGTGCTGGATTCTAGCTTTTGCGAGTCGGGTCGTGCTGGCCCGACCCAATGCAGCAATGCTCCGGACCTTTCCACGCACGCTGCTCCACCGTGATCTCGGCTGTTACAGCACCGCTGCTGTGCAGCAGAGGATCCGCACCGCATCCAGCTCTGCCTCCTACCGTGACATCTCCTCCCTTCACTCCTAATCCATTCCGCCACCACTAGATTGCTAGGCTGGGGCCGTGGACGACGAAGGAGATGCCCGTCTGTGTCACCGAGGTGAGGACCTCCGTCTATCACGATCCCATCATTGGTAACGTTGCCGAGACCGCAGGCCTTCCTTGGGTGAACCAATCATGGAGGTCATCACTGTTACCACTTCACCGCCGCAGCCACCTTCAAAAGTACTTTCAGATACACCAAACCAAATTCCCTGTCTGGGAGAAGATCGAATCAACGGTAATACACGAAGCCAAAAACAAAAAAGATGCAAAGTCGCTCGTGCTCGTGGATCGGGAGGATATCCTTAGTGAAGAAGAAGAAGAAGAACGTCATATCCGAGCATCCCCACGGGTCGTGAAGAACCTCAACCCGGTGAAAGAGAGCCCGTAAATATGATTGTAAATATGTGCGATTTCCTCCTTCGAGGTGGTGTAGAGCTGGCGGGGTGTTTGTCTTATCCTCCTGGAGAACAGGACATTGGTGTTGGGACAGCAGACAGAAGACGATGTTCACACCATGACATGCTGGGGATTTGCAATCTTGACGACATCGAAGAGAACAAGAGAAACAATGACGTTGGAATGCAAGTAGAACAGCGAGTGTTCTTTACTGGGTACCTAACGCGTGCCTGCCAAGGTGGAAGACGTGGGTGAAGGGCATGACGGAGAAGAACTTAGGCATGGGAGCTTGTCGTTGACGTCTCTTTGAGGACAAGACTCCACCAGCACCCTCGAAGAGAAGAGAACCAGGCGGGCACGCTTGAGGAAGGATTGTAGTAGTCATTGAAATTGTCATGGCCAATGGCGTCGTCATTGGCGATTGAGAGGGGGAGCCCTGGAAGCATGGGAGAAGTAGGATTTTCTTTGAAGAGGGCCACATATAAGTATAAGAACCCATTTATACAATAATTACATAATATCAAAATTCAGGATTGATTTTTTTAATTTTGACAAACTCCTTATTATACATCATTTTTACTTGTATATATGGGGGCATCTTTGGATACATCGATTATGATATAAAGAATAAATCAACAAGATATATTAGTTTTGAATTAACTATTAGTTTTATAACATGTTGCGAATTGCTGAAGTACACCATGCACAAACGACAAATCAAGCAAGTACAAAGGCATACAAATTTACAAAGATTCAGCAGCTGTAACTGGGGTATATCCTTGGGCAGTTGTGATTGGTTTCCACTATGTGGAGAAAGAAGAAAATATAGAGAATACAGAGAGCCCTCACCCTAGGGGAATTTATATACTACTATTATATACAGACGGATTCCCTGAATACAAGGCATATCCACAATCTCCATCTTGAATTGAATCCTTTGAAAAGCTTGGCCAAGCTTTATCATGCCGCCGCCAACCCCACCTTGAGGCCACTGCCAACTGCCAACATTGGGCAAGTTCAAAACAATGTTTGAACTTACACTCAAAATTGTCTTTGTGTCCATATCTGCTGGGTTATTTGTTATGCCGACCTTCTTCACCTTGATCCTCTTCTCAAAATGAATGGAATAAAATTCTCATATGATAACAAAAGAGAAACCAACAAAATTAGGACAACATCCTCATCTTCTATCTTAACCTCGACATTTATTAATTCAATCATATGTGTCGCAAGCTATATTTTGCTAGAAAACGAGCATTAATCTTTAAAATTTAGTAAAAAATTGAATAATCTTTCTTATTTTGAGATAAGAGATAGTATATTACAAAAGAAGAAAGTATTTACAAACTTAGTTGTTCACAAACCTAACATGCTTTCCTAAGCACGATTCTTCTGAATCATTGCTACTAGAAAAGTCAGCTTTTACGCCGATGCATTATTGACGATTGACTATAGCCATAAAAAATAAGTTCCTTTTTAATGGATACGATCGTAATCGCCGCAAAAATTGGCTCGTATTTTTGAAACATATGGTCATGTTATATTCAGCTATTTGGTAACCATCGAAATGCTTATACCGACGTAATTGAGTTCTCAATGGTTGCCTGACTGCCAAAATGGTCAACTCAAATTTCCAACGCAAACATTTCAATCCCCCACCTCCTTCCTCTAACCTAATCCCTTCCCCTTGATCGATCCTCTTCGCCAACCACACCTCCCCTGATCCAACCCCCTCTCTAGCAATCTCCCCCTCCCTCCGGCAACCACCTTCCATTCACGTCACCTCCTCCTCCTCCTCCTCCTCCTCCTCCTCCTCCTCCTTCTTCCCATCTCCATCGCCACCTCCTCCCGCCTCCCATCTTCCTCATCCTCCTCCTATACCTCCTCCCCTCCGCATCACGTCCACCCCTTGCCATCTCCGCCTCCCCTCCTCCCTCCTGCCCTCTATGCCACCTCCTCCTCCTTCCCATCTCTGACCCCTCCTCCTCATCCCCTTTGCGTAATCTCCACCCCCTTCCCATCTTTGCCCCCTCCTCCTCTACTCTGCATCTCCTCCACCTCCCCTTCATTGCCTCTTCTCCTCCTCCCCTCCATTCGCCCACATCCTCTACCTCCTCCCTTTTCTCAGCTTTGCCTCCTCATTCCCCTCCACCCCCCGCACCTCCTCCTCCCCTCCACGCCACCTCCTCCCCCTTCCCATCTCTGCCCCTCCTCCTCCTCCCATTTGTGCCACCTCCTACCTTTCTCATCTCCGCCCCTCCTCCTCCCCTCCGTCCGCCCACCTCCAGTGCCTCCTCCCTCTTCCCAGCTTCGCCTCCTCCTCCCCCTCCCCTTCGCTCCACCTCCTCTGGTACTCATCTCTGTTGTCTCTCGAGGAACAACCACTGGACCTCGTTGCCTTCTCTAAGGATAGCTGCACGCCACATGATCTTGCCAATTTTCAAATCCTTATGAGGAAGGCATAACTTTATTCATTTCGATTTCTATGTAATTCAGTTCATGTTTTATGACAATAAATTTTAGATTTATGATGTGATGAGTTGATGTTTGCATTATGCCTATGTTAGCGTTTGTTTTGTAATTGATGTTAATATTAATGTTCATGTTATTGGTTATTTTTGTAATTGGATGTGGCTTTTGTATTCACTAATTAGATGTTTATATTCTCATTTCATGCAAAGATCGATGTCTTGAATAAGTGATATCTAGAATATGAAAACTTAGGTCGTTTAGATAGAAAAAATATTATTAAGAATGTGAACAATGTGCTTCTATAGTAGTATGTGTTGGACATGCGAGCCCAGGGTGAGCCATTAATGCAATAGATGTTATTAATTGCGAATATCATTCCCTGATCTAAAATGAAGAATAAATAATTGCATACAACTATTGATTCAATTATTGAATCATAGAGGCTGGTGCTTGGATGAATATCTAAAGAGTTAGATTAATGACTCATTAAGCACCGCCAAATGATTGTTGAGAGATGATCACCAGCCTGAGTAGGAGATGGCAATCCTTTCTCATTTAGGCTCATATCTAACCGACGTCTTGATGCAGGTCCTCTACATAGAAATAGAGTTTCGGAGGTGTCAGATTAGTTAGGTCAAAGACTTGACTTAACGAGATCGAGATAATCAAAGTCCTATAACGTAAGCTGTCACGATATAGGCACGCATCCTCTGACCGGAGACAAATGTGTTACTATATGTCTGAGTATGTACATTTGGCAGACCAATAGGTTAATGAACTAATCAAGGTCTATACACCGGCACACTGGTGTGCATATAAGGGCATATGAGTAATACGATCTCTCAAAGGGATCATACATGTTCATTACTGAACCGGAAGACATGAGCTTACTCATGAGATATTGGGGGAGAACCAAATTCCGTGCACGGTCTTCTCGCTTTGGAAGCTTGACTGAATTTGTAGGTTTGATATATGTTTTTGGAAAGTATATGATCAACATCTGGTATGATATATGCTTTTGGAAAGCATATGATCGATACTGACTCCCAATGATCGAATGAGAAACTTAATAATGAAAACTTTTAAGTAGACAGTGTAAAATTGATCTTATACTTCAAGTTTATTCTGGGTCTTCCAATATGTAGGATGTACAGATGCTAGGAATACCTGAGGGTGATGTGATCATAAACGGTTGTATAACCATGACGCTTCCATTCCTAGGGAGTGATGAAATGGGTCTGGATTTTAGTAACTCCTCTTAGTAAAGAAGTAATATGATCTTAGTCCAAATGTTGGACATTGATCTGAATGTGATTCAGATGTAATGAGAAGATTAGAATTGCGGTCTTGATTTAATCAAGCATCTATGGGAGGCCCGAGATCTGGATTTGAGATGTGATCTCAATATCCAAGTCACTATACGTGGAACAATACAATCGTCCTGTCCTTATCTCCAAGTATCTGCAGAGAAATCGCATTATTTTTGAAAGTGTTCAAGAATATTTCCATAATTGAATTATATCTAAGCATTGATAAATTGATAATTAAATGTGATTTAATTATCTTGATGTATGTGGAAATTATCCAATATAATTAAATGCGATTTAATTATTGTGGATAAGAATAATGTGGATAAAAATATCCAATTATTCATAATATATTATAAATGTGATTTATAATGTATTAGAGAGAGCTAATTATAATTTGTATTTGTTAATTAATTATTGATGTGTATTGGATACACATTGTGTAATTAATTGAAAATGTAAATTATATTTTGTTTTGAGTTGTGAATGTGATTCACAAATTTCCAATGGCAAGATTGCAATATTCTCAAAATTAATTATGAATTATTTTGAAGAATAAATCACAACAAAAGTTGTTGGAATAAATAATGGAGATTTTCATGGAGATATGGAATCTCATGAGATTTCACGAGATTGCCTCCACTTGGAAACAAGTGGGACGGCTACCAAGTCCTATATGGAATTGGTGGCCGTCCACCATGTTCCATGGGGAGATGAAATCTCCATGATGATTATCTCCTTGTTTGTTTGATTTAATTTAGGATTGAATTGTATTTGATTTATCAAATATATTTGATCTAAATTAAATTATTAGTTGTTAGCTTTTTACCAACAACAATCTTGACCATTGGATTAAACATAAATCAATCTCATCCATTGATTTTATGTATCCCATGGATTGTGATCCATGGATCCCAAAACCCTATAAATAGAGAGGCATACCATGCTCTCTAGGGTTGTGCTATTGAGATACATCTTTCTCTCTCTCTCATTCCACACGCCACATCTTTCTCCTTCTCTTGGTGACCGTCCACCAAAACCCTAGAGGAGAGTTTCATCGTCGCTTCGCCACCGCGCCACCGCTTCGACGTTCTTCGGTTCTCCGTCTTCTTTGGAGTGCTACGCTCGCAAAGAAGGCGTTCGTTCTCGAACGACGAGATCAGGAGGCTCCCATGCTCGGATCAACTCGTTGGATTGCAAGGATCATGCGACTCATCCCCGCGCTCGCAAGCGTCTTCTCCGACGATCGGACTTGAGAGAGGAGGTCTCTTTTCGTAGAGACTCGATCAACCACGCTTCAAGAGGTATTCCTTTATACTTGTTGTGTTTCTAGATGAAACGATCCGAGAATCGTACTTTGATCATGTGGTTTCATCGCATGAAAATTTTTTTAAATTCAGCTGCATAGAACAATTAGTTCGACTAGTCGTTCTTCGTTGTATTCGATACGACGCTCACGCTTCCATGATGCGCTAGAAGGATCTAATCATATCCTTCATGTGGTATCAGAGCCAGATTGAAGGTTTCGGATACGATCCGCAAACCTAGGATGACTTGGATTCGTTAAGGTCGTGAAAGTTTTTGTCGCATTTGATTTTCGCACATCTATTTAGTGAATAAATTCGGCCCTGTTTAAAATGTTTAAACAAGAATTAATCACTTAGATTTTGTTCCCCATTCCCCATTAAATAAGCAAACCATATGATCTGAGTTTACGTAATTTGGATTCCGTTTACTCGAGATATGGTCGTTTTAGTGAACATGTATTCACTGTTGCGGGAACTACGAATCTTAACATGATTAATGAGTTAATTACTGTTTTGATCCATCTAGAAATGCATGAAATATCACTTAGGTTCTGTCATAAATCAAATTAGCAATCTTTGAAATTTGATTTTATCTAATTTTGATTTAAATTGATTGAGATATGTCAATTTTAGTAAGTAGGGGTCACTGCTGAAATTACATTCCTAATCAAGAATAATGTGATTGTCAATTAGTGAAATTAATTGTTAATTTCATTAAATAATTATGGAAAATATTTGAGAAATATTTAATGATGATTATTTCCGTAATTGACTTGGCCTCAACCAATAAATTTATTAGATTTGATCTAGATCATAATTGGAAACTCAATCAACAAATAACTTGCTTGAATGGGATTGGGAATTTGTCTAGCAAATTTCCTTATAATAAAAAATGTTTTGATTATTACTATATGGTATAATTTCGGTTGAAGAACCGATGATCATCTCAAGTACATATTGATATATTTGTCATTATCCTTTCCTGAGGTGGATATGGTATCTAGTCAGGAAGCATTGGGTAGCGGGTTGCACCGGTTGCGGTCCGTCCCACTTTCGTCGGTAGTATCCATGACAGAGGGTAGGGAGTTGATAATGCCAGAGAAATCAAGATGTATTTTTCTAATTTATTAAAATTCGAATTAATATGTACTTTGAGATAATACCATATATGTATTCAAGTGAAAACAATCAAGTTTGTTGATTGAAATTGGATTGAAAATTATTAATGCGAATAAGTTAATTATATCCAATTAAAAACACTCTATTATGAATAGATGTGTATTTCCCTTGGAAGAATTAATTATATGAATATGATTCATAATAATTAATTAAAATTTGAATAAGAGATGGAGGATCACATAAGTGACATCCATGGTCTCTGTCAAGGCAAAGGGTCGTCGCCAGGGATTGCATATAGGAAACACCTGTATGAAGTGACAGCTCCTATATGCAAGCGCATATGGATCGGGTTCTTTGCTTCTCAAAAGAGTAAGGCCGTATGCGTAGTGACCCCAATATCGGATCCTCATATTATTGGGACGATATTGGATTGCGCATAGCGAGTACTAATCCATGACGGTTGGTTCAATTAACAAAGGGTCAACATCACCTTAGGGGTGGTGGGCCCGGGTATTAAAGACTGAATTGGAAATGCAAGTTGGACTTGTAAGGCAGAATATGTTCCCGCTTCTTTTTATCGGAGTTGCAGATTCTCATATTATTGGGATGCAACAAAGATAAGGAAGGAGATCCCAGATCTTGCTTGAGATATATTGGTAAGTATATCTCTTACATTGAAACTGATTAAGGGAATGAACTTCCAGTGTTGACTAGGCAAGACAACTTTGATATAAAAATTCCTAAATCAAAGTAAAATGTGTGTACATATATTTATATATATTTATGCAAATTTCTTATTTAAGATAATTTTTCATTAAACCCACTCAATACTATACTCAATAATAACCACTAAAATATCATGGATTGGATCCATGATTAAGATATTGTACTTGCAGTTGGGCACATATTGTATGTGGTTGCAATGTGCGAGTTTCCTCATAATAATGAGGAGTGACAATTAAATATACAATAGGACTACAACCCTAGGGTTTGTATGTCTCTATAATCTTGATCCCTCATTAAATGTAGGGATTTTTACCCGGCAGACCTTGTAATCTTTGTCAATTACCTCCACGACCTTTGAAACAATCTAATTCCTCTCTTGACCTTGTAAACTTGCCCCGCCTTATCCCACAAACCTTGCCGTCATCTTTAACTTTATTAGAGTCAACTACTTGAGTTAAACTTAGAGTTAATCAAACCAAAGACAATCGACGACGGTTCTTCAATCTTCCCCTCTCCTTCCTTCTCCTCCTCTCCTCTTCTTCTACCTACCTAACAGCGGAGGCGGCAGCAGTGTTTCGACCATTCCATGTGGGAAGTGCCCAAACCCATCTTCTAGAGCCCACCCCCAGCAGCAGCGGCGTTGTCCCTGGCGTATCGAAGTCCAAGCAACGCTAGATCCGATCCGAACTAATTCCCCCAACCCTCGGCAATGGCGGTGCGGGCTACTGTCTCTCGATTCCCCCTGGACCCGGACGCACAGGAGTCATCGGGCCTCCCCTGGGGGCTCACATTCACCCCCTTCCGATGCCTAGGATGCCATGGACTGGTACTCCCGCTCCCACTCTCCCCGCCTCCGAGATGTACTCTTCCTTCATCGATCTCCTCCTCCCCGACGAGGAAGGCTACGTTCGCCCTCGCCCCATCTATGTCGCCGTCGTCGACCTCTCCTGTCTGATTCCACCTCTTTCTCTCCATTGTTGTCCATATCTGAGGAGCAATCAGAGATTCATGTTTCTGTGGAGGCACTTGTTTCAATGTTTGGGAATCGTTGGCAGCACTGGTGCTGGGGTCGTTGTTCAGGCTGATGACATTCAGCAATAAATCGGGTTGTATGACGTGCAGGGTGCAGTGCCAATGGTGAAGAATATTTTCATGCCGTCGGAGTCCGAGGATGGGAGATGGTGGACAATAAGGACGATATGCCACTTCTATCTTCTCTAGCACCAACATGTTACTCTTGGTGATGTTTGATTCTCTACTTCTTTAATTAGTAGCAGAATATGCAAATGCATGCAAATGGTGGAGCTAAGGAATACGATGGGACTGGAGTGGTTGCTGTGGGGGTTGATGAGCTCGAGCTTGACGAGGGCATGGCAGAAGGTGGCATCTATCGCACGGTTGTATCGGGCAGCGAAGCGTGAGACGGAAGGAAGGATGGCCGATGGCGGCGGCGATGCCATGAATGTCATGGCGGCGCAGATTTTCTTGTGTACGGAAAGCATAGAGGAGGAGGCGAAGGTCGGGGAGGAGGAGGGCGAGAGCGACAGACCTGGAGGAGGAGGGTGAGGGCAGATGATGTCGAGGAGGTGGGTGGGTGCTGGGTTGGAATGGGAGATGAGGAGGGTGAGGGGAGTGACACTCAATGTAAATTTCATAAACAAAATGGGTATAATATAAAAGAACATAACAGAATCTGGTTAGTTTTAATGGGTAAAAAGATGGGGGTTAACCACAGGGTCTGTACAATAAGGGTTAGCAAGTTTACGGGGTCGAGGGAGGAATTATGTTGTTTCAAAGGTCGTGGAGGTAATTGACAGAGATTTTAGGGTCTGTCGAGTAAAAATCCCTTAAATGTATTTCGGAAGTGGCATGTCAATGATGATCGTAATTGTCAAATAATCCTTATAAAATCTAAGAAGATGTTCTGGCATACATATGTGCTCTTGACATTTAATCATGAATGACATGGTTCTCTGCATCATGCAGAATGGTGGCTCTATAAGAGATGATGTATTCAAATCGTTTGAGTACCCGTCTAAACCTAAGTCTTTAAGAATTAAGATGTATGTATATATGATGAGTGTCATCATTCTACTGTCTATACTCTGGTCATTCATGAAGCTTCAGAATATTCATATTGTATGAATTGAATAAAGCATGTATAAATGTTGAAATGCTCTTATATTGAAATCTTTTGAATTCAGCACAAGAGATCCTTCATCTTAAGCAATGGTTGTTTATAGATAAAGGGAGTGCAGTGGAAGCATGGGTTGGACCCAAGTAAGAAGAAAAGTCAAAGAGCTGACCGTACTTCTGTGACTTCCTATGACATCCAAAGAGTTGGATGAATGCCAATACTGCAATGAGTTGATAGTATGACTATCAAATCTATCTAGAATCCTTAGAGAAGGAATCAGATAGTACATCAGAATAATCTGCATATAATCATTGAAATTGGCTTGCTTATTTGATAAGATAAAGTCTAATAATTGTATCTCAATCTTCTAATGACACTTGCTAGTTGCATATGTATTAGAAGATTAGAAACTTGATTTTATAGGTTTAATAGTCATCCGCATGGATACTGATGCAGTTGTTGCAACAATCTCTATTGGATTGATAGCTTCATAATTTCAGTGGGAGAGCCCTTAGTCTTAGAGAATGTCTCTATGACCTAGATATTAGAATACACTTATTGTTTATTTCTAAATGTTGGAAATAAACGTGAATTTGTAATACACCTATCATAAGGAGTTCTGATGGAGATATTTCAAACAGTAATAAAAAATCTTGTGGACTCTACTAAATTAGAAAAATTAATGAATGGTTCATTAACATTTCTAATACTGAAATTAAACTTTAAAAGATCAATAGGAGAATGAAGATCATTTGATGATGATCTGGCATCAAGCCTTGGACATTTGTCTGTTGATGTGATCAATAGATTAGTGAGAGATGAAACATTAGATTGTCTAAAAAGTTCAAATCTTACATACTTGTGAATGTTGTATTCAAAAGTAAAAATGTCCAATACACCCTTCCTTAGAATGGTGTAAGATGTCAAGATATTCAAGATCTCATGCATATTGATGTATATGAATCATCTATATCAGAATAAACATTATGGATATGTGATATCTATTAATGATTATTTGTGATATGAGATTGTGATATCTATTAATGATTATTTGTGATATGAGATTTCTTCTCTTCACTTAGAAAACTTTGAAATGTTTAAAGATTTCACAATTTTGGTTTAGAACCAAAGTTTGAAGGAAGATTAAATGAATTTTTGATCTAAACTAGGTAGTCAGTACCTATTAGATAAATTCATGGAATACCTTATAGAGATATGAATGTCATTTCTATCTCAATCCTCCTAATGTACCTAAACTCAAGAGAGTTGTGGGGAGATATAATTGGATCATGTATGACATGAATTGATCAATGATGAATTTTAGCATAATTACCTAATAGTTTGCAGGTATATATGTAGTAGAGACTACAATATATTCCTAATAAGATTCCATGCAAGCAAGCTGGAACTTAGCACTTGAGAGTGCTACTTCATTAGGAAAATAAAGGATGGTATTGGATACCTACTTTATGATCTTGAGACTCTTAAAAGATTTCATATCTAAGAATGCGATTCTTAGATGATCATACTCTTGATAATAAAGATGAAATGAAGTAAAGGAACTCATTTAGTCTTGAGAAGATAGTGAGGCTCCTAAAATTGGAAACTAAAAGGACAATTAAATATGAAACACTAATACTATTCAAATAAGTTTGAAGATGAATTCCATGTGTCAGTTGAATCTGACAATGATCTGACTTCATGTGATGAAGCTTCTGAAGATCACAGCATGAAAAGATGGATGTTAGCAATAAAGTCTAAAGTAGACTTCATATACAAGTGTTGTATATAGACCCTCGAGGATCCACCTATATGGGTAAGACCCATTAAGGTGTAAATGGATCTTCAAGAGAAAGAGGAAACCTGATGAAAAGGTAGATACCTTCAAAGCTCGGTTCGTGGCCATGAGCTGCACACCGAAGAGAAGACATCACTTGCGATGAGACTTACTCTCCAGTGACCTTGATTTAACCCATCAGAATATTGCTAACCATATCTACACAACTTGACTATGACATCTTCATAATGTGTGTCAAGATTGCATTCCTCTATGAATACCTCTCTGAGGATATTCACATGAAGTAGCCCCGGGGCTTCATGGTTGAGGAAAGAAAGGCATGCAAGCTAGAGAACTCCATCTATGGACTCAAAATATGCTTCTTGTAGTTGGCATATTGGATTTGATGAAATCATAAATGTCATGGTTTCAAATAGAATCTTGATAAACCATGTGAAGCTTAGTGGGAGTGCCATTGTGTTCATCGTGCTAAATGTAGATATCCTAATCATTTGGAATGATCTAAGGATGATAATAATAAGTTCTTTATAATCTGGTTGTTCCATACCTCGAGATATGATCTCAAGGACACCTCTTAGATCTAAGTTCTGAAGTTGTTCAGAAGCATAGAAAAGAGGGTATTGGGACCGTCACATTAATGGTATACCTTGGACATTTTCATGGAAAATTCCAAGAAAGGATTCTTTACCTCAAGATATGGTACTGACCTATCTAAAGGAATATCACCTCAAAGAGTTGAGGATGTGAATACTGTTAGCCCTTGTGAATCAGTTTCAAGAATCCGGGTGTATGCTAGATGTGTACAAAAGCCAGATGTCTGCCATGCAGTGGGAGTAGTAAACGATTACTGATCCTACTATGATGATTAAACACTTGATTGCAGTAATAACAATATCTTCAAAGATGATGAAACTTAGAGATAGTGATCTCAAAGTCTTATCTTCAAAAGTTTAAGACCTTGTAGATAGTGATCTATAAGTGTCTTAACTGTAGATACCTTAGGAGATAGAGATCTCTAGGAATAAAGGTATTATGATAAGGATTATGGGCATACTGGTTATAATAATTATCGAGCTATAGTGTCAAGGACACTATAACAAAATTGAGTATTGGTTTCATAAGATGCAACATTCGCATTGGATGCGAGCACTATTACTAGGGGATACGCAAGTGCCGTA
Organism: Ottelia alismoides; assembly: GCA_037367405.1. NCBI lineage: Eukaryota > Viridiplantae > Streptophyta > Magnoliopsida > Alismatales > Hydrocharitaceae > Ottelia > Ottelia alismoides. The sequence goes on along the minus strand of JAZKJV010009646.1, from coordinate 359,128 downwards.
AAAGGACTTGGCATAGTCTCTTGAGAACAGAGTGACTGATCAGCTTACCTAGCTATTTTCTAAATAGCCTATGATTGTCACATGAGTGTGGGTTTAAATGATTAAGCCCATTAATGGCTCTTTGGGCTAGTGGGAGATTGTTGGACATGCGAGCCCACGACTAGCCATTATGCAATAAATGTTATTGTGAATATCATTCCCTGATATGAAATGAAGAATAAATATTTTGTATAATAGGTCCCTTAGTACAATTAGGGTTATGTACTATGGCCATCTTAATGATCATACAAGTGTTGATTCAATTATTGAATCATAGAGGTGGGTGCTTGGATGAATATCTAAAGAGTTAGATTGAGGACTCATCAAGCACCGTCAAACGATTATTGAGAGATGATCTCCAGCCTGAGTAGGAGATGACAATCCTTTCTCATTTAGGCTGATATCTGGACCGACCTCTTGATGCAGATCCTCTGCATAGGAATAGGGATTTGGAGGTGTCGGATTAGTTAGGTCAAAGAGTTGACTTAATGAGATCGAGATAACCAAAGTCCTATAATGTAAGCTGTCACGATATAGGCACACATCCTCTGATTGGAGACAGATGTGTTACTATATGTCTGAGTATGTACATTTGGCAGATCAATAGGTTGATAACCTAATAAAGGTCTATACACCGGTGCGCTGGTGTGCATATAAGGGCATATGAGTAATACGATCTCTCAAAGGGATCATACAGGTTCATTACTGAACCGAAAGACATGAGCTCACTCATGAGATATTGGGGAGAACCAAATTCCGTGCGCGGTCATCTCGCTTTGGAAGCTTGAATGAATTTGTAGGTTTGATATATGTTTTTGGAAAGTATATGATCAACACCTGGGTATGATATATGCTTTTGGAAATCATATGATCGATACCGACTCCCAATGATCGAATGGGAACTTAATAATGAAAACTCTGAAGTAGACAATGTAAAATTGATCTTATACTTCAAGTTTATTCTGGGTCTTCCAGTATGCAGGATGTACATGTGTTAGGAATACCTGAGGGTGATGTGATCATAAACGGCTGTATAACCATGATGCTTCCATTCCTAGGGAGTGATGAAACGGGCCTGGATTTTAGTGACTCCGCTCAGTAGAGAAGTAATCCGATCTTAGTCCAAATGTCGGACATTGATCTGGATATGATTCAGATGCAATGAGAAGATTAGATTTGCGGTCTTGATTTAATCAAGCATCTATGGGAGGCCCGAGATCTGGATTTGAGACATGATCTCAATATCCAAGTCACTATACGTGGAACAATAAAAATCACCTTGTCCTTATCTCCAAGTATCTGCAGAGAAATCATATTATTCTTGAAAGTGTTCAATAATAATTCCATAGTTGAATTATATCTAAGCATTGAGAAATTGATAATTAAATGTGATTTAATTATCTTGATGTATGTGGAAATTATCCAATATAATTAAATGTGATTTAATTATTTTGGATAAGAATAATGTGGATAGCAATATCCATTTATTCATAATATATTATAAATGTGATTTATAATGTATTAGAGAGAGCTAATTATAATTTATATTTGTTAATTAATTATTGATGTGTATTGGATACACATTGTATAATTAATTGAAAATTTAAATTATATTTTGTTTTGGGTTGTGAACGTGATTCACAAATTTCCAATGGCAAGATTGCAATATTCTCAAAATTAATTATGAACTATTTTTGAAGAATAAATCACAGCAAAAGTTGTTGGAATAAATAATGGAGATTTTCATGGAGATATGCAATCTCATGAGATTTCATGAGATTGCCTCCACTTGGAAATAAGTGGACGGCTACCAAGTCCTATATGGAATTGGTGGCCGTCCACCATGTTCCATGGGGAGATGAAATCTCCATGATGATTGTCTCCTTGTTTGTTTGATTTAATTTAGGATTGAATTGTATTTGATTTATCAAATATATTTGATCTAAATTAAATTATCAGTTGTTGGCTTTTTACCAACAACAATCTTGACCATTGGATTAAACATAAATCAATCTCATCCATTGATTTTATGTATCCCATGGATTGTGATCCATGGATCCCAAAACCTTATAAATAGAGAGGCATACCATGCTCTCTAGGGTTATGCTATTGAGATACATCTCTCTCTCTCATTCCACACGCCACATCTTCTCTCCTTCTCTTGGTGGCCATCCACCAAAACCCTAGAGGAGAGTTTCGTCGTCGCTTCGCCACCGCGTCGTCGTTCGACGTTCTTTGGTTCTCCGTCTTCTTTAGAGTGCTACGGTCGTGAAGAAGGCATTCGTTCTCGGATGACAATATCATGAGTTCACCGTGCTTGGATCAACTCGTTGGATTGCGAGGATCACACGACTCATCCCCGCGCTCGCAAGCGTCTTCTCCGACGACCGAACTTGAGATAGGAGGTCTCTTTTCGTAGAGACTCGATCAACCACGCTTCAAGAGGTATTCCTTTATACTTGTTGTGGTTCTAGATGAAACGATTCGAGAATCGTACTTGGATCATGTGGTTTCATTGCATGAAAATTTTTTAAATTCCACCGCATAGAATAACTAGTTCGACTAGTCGTTCTTCGTCATATTCGATACGACGCTCACGCTTCCGTGGTGCGATAGAAGGATCTAATCATAACCTTCAGTATGTCCCCTCACATTTTGTTTCTAAAGCAGTATGCCCATTTACTTAGAAAGTAGAATCTATTATATGTGTGTAAATATATGTATTGTTTTTATGTGTAGATTTATGTTTATGTATGTGTATGTATCTCTATGTATATGTACGTGTGTGTTTATGTGTGCCTATGAGTATGTATATGCATGTATGCTATAAATATGATATCTTGGTATGAAACTTGAGATTCCATTCTGAAATACTAATTCATTGAGAAAATTTGGGTGATTTACATAAATTTCAAATACGGAAACTTTTATATTTGTTTGATAGATGTTGTGTTTTACACAACATTTACGTATATAAGAAACTTGGGATTCCGTTCTGAAATGCTATGATTGTTTGATATTTGGGAGGCTTACGTATTTGATATTGACTAACATTTTGAATAAAATTCATTTATGGAGTTCCTTATTGGAAAGCCCTTATATATGAGCATTAACCTTTGACCTTGGATTTATAGAAAATATACTTATAAATATCTAATTATATTTAAGTACACTATAAGGAATTAAGCCACGTAGATATGTATTAAGCATTTCTTATGTATGTAGTTATTAGATTTTTCATATTATCTACATGCCCATTCATCCCACATTTTGTATAATTGAAATGAAATCACATCCACTTCCCCTAACCTTGAAATCTTTACAAAGCAAAACCTTATGTATCAAATTTATGTAGGGCTATTGATGTACATGGAAATCGAGGAGGGATCCTAGTGTCTGGTCTTGGAGGGTCTGCAGTACCCAGTGAGTTGGGTCCGGCAATCGTTGTGTCGACCGCTCTCTCGGCTCTCAGATATCCTCAATCTCAATGCATCAACAATTAACCCACATTGATGCTCAATCAATGAATAATAGTGAGCTAAAATTTATTATACCATACATAATGTATGTATAGTATGCAAGTGTAGGGGTCAAACCATAAACGAGCAACAAGAATAGACCACAAAAATTGGCAAAAAAAAGACAATAAATGTTTTTGTGTTTTATAGGGATTTTTGATTTTTTGTGGGTTTTTAATATTTATTTTTTTTTGAATTTTTAGTTTATATATTTTCACTTTTGATTTTTTTTTACTTTTTATATTGTATGATTTTGAATTTCCTTTTTTATATTTATGAATAATAGATATATAACAATATAGAATTACTATATATATTATAGTAGATATATTGGATATAAATATATATATATACCATATAGAAAAGTCAGAAAATACCCTAAGTATAGTCCTTTTTATTTTTAATGATTCCTAAAATATATCGAGTATTTTTAATAATAATAATGATGATGATTATAATGATATAAGTAAATATATATATAATGTAAACTAATACATATATAAATATAGCTATAAATACTCAAAATAACAAAAAAAACTTTTGTATTTTTTTATATTATCTATATTTTTAGTATTTTCAGAATTTTTGATAATTTATTTATATTTTAAATTGAATAAAATAGGAAAATGGTGAACACTAATATATATCTAGATTATTTTGGAATTTAAAAATAGGTAAAAGCCTCAAAAGTTTCCAAAACTAATTTTAATATATAATATAAATAAGCTATGAAAACATGAAATGGAATTTTGTAAATTTTGGGATTTTTTTAAAGATTTTTCAGGTTAGAGAGGGTTTGCAATTTTCTAGTGTTTTTTTGTTATTTTTAGTGTTGGTATGTAGGTTCAAAATACAACAGTAAACAACTCCCAATATTTTTAGATTTTTTCAAAATATTCTCCTAAAATTTATGTATTTTTAATGCAAACATGGAAAAATGTAAAATTTTTGAATTTTTAAATATAGGAAAATATTTTAAATGAAATTACAAAAATATATGTGATTTGAAATAGTGTCAAGCACTTTAAATAATTTTCCTACAAATTTTTAATGTAAAATATTTTTTAATACAAGAAATACCATAACTAAAAATACATAAACTAACAGGGACTTGATTACGTTAAAAATAAAAAAAATACAATTGAAGACAAAAACACAAAGTCTAAGGGCCTTTACATAAAATTTTCCCAATATTTAATTCGTAAAGTGCTGATAGGGGTATAGATGTAATTTCCAAAAAGCGGTAGAGAAAATATGTAATTTATCTCAAAAGTTTTGAACTGGAATACAAATTTTATGGAAAAAATAATAACCAGAATCCTAGATGGATCCTTGCAAAAGCCCATTCCCTCACGTACACAGGAACATGGGGTAACGTGGTGAAGGACCTGGATGCAAATAAAACAAGTACATGGTTCCACTTGCAAATTTTACAAAAAGTTTTCCACTACAACTTGAACTTTTTGGACTAAAAAGGAAATATAAAAAGTGAAGGGGTGCGAGCAAAATACCCCTTTAGTATACAGACAGGCAACTGATCTGATTCCACTTGACACACATCATGCTCTTGACGGCGGGTGATGCTTCACAAGCGATGGGTGAGATTAGATCTCGACTAGAGATCTGACAACTGCTGGGCGATCGATCTGACAACATCTGGAAGACCTGGAGATCCTCCTAGATCAGACGACTGTGTACTCCTCTTGAAAAACAAGAAAAAAATGGCTGTGTCCGAGCTTCGATCATGCACAACCCCCTCCTCCAGCGATCTCAGATGCTCCTCCAAGGCACAAAAGCTTCCTGGAAGCCTTACACAGCTGCTAGTTAGCTCAGGCAAGGGTAGGAAGTCCTCCGGCGAGCTCCCGAGGTCGAAGGAGGAATGCAGCTCTAGGAACTTTCGTCTTGAGCAAAATCGACTCAAAAGGGGTCTTTAACCCTTGGAACCTGCACGGTTAGTCAATACATACAAAATACGACCTCCATGGGCCCATTTTCTATGGAAATAGGTGAGGGATGAATCGAGCGAAGAGTCTCCTACAAGCGGCGGAGGTGGAGACTCTGATCCATGATCCAAAGAGGATCAAGGGGAGTGGAATGCGTCGGGGTGAAGTCGAAGCGAAGGGGAATAGGATGGAGGTGAAATGTAGGTTGAAGGACAATTGGAGTACGAGGAACGGTGGCCAGAGCTCAGCTCTGGCAAACTACGAATAAACAATTTCATGAAATATAAAATAGAAATGGTTGAATTGAAAGGCTAAACTACATTAATCTAAGTCGTAGGAACAAAAAGAAGCAAAAAATATGACTCTACCTCACTTGAAGAGAGAGCCTGGAGGAGCTCGATTGCAGATGGCCGACGATGCCTGGATTTCTGCCTCCACACCTCTTCCTCAACACCAACTGGTCCGTCAAACCTCCTGTTGTCATCGGGAAGCTAGAATACATGAGAAGTAGGGGATTTCTAGGGTAAAGGGGATCAAAATTCGAAGGGAATCTGGCGAGGAGTATATGTACATGGACAACTTGACTCGGGAAGAACAAATTGATTTATAGCTCTTCCGATCAAGAAATGATGCAAGCGTGAAGGGTCAAGGATCAAGGAGAAAAATCTCAGAAGGAATCAAAAGTCAAAATAATGAAAGAATTGGGCAGAGGAAATTGGAAAATAGAGGGAATAAGTCTGACAAATGCAGACCTATTGATGACCGAAATTTCACCAAGACTCGGGTGAATATAATAGAACTAGGGTCATTACGACCCGGATCTCGGAGATAGATCAGTCAATCAAGAAAAAAAATAAAGAGCAGACCACTAAATAGAGATATAAATCAATAAAATCAGAAAATAGTGGTCCTGGCTATGAGATTAGCCTGGTGTAGCACCCAGGGTCGGACTCAGGGAGCACAAGTTATTTTTGGTGGTTTTTAAATATTTTTATATTTTTTTTGAATTTTTAATAATAAGGAAAATAATAAAAGGCAAAAACAAGCACAAATCAACAAATTATTTAATCACTCTAAAAGCTCCAAAAATTCAAACAAAAATATTTTTATGTTTTTAGGTTTTTTTTACTATTTTTGGTAATTTTTTTAGATTTTTATAATTTTTTATAGAATTTTCTAAAAATAAAAGGAGGCAAAAACAGTAGCAAACTATCCAGCCAGACTTCAAAGGGCCATGAAAAATATCAAATGGTCCTATAATAGCATGGAGATAATTTTTATGAGAAATAAAAATAACAAAGAAAATTCAGAAGAAAAGTTTGTATTTTTTTGGGTTTTCTATAATTTTTTAGAATTTTTATGAGTTTTTAAGTGTTTCTTAATTTTTAAGGTTTTCTATATCCAAAAATCGCAAAAAATGCACAGAAAATCAAACTCACAAAAACAAGCAAAACTTATTTTTTTTAGAATTTTTGAAATAGGTTTTATACTTTTTTTGATTTTCTAATCTGGACAGAAGGAAAAACACCAATTTTTGAATTTTTAAAAATATCAAGACACCTAAAAAGTGTACCAAATTTTTGGTGAACATTTTACACAGTGGCAGGAGCCACATATCCAATTTTCATGTGATTTGGACTTAATTTGATATTTTATTTAAATCAAATACAAGCTCACAGTGCACAGGGACCTATATGTAATGAAAAGTATTTACAGGGATTGAAAAGTAACAAAACCAGAAAGTAATGGGGTCCCTCGTGCAAAAACTCCCAGAACGCACACGCGCTGCACGTGTACTGGGCACGGAGGGACCTAGATGTAAGAAAACTTAATTGCAAGGGCTTAACAACAACACGTGCTAAAAGTCCAGGGAATAAGTTGCAAAATACCCAACTAATTCAACACATGTTGAATAAAACCATTCACAGGGGCATGGATGCAATTATCAGAAAATAAATTCCATTCCGTAAATCATAAAAACGTCAGCCCATACAACGCAATTTCTCCAAAAATCACGTGACGAAGCACGTGTCTCACACAGCTAGGGATGAAAAATGCAAATACAAGAAAGGTTCATGTCCTAAGTGCAATATTTCCAAAATAAAAACAACTGAGACAAATATTTACAAGACTATAGTGTAAAAACAATATGACAGGGGCCTAAGTATAAATTACCCCTTATTATCGGAAGGCTGAGGTGAGTCCACGTGGTTGATCGGAAGGTTGAGATGCGTGGCTACCCCTTCTCTGGATCGAACGGTCCTGATCAACCCTCGGCTGGATCTGACGGTGGGCGGCTGCTCCTCAAATAAAGGGTCTGGATCACACCTGGAGCTCCGAGGATGAACGGACGGTGGAGGAAGGTCCTGGAAGAACACCTCGCCGGCGAGCTTCACCGGCTCCGTGCGTGCGGTGGGGGCCTCCTCTTCGACTGCTGAGATATTGAAAAGTTCCGCCGTGATGCTCCGCAGCGACTAGGATCCTTCGATGAGACCAGAGACCACCGGAGTGGCCCGACGACATCGGAAGCTCGAAGCTCCTGGGCGCAAACGAGACGACCCTCAGATGGGTCGCATTGACCTGCAAAACAGCCTAGGGAGTTTCCTGAGTCGAGGGCAAACTGCCTCGACCTGGTTAGAGATGGAATGTGTGGCTGGCGCGTCGAGATGGGCGACCTCCGACGAGGCGACGACGATGAAGGTCGAGCCTCGGCTCCGGGGCAAGCCAAGGTGGGTGAACGGGCGAAGAACGTGAGGAGAGGTCTCGTGATGATGACGGTCGGGTCGGATGATGGAATGGATGATCGGAGTGGACGGAATCGATGAAAGATGGAGATGGGTCGAATTGGGCGTAATCGAAAATTAAGGAAAACCTAAAGGATTCGGGTCTACCTGATGAATGCAATCGACTGGGAATGATTTCGCGGAGCTCTGGGGGTCCTGGCCTCGAGGAAGCGTCGAGTTCCGAGGCTAAGCGCACCTCGCGGCGGTGCACGGTGGCTGACGTCACCGGATCAGTGGCGGAGGGCTTCCTCTCCTCTCTTCGACACGCCAATCGATAGCTGTCACTCTAAGGATTAGGGTGGAGGTCCTGGGACGAAGGAGCAGCGCCAAAGATGCCTTGAATTGTGCGGCAGAGGTCAGCTATATACCTGTGAAGATCCGTCAAAGAATGGGTTGGGTGACGCACGGTGATGCACAGATCCCTAAGGCAGGTGTCGGGCGTGAATCGCAGATGTTTCCTGAAAGATCGGAGCCCGGGGTTTAGGTGTGAGGTAGTCGAATCATCGCTCAGAAATTAGGCGAAGACGGGTCATATACGAGATCCGTGGGAGAAATGGTCTAGGGGGGGAGTTGAATGGAGGTCAATGTCCCCCGTGGACCAATCAGAGAGCGCCAATCAATAATTATTTGGAAATTCGATAAAAAATAATAAATGACTTATTTTCAAAAAACTTAAAACATAAAAAATGTTTATTTATTTTTAAATTATTTTTATTTATTTTTATTTATTTTTTTGAAATAAAAATAATGTATTTACAATATAGTATTATTATATATAGGTATATATATTTTTTTGATTTTTGATTTTTAATTATTTATTTTTGTACAATTTATTCCAATTTTATATTTTTTATTTATTTATAGAATAAAATTTGGAATAAAGGGGTATTTTTATTTTATTTTTATTATTTATTTACATAGGTGAAATAAATAGGTATATTTACATGTGTACATGGTATATATACAAGGTGGATTTTGATTTTTAGTTTATTTTTGTTTTTCTAATTTTATTTTATTTATTTACATCATGGAATTTGGAATTTGAAAATATTTTTGTTGGATATTTATTTATTTATAAGGAGAAATACATAGATATGTTATTTCTATACACATGGTCTATGTGCAATGAAGAAGGAATTTTATTTCTTTTTATTTCTCTTTTATTTTTCCCATTTTTATTTTTATTTTATATTTACAAATATGTACAAGTAAATAAACACCAATTTTTATTATTTTATCAAGAGGAAAATAATTTTTATTTTTATACAGGTATATGTACACATAATTGAGTTTCCCTATCTCTTTCTACTTGGGATCTTTTGCGGTCAGGCCCATGCTGAGCCCTCCCTTGGGATTAGGTCGCTCAATATTTATTCCTAATATCTCCCTCATTTTCTTTTATGTCTTTATTCTTTTATTTATGCACAAAAACATGCTAAATATACATATTTACACAATGCATGCTATTTGACAATTATTGCTATTTATATGAATATACATGTGTTTTGCATAGGTTTTATAGCTAAAATAAAAGAATAAAGAGTGATGAATGGGTATTCATCACCCCCCTATACTTAACTTTGCTAGTCCCTTAGCAAACATTTATTTGAAAAAGAAGTGAAAAAAAAGAAAAAGAAAAAGAAAAAGAGGAGAAAATGCATGGATCAATACTGATTATTAAACTTGCCTTCATTAAATTAAAATATGGAGCTCGATCAGATCTTTGGATTATTAATGTGTCGGAACATTATTTGGACTTAGGTTTAAACTTAACAGCCTCTAAGATCCACTAATCTATAGTCAAGACTCCTCAATAATCCAGATCAGAACAAGTCTACATACACAAACCCTGAAGACCATGAATCTTTCCTTGTACAGTGTATGTGAGGTATAGCTCTCCACCTCAGAAGTAGCAACTTAACAACCCTCTCCAACAAGGTAACTCTATGACCCTAATCTGGCCACTCTTTCCTCGAGGAGCGGGGTATTCCCTTCTAAGTTCAAGTTCAACCGGCTCAAGAAGAGGGGGAAGAAGAGAATGGACCATTGCCAGTGTAGCCATGTATCCTTGGGAGCTCAACCGGTGTAGCTAAGTCTCCCTGCTGCAAGCTACATAAGATGGAACATGAGTCTCAAGCTTTGCTTATTGTACTATATACATACTCCGGTGGGATTATCATTTTCTATTAGACCCACCACTTTTTTGGAGTTATTTTCTTTTTGCATATATTTTTTCAAGTGCATCTGTACAACATATTTACAAGGTGCAGCATATGTATATAAGGAGTTTTTCCTCTTGAGCCAGTACATTATCCCTTTTTTGAAGCATTATTGCAACCCACAACTCTCGTCGTTAGACCTCATGGCAACCAGACAAAGTTGAGACGCACTTCCTTCACTATAAGAAGAAGAGAGGTTCCGCCTAGAAGTACTACCCTCATATGCTAACCCAAATCAAGGAAGACTGCCTCTTCACCACCTCATCCGTAGAGAGCTCGGTGTAACGTGCGGGTCCGAGTCAAGCCATTGTCTATATGAGTCATGTGTGTGTTGTTAAGTGCTCTACTTAGGCTCATTGAGATGACATGTGATCATAGCCTAGTGGACTCAAAGAATTAAGTCACCATGGACCTGAAAAGCCTTAACCCTAAGCCTTATAAGGTTCCTCTCATAATCAGGTGGATTAAGATCTTAATCAAGCTCCATTTCCCAATTTAATTCCAGGCTAGTTTAAATGTCAACTATAATCCAGGAAAAACTATACAAATATTTACAATGATGCTATTTACACAATATTTACACACATGCAAAATTTTTGAAAAATGTTTTGAAACCATGAATGTATGCATGAATGCAAGTTTTGCAAAATATTTACACAAATTTACACAAGGTTTTTGCAAACTTTTGATTTTCAAAACATTTTGAAAAAAAATTATACTATATACATAATTTTGATGTGCACATATTTACACACAATTTACACAAAAAAGTTTTTGAAAACATTTTTACAAAAATAATTTTGTACAATAGCTTTGTATGTGCAATAAAAGAATGTGTATTTACAAGGAAAATTTTTTTAATTTTTATGGATTTTTTGGGTTTTTAGCCATTCTTATTTATTAACACACTCATACAAAGTATGAGTTATGGCTAAAGTATATATGAAATATATACACACCCCCCTATACTTAGCTCGAACGATGTCCTCAGAGTCGAGAGCGATGAAGAAGACATAACTCGTGCTTAGTATAGGGAAGTGAAAAGAAAGGCTATATACAAAGACAAATGAAAGAATAGAAATGCAAGAGGGTCTTGGCATTTCCCCCTATACTTAGGATCAAATAATCCTAAGTATAGCAGGCTGTACACAAAGGGAAATCCGAGTGAAGAATGTACATGGTCTACCCCCCCATACTTGGGATAAAATATCCCTAAGTATAGGCAGCAAAAACTGGGGTAAAAATGAATCAAAAGAATACCCGAGAGTCCTACATCCCCCTATAGTTAGGGTAAAGTACACCCTAAGTATAGCATAATCAAAAGATGAGTAAAGGGATGTGGGACTAAAGAATAGAGTGATATGGACATCTGGATCTATACAAGTCGGGAGAACAGTGATAATCAGGCGTGAGATGCAATAGATGTGAGTCAAAAGACCACATCTCACGCAAAGTGAACAGGGGCAACATCAACGACCCGCGACTCATGATCTAGATATGGCTTGAGCCGCTGTCCGTTTACTCGAAAGGTACTCTCAGAAGACAACTCAGATATGTCAATACTCCCATTGTCGTGTACCTTTCTCACCAAATACGGTCCCTTCCATTTGCTCTATAGCTTCCCTAGAAATAGACGAAGCCTAGCATCAAACAACCATACTCTTTGTCCAGTCTCAAAATGCTTGTCGCTGATATGAGAATCATGCCACTCCTTCACTCTCTCCTTGTACTGTAGACTGTTTGAGAAGGCGGTATTACGAAGCTTTTCCAAGGCTGCTAACTCTGCCCTCCTCTGATCTCCTACACTATCTAGATCCAAAAGTATATCAGTGACTGCCCAAAGTGACCTATGCCTCAACTCAACAGGTAAATGGCACGGCTTGCCATAAACGAGGTGAAAGGGAGATGTGCCCAAAGGTGTCTTGAAAGACGTCTTATATGCCCACAAGACCGAGTCCAAAAGCTGTGACCAATCCTTCCGGTCAGGGCAGACAACTTTCTGCAATATAGTCTTTATCTCCCTGTTCGACACTTCGACAAGACCATTCGTCTGAGGATGGTATGGAGTGGCAACTCGATGGTCTATGCCGAACTCGCTAGCAAGGGCCTTTACCTTGTCGTTGACGAAATGAGACCCCCCGTCAGATATCAACACTCGAGGTACCCCGAACCGTGAAATGATATTCTTCCTCAAAAATATGCAAACAGTCTTAGCATCTGCGGTTCAAGCGGGGATGGCCTCAACCCAACGACTAACATAATCCACGGCCAACAGAATGTACTCGAATCCCTGACTCCTAGGGAATGGACCCATGAAATCGATGCCCCATGCATCAAAAACCTCACAGAAGTGAATGGGATGCATCAGCATCATATCACGCTGTCCACAAGTGCCCATCCTCTGACAGTCAGTACACCTCTTCACGAACTCATCAGAGTCCTTGAAGAGGGTAGGCCACCATAGGCCGGATTGGAGCACTTTCTATGCCGTTCTCCTCCCAGAGTGATGTCCTCCTGCCTCAAGTTTGTGGCAGTAAGTGAGGATGCTATGGTGCTCCTCCTGACGAATGCACCTACGCCAGACGCTATCCCCTCCTTCATGGTAAAGGATGAGATCCTCCCAGTGGTAGAACTTGGCCTTAGCGAGGAAGGTCTCAAATCTCTGCCTGGGCCAATCTTGTGGAACTTTCTTAGCAACAAGAAAGTTCACAATATCGGCATACCACGGGAGAGAGGCGATAGCAAGGATCACCTCATCTGGGAAGGTCTCACAAATAGGCTCAATCTGCTCAAAATCCTCAAGATGCTCTAATCGGGAGAGATGATCCGCCACCACATTCTTGACTCCAGGCTTATCCTTAATCTCTATGTCAAACTCCTAGAGTAGAAGGATCCATATTGTCAATCTGGCTTTGGCATCCTTCTTTGCCATGAGGTACCTGATGGCGATATGGTCAGTGTAAATGGTCACTCTAGATCCGATAATGTAAGATCTGAACTTATGTAGGGCAAAAACTACAGCTAGAATCTCCTTCTCAGTGACAGTGTAGTTTCGCTGCGCGGCATCCAATGTACGGCTAGCGTAGTGAATGGCAAATGGGACTCCATCCCTCCTCTGTCCCAGCACGACCCTATGGCAAAATCGGAGGTATCCGTCATGATCTCGAATGGGAGAGACCAATCAAACGGCTGGAGAACAGGATCCTCTACAACACATCTCTTGAGAGTCTCAAACGACAAAAGACACTTATCATCGACAAGGAACTCGGTGTCTTTCGTCAGCAGATCAGTCAACGGTCGGGCAATCCTACTGAAATCATGAATGAAGAACCGGTAGAAACCGACGTGCCCCAGAAAAGACCGTAACTACCGCAAGTTGGACGGAAGTGTGAGTTTTCTAATGACATCTACCTTGGCCGGATCAACCTCCATGCCCCTGTTGGAGATGATATGGCCAAGCACCATCCCTTGAGTCACCATGAAGTGACTCTTCTCCCAAGACAGCACAAGGTGAACCTCAATGCATCGCTGAAGGACTCGGTCTAGGCAGTCAAGACAGGAGTCGAATCCGTCGCCGTAGACCGAGAAATCATCCATGAAGACCTCCAAGCACTCCCCCACCATGTCCGAAAAGATAGACAACATGCATCTCTGAAAAGTCGCAGGGGGCGTTGCATAGCCCAAATGGCATGCGTCTGAAGGCATATGTCCCAAAGGAACATGTGAAGGTAGTCTTGTCCTGGTCCTCGGGCGCAATGGCCACCTGATTGTAGCCGAAGTACCCATCCAAGAAGAAATAGAGGCTCTTCCCTGCCAGTCTCTCAATGATCTGATCAATAAAGGGCAGGGGAAATGATCCTTCTTGGTGGCATGGTTGAGTCGTCTGTAATCTACACAGACCCACCAAGAAGTGGGTACCCGGATAGCGATCTCCTCTCCAGACTCGCTGACTACTGTAGTGATGCCCGTCTTCTTGGGCACCACATGCAACGGGCTGACCCACTTGGAGTCGGAGATGGGGTAGATAAAATCGGTGCTCCACCATTTCAAAATATCCTTCATGACAACCTCCCTCAGATTCGGGTTCAGCCGCTGCTGGAACTCACATGACGGCTTCACCTCCTCCTCGAGATAGATATGGTGGGAGCACATGGCCGAACTTATCCCCTGGAGATTGGCTACACTCCATATTATCGCCTTGCGGTTCTTTTCAAGAACCCCCATCAGACGGGATTCCTGCTCTCCAGTCAAATCGGTAGAGATAATGACTGGGTACATCTCATGCTCACCCGCAAGGAACCTATACTTCAGCGACACAAGAAGTGGCTTCAGCTCTGGACAAGTGGGTGCTGGTGGATCTGGCCTCTGAAAGCTCTGAGTGAAGGCTGCCAAATCTGCATGGGAGAACTGAAACTCTCGCTCACAATCAGTATCTTGGGAAGGCTGCTCTACTGGACTGTCTCTACTCTGCATGGCATCAACCTCCTCCCTAGCTGTAGGCTCAGTAGAAGTCAGATCTGGTATGAAATCATCAAACTCTGCCCAATCAACATCTGACTTCGAGGGATCTGTATCAAACTCACAACAATCGATCTCGCGGTCAAGAACCGGCTCTGCTGCCTCTAAGGTATCATGGACCAGGAATGCGCTCTCCAAGCTCTCCTCTACTGGCGTCTCTGCATCAGCGGACTCTGAAGGTGAGAGGATGGCCTGTGCATCGGGGTCTGCCCAAACTACCTCGTCATCTGTGATCACAAAGTCGCAGTCCTGGTGGATGTCTGGCCCTGCATCTGTCATCTGCTCTGAATCAGTGGTCGGCTCTGAGCATGCTGAATCTCTGGCTTTGATGTCCTCGACCGTCTCTATTTGTACACTCTCGCCCTCGACGCGAAAGTATACCTTCCCGCTATCATGGTCGGTCACTGCCTTGGCTGTGGCCAAGAACATGTGATCTAGAATGATGGGGGTATCGATCACAGACTCAGGGATCTCCATGTCCAACACAACGAAGTCCACGGGGAATTGCAGGCCCTGAATCGTGACGACAACGTCCCTCAGCAACCCCTTCGACCTCTTGACAGATCGATCAGCAAACTGAAGGACTGTCCTTCTCTGTCGTAGAGTGCCCAACTCGAAGCGGTCGAGAAGGGCTGCCGGAAGTAAGTTGATCGAAGAACCGCTGTCTAATAGAGTGCGGTCGAACCTCTGCTCACAGATATGGCATCTGACATATGGGGCTCCTGAATCTGGCCTTTTGGCCGACAGACGGTTCTGAATCGCGAAACAAGTGGCCCGGGTAAGCACATGGATCTCAGACTGGTGGTTCCTCCTCTTCCTCCTAACTATGGTCCTGTCTCTGAGTGATCTCTGGAGTAGAGGGATGTGCTCCAAGGCCTCCTGAAGAGTCAGCTGAATGTGGAATCGGTCGATCATCTGCTGGCTGAACTCTTCCTGCTGCTTCTTTTTGGGATTTTCTATTTGCTTCCCCTTTCCCATGTGAAGTGCTCTAGGGAAGGGGATCACAGGGTCCTTCTCAGATGAAGGACTAGGAGAGGGTCTAGGATGCTCAAGTTCGGCAGAATCCACACATACATCAAGCACCACAGGTGGATCAGAAGAAAATAAACCCTTTTTTATTGCCAGAAGTGTCCTGAGATACATGAACGGATGGAAAGACTACATGACTAGCAGAAGTAAAAACGGTGGCATCAACACCACCCTCGGCATGTCGACTCGCGGCATCAGCACCGCGCTCTGGCTCGGCAACACTGGTGGCATCAGTACCACCTCCTCCATCTAGTGAAGAGACGACATTAGTACCGTCGGTGGGATCATCATCCATGGTGGCATCAGCACCATCGTCGGCATGTCGACTCGCGGCATCAGCACTGCGCTCTGGCTCGGCAACACTGGTGGCATTAGTACCACCTCCTCCATCTGGTGAAGCGATTGCATCAGTACCGTCGGTGGGATTAGCATCCATGGTGGCATCAGCACCACCGTCATCATCTCTCGCGGCATCAGCACCGCTCTCCTCCTCGCCTGGTGCTCTCGAAATGGCCTGGGGGTGTTTCTCAGACGAGGCGCCGCCTGCTGGCATCCTACCACTCCTAAGTGTGACAAAGTCAGTATCAAAAAGATAGGCAGACATATCACCAAATGAATCACTCGGAGTGTCATACTATGTGAAATCTACCTGCTCAGACTTCCTTTTGAGGTTGTTCCGGTTCAGCTTGATCTGGGCAGGTATGGCGGCCTTCCCTCTCACGATCTCCCGCATCTCCTGGCGGAACTCATCCATCTCCCGTCTAAATGTAGCCTGCTGGTCAGTCAAGAAGCGGGCTATGTCGTCTAAGGTGGGGTTCTCATAGGATGGCCCATGAGAACCTGACGGGTGGCCTCACTGGTAGTGAGGCTGCTGTGTGGCTAGTGCTGCTGAGAGGGGTACTGCTGTGGATGAAACTGCTGATGAGGCTGATCACGCCTCCAAGAATGTCCCTGCTGATAGGGACGAGGACCATACTGCTGTGGATGGGGCTAGGATGACTGTTGCTTCTAGTACACTGGGGGCTGCTGCTGCTGGTGATCTCGTTGATGGCCGTACTGGCCACCCTGAACTGGAGGCTACTGCTGGGAACTGGAACCTCCGACTGACCAATGGAATCCGGGATGGTCTCGTCAGATACCGGGCTGAGGACGGTCGTACCAAATCCCGTTGACGTCCATCAACGGCTCCTGCTCATAGGTGGTTGGTGGGAGTACGGCCAGAGGCTGATCCGGCTGGTAAACCACCATCTGAGTGTCTGGGGATGGTGGCGACTGGTAGTATGGCTGCGGCTGCTGGTACGGCTCCGCCTGTACAAGATGGACCTGTCTAGGCCGGCTGGAGCTGGAGCGCTGCCACTGCCACTCGGATATCCTCGTGACTGAAGACGGGGCTGAGAAGCCGTTTGTGCCTCCTGGAGACACATGAGATGTGTCTTCAGGTCACTCAGTGTTTGTGCCATCTGCTCCATCTGCGTGATACCCTAGCACTGCTTCTTCTCTATAATCTCCATCCAGTCCAGCTTCTCGTTGATAATGCCCATGTCAGCGGATGTGGACTCGGCCTGTGCGGCTGCCGTCGACGAAGTGGAAGGAAAGGCGTCGACCCGTGCGATCCTCTGGTACTGCACGGTCTTTGGCTGGGGGCGTCCCTGAGTGTAGAGTCAGGTCTGGGACATCACCGTATAGTTCTCGGCCATCTCCTCGTAGATGGCCCAGACTTGATCCTCATCCTTGGTGAAGTAAGACCTGCCACATGAAGCATTCATTAGGGCCTGTAGCTCTGGTGTCAGCCCGCAGAAGAAGCTCTGAACTATGTTCGGCTTCGAGATCTCGTGGTGCGGGCATCTGTCGGTCAACTCACGGAACCTCTCCCATGCCTCGTGGAATTGCTCATTGGGGAGCATGGAGAAGTTACTGATCAGGGCCTTAGCTGCGTTCGTCCGCCCGAGTGGGTAGTACTTGTTCAAGTACTCGGTGCGGAGCTGCTCCCAGGTGTATACGAACTTCCCCAGATGCTTCAGCCAGGTGGCTGCTCTATCGGCCAGTGAGAAGGGGAAGGCAGTCATATGGATGGTATCCTCATCCACCTGTCTGTCGTGGACTGTGCTGCAGATCATCAGAAACTCCTGGAGGTGGAGATGGGGCTCCTCAGTGGTGAGTCCATGGAACCGGGGTAGAAGCTGCAAGGTATTCGGATGGAACTTGAAGTCCCCCACGATAGCTGGTAAAACCACCCAACGGTGCGTCAAAGTCGATCCGAGGTTGTGCAACTCCCTCATCGGTCTCAGCTGGTTTGGTGCTGCCGCTGTTGCAGCGGCTGCTGCTGCGGCTGCGGCTGCATCATCGGGTCTCCTCAGCCCGTCTCTTGGCCCGCGCTGGTCGCGGTCGGCTCTCATCTGCTCCATCTCTCGCCTCATCTCTATCATAAAGGCACCTTGATCCCTCAACTGCTCCTGCACTGTCTCTAGGGAGACAATCAGGGTGGAGTTGATCGCACCCTGGTCCATAATGAATGTCTGCTCGGCTTGGGGACCTCCGGTGCGGTCGTCACTGCTGCCGGCCATGGTCTCTCCAAAGGCAAAAGATCCAAACTCAGGTGCCGATAAATCATCTGACTGTGGTCTCTCATCTGGCACTGGTATCTCTGGACTGGTAGAAGGGTGGTTGAGGGGGAACAGGGCGGAATCAAACTCAGGTTCGGAGAGCGGGTCTCGGCTCTCACGAACCGACCTAGATGAATGCGCTGGAGTACTGAAAACCGATGCAGCTAGAGGCTGCCTAAGGGACCTCCTGCCCATCATCGTGATCTGGCGAGTCGGGCGGATGGGATCTGGAATAACTATGATGAGCAATACAAACCCCGGATTCACCTGGTCAACGCGAGCTGAAGACCGTAAGAGTTCGATCAATTATCTTGTCAGATTTTATTAGGTGATCAATTAAAGATAGCAGAGCGATTATGTAACCTGTTGGGAATCCGATTCCCCCAAGAGACTGGCCCAATCCCAAACTAGATCTTTCTAGCCAGTACAAGCCACGGACCGTTTACCGACTACCCGATCGGCTCACTCTGTTAAGGATATCGCGGCCCGCTTTACCGGAGACTGGAGCGATCCTCACTGGAGAACGACTAGCCCAGAAGCAGTAGTCTGAAAGGGGTCCAGATGTGGCTCTATCCTAGGGTCCGGGTCACTCTCTCGCACATGCAAACCAGACAAGGAGGGGGTTGCTCTCCCCAAGACAAATTTTCATGATGAGTGTCTTTTAGGGTCAAGTTGAGTTAGCAGTCCCAATTTTATGGTTTTGATTTTTAGATATTTTTCAATAACAAACAACCGCCTAACGAATTTTTCGATTCTCCTGGTTATTTAAGTCCAAAAACGGGGGGAGAAGTCGAAAAAGCCGATGCGCCTGAAATCAATGATGCATGCACGAGATAGAAGACGTACCTGACTCCAGCAGTCTACATGCATTATGATCCGCGCATAATTGAAAGACAGAAATAAAACTACCTAAATGATGCAAGCGGAAATCCGGATCCTAACAAGCAGTTCTACTCGAAAGAACAATGACTAAATGGTCTACAGGAGGGGTCGATGTCTGGTCTCGGATGCCGATCGGTGCCCGCCACAACGGGTCCTGCCAGCGCTGTATACGACCTCTAGCAGTGCGGGACCCCTCAAGTGACAAAGTAGTCTTTTTATTAACTTTTTATTTTGGTCCAATTAACAGTCTATAGGTACAGGCAGATTTGTTAGGTATTTGGATCCTATTTATTACGGTGTAATCAAGAAAAAATCCTAAGCTAAGACTGAAATCCGTGAGAATCAATAAGGCAGGAAATAAACGATAAAAATCACGTAAAAACCACGAAAAAGCCAATGGGGTCCCCCGAGCACACCGGTGCTCGGCGAAACAGTCCCCGAGAGTCTAAGTGTCCAAGTCTGTCTCTGGTCCTGTATTATTACAACAGTTCTAATGTGCATAAAATAAAACTAATCTAAAACTACACTAATCCCGCACTCTGCTGCCTCCTCGCGCTCTCCTGCGGCTCCATGCAGAAGGGAGCCGCATCTGATTCCCGCGGTTGCGTCGTCTCCTTGAGAGGAGCTGCCTCGGTTCTCGGGCCCTCGCAAGTAAACAACAAAGTGTCATAGACCAGATAAACAAGCAAGCAAAATAAAACAAGGTATATGTGCAAAAGTGTGAAATAAAAGTAAACACTCAAAACAACCAAAAACCAAAATAAAAGAAAATAGAAGAAAATGAAAATAAGAGAAAAACAAAAAGCCGCGAAAAGACGCGGACAAAGAAAAAGCCACAGAAAGCCGCGAAAAAGAAAAGAAAATAAAACGAAAATCAAAACTGACTACTAAGCCGTGCTCCCCAGCAACGACGCCATTCTGACGACCGAAATTTCACCAGGACTCGGGTGAATATAATAGAACTAGAGTCGTTGCGACCTGGATCTCGGAGATAGATCAATCAATCAAGAAAAAAAATAAAGAGCAGACCACCAAACAGAGATATAAATCAATAAAATCAGAAAATAGTGGCCCGAGCTATGAGATTAGCCTGGTGTAGCACCCACGGTCGGACTCAGGGAGCACGAGTTGGCCTCACGACCTACGAAGTAGTCTGAAAATAAAATAAAGCAAAAAACAAATATTTTTGGTGGTATTTAAATATTTTTATATTTTTTTGGATTTTTAATAATAAGGAAAATAATAAAAGGCAAAAACAAGCACAAATCAACAAATTATTTAATCACTCTAAAAAGCTCCAAAAATTCAAACAAAAATATTTTTATGTTTTTTAGGTTTTTTACTATCTTTGGTGAATTTTTGAGATTTTTATAATTTTTATAGAATTGTCTAAAAATAAAAGGTGGCAAAAACAGTAGCAAACTATCCAGCCAGACTTCAAAGGGCCATGAAAAATATCAAATGGTCCTATAATAGCATGGAGGTAAGTTTTATGAGAAATAAAAATAACAAAGAAAATTTAGAAGAAAAGTTTGTATTTTTTTGGGTTTTCTATAATTTGTTAGAATTTTTATGAGTTTTAAAGTGTTTCTTAATTTTTAAGGTTTTTCTATATCCAAAAATCGCCAAAAATGCACAGAAAATCAAACACACAAAAACAAGCAAAACTTATTTTTTTGGAATTTTTAAAACAGGTTTTATATTTTTTTGATTTTCTAATCTGGACAGAAGGAAAAACAACAATTTTTGAATTTTTAAAAATATCAAGACACCTAAAAAATGTACCAAATATTTAGTGAACATTTTACAAAGTGGCAGGAGCCACATGTCCAATTTTCACGCGATTTGGACTTAATTTGATATTTTATTTAAATCAAATACAAGCTCACAGTGCACAGGGACCTATATGTAATGAAAAGTATTTACAGGGACTGAAAAGTAACAAAACCGGAAAGTAATGGGGTCCCTCGTGCAAAAACTCCCAGAACGCACACGTGCTGCACGTGTACTGGGCACGGAGGGACCTAGATGTAAAAAACTTAATTGCAAGGGCTTAACAGCAACACATGCTAAAAGTCCAAGGAATAAGTTGCAAAATACCCAACTAATTCAGCACATGTTGAATAAAACCATTCACAGGGGCATGGATGCAATTATCAGAAAATAAATTCCATTCCATAACTCATAAAAATGTCAGCCCATACAAAGCGATTTCTCCAAAAATCACGTGACGAAGCACGTGTCTCACACAGGCAGGGATGAAAAATGCAAATACAAGAAAGGTTCAGGTCCTAAGTGCAATATTTCCAAAATAAAAACAACTGAGACAAATATTTACAAGACTATAGTGTAAAAACAAAATGACAGGTGTCTAAGTATAAATTACCCTTTATTATCGGAAGGCTGAGGTGAGGCCACGTGGCTGATCGGAAGGCTGAGATGCGTGGCTACCCCTTCTCTGGATCGAACGGTCCTGATCAACCCTCGGCTGGATCTGACGGTGGGCGGCTACTCCTCAAATAAAGGGCCTGGATCACAGTTGGAGCTCCGAGGATGAACGAACAGTGCAGGAAGGTCCTGTAAGAACACCTCACGGCGAGCTTCGCCGCTCTGTGCGTGCGGTGGAGGCCTCCTCTCTGGCTGCTGAGATATGGAAAAGTTCCGTCGTGATGCTCCACAGCGACTAGGATCCTCCGATGAGACCGCAGACCATCGGAGTGGCCCGGTGACGTCGGAAGCTCGAAGCTCCTGGGCACGAATGAGTCGACCCTCAGATGGGTTGCATTGACCTGCAAAACAGCCTAGGGAGCTTCCTGGGTCGAGGGCAAACTGCCTCGACCTGGTTAGAGATGGAATGGGTGGCTGGCACGTCGAGATGGGCGACCTCCGACGAGGCGACGACGATGAAGGTCGAGCCTCAGCTCCGGGGCGAGCCAAGGTGGGTGAACGAGCGAAGAACGTGAGGAGAGGTCTCGTGATGATGACGGTCGGGTCGGATGATGGAATGGATGATCGGAGTGGACGAAATCGATGAAAGATGAAGATGGGTCGAATTGGGCGTACTCGAAAATTAAGGAAAATCAGAAGGATTCGGGTCTACCTGATGGATGCAATCAACTGGGAATGAGATCACGGAGCTCTGGGGGTCCTGGCCTCGAGGAAGCGTCGAGTTCTAAGGCTAAGCGCACCTCGCGGCGGTGCACGGCGGCTTACGTCGCCGGATCAGTGGCGGAGGGCTTCCTCTCCTCTCTTCGACACACCAATCGATAGCTGTCACTCTAAGGATTAGGGTGGAGGTCCTGGGATGAAGGAGCAGCGCCAAAGATGCCTTTAATTGTGCGGCAGAGGTCAGCTAGATACCTGTGAAGATCCGTCAAAGAATGGGTCAGGTGACGCATGGTGATGCACGGATCCCTAGGGTAGGTGTCAGGCGTGAATTGCGGATGTTTCCTGAAAGATCGGAGCTGGGGTTTAGGTGGAAGGTAGTCGGATCATCGCTCAAAAATTAGGCAAAGTCGGTCATATGCGAGATCTGCGGGAGAAATGGTCCAGGGGGAGTTGACCGGGGGTCAACGTCCCCCGTGGACCAATCAGAGAGCGCCAATCAATAATTATTTGGAAATTCGATAAAAAAATAATAAATGACTTATTTTCGAAAAACTTAAAACATAAAAAATGTTTTTTTATTTAAATTATTTTTTAGTGATTTTTATTTATTTTTTTGAAATAAAAATAATGTATTTACAATATAGTATTATTATATATAGGTATATATATTTTTGATTTTTGATTTTTAATTATTTATTTTTATACAATTTATTCTAATTTTATATTTTATTGATTTATAGAATAAAAGTTGGAATAAAGGGGGTATTTTTATTTTATTTTTATTATTTATTTACATAGGTGAAATAAATAGGTATATTTACATGTGTACATGGTATATATACAAGGTGGATTTTGATTTTTATTTTATTTATTTTTATTTTATTTTTGTTTTTCTAATTTTATTGTATTTATTTACACCATGGAATGTGGAATTTGAAAATATTTTTGTTGGATTTTTATTTATTTATTTATAAGGAGAAATAAATAGATATGTTATTTCTATACACATGGTCTATGTGCAATGAAGAAGGAATTTTATTTCTTTTTATTTCTCTTTTATTTTTCCCATTTTTATTTTTATTTGATATTTACAAATATGTACAAGTAAATAAACACCAATTTTTATTATTTTATCAGAGGAAAATAATTTTTATTTTTATACAGGTATATGTACACATAATTGAGTTTCCCTATCTCTCTCTACTTGGGATCTTTTGCGGTCAGGCCCATGCTGAGCCCTCCCTTGGGATTAGGTCGCTCAATATTTATTCTAAATATCTCCCTCTTTTTCTTTTATGTTTTTATTCTTTTATTTATGCACAAAAACATGCTAAATATACATATTTACACAATGCATGCTATTTGACAATTATTGCTATTTACATAAATATACATGTGTTTTGCATAGGTTTTGTAGCTAAAATAAAAGAATAAAGAGTGATGAATGGGTATTCATCACCTATGAGGGGCAAGGAGTCAATTGATAACACGGAAATCAGAGCGGTCATATTGATCCACAAGGCAGATCAACAGTCGATGTGTTGACCACATCAAAATTCCATATCAATCAATAATGAACCCACAATATATAAATCAAGCAATGAGAAACAAACATGGAGTCAAATTTATTTTTAACTCTACAATAATGTGTATAGTGCAAGTATGTGTAGAGTGTCGAACTCAGGGAGCAAGCAGGATAAATCAAGCAAAATTGTGCAAAATGTGAGTGTGATCAAGTACCTACAAGTACACAAGTTTTTGTCGATTTTTAGTTTTATATTTTTTTCAAATTTTTTTCTTAATTTTTAATTTTATATTTTTATATTTTGATTTTTAATTTATTGATTTTATACTTTCTTTTTTATTTTATATTTTTTTTGTTTTTATAAATAGAATATACACAAAATAAGAAAAAAGGATAATAGGGTATGAAAAAAAATAAGGAGAAATGCTAAATAATCAGAAAATAAAATGTTTTTTGTCTTTTTATATTTTTATGATGTTTTTGTGATTTTTGGGAATTTTTCTGAATGTTTTTGATATTTTTAAAAGTTAAAATACAAGAAAACAGTGAACTAGGCTACTGGCCAAATTAAAATGAGGATTAAAAATAATAAACTGTATCCAAAATCCCTCAAATTAATTTTAAAATAAAGGTAATAAAACAGAGAAAATTCTGAAATAAAAATTGGATTTTTAGGATTTTTCTTGATTTTTTTAGATTTTTATGAAGATTTTTAGAGTTTTATAATTTTTATAAGTTTTATTTTGTAATTTTTAGTGGGACTGACACTAGAATATGATAATACACGCAAAATATATTTTTTTTGGAATTTTTCAAAATGTTTTATAATTTTTATGGATTTTCTAATGCAAACAATGGAAAAAATGCATGTTTTTGATTTTTAAAAATTATGGAAATGCCGTAAAAATGTAATACAAAAATATGACGTGAAACTATTATGCAACAGGAGTTATAATATTTTTTGGTAATTTTTGGAGTGTTATAGATGCATGCAATAAATAGTAGAAAAGACAAGAAACTACAAACTAGCAGAGGTATTTTAGTAATATGGGAAAAATCCAGGGGGCAAAAATGCAATTTATCCACAAAAAATATATAACTAATTGAAAACTTCCTGGACTAAATATCAATCTCCAAAGCCTCAAGCCCTTCCACACAAAAAGTCCACCATATACGTGTTATGTACGCGCCTGGGGAGGACTGATATGTAATATTTCAAAAATATGGGGGCTTACTTGCAAAAATGCCAGAACTTATATTACTGCAAATAAAAGATTCGGTACCAAATAGAAATACTAAAAATACCCCAGGGTTCCTTTACAAAATTGCCAAGTCACGTGCGTGAAAGCACGTGACCAGGTAGGGGCCAAAATGGATTATCACAAAACCCGGGGGTCTATATGCAAATTAGCCAAAGTTATAATACGACAGATGAAAGTTTGATGCTTAATAAATAAATACAGAAATAACCGAGGGTCAAGATACAAAATACCCACGGCTAACGATCGGACGATTGATGGTTTCAGAGTTGCCACGTGTCGCGGTCCTGACTGTCCACTCCCGCTTGCAATCGAACGACGCTCCTCTCTTCACTTAAGCCACGTGTCAGTGCAATGGAGCCCGATGACGGTTCGATGCGGACGTTCAGATTAGACGATCTGTGGATGATCAACGGCAGAGGCGCGATGGATCGGACGGCTGCTGGAGCTTCTGGGACCCAAACCCGATCCAACGGTCGTGGACCTCCCTGAAAGAACAGGGAAGAACACGGCCGAAGGCGAGCTTCGGTCGGCGATCTGGCGGGGCTCCGACCTCCTCCTTCGATGCTGCAAGGCTCCAACAACTCCTGGAAGGTCCTCTAACTCGACGGCGAGGCCACAATGGCTCAATGAGCCTCGATGCGCCATGGAAGGGTCGAAGAAGATGATGGGGTCCAGGTACCTCGTGCTGCGTGAAATCGACCCCACGGGGAGGTCTTTTGACTCCTGAAACCTGCAAGATAGCTCAAATACACGCAAATATGGTTCCAGGGGTCTCGCGGATGGAGTGGATGACGTACGTGGCAGGAATAGGGCTCGCCGGAGCTTGCTCCGGCGAGGTGGTGGTGCTCGTGATTAAAGGGGTCTCGATCGAAGAGGGAAACATGAGTGGGTTCCTAAGGATAAGGGGAACAAGATACGAAGAACAATGAAGAAAAAATAAACACCTCAAAGGGAAGAAGCTGAGGTAGAAAATACCTCGGCGACGGGATTCGCCGGAGGTGGTGGAACTCGCCCTGATCCGCGACGAAACTCCTCCTTGGTCAGCTAAATCTGGAGCCGTCACCTCCAGGTAGAAAAAGCACACGAAAGAGGGAGAAGGTCGGGACAAAATGGGGTTCAAAACTCAATGGAAGGAGAAGTGGGTTTTTGAATGGCTGACCGACGGGGCTCAAAGAACAAGGAATATCGGGCAAATCGATGGCCCTCTCCCCCAGAAAACACAAGGGCGTGTATCCTCGATCAACGGCGAACAAAAGTCAAGAAGGATCCATTACAAGATGATGTAAGTGGCGCCCTCGAAAAATCTGCCAATATGAGTCAAAACGTGCTTCTGACAACAAAGAGAGGAAGAGTCAGACGGTTGACCTGCGGTCAACTGTCAGACTCACCTGGTTGGTCCACGTGGACCAACCAGGAAAAACCTCTGAAAAATACTTTGTAAAATAGATTTAAAATACTAAACGATTTTATTAAATTTAGGTTATTAAATAAAAAAATATTTATTATTTTATAAAGTATTTTAATATGATTTTTAATTATTTTTTAGAGGTATGTAACTACAAGTTGCCTTCTTAAGGTTATATAGGTATACAAATCTATATATTTTAATATTTTATTTTTATTTTGTGTATTTAATTTTATTATTTTTGTTTATTATTTTATAAATTTATAGAATACTTTTATACACTTAATTATATTTTTATTTTATTTTTCTGATGTATTTTGTACACTTAATAAAATAGAAGTGTTACTTATAAAGGTATATTTATAGGTCTTATACCTATGTATTATGAATATACAAGTACTTTATTTTGTTTTTCTTTTGTATTTTTATTCTAATTTTAATATACAAATATATTATAAATAATATTTACATAATTATAAAAATATAAAATTATAAAAATAATGAATAAATAATAAAATGAATATTTTAATCTGTACAAGTATACATCAGGGGTCCGAAACTCAACTTTCAAACCGTAGCTCCACCAAATGCGAAACCACTGCCATTAAATAGCTTATTTTAAATTATATACAATTAAAGGTAGTTTGATGCATTTGGAGTTTTTATTTGGGAGATACAGGTCTGGGAAGTTGGGATCCTGGGATTTTATTTAGACCATAACTTTTTATCTGTACATGATTTTTGATTGAAATAAATTTTGTATTTTTCTTTATTTCATTAAATACAACTTTCATGTACAAAGTTTCTTTATTTGAGGTGTAAAAAGTAGAACCAAAAATAGGTCCCAAAATGTATAAAGGATGAATAAAATAAAAGGTATTTTTATTGTATTTTTACCCTTATCTCCCTCTACTTTATTCCTTGTCGACCTATTCATCAAGATGCCTAGGTCTCGGGGTTTCGGGTCATAAAATATTTACAATATTTTATTCTTTTTCTTTTCTTTTATTTATTCTATAATTTTGGCTTTAAATACAATACTTTACACACTATTTACATGCACATGCATGAATGCTAAGATGCAGGAATTAAGAGTATTTACACGCATTTGCCAGGGTTTTTGAGGCCAAAATGATAGAATAAAGATGATGAAATGTGGATTCATCATCCCCTTATACTTTGCCTTTGCTAGTCCCTAGCAAACACTTATGCAATAAGTGCAGAAAAGAAAAACAAAGAAAAGAAAAAGAAGAAAGATGGCTGGAGTTTAATTGTCAAACTTGTCTTCACAAAATCAAAGTTTGGAGCTTAAGTCGGACCATTGGAATTTTAGTGCGGGCGGAACCTTAATGAGAACCGAATTTGAAATCCAACAGTCCTTGAGAATCCCAAAACTCTGTTCAAGTCTCCTCAATAGCTAGGTCAGAAATACTTCAACTCATACGCAAACCCCTACGACTATGAATCTGACTCGTATAGTGTAAGTGATAGTGGCTCTCCCCAACTAGAATGACAAAGAGACTGACTTCTCCTGTTTGAAAACCCAATGATTCCCTAATCCAATAACTCCATCCTCGAGGAGCGGGGTATTCCCTTCTAAGTTCAAGTGACAACCAACTCAAGAGGAGGGGGTGAAGAGAAGAATGGACGGTAGCCAGTGTAGCTACCTATCCTAGGATGCAAGACCAGTGTAGTCAAGTCATCCAGCTGCAGGCTCACATATTTGACTTTGGAACTCAAGCTTGCTTATTTTCTATACAACATATGTACATACTTTGCAGGCATTTTATTTTTGTACATGCCTGACCATTCTTTCTTTTTTTGATACTATACACAACATCATTTACATAAGGAATTTTTCATCTTGAGCCAGTAGACTATCCCTCTTTTGAAGCTTTATTGCAACCCACACTCTCATGTCTTTAGAATTCCTCATAACTGGACGGGTTGGGGTGCACTTCCCACCCTAGAGGAGGACAAATGTTTCCACTTGTGTGCGTCTCATACCGACAAATCCAATCCCCTCACCACTCCAATTGAGTTGAGCCAAGTGAAAGGTGCAGGTGTCCAAGTTAGGTCATTATCAACAAGAGTCATGCGTGTGCTCCGAAATATTCTACTTAGACACTCAAGAATCCATTGAACTAAGTCCCGTGATCCTCAAAGAATTAAGTCAACTAGACTTGAAGTACCTCAAACCCAGTTCCAATAAGGTTCCTGTTATTAGGTAGATTTTAAGGTCCAATCAAGCTCCAATATCTGGATTTTATTTAGACTTGTTCAACTATCAAACTCAATCCGAAAAATGCTTATGCGATGCAAATGCAGAAAATATTTTTGTGATGCAATTTTCAAGATTTTGAACTTTTTATGGATTTTTGAAAAGATGATGCATATGCATTTTTTGTATTTTTCAAATAGATTTTTCAAATGTTTTTGGTATTTTTGAAAACAAAAAGATTTTGGCTTAAATCTAGGTACAAATATTTACACAGGGATGCTTCTTA
This sequence comes from Ottelia alismoides, assembly GCA_037367405.1. Classification (NCBI taxonomy): domain Eukaryota; kingdom Viridiplantae; phylum Streptophyta; class Magnoliopsida; order Alismatales; family Hydrocharitaceae; genus Ottelia; species Ottelia alismoides. The sequence goes on along the minus strand of JAZKJV010009646.1, from coordinate 329,787 downwards.
TATTTACAAGAAGTGGATTTTAAGAATTTACAAGGGTAAGTGATCAATTTTATAAGTATATATAATGGATTTTGGTGTGATGTATATATTCCTCGAACTTATTTGAAAAAGGTTTTTCAAATAATTTTGAAAACAATAGTACAAAATAGTTTTTACAAACATTTTTGCAAACATGTACACACATTTGAAAATCATTTTGCAAAGGTTTTTCAAACAGTATAGATAGATTTTTCAAAAGATTTTTGCAACCATTTTTCAAACCATTTGCAAAGTATTTTTCAAACATTTTATTTCACACAAAGAAAATGAATTTTCAAAACAAAATGTTTTTACAAAGGTTGAAAACATGTAACAAAATATTTTCAAAATAGTTTTCAAAAGATTTTTCACAAAGATTTTCAAACTATTTTTCAAACATTTTGCAAAAAAAACATTTTCACCTAATTCATTAATCAGTAAATACAAAAAGAATTTGAGGAATGATCACATCTTTTTATTAAGGGTTTTAATGAATTTTAAAGAATCATTAGCCATATTATTAAGAAAATAAGAAAGTACGAGTTATGGCTAAAGTATATACGTAGTATATACGATCCCCCTATACTTAGCTTGAGCTATGTCCTCATAGATCGGAGAGAAAAGAGAAGACATAACTCGTACTAAGTATAGGCAAGTCTAAAGAATAAATAAATAAAGGAATGAATGAACGAATGAGAAGTTGACCGTCCCCCCTATTCTTAGGATCAAATAATCCTAAGTAAAGCAGACTATACACAAAGCAGGGAGGGTCAAGGGTGGGAATGAACAGATCGTACTCAGGTTGTCTCCCCCTATACTTAGGGTAAGATATCCCTAAGTATAGACAAGAAGAGGAGATAATGGAGAGGATCAAAGAATGGAGAAACTCGGGGTGCACACCCCCTATACTTAGGACAAAGTACGTCCTAAGTATAGAAGACTGACAACAAGGGGCTACACCTTTTTGATACAAAAATAAGATAGAAAAGGAAAAGAAGAAAAGAAGAAAAGAAGAAAAGAAATCAACAGATGAAAGAATGATATGGACAGATGATCTATACAGCAAAGGATGGAAGTGATCACCATGTATGAGATGCAAATGATATGAGTCAAAGAACACATCTCATACCAGAAGAATGGGGGCAACATCAATGGTCGGCAGATCATGGTCTAGATATAGCTTCAGGCGCTGACTGTTAACACGAAAGGCGGATGTGGATGACGGCTCGGATATATCAATGCTACCATTGTCATGTAACTTCCTGACCACATACGGACCTTTCCACTTGCTCTGTAATTTCCCTGGAAATAATTTTAGCCTGGAATCATACAACCATACGCGCTGATCTGGCTCAAACTATTTATGGCTGATATGAGAATCGTGCCATGTCTTCACTTTTTCTTTATACTGTAGGCTGCTAGAAAAGGCTGTATCTCTCAACTCCTCCAGGACTGCCAACTCTGCTTTCCTCTATTCTCCTGTACTCTCGGGATCCAATAATAACTCAGTAACTGCCCAAAGTGACTTGTGCTTGATCTCCACTGGTAGATGGCACAACTTGCCATAGACGAGACAAAAGGGAGATGTCCCTAATGGATTTTTGAAGGAGGTCCAATAGGCCCACAAGACCGAGTCCAAAAGCTGTGACCAATCCTTTCGGTCTGGGCGAACAACCTTCTGTAAGATAGTCTTGATCTCCCTATTCGATACTTCAGCAAGACCATTAGTCTGAGGGTGATTCGACTTGGCAACACGGTGGTCAATGTCGAATTCGTCTGTAAGGGCCCTAACCTTGTCATTGATAAAGTGAGACCCCCCATCTGAAATCAAGACTCTAGGTACTCCAAACCGTGAAATGATATTTTTCCTCAAAAATCGACACACGGTCTTAGCATCTGCGGCTCGGATGGGGATGGCCTCGACCCATCGGCTGACATAATCCACAACGAGCAAAATGTGCTCAAACCCCTGAATCTTAGGAAATGGGCCCATGAAATCAATCCCCCATGCATCAAAAACCTCACAAAAGTGAACGGGTTGCATGGCATCATGTCTCTCTATCCGCAAGTACCCATCTTCTGACAGTCAGTGCATCTCCTCACGAACTCATCTGAATCCTTGAAGAGAGTAGGCCACCAATGGCCAGATTGGAGTACAATCTGTGCTGTCTATCTCCTAGAATGATGTCCTTCTACCTTAAGCTTGTGGCAGTATGTGAGGACGCTATGCTGCTCATATTGAGGAATGCACCTTCTCCAGATGCTATCCCCTCCCTCATGATAAAGGACAGGATCCTCCACAATGGTAAAACTTGGCCTTCGCCAGGAAGGTCTCAAGTTTCTGCCTGGGCCAACCTTGTGGTACCGTCTTGGCAACAAGATAGTTCACAATGTCGGCATACCATGGGAGCGAGGTGATAGCCAAGATCGCCTCATTTGGAAACATCTCTTTAATAGGTGCGTTGGGCTCAGATTCCTCAAGGTTCTCTAAGTGGGAGAGGTGATACGCTACCACATTCTTAACTCCAGGCCTATCCTTAATCTCGATATCAAACTCCTAGAGCAGAAGGATCCATCTGGTAAGTCGTGCTTTGGCATCCTTCTTAGCCATTAGGTACCGGATGGCGGTGTGATCTGTAAAGATAGTCACTCTAGATCCGAGAATATACAATCGATACTTATCCAAAGAAAAGACTACTGCCAGCATTTCCTTCTCTGTCACAGTATAATTCCGCTGAGCGGCATCCAAAGTCTGACTGGCGTATTGAATGGCAAACGGTAATCCATCCCTCCTCTGTCCAAGCACAGCCCCAACGGGAAAATCAAAAGTGTCTGTCATGATATCGAATGGGAGAGACCAATCAGGTGGCTGAAGGACAGGAGCCGTGACAACCATATTCTTGAGAGTCTCAAAAGACGCAAGACACTTATCATCTACAATGAACTCGGTGTCTTTCATCAGCAAATCAGTAAGCGGTCGGGCAATACGACTGAAGTCCTGAATGAACCATCGGTAGAAACCGACATGCCCCAGAAAAGACCGCAATTGTCGCAGATTGGACGGTGGATTGAGTTTTCTAATGATATCCACCTTGGCCGGATCGACCTCCATGCCCCTGTTGGAGATGATATGACCAAGGACTGTCCCTTGAGTCACCATAAAGTGACTCTTCTCCCAAGACAAGACAAGATTGACCTCGATGCAGCGCTGAAGCACACGGTCTAGGCAGTCAAGACAAACATCAAACCCATCGCCATAGACCGAGAAGTCATCCATGAAGACCTCTAGACAGTCACCCACCATGTCCGAGAAAATGGACAACATGCACCTTTGGAATGTCACCGGGGCGTTACACAAACCAAAGGGCATCCGTCTGAAAGCATAAGTCCCAAACGGACAGGTGAATGTCGTTTTCTCCTGGTCTTTGGGTGCAATGGCCACTTGATTGTAACCAGAGTACCCGTCAAGAAAACAGTAGTGACTCTTCCTAGCTAGCCTCTCGATAATCTGATCAATGAATGGAAGTGGGAAATGATCCATCTAGGTGGCCTGATTCAATCGTCTGTAGTCCACACAGACCCTCCAAGAAGTGGGTACTTGGGTAGCGATCTCCTCTCCAGACTCACTCACAACTGTAGTGATACCCGTCTTCTTGGGTACCACATGTAATGGACTAACCCATTTGGAGTCGGAGATGGGGTAGATAAAATCGACGCTCCACCACTTCGATATTTCTTTCATGACCACATCTTGAGGATTCGGGTTCAGCTGCTGCTGGAACTCATGCGAAGGCCTAGCGTCCTCCTCAAGATAGATGTGGTGGGAGCACAGAGCCAGACTAATCCCCTGGAGATCAGCTATACTCCATCCTATTGCCTTACAGTTTCTTTCAAGAACCTCCATCAGACGAGATTCTTGCTCTCCAGTCAAACCTGTTGAGATAATGATTGGGTGCATATCTGGCTCACCCGCAAGGATTCTATACTTTAGCGACTGCGGCAAGGGTTTCAGTTCTGGACAACTAGGAGGTGGCAGATCTGGCTTCTGATAAGTTTGTGTGAAAGCTACCAGGTCTGCATGTGAGAACTCTCGCTGTGAATGAAAATCCGACGAAGGGAACCCTGTTGAATCATATATGAACTGAATTGGCTCATACTCCGCCCTAGTTGTCAGATCAGAAGGAATCAGACACGGCAAATAGTCATCGAAATTATCCCAATCAATGTCTGAATCCGAAGGATCTGAACTAGATGAACAAGAATGAAAATCTACCTCACCACTCCTCCCACAACTGTCAGCCTCAAAGGTATCCTCGTCCAGGGGTGTGCTCTCCAGGATCTCAACTGCCATAAGCTGTAAATACGGTGAATCTGTAGGCAAAGTGAGGGTCTATGCTACTGGATTTGTCCAAATAGATTCATTATCTGTCATCACAAAATCACACTCTTGGTGGATGTCTAGCTCGTCCTCTATCATTTGCGCGACATCACTGCACTGCTCTGAGCATGCATATTCTCTCGCTCTGGTCTCCTCGATCGTCTCTATTTGTATGCTCTCGCCCTCTACGCGAAAGCACACCTTCCCGCTGTCATGATCGGTCACCGCCTTGGATGTGGCCAAGAATGGGCGTCCTAGTATGATGGGGGCATCGGTTACCAATTCAGGGATTTCCATGTCCAATACAACATAAGTCCACGGGGAATTTCAGGCCCTGAATGGTAACGACCACGTCTCTCAACAACCCCTTCAGCCTCTTAGTCGAACTATCAGCAAACTGAAGGACTGTCCTGCTCTGAAGAAGAGGACCAAACTCGAATTGGTCGAGTAAGGCTGCTGGAAGAAGGTTAATAGAAGAGCCGCTGTCTAATAGAGTACGATCGAACCGTTGCTCCTTAATCTCACATCTGACATAGGGAGCTCCTGCATCAGGTCTCTTGGCTGGCAATCAGTTCTGAATGGTGCATCAAGTAGAATGAGTGAGCACATGGATCTGATCTCTGTGGTTCCTCCTCTTCCTGCGGACTGTAGTTTTCTCCTTCAAGTTCTTTTTGAAGAGGGGGATGTGCTCAAGCGCTTCCTGTAGAGTCAGCTGAATCTGGAATCTATCAATCATCTGGTTGCTGAACTCTACCTGTTGAGTCTTTTTGGGATTTTCTTTTTTGTTCCCCTTCGCCAAGCGGAGTGCTTCGGGGAAGGGAATGGTAGGGGCCTCCTTAGATGGAGGATTAGGACGAGGTTCCTGCTCATATGAAGGAATAGAATCCATACCATTATCATCATTCAACACTTATGGATATGAAGTGTAAACAGAAACCTTTCCTTTATTCATTTTTGGGTCTTTTTGTTACCACAGTCTTGAGATACAAAAGGTGGAAACACTACATGTGGGAGCTCAACAAAAGTAGAAGTGGTGGCCTCAGTACCACCAACGACATCTGACTTCACGGCATCAGCACCGCGCTCTGGCTCTGCATCAAAAATGGTGGCTTCAGCACCACTGCCTGCATCTGGTGTTTTGACGGCCTCAGTACCGTCATCTGGATCTCCATCATTGGTGGCATCAGCACCACCATCATCAACTTCATCAGAGGCATCATCACCACTTCTCTTCTCATCTGGCGCTCCTGATTCTTCGTGTGGCTGTCGCTCAGATGAGGCACCGCCGGCTGACATCCTACCGCTCCTAGTAGTCACAAAATCAGCATCATACAAAGAAGACATGTCACTCAAATAATCACTAGGAGAGGTATCCTCTGTGAACTATACCTGCTCAGACTTCCTCTTCAGATTGTTAGGATTAGGCTCGATCTGAGCTGGTATGGCGGCCTTGCCCTTGATGATATCCCTGATCTCATGCCGGAACTCATCCATTTCTTGTCGAAAGGATGCTCGCTGTTAAGAGAGCAAGCATGAAAGGTCATCTAGAGCTAGATTCTCAAAGGCGGGAGCCTGAGAACTGGAAGTGTTTCCCTGCTAGAAATGAGGTTGCTGCTGTTGGTAGTGGGGAGGATGGGAGTATGTCTGGTGAGGCTGGTGACGCTGCCTCCACTGCTGTCCCTGATAGACGGGATGAGGACCTTGCTGGTATTGCTGGTGGGCATACTGGGGCTGCTGCTGCTGGCTGTTCTGATGGCTGTGAGCAGGAGGCTGCTGCTGGGATGAGGTGCCACCAGTGGTCCAACGAAATCCGTGGTGATCGCGACAGATCTCGGGCTGCTGTGGGTACCGGTCGTACCAAATCCCATTGACTTCCATCAATGGTTCCTGCTCAACGGGAGGTGGAAGAACTGCCAGTGGATGATCTGGCTGATAGATTACCATCTGAGTGTCCTAAGATGGTGGCTGTGACGGGAAGTACTGTAGCTGCGGGACCGTCTCTGCCCGAATGTGGTGGACCTGGCAGTATGAGGCAGAGGGCTGGGTTGAGCTGCTACTGCTGGGATCAGACCTTGATCTGGGGGGCTGCACGGATGTCTGTGCTTCCTGAATACACAAGATCTGTGTCTTCAAGTCACTCATGGTCTTCGTTAAATGGTCCTTCTGGGCCAGCCCCTGACTCTGCTTCTTCTTGAGGATCTTGAGGCGGTCCAACTTCTCGCTAATAATTCCCTTGTCGGCTGCTGCAGATTCGTCTTGGGCTGCGGCTGCCGACGGAGTATGGGGACCGGCATCGATGCGGGCGATCCTCTGAAATGATCCTGCTCCTTAGGGGGGCTTCTGCTGTGTGTAGACTCGGGCTTGGGCCATGACTGTCGAGTTCTCTGCCATCCCTTCATAGATGGCCCAAACGTCGTCTTCACCCTTGGAAAAATAGGACCCATCGCAAGAGGCACTTACGAGCCCATGTAGCTCAAGTGTCATCCCACAAAAGAAACTTTGAACTAAGTTGGGCTTGGATATGTCATGATGTGGACACCGGTCGATGAGCTCTCGAAAGAGATCCCAAGCCTCGTGGAATTGTTCATTTAGGATCATGGTGAAGTTGCTGATCATAGCTCGCATTGCATTAGTCCGGCCGAGCGGATAGTACTTATTCAAGTACTCACGTCCGAGTTGTTCCCATGAAGTGACATACCTCCCAAGGTGTTTCAGCCAGTAGTCTGCTCTGTCAGCTAATGAGAATGGGAAGGCAATCATTTTGATTGTGTACGCATCCACTAATCTGTCGTGGACAATGCTACAAATCATCTCAAACTCCTGCAGATGGAGATGAGGTTCTTCAGTGGCTAGCCCGTGAAATTTGGGCAATAACTGAATGGTTTGCGGCCGAAGCTCGAAATTCCCGACAATGGGAGGAAGTTGGATCCATCTATGAGTGAGGGTTGCGGTAGGGTTATGCAACTGCCTCAAGGCCATCGGCGGCAGCCTCTCCTGGTTAGGTTCTCCTCCTTCTCCCGCTACTTCTGGTATATCACCGCCACTGCTCCAGATCTGTCTTCTCTTCATTCTTGCATCTACGCTATCTCCCTCATGAGGTCACCCAAGAAAACTCCCTGGTCCCTGATCTGTCTTTTCATGGTCTCCAGGGATGCTAAAAACGAGTTATTGATGGCAGCTTGGTCATATAGAAATGGAGGGTGCTCCTGCCCATCTGGGTGTTCTCCTCTGTCTGCCATCTCTGGATTCTCTGAAAAGGCAAAAGAACCCATCTCAGGTGCCGTCAAATGATCTGAGCTCTGTGATACACTAAACTCTGATACTCTTGGACTGATGGATGGAGAAGGGTGGTCGAGGGGGAACATGGTGGAAGTGAACTCAGGCTCGGAGAGTGGGTCTGGACTCTCCGAGGTATAACTAGATGAATAGGGATGAGTGTTGGATAGCGGTGTCGCCAAAGACGACCTAAGAGATCTCCGTCCCATCATCGTGATTATTGAGAAGAGTAAGGTTGAGAAATAAAAAAAGGAGGAAGGGGGGGGGGGGGGCAAAATTGCGCACAATTGTGCGATGTTTTTGATCTTGACCTTAATGCAACTAGACAATCAAACGCAAAACAAGGGGTTCACCAACTCAACGCGTGAAGCCGTGAAGGTTTGGCTATTATCTTTGTGGTTTTTAGATTGAATTCATGTACTTATCTTTGAACGAGTCCTTAGAGTGCTACGCCTATAGGAGAGAGTACTGTCAGAAAAGAATCCCGTACTTGTGCTCCTCCTGTGTAACCTGTAGTCTGCGCTTTTTAAGGTCCTTGTAACCCTTCCTGGATCCCTATTCAGCCAAAGAAAAGAGGGAGGAAGCCGATAGGCGAAATCGATACTTCGGATCTCGCTCGCAATGGAATCACCCGTGAGCATGCAAGATCCTACTCGGACGTAAGACGATGAGACAGACACCCCCGTGAAGGCGTGGCCTATGCTCGATACTTCGGACAAGGTCAATGCTCTACACAATAGAGAGTCATCAATGGCGACCAAGTCCTACTCGTCTACGTACGATAGTAGCGCCAATACTTTGGAAATCCAGGCGATACACAAGGCAGCCACAGACTGGGTTTTTGGGCTCTAATCCTTACGAAGCCGCTCTACTCACTTGGAAGGAGACCTTCCCATACAACCTGAATTCAAATGAGGGTATTACCCACCCCAAGCAATGGGTCCAATTATCCAATTTTATTTAGGTCAAGTTTTCTTTAGCAGTCCCCTTTTTTAATTTTTTTGGTGTTATCACTTGTTTTGAGTCAATTCAATACAAGCGCCTAACAGTTTTGTACTTTTCTTTGATTCCTATTTGATCCAAAAACAGAGGGAGAAGAGTCGGAAAAGCAATGCAAGGCGGCACCAAGATGGAAATCTCACCTTTGTGCCTAAATGATGAATGCTCAAGTAGAAAGACTTACAGTGCCTCCAGCTCTCTTCATGCAGGATGCAACGCATGACGTTTTAAACCTATGCTATATGCCGATATGCACACGGAAATCGTCCTAAGTAGGCAATTGCTAGTGTGAAGAACCACAAGTCGGTCATCGATCTTCAATCTAGGAGTCCAGTCTAGGCTCAGCCCTCCTCCTCTCGACACATCGAGTTCAGGAGCATCGCTTGGTAGGGTGGGCTCGTGGCACGAAGGCTTGAAGATGATGAGGTGACTGTTTAGAATTTAAACTAAGTCCAAAGCGCACTATATGTACATGCAAAATATTAGGGTGTTTGGACCTAATTTACTCGATCAAGCAAGCCTAAAAACTAAGGGCTCATTCCACAAAAGTAAAGAAAATAAAAACAAAATCGGGAAATGACAAGCGGGAAAATCGATGAAAACCGCGGTGAGCCCCCAAGTGTATAAACACTTGGAAATTAGGCCCGAGTGTCCAAGTGTCCAAATACCTGTATTATTACAAATTAAGAATGTCTCTCTCTCTCACAAAAATAAAAACCACTAGCTATCCTTTCTCTCTCAAATCCTCCTGCTCTCTCCTGCCGGCTAGGGTAGAATAGCCGCCTTCGCCTCCCAAGGATGCACATGATCCCCTAGGCGATCCTCCTCGATCCACGATCCCTTGAAAGAAGACAAGAAAGATAATGGTCAGATAGCTCAATACATTATATCAAAAGTAGAGAGATCAACTAAAGCAATAATGTAGGCAATCACAATCACTCAAAAATAAGATCTACGCTGTTGCTCCCCGGCAACGGCACCATTTTATAACGCGGAAATCAGAGCGGTCGTATTGATCCACAAGGCGGATCAACAGTCGATGTGTTGACCACTTCAAAATTCCGTATCAATCAACAATGAACCCACAATATATAAATCAAGCAATGAGAAACAAATGTGGAGTCAAATTTATTTTTAACTCTATAATAATGTGTATAGTGCAAGTATGTGTAGAGTGTCGAACTCAGGGAGCAAGCAGGATAAATCAAGCAAAATTGTGCAAAATGTGAGTGTGATCAAGTACCTACAAGTACAAGTTTTTGTGGGTTTTTAGTTTTATATTTTTTTTTCAAATTTTTCCCTTAATTTTAATTTTATATTTTTATATTTTGATTTTTAATTTACTGATTTTATACTTTCTTTTTTTATTTTTTATTTTTTTGTTTTTATAAATAGAATATACACAAAATAAGAAAAGTGGATAATAGGGTATTAATAAAAATAAGGAGAAATGCTCAAAAATTAGAAAATAAAATGTTTTTGGTCTTCTTATATTTTTATGATGTTTTTGTGATTTTTGGGAATTGTTCTGAATGTTTTTGATATTTTTAAAAGTCAAAATACAAGAAAACAATGAACTAGGCTACTGGTCGAAATTAAAATGAGGATTAAAAATAACAAACAGTATCCAAAATTCCTCAAATTAATTTTAAAATAAATGTAATAAAATAAAGAAAATTCTGAAACAAAATTGGATTTTTAGGATTTTTTAGATTTTTATGAAGATTTTTAGAGTTTTATAATTTTTATGAGTTTTCTTTTGTAATTTTTAGTGATTTTTGGACTAATACTAGAATATGATAAGACACGCAAAATATATTTTTTTTGAAATTTTTCAAAATGTTTTTATAATTTTTATGGATTTTCTAATGCAAAAAGTAGGAAAAATGCATGTTTTTGATTTTTAATAATTATGGAAATGCTGTAAAAATTTAATACAAAATATGACATGAAACTACTATGCAACAGGAGCTTATACTATTTTTTGGTAATTTTTGGAGTTTTATAGATGCATGCAATAAATAGTAGAAACAACAAGAAACTACAAATTGGCAGGGGTATTTTAGTAATATAGGAAAAACACGGGGGCACAAATACAATTTATCCACAAAAAAATATAACTAATTGAAAACTTGCTGGACTAAATATCAATCTCCAAAGCCTCAAGCCCTTCCACGCAAAAAGTGCACCACACACGTGTTATCTGGGGAGGATTGAGATGTAATATTTCAAAAATACGGGGGCTTACTTGCAAAAATGCCAGAACTTATATTACTGTAAATAAAAGTTTCGGTACCAAATAGAAATACTAAAAATACCCTAGGGTTCCTTTACAAAATTGCCAAGTCACGTGCGCGAAAGCACGTGACCAGGCAGGGGCCAAAATGGATTATCACAAAACCCGGGGGTCTATATGCAAATTAGCCAAAGTTATAATACGACAGATGAAAGTTTGATGCTTAATAAATAAATACAGAAATAACTGAGGGTCAAGATACAAAATACCCACGTCTAACGATCAGAGGTTGATGGTTTCAGAGTTGCCACATGTCGCGATCCTGACGGTCCACTCCCGCTTGCAATCGAACGATGCTCCTCTCTTCACTTAAGCCATGTGTCAGCACAATGGAGCCCGATGATGGTTCGATGCGTACGGTTGAGATTAGACGATCTGGGGATGATCAACGGTAGAGGCACGATGGATCGGACGGCTGCTGGAGCTTCTGGGATCCAAACCCGATCCAATGGTCGTGGACCTCCCTGAAAGAACAGGGAAGAACACGACCAAAGGAGAGCTTCGGTCGGCTATCTGGCGGGGCTCCGGCCTCCTCCTTCGATGCTGCAAGGCTCCAACGACTCTTGGAAGATCCGACGACCCGATGGCGAGGCCAAAATGGCTCAATGAGCCTCGATGCGCCGTGGAAGGGTCGGAGAAGATGATGGGGTCCAGGTACCTCGTGCTGCGCAAAATCGACCCCACGGGGAGGTCTTTTGACTCCAGAAACCTGCAAGACAGCTCAAATACACGCAAATATGGTTCCAGGGGTCTCGCGGATGGAGTGGATGACGTACGTGGCGGGAATAGGGCTCGCCGGAGCTTGCTCCGGTGAGGTGGTGGCGCTAGTGATTAAAGGGGTCTCGATCGAAGAGGGAAACACGAGTGGGTTCCTAAGGATAAGGGGAACAAGATACGAAGAACAATGAAGAAAAAATAAACACCTCAAAGGGAAGAACCTAAGGTAGAAAATACCTCGACGGCGGGATTCGCTGGAGGTGGTGGAACTCGCCCTGATCCGCGACGAAACTCCTCCTTGGTCAGCTAAACCTGGAGCTGTCACCTCCAGGTAGCAAAAGCACACGAAAGAGGGAGAAGGTCGGGACAAAATGGGGTTCAAAACTCAATGGAAGGAGAAGGGGCGTTTTTGAATGGCTGACCAACGGGGCTCAAAGAACAAGGAATATCGGGCGAATCGATGGCCCTCTCCCCCAGAAAACATATGGGCGTGTATCTCGATCAACGACGAACAAAAGTCAAGAAGGCTCCATTACAAGATGATGTAAGTGGCGCCCTCGAAAAATCCGCCAATATGAGTCCAAATGTGCTTCTGACAACAGAGAGAGGAAGAGTCAGACAGTTGACCTGCGGTCAACTGTCAGGAAAAACCTCTGAAAAACACTTTGTAAAATGGATTTAAAATACTAAATAATTTTATTAAATTTAAGTTATTAAATAAAAAATATTTATTATTTTATAAAGTATTTTAATATGATTTTTAATTATTTTTTAGAGGTATGTAACTATAAGTTGCCTTTTTAAGGTTATATAGGTATACATATCTATATATTTTAATATTTTATTTTTATTTTATGTATTTAATTTTATTATTTTTGTTTATTATTTTATAATTTATATAATACTTTTATACACTTAATTATATTTTTATTTTATTTTTCTGATGTATTTTGTACACTTAATAAAATAGAAGTGTTACTTATATAGGTATATTTATAGGTCTTATACCTATGTATTATGAATATACAAGTATTTTATTTTGTGTTTTTTTGTATTTTTATTCTGATTTTAATATACAAATATATTATAAATATTATTTACATAATTATAAAAGATAAAATTATAAAAATAATGAATAAATAATAAAATAAATATTTTAATATGTACAAGTATACAATAGGGGTCCGAAACTCAACTTTCAAACCGTAGCTCTGCCAAATGCAAAACCACTGCTATTAAATAGCTTATTTTAAATTATATACAATTAAAGGTGAGTTTGATGCATTTGGAGTTTTTATTTGGGAGATACATGTCTGAGAAGTTGGGATCCTGGGATTTTATTTAGACCATAACTTTTTATATGTACATGATTTTTGATTGAAATAAATTTTGTATTTTTCTTTATTTCATTATCTACAACTTTCATGTACAAAGTTTCTTTATTTGAGGTGTAAAAAGTGGAACCAAAAATAGGTCCTAAAATGTATAAAGGATGAATAAAATAAAAGGTATTTTTATTGTATTTTGACCCTTATCTCCCTCTACTTTATTCCTTGTCGACCTATTCATTAAGATGCCTAGGTCTCGGGGTTTCGGGTCATAAAATATTTACAATAATTTATTATTTTTCTTTTCTTTTATTTATTCTATAATTTTGGCTTTAAATACAGTATTTTACACACTATTTACATGCACATGCATGAATGCTAAGATACGGGAATTAAGAGTATTTACACGCATTTGCCAGGGTTTTTGAGGCCAAAATGATAGAATAAAGATGATGAAATTTGGATTCATCATCGACCGAGGTCAACTCTGGCCTGCTTCCCATTGGTCCACGTAGGACAGAAGAAGATAAAAAAGAAATAAAATCACTTATTAATTCAATTAAAAATAATAAATGATTTTATTAATTTTTAATAAAAGCATGGAAAATATTTATTATTTTATTTGGTATTTTATGGTGAATTCTATTTATTTTTACCAATTGATTTGTTATGAGTTACTTTTTACAAGTTTAAATATAGGTTTATTTACCTATATAATATGCATTTTATTTTTATTTTCTTTTTTAGATTTTATTATTTCATAAACTTATTTTATATATTTTATAAATTAATTAAATACACATAAATATATTTTTATTTTATTTTTATGAAGTTGTATGTACACTTAAATAAATATGTATATTTATTATACAACCATATGTATGTATATTTCATCTATATATTTTAGTTTACATTTTTATATTAATATATTATGGTTATTATATTTTAACTATATACATATATTATAAATATTATTTAAAATTAAAAAAAATATAAAAATCTAAAAAATAAAGAATAAATAAACTGATTATTTTATTCAGGTAAATTGCACAATAGGGCCCAAAACCTAACTTTTGCATCTTAACTCCAAATTGAATGAAACTACTTTCATTAAATAGATAATTAATTTTAGGAATAATAGAGGCGAGTTTGTTGAATTTTGAGTTCATATGGAGAAGATAGTTGTCTTGTAAGTTTTGATTTTGGCTTTTCATTTTGAGTGTCTAGGGCACATTGTGCATTATTTTTAAGTGAAATAAACTTTGTATTTTTCTATATATTTTTATATAAAAGTTTCATGTACAAAGTTTATTGATTTGAAGTATAAATAATAATTAATCAAATAGGCCCAAAACCTATTTATTGGGAATTAATTAGAGTTTTTATTGTATTTTCGGCCCTTGTCTCCCCCTACTTTATTCCTTGTCGACCCAATCATCGTGATGCCTAGGTCTCAAGGTTTAGGGTCATTCAATATCTATAGTATTTCATTCTTTTTCTTTTCTTTATTCTTTTATTTTGGATTTAAATACAATTTTATGCAATTTTTGCAATGTAAATAATGAAGGTTATTTTATGCAAAATTAATTTACAAACATGCATTTAGCTAGGGTTTAAAGACCAAAATAAAAGAATAAAGGTGATGAAATGGAGATTCATCACCCCCTATACTTGCCTTTGTTAGTCCTTGGCAAACACTTATGCTAATAAGTGTAGAGAAGAAAATAATAAAAGAAAAAGAAAGAACTTGTAACGATCTTTTACTCTTAAACTTGTCTTATTAAATTCAAAGTTTGGAGCTCAGTTAAGACCTTTGGATTATTAGTTTGTTCGGAAATGCCATTAAGGTTAGGAGATGTGACACAACAACCTTTAGGTTCCATAATCCTATTGTGCATTTCTATTCACAGTCAGGTCAGATTCATCCTCTTAGTCGCATACACTTGCTACTTTGAAATGACAGATCCATTTGTATAAATTTTTCAGCTCTTCCCAGACAAACCGCTGAACTATAAAAGAGTCTGCTCTCCTGGTAGCTCGTCCTTGTGGAGATAGATATCCTTGTAAGGTCAGGTACCACTGTTCTTTATAAACGAGTGGAGGAAGAAGTTAGAATAATGGGAAAAGAATTGGGAATGGACCAATGTAGTCTTCATTCCCTTATGAAGCCTGATCGGTGTAACCGAATCTTCACCAAGAAGAAGGCTTTTTTTGAAGCTCATATTTTTAATGGAATTTTTGACGTAGGCTTCTTCTTTGGATTTTTCTTTGACTTTGCATTTCCCTACATTCTTGTTTGTGCCATAACGGATATAACATCTTTTGGTCTGCCCATTTTTTGGGGTATTAGAAAAAAGTTGCACCCGCGGACCATTCATCATCCAAAGCATCATCTTAATCTAGTCTCCAGTCTTTAGATATCATGTCTACCAGAGGAAGTGGGTCAGAGCACCGATTTTGATAATCCCCAAGAATGGTTCCTAAGCCACCTTTGACGAAGGGCCTAGCATCGTCCCGACTTAAACTCCATGATCTTTCAACAGTCCATCTGAGTTGATCTAGGTGCTAAGTGCAAGGTTCTAATCAAGCCAATGTATCAAGAGTCTTACGGATGATATGAAGGTTTCTAGTTAGACATAATGAATTGACTCATGAACATAGTCTAATGAAACCTAAAGAATTAAGTCAAAGCGACCTGAAGTATCCCAATTCTAGTCATTAATGGTTTCCTCTAAAATCAAGTGTATTAAAGTCTATACCAAGCTCCAATCTTCAGACTTTAATTCAGAATTGTTCAATTATCTTGATCATTCAAAAAAATACAAATGATATCTACAATGTAAGAGAAAATATTTTGTGAACTCATTTTCTATTTTGAAATTTTTATGGATTTTGGAAAAAGGTTGTGTAATTTTTTATGTGGATTTTTAAAAAGATTTTGTAATTTTTTATGGATTTTCGGATTTTGCAAATTTTTAGAGATTTTAAAAAACAAAAGGGTTAGTAAAAGGATTATGTGAAAATATTTTTACGGGACTTCATCTATATTTACAGGGAATTTGCAAGTTGATTATTAGTGATTATTTACATGATTGATATATACAAGTTCTATACATTTTGTAAGGATTTTATTTAAGCTATTATTTACATCAGGTTCACAAAACATTTGAAAATATTTTCGTAAACATTTTGAAAGCTTATTTTTGCAAATAAATTGACAAGAACTTTTACAAACATTTATAAAAGTTGAAAATCATTTTGCAAATCTTTTCCAAACATTATACATATATTTTTGAAAAGATTTTGAAACCATTTTTTAAACCATTTGCAAATATATTTTCAATTTTTTTTACACAAATAAAATAAATTTTACAATCACAAGATTTTTACAAAGATTTGAAAATATTTTGCAAAAAAATTCCAGCCAATTTCAAAAGATTTTTCAAAACATTTTCAACCATTTTTCAAATCATTTTGCAAAAACATTTTAAATCCATTTTATTGCTTGTCTTTACAAAGAATTGTTGTATATTTTATTAATTAGCCATATTATTGAAAATACGGAAGTACGAGTTATGGCAAAAGTATATGCAACAAATATACGGTCCCTTATACTTAGCTTGAGCTGTCTTTATAAATTAGAGAGAAAAAGAAAGACATAACTTGTACTAAGTATAAAACATTCTATACTACAACGACTAAAGAATCAATGAATGAGAAGTTGACCGTTCCCACTATACTTAGGATGAAATAATCCTAAGTATATCGGATTGTACACAAGGCAAGGAGGGTCGAAGGTGGGAATGTACGAACTCATCGGCTCAACCGATCTCTCCCTATACTTAGAGTAAAATATCCTTAAGTATAAACAGGTGATCAAGAGTTGATGAGACATGTGAGGGATCAATAAATGAACAACTTGGGGTGCTCACCCCATATACTTAGGGCAATGTACATCCTAAGTATAGCAATGATGAGAGGGATGGAAACCTTTTCAGTAGAATTAGAAAATAGAAGAGGAAAAGAAGAAAAGAAGAAAAGAAGAAAAGAATATTTTTGTGATTTTCTGCTCAAGTGTCTAATTCTTCTGAATTTGTGAGCTCGTCTACAGCTTTAATGGAATCGACAATATACATGAATTTCTCGTGCTCTAGATATGGCTTCAACAAATATCCATTGACTACAAAAGGCTATGCGTTAAATGACAATTCAGATATCAATAAACTTCCATTGTCACGCAAAGTTTTCATAATGAATGGCCTAATCCATTTGCTCTTCAGTTTGTCCGAAAAAATTTTCAACTTCGCATCAAACAACCACACCTTTTATCCATGTCGAAAGTCTTCCTTCAGATGTGTTTATCATGCCATTTCTTAACTTCCTCTTTGTACATCAGGCTGTTGTCATATGCATAGTCTTTAAATTCAAGCAAACGATTCAGATCAACTTTGCGGTTCTTGCCGGCTTTCTCAGAATCAATGTTGCACATATTCAATGCCCAAAGCGATTTATGAATTAACTCCACGTGCAAGTAGCATGGCTTATCATAAACATGGCAGCAGGGAGACATGCCAAGAGGAGACTTGTATGCTATTCTGTAGGCCCAAAGAATTGAATCAAGCAATTGTGATCAATTCTTTCTGTCTGGTCATACAAGCTTATGCAGGATAGTCTCGATCTCCCTATTCGAGTACTCTACCAAGCTATTAGATTGAGGGAGGTACGACACTAGAACACGATGCTCAATGTCATATTCTTTGGTCAACCTATTGATATCTTTGTTAATGAAGTGCCCCCTATTAGATGTCAGAATCTTGGGAATCCTGAACTTCGAGATGATGGTGTCTTTTCAGAATCGATATACTGTGCAACTGTTTGCGGTTCGAGCAGGGATTGACTCCACCCATTGGCTAACATAATCGACGACCAACATGATGTATTCAAGGCCCTGACTGTTAGGGAATGAGCTCATAAAATCAATGCCCATGCGTTGAAGACACCCAAAATCTAAATATATTTCAGAGGCATTATGTCTTGTATACTAATGTTCCCAACCATTCTCTGATAGTCAGTACATTTCTTTACATAGTCATATGCATCCTTGAATAAAGTCGATGACCAAAGGCCACATTGAAGTAATTTCGCTGCCATCCTCTTTCCAAAATGGTGTCCATCGACTTCAAGCTTGTGATAGTGGTATATGACACCCATTATCTCCTCCCAAGGTATACACCTCCTCCAGATGCAATTTTCTCGCTCTTTGAATAAGTGTGGATCCTCCCACTGATAGAATTGAATGCTAGCCAAGAATTTGTCAACTTTGATCTTCGACGAGTCTAACAGGAGTTTTCTTGGAGACAAGATAGTTGATGATGTCCACGTACCGGAGGAGAGAGGAGATAGATATGATTTCCTCATTTGAAAAGGTCTCTGTAATTGGACTGGAGTTCTGCTCAGGAGTCTCTACATCAATGATTGTGGAAAGATGGTCTGCCACTGTATTTTTGATGTCGGGTTTATCACGAATTTCAAAATCAAATACTTGGAGTAGAAGAATCCAATGAATCAGATGAGGATTGGCATCTTTCTTGCTCTGTAGGTACTTGATGGTGGAGTGGTCTATATAGATAATCACCATGGATCCGAGGAGGTGTGATCTGAACCTTTCAAGGGTCACTACGACTAGGAGCTATTTCTATCATTGTGTAGTTCTTTTGGGCTTCATCAAGTGTTCTGCTAGCGTAATGACTTGCAAATGACAACCCATTTCATCTTTATCCTAACACAACACCGATTGCGAAATCAGAAGCATCTGTCATGATATCAAAGGATAGAGACCAATCAAGCCGCTGGAGGAAAGGAGCATGTGTGATCAAATCCTTCAACAAATTGAAGGATTGGAGGACCCGGTCATCCATCACAAAATCAACATCCTTACCAAGTAGCTTAGTCAATGTTTGGATAATTTTGTTACAGTCTTTAATGAATCTCCTATAAAAATCAATGTGCCCCAGAAATGACCAGACTTGCTTTAGATTTGTTGATGGCTCAAGTTTAAAAATCACGTCCATCTTCTCTTGGTCAACCTCCATGCCCTGCTTGGAGATGCCATGACCCAGTACAATTCCGTCAGTTACCATGAAGTGACTCATCTCCCATGAAAGCACAAGGTTCACCTCGTAACATTTTTTCAGTATTCGATCTAAATATTCGAGACACTGGTCAAAGCTATCACCGTAGATCAAGAAGTCATCCATAAAAACTTTGAGAAAAATGCCTACCATATTAGAAAATATTGCCAACATGCATCTCAGGAATGCAGCAGGTGCGTTGCACAAACCAGAGGGCATTTAGTGGAAGGCGTATGTTTTGAATGGACATGTGAAGTTTGTCTTCTCCCGATCTTTGAAAGCGATGGAGACTTTATTATACCCGGAATAGCCGTCCAAGAAGGTAAAAGTATTCCTTTGTGGCCAGTATTTCAACTATTTGGTCGACAAAGGGCAGTGGAAAATGATCCTTCTTGGTTACGAGATTCAAGCATCTATAGTCCACACAGACACGCCATGAGATCAACACTCGGGGTCAAAATCTCCTCTCTTTTGTAATTGGTGAATATGGTGATCCCTGATTTCTTGGGCACTATGTACAATGGGCTCACCCATTTGCTGTAAAGAGATGGGATAGATAAATTCCGCGTCACACCATTTCGTGATTTATTTCATGACAACCTCCTATAATTGGGGTTCTATCTTCACTGAAATTCCTGGGAGTCTTTGCTATCTTCTTCCAGATAGTTGTGATGCGAGAATAATGACATGTTTATCCCATGGAGATCCGTAATATTCCAATCAATTACCTTGAGATTTCTTTCAAGAACCTCAAGCAGACGAGATTCTTATTCTTCGGTCAAACGAGAATTGATAATGACAGGATGCGTGTCTGATTCTTCTGCCAGGAAGGCATACTTCATATTGAAGGAAAGAGGCATGAGCTCTGGGGGAGAAGGAGTCAGCTTGGTGGTGACCTCAGAAACTGTGATAGGTATCAACTCTTTCATTTGTTAGTTGTCCACCACTTGGCATTCATATCCTGAATTTAAAATATCACATATATCTGCAACAAATTCATACTGCTAAGATCAGGATGGCTTTTCTAACATCTCAATAAATCCATCATTAAAGATCTCATCATTAAAGTCGTCGGTGGCCGACTGCATTGTCTAGGCCTTCCTTAGTGGAAAGGAATTCCTATGTTTCATTAAAATCCAAGAATAGATTTGTGTCTTTGATTTTAGCAAAAAAATCACAGTTGTCTTGTCCATTTGGTTTGAGCACTCTCGATGCATATGCCACTTCTGCTGGTTTAGGCTCAAGGACCATCTCTATCAAAACTTTACAGCTGTTGGAGTGGAATGTAATCTCTCTAGTGTCATAATATAACACTATCTCAACTATCTGAAAGAATGACCGATCGAGGTTGATTAGAGTGTGGAGAAGAGGTATGGAGGTGTCCATATCTTGGACAATTAAATTCACAAGGAACTACATCCTTCGGACTGTGATAATGATGTCCTTTAATATGCCCCCGGGCCACTTGATGGATCTATCTGTGAATTACATAATCATCTTCGTGGGCTTGAGCGGTCCTACTCCAAATTCATTGAGCAGGGAGGAAGGAAAAAAATTAATTGAGGATCAACTATCGAGCAGTCTGCACTCTAATTCTTGGTTGAAAATCTGGCATCAAATGAGTGATGCTCCCTTTTCTTTCTGTTTGCTTGGGAGATTGCTGATGGCGTTGATAGGAGATGTGGTCAAAATGTTTGTCTCTGGTTTTCTCCGTCTCTTTCTTCTATTTGGATGCTTTTGTGTACATGGCTCTTTAAGCCCTCTTTTCACAACTAGCATGTATTCCATGGTTTTCAGCAAAGGCATTTCAAGAATAAGATTTTGCAATATTTGAACAATTTCAGGATCAGACAAAGTATTTTTAAATTTTTTTACTGTTTTTGCTTTAATTACTTGAGGAAAGGAATATTTACATATGAAGAAACTGTATGCTGTAAAATTGTATCCATATCTTGATTTACAGGTAGATGGCAAAAATGTTCAAAATCATCTACAACTTATGGACCAAAAAATTCTGTAGTCTTGGCTGCTTTGGTTGGTGCTGGTTCAGCTGCTGGGGTTGGCTTCTCCACCACGAGCACGACTTCACCTTGGCTACTGTTGTCTTTTTGTATTTTTAAATTTTCTTCATTTTTTGTATTTTTGGTGCAGGTGTTGCATCATCATAAAAAACTCTGGCCCCTTCGATGGATTGGCTGAAGACTCACTTTCATACGCTTTGCATTTTCCATTCACAGTTGCAAATGACTTGAGTGTCCTACCACCTATGAGAGTTATAACATTAAACAAAATAATATCATTTCTACTTTAATTGGGTTGAACATTGCAGACTACCTACGCCTTGTGATGAAAATTATTTGGATTTGCTTCAACTTGGGTCAGAGTGACAGTCTTTATGGTCGTTAGGTCATCTATCTGCTGGCTCATCTCAGCCATATTCTTGATTAGCTAGGCCAGACAACCAAGAGCAGCGTTGACCGAGGCAACCTCTGAAGATTTTGCCTAGTGAGACCGCTGGCACTGATGATAAGGGGGAGGCTGCTGCTGGTAACCCTATGAATACTAAGGAGGAGGAGGAAGAGGGTGATACTGTTGATGGTACAAAGAGGAGTACTAGTGATGGTGTTGAGCTGCCGGCTGCTGGTATTGCTGCTGGATATATTCAGAACGTTGCTGCTAGTTCTGCCTCCAAGTGTAACCTTGCTGCAGAGGCCGATCGTGATGGACCAGGTTGGGCTGGTATGTCTGCCCTTCTTGTTGATGATATGGACATTCGACATTGTTCGGAACCTATTTTTGTTTCTGAGGATGGGTCAGCTGCTGATCATTACTATAGAGACCATTCACCTCCTAAATGAGTGGAGGAGGGGGAACACTGCTCGAGGTACTGTGGCTAGAACTCAGGTGGTTGGTAGACAACCATCTATGTCTGTGGCTATGGTTGCTGCAGTTTGGTGCTGATGAATCTCCATTTTATCACCTTTATTCTATCATTTTGACCTTAAAAACCCTAGTTAGTGCATGTAAATAATATTATTTTATACAAATTAACATTCATTATTTATTCCATTTATTGTGTATAAAATATAGTTTTTAATGCAAAATTATAGAATAAAAAAGAAAAAGAATAAAATGTCAAAGGTATTTTATTACCCTAAACCTCGAGACCTAGGTATCTTGATGACTGGATCTGCAAAGAATAAAGTAGGGGGAGATAAGGGCCAAAAATACAACAAAATTCCCATTCTTTTATTCATCAATATTACATTTTTGGGACCTATTTTATTTTCTATTTTTATACCTCAAATAAAGAAACTTTATAAATGAAAGTTGTAGATAATAATATATAGAAAAATACAAAATTGAGTTTACACAAAAATAATATACAATGTACTTTTTATACTCTAAATAAAAAACCAAAACCCAAACTTCCTAGACCCATATCTTCTTCATATGAACTCAAAATGTATCAAAATCACTTTAATTGTATATAACTTGTAAGAAGCTACTTAAGGAAGGTTGTTTCATCCAATTTGGAATTAAGATGCAAAAAGTTAGGTTTTGGACCCATATTGTATAATATACCTGAATAAAATATTCATTTTATTTATTCTTTATTATTTTTACAATTTTTTATTTTTATAATTGTGTAATTATTATTTATATTATATGTACATATTTTAATAGAAAAAAACTATAAATAAAATAGTCTATATAAACACATAGATGAAATACCTATAGTTATATATTATATACTTATATTTATTTAAGTGTACATATTACATCATAAAAATATAACAAAAATATTTTTTTATATATAAAAATAAGTTATAAATATATAAATTAAATACATAAAATAAGAAAATCAAAAATATCAAATAAAATACACAAAACATAGGTCATTATACCTATAAATATACCCTTAAAAGTTGCTTGTAATAAATAAGCCCATAAGAATAAATAAAAATCATATTAAACTACTATATAAAAGAATAAATACTTTTCATTTTATAACTTTATTTTAATTAATTCATTTACTATTTATTAATTAATTTACAAACAATTTTGGCTTGCCATTTTTCTAGTTGGTCCATGTGGACCAACCAGGGGGAGTCAAGAGTTGACCCCGATCAACTCTTCTCCCTAGGCATAGCCTCTTCAGCCCTAGCATTAGACCCATTTTTACCTTTTTCTCCAGATCGATGTGATCATCGAAATGGATTGATTCTTTCTCCACTTTCCGTCTTTGTTCATCGCCCTTTCACGCGTAGCTGATGCCTCGACCTTTGCATCACTGCATCGTGTTGTGCATCTCGATCTTCTAGCCACCCCTGTCACCTGTACAAAACCTCCGCTCAAGGTTCTTCTCATTTTTGAATCCCCTTTGACCACTTTCTCTGCTCCCTTTTGTGCTCCAGGGCTCGAGCAATGTGACAGGTTGCTTGCCCAGCATTTGGCTGGATCGAAGGAGCAGTGCGAGGGCGACTTCCACCATTTCTGGCGGAGCATCGTCGTGAGGTACTCATCTCTTGGTTCCAACCAATCGAGGCATTCTTTCTTTGCTTTTTTTAGATAGGTCCTAGATGTAGGTTTCATTTCATGCCTTGAGACTAATCTTTTATTGATAGTTTTAGCGTTAAATACCCAATTCGTAGTTCATCGGAGAGCTCCGATAAACTCTCCAGCATGTCTCGCTTGTTCTCCAATGTGCCAACTGCCCCCTTTTCGCTCCCCATCATTTCTTCCCCACATCAGACCAATTCGCTCCCCCAGATCCTCCGTGGATCTAGATATTAGCATCTCCACTCTACCACTCGTCGGAGCTGCTGCTGCCGTGCCCCATTTCTGACCCATTCCGCCTGCTAACAGGTCGAGGCAATTTGGCCTCGACCCTTCATTCTTCTGGTACACGTCTCTGGAGTCCAAGGCCACCTGGAGGCAAATTTGAAGATCGTCGGAGGTCTTGGAGCTTCCTTGCTCCGCCGACCTCCGCGGATCACTTCGATGACCCCCAGAACTTTTTTAGCTCTCCAGCCGATAGAGGACTCCTAAAAGAACGTTTTGCTCCCCTTGGATCAGCTCCAGGTGGATGGAATTGTGACTCATCATCGATCGAGGCTTGCCATCATCTATGTTCTTCCTTGCTCTTCCAAGGGGTCCAGAGCCATCGGATCGAGCTTCGTCTCTAGAAGCTCCAACAGCCGATGGATGAGCCATACACTGACCATCAATCTCCATCAGGAGATCTAATCTCCTTCGTCCGCGACGAAGTATCATCGCACGATGTCGACTCGCCACTTGTCAAGTGAATCATCCTCGACCGTTGGATAACACACACGTTTTGGGTATTTTTAACTTAGCCCGTATTTTTTATTATTTTATTTTGAATCCTGTAAAATGTTTTAAGTGCTTTATATTTTTTTTGAAAATTTGACTGGTACCCTTGTAGTTTATTCATGTTGTATATTGGTCCAGTCCATATCACCTCATGTGCGATCCCACGTGAGGTGGCGATTTTGCAGGGAACCCCTCGTAAGTTTTTGTATTTCGTTTCAGTCCATGAACTTTTAATATTAGTTGATTTATTTTTGGTAAATTGCATTTTATCCCTTGCCTTTAATTTTAATTACAAAGTTCCCTTCCTAGTTCACTAATTTTTGTGGATGTTTTTTATTTATTAAAATTATCATCCATGCTTTAAAAACTCTCAAAAAATAGGGTTAAGTTTATACATTTACGCTATATTTTTGCATTTTTATTTTAGGCATTTTTAATATTTATTAAAAATCAAAAGAGCATGTTTTTGTTCCTATTTAACTTATAAAATACAAAAATAATATAAAAAACATTTTTAAAAACTCCCAAAAATGTATTTTGTTTATTATTGGATTTTCTAACTCTATATCAAAAATACCTAAAAATAGAAAAAGAAAAGGCAAAAAATTAAAAAATCTCCAAAATCCATTCTAAAAACATAATAAATTCCCAAAAATCCCAAAATACCCATTTCTATTTTATAATTTTATTTTTATTATATATTATTATCTAAAAACACTTTTGGAAAATTTTAGGTTTATCTATTATTTTTAAATTCTAAAACAATTCAACCTATTTATTTAATCCTTGTTTTGGGATATTTTTGACTTTAAAAATATATAAAAATTAGAAAATATATCTAAAAAATCACAAAAACATTAAAAAGATTATTGAAAGCCCCAAAAATTTTTATTTCTTGTATTTTTATTATTTTTACTAGTGTTTATAATCATTTTACTCTATATTATATATATCGTTACATATTCTTATAATGTTAAAAAGGAAAAGGAATTAAAAATCAGAAAATATAAAAAGGAAAAAATTATAAAATTAAAAGCAATTAAAAAATATAAAATTAAAGTCCAAAGAAAAATATAAAATTAAAAACCCGCACAAAAATACGTAAACAAGAAGAACACAAATTTTTTCGCATTAATCTGCCCTATCTACTGTTTGCTCCATGTGTTCGACAATCTACACATAGTTTCACCTATAGACATCTTTTTTAGAGTTATAATAAATTTTAACTCCACATTTATTTTTGCTTTTATTGATATATATATATTGTGGGTTAATTGTTGTTTGTAGAAGGGTTTCTTGTGGGTCACCACATCAACTGTGTCTTCGCCGTGTGAAGACATATTTGACCCGTAAAAAATCCTCTTCAACGTGTACCTGCATGCCGTATACATGCTGGACTAGAGGTTAGTTGGAACTCGGTTGAGGTGGTTGTGGCAATGTCTGCTCCTTCTTCTCAGCTGGAGGCTCAGGGGCACCTATCATTGCATTGCAGGAACCGATGGTGTTTACCATCAGCTCCAGTTGCTTGGTAATGATATCAAGCTTGTCCATGCCCTCCATTCGATGCTCTATCCCGACGAGATTCTCTAGGTCCTGCGACCTCTTCTCACTGATGTCTACTTTCGACAAGTGACTCCCAATGATGCTCAAGTTGAAGTTGTCACACCTGTCTACTTCATGTGTATCCACCATGTTAACATTCTTGTAGAGGATCTGTGGTGACAATTAAATTTGGAAGGAACGTGAGGAAGAAAGTATGACCTCTCCTTCGGTCATCTCCTCGAATATTTTCCATACAACATCCTCATCCTTGTTGAAATGAGAACCTCCGCAGGCAGCGCCAACCGAACATTTTCTATTCTTTGTAAGATCCCCAAATAAATGCTGGACCAAGATGGTCTTCGATATGTCATGGTGGGGGCACTTCTCGATCAAATCACAGAAATGCTCCCAGGTATCATTAAAGGATTCGTGGGGTCCTTGGGAGATACTGGCTATCTTAGACTGCATAAGATTGAGAAGACCGAGAGGATAATACTTGTGAAGGAATGTTGATTTCATATCCTCCCAGGTCAACACCACCTTTCCCAGATGATTGATCCAATGCACTGCTTTATTGATAATGAGGGTTTTGCAAGTGGTTAAAAGTGATGTCGGTGTAGAGGAACCACTCAAAATAAAACTCAAGTTGATCAAACAAAATCAATAAAAGAAGAAAGAGAGAGAAGTGAAGAAGAGTGATAATGCGACCCTCCCCTATTTTATCTACACTAATTATTAAATATGTAAGTGTCCCTGGGTTGAACTCAAGGAAGAAGAATTGAAACAACTAGATTTTTGAGAACAAAAGATATTTTTGAGATTTTTAGTTTCTTCTTGAAGAAAGAGGAAACACTCTTTTTAGTGGTTTTAATTTTTGTAATTTTTATTTGATTTTTTTCCGATTTTTATTTAATTTTCAAAGTGATATTTTCTAAAACAATTTATCTACAAAATAATAGGTGAAAAAATAAGGCATATAGGTGATATAATATAGTATAGGAAAAGTCACTCGAGCTGCGAGCTCGAAAAGCAAAGAAAAATCAAACCAAGAAGAAGCGACAAAAAGCGCGATAAAAACACCAAAACAATGGAACAAAAATGAAAAGAAATACTTGATGATTGAATAATATGTTCAAGAGTCAGCAATATAGTCTAAAGTCGAAGAAAAATGTGTAAAAATAACGCAATACAAAGAGATATGGCTTCTCTTTCAAATAGGTCCCTAGTCTGGGTCCTATTTGCAAGAACAGAAACTGGAGTTTTGTAAATAGATCCATGTGTGGGGACCTATTTGTAATTAGGTAAAACTTCTGGAGGTGCTTGTGAATCTGGAAAGCTTCAGGGGCTACTAATGCAAAATGTCCACCGTTTCATCTTGAACGGCTCTGATCAGAACATACAGAGCAATCTTTACCATCGGTTGGTGCTACGTGGCAGAAGACTGTAGCATTTGGAGGATTTGGGACTGTTCTTCCCCAAATGAAGAACACAACGGAGGTGTTTCTTCTACTCTGCTTAATCTCCGATGGCTACTGGCGAAGACGACTAGCGGTGTCTCTTGTAGAGACAGAAGGGGTCTCCTCCCCCTTTAAGCTCTCCTACGACGAGATGGAAGGGGTCGAGGCGACGACCGAAGAAGATGGATGTCGATGTCATCCTGCTAGGGTTTGGTCAAGAATGCCTGCAAATGATGATGTTTTGATGTTGATTGCAAATCCAATTGATAATTTGATGAAGGCACTGCTCCAAAAGCTCTTGCGGACCTGTAAATGATGATGTTTTGCTCGTTTCTTTTAGGAATTAACCCAAGAGTTAAGTTCAATTGCAGTTCAAATAAGGATTCCATGAGATGATTTTCCAAAATGAAATAGGGTTCATTTTGATTGAAATTGGGAATATATTTCAGTGTGAATCAAAAGGAGAGTGATTAGACTTCCTAATAATGTAATTAATCAAACTAATTCACTCTAAAATCGATGAAGATGGAATGGGGCAAAATGGATACCTGGGAGTTGTAGAGTATATGACTCTATAGGTCGTTGCTTAACAGGTTGATCTTCCTGAAGCTCTACGTGCACGATGTCACGATGCAAGGCGGAGGTCCGGCCTTGGAACTACTCGTTGACGTCTCCTCTTCATCGGGAAGCTGGTGGCTTCGTTAACTGTCACCCGAGCTTGGAAGGTGGGAGGTCAGTTCTGTTAGAACTGGACTGGAGAAGTTAGGTTGAACTGCCCATCTTTGGGTATTTTTATAGGTGAATCGAAGAGAGGTTGGCTAGAATCTAATGGTGGATGTGAATGAAGGTTGTTAGGAGGATGGAATCAAAGGTTAAGATAGAATTTAGAATGAAAGACGATGCGGGAATAATTATAAGAATATGGGGAATTAGAACAGAAAAGCTACAACAACTTCTTGAGGAAGATGAACCAGGTGCTGACACGTGTAAGCACATGGTTGGCCAAATATTGAAATTCGTTATAAATTAGATAATAATCAATAAATAACATTATTTTAAATAGGTATAAAAAGGAAAAATATAGATAATTAAATTATTGAAATTATAGAATAACTTATTTTTACAAATAATAAATATTCATGTAAATAAAAAATAATATTATTAAACACGTATATAATATACTTATTAAATATGATTCTTATTTTAATGTAATAATTTATTAAATAACATACCAATTTTATATTTTATTAATTATTAGGATAATAAATAGAGTATATGTGAATTTTGCACATTTTAATAAATTAATTGTATTAATAAATACAATCATATACTCTTCAAGTCAAATTTATTTATAAATTAGGGTGTTTGATTTATTTAAAATATTAATAGTGTCGAAAAATTTTGAATAAATCATGATTAAAATAAAAGATCAAGAAAATATTTAAAAATTATAAAATTAATAAAACTATAGATAATGTGTTCTAGATAAAATAAATAGCACAGAAATCCAGTTGTCACGAGGTCCCAAAATCGACTTTTTGCAAACAGACTCCGATTTTAGTGAAATCACCTTCATCAATTAGAGAATATTGTTTTTATGAATTTTAAACGTGAGTAAAGTGAAATTGGAGTTCACACGAGAAAGTTATGATGTTCGGAAGTTGAGAAATTAATAAATTAAAAGTTGGATTTCTTGGCATATATATAATACAATATTTTTAACTTATTTTTATATTTTTTAAACATTTTAGAAATAAATAAGAAAAGAGTTTGGTGAAAAATATGTACAAATGAATTAATTAAAAATATTTGAAGTTTTGATAAATATTGCATACATAATGAATAATGTGTGGAGTGAATAACTAATTCTTTTTGTGGTTTTGTTTCCTTATCTCCCCCTATGTTTATCGACCAATCTATGTTGACTTGGTCTCAGGGATTAGGTTATATAAATATATCTTTCCGCTATATTTATATTCTGTAAGTCATATTGTACATATATACATATCTACAATCTGCCTTCTTTTTGTTTTCTTGATTTTATTCTTTTATTTATTTTCATGTTTTTAATGCATAAAAGTGTATTTTTATTCATGAATATGATTTTGATAAAAGATGTAAATTAATGGATATTTACATGTATTTGTTAAGGGTTTTAAGACAAAATGCAGACAGAATGTTAATGAATCATGAATTCATCAACCCCCTATACTTAAAATTTGCTAGTCCCTTATCAAACACATATTTGAAAAATAATGGAAAAAGAAATAATTTGTTTTCCTAAACCAATTCATGAAAACAGACAAAGGACAGAGCTTCGTCGGGCTGAAAACACACATTTTGTTGGACCCTTGACTAGGATTAGGATTTTAGTCTCAACAGTCTTCAAGTTCCACAAATCCTTATTTTGGTTCACCTCAACAGCTAGCTCAGATCCACTTATCCATATCGCTAACTCTATCAATCCTTGAATTCAATTTATACTGTCTGTGAATTGCGTTAGCTCTTCCTACTTGAAAAAGCGAAGAAACCACCCATCTAAATAATACACTCCCATTAGTTCCCCATCCAACTACTCTTTCCTCGAGGAGGGGGTATTCCCTTCTAAGGTCAGGTCATGCTATGTCCATAATCGAAAAGAGAGAGAATGTAGAAGAATGAGAAAAGAAATGGAGTGTGACCAGTGTAGTCACATCTCCTTGTGAAGCCTAGCTAGTGTAGCTAAGTCTTCACTAAGATGTGTAGTCTCTTTGGAAGCTTGGACAATTGTGGTCATATTTGGTATTTAGTGGCTTCTCTTTGAATTGGCTTTGTAATGTTGCTTGCACTTCATCAATCTTTTCGTGCCTCGATGGAAATAACATCTTTTTATTCCATCTATTTTTGAGATCTTGGAAAAATTGTGCAGCAGATCCTTCCCTCATCTGAAGCATTATTTCAACCCCACAACTTCTGCATTTAGGCGTCTGCGCCACTAGATAAGGACGAAAATGCACCACTAAAATGGACTGCCCTTCACCTCCTCATGCAAGTCGAGCTAAGTGCAGAGTGCATGTGTCCAAAATTGATTCACTAATGAAGAGTTAAACGGATGACACCAAGTGTTCTACTCAGGCACATTTAAGTTTACTTCCCAAACATGGTCTCATGGAATCCAAAGATTTAAGTCAATGACCTGAAGAGTCTATATTCTAGTTCCTAACTAGGCTCCTTACAATGAAAGTTAAATGCCATAATCAAGCTCCATCCTTTAGACTAGAAATCAAATTTATTCTAAAAAATGCTAATGCAAATGCAACCATGTTTTTGTGAAGTATATTGTCTGAATTTTACTCATTTTTATGGATTTTAGGGATTTTGTAACTTTTATGAATTTTAGGACTTTACATTTTTATGGATTTTTCAATTTTTTTATAAAATAAGTCTATATACAAGAATTTTACAAGATAAATTACCCATATTTTATTTGAATTAAATAACTAATGTAATTTACAAATTTTTATACAAAGAATTTTACAAAGATTAAATGATTTTTACATATATTTTAAAAAAAAAGTTTTAAATAAATATTATAAATATTAAACACATATTTTAGTTCAGAATTTTAAATAAGGATTTTACACATATTTTACTTATTTACAATGATTTTATAAATAATAAATAAATAAATACATACATACATAAATGGATTTGAAATTAACCCTTACCTACTTTTTATGGATTTTATAGATATAGAAAATACATAAAAGTACGAGTTATGGATAAAAGTATATATACAATATATACACACCCCCTATACTTAGCTTGTGCTATGTCCTCATAGTGTCAAAAGAGAAAAAGGAGAACATAACTCATGCTAAGTAAAAGTGGGTGAAAAAATTAAAAGAATAGAAGCCAATCGACCCCCCTATACTTATGATCAGGTCATTGTAAGTATATTGGAAGACGAAAATGAGGTGATCGAGGAAAACGAATATACAAACGAACGAACAAAAGAAAGAAAAGAAAACGAAATCAACGAAATCACTCGGCCCCCCATACTTAGGATAAGGCATCCTAAATATAGAAAAGAATGTGGTAAAAAATCAGGGACTAATAATTAGTGTAAAAGAAAGGAAAATAAGAGAAAAGTAAAAAAAATCAAAAAACATAAATCAATTGGCAATCAAACCCCCTTATACTTAGGATCAAGTATCCTAAGTATATAAGACGAGCAAAAAAAATGGGGACGATTGTAGACTATGAAGAATATACATGTGGTGTACTCTAAAAAACCGAAAGGCTCAGATGTCTCTGTATAGGATGAAATGAAGTGGAAGAGTAGTCATGCATTCTGTACAAAGTATATCACCTCAACGTGGACCAGATGATAAGTAGTCTCCACAATGTGCTTCAACATCTGCCCATTCACCAAGAATGGCTTTGCACTAGGTGATACATCTGATATAGCAATACTTCCATTTTCATGCACCATTCTGACTATGTACGATCCTTCCCACTTTCTATTTAGTTTTCCACGAAAGATTCTCAATCATGCATTGAACAACCAGACTTTCTGACCAGGGACAAAGATCTTGTGTCGAATGTGTCTATCATGCCATCTCTTCATCTTGTCCTTATAGATGTGGTTATTCTCGTATTCCTGATTTCGAATCTCTACTAGCTCATTCATATCCATCTTCCTATTGGTTCATGCCTTCTGCATATTTAATGAAATCTCTCTGATAGCCCATTCAGATTTGTGCATGATCTCTACGGGTAAATGGCATGGCTTCCCATAAACCAGTCTGATGGGTGAAGTACCTAAGGGAGTCTTATATGTAGTACGATATGCACAAAGAACCTGGTCTAGAAGTTGTGACTAGTTCTTCCTATCAAGTCGTTCTAATTTCTGAAGAATGGATTTTACCTCCCTATTTGAAACTTCAGCCATGTTGTTCGTCTGTGGATGGTAAGGAGAAGCTACTATGTGGTCAATGCCATAGTTATTCACTAAATTTTTCACCTCCTTATTAATGAAATGGCTACCCCATCTGAAATAAGAATACGTGGAATATCGAACCATGAAATAATGTATTCCCTCAGGAACCTGCACACTATCTTATTATCAGTGGTTGGTACGGGTATAGCCTCCACCCATCTACTAACATAATCCACAATGAGAAGAATGTACTCAAAGCCATTGCTTGAAGGGAATGGTCCATAGAATCTATGCCCCATCCGTCAAAGATCTCGCAAATGATAATAGGTTGCATAGGCATCACATCTCTAGCACTGACTGTCCCTACCTCTATCTGACAATCCTCAACTCTTCAAAAATATGCATGCATCTCTAATGAGAGTCAACCACCAAAATCTTCTCTGAAGTACATTCTGCGCTGTCCTCTTCCCTGAATGATGTCCCCCTGCCTCTAAAGAATGGCACAGAGTGAGGACACTATTGTGTTCCTCTCGAGGAATACATCGCCTCTAGATATAATCCAGTCCCTCATGGAAAATAATCGGATCCACCCAATGGTAGTATCGTGCCTCAGAAACTAGCCTATTGACTCAGTCCTTCAGCCAACCCCGTGGACTCTTCTATGTAACCAGAAAGTTCACTATATCTGCATACCATGGAAGCTCTGTAACTGCAAAGATACTCTTGCCTAGAAATCTCTCTGCAATCTCTAACATGTACTCATCTGAAGTTTACTCTATTTGCAATCAGGAGAGGTGATCAACTACGATGTTATTTACCCTAGGTTTATCCCTAATGTCCAAATCAGACTCCTAGAGTAAGAGAATCCATCTAAGAAGGCGTGCCTTGGCATCCTTCTTTTCCATCAAAAATCTGATAGCTGAATGATCTGTGTAAACTATAATCTTTAAACCAAGAAGATATGACCTGAGTTTGTCCAATGCAAATACCACTGACAATATCTCTTTCTCTATCACTGTATAGTTGCGCTGAGCCTCATCTAAAGTCCGGTTGGCATAATGGATAGCAATAGGAAGACCATTCCTCCTCTATCCTAATACAACCCCGACCACAAAATCTAAAGCATGCGTCATGATCTCAAAGGGAAGAGACCAATCAGGCGGCTGTAGGACAGGAGCACCGATAATCATCTCCTTCAATGAGAGGAAGGCACTAAGACATTTGTCATCTAACAAGAACTCTGTGTCTTTGCCTAATAATTCAGTTAACGGTCGGGCAATTTTAGAAAAATCTTGAATGAATCATCGGTAGAAACTGACGTGCCCTAGAAAAGACTGTAACTGCTTGATGTTGGACAGTGGCTCAAGATGCCTGATGACATCCACCTAGGCATGGTCAACTTCCATGCCTCTCTTGGAGATGACATTCCCCAACACAATCCCATTTGTAACCGTAAAATGGATCTTTTCCTATGATAAAACGAGATCTACCTCACAACATTTCTAAAGAACCTGGTCTAGGTGCGCTAAACAATCGTCAAAAGACTCATCATAGATTGAAAAATCATCCATAAAGACCTCGAGAAAATCACCAACCATATCTGCAAAAATGGCAAGCATGCACCTATGGAATGTAGCAGGGGCATTGCACAATCCAAAGGGCATTTGCTTAGAAGAATACGTGCCAAAGGGACATGTGAAAGTGGTCTTCTCTTGATCTTCAGGAGAAATGGTAACCTGGTTGCGTCGGGAGTAACCGTCAAGGAAACAAAAGTACTCCTTCCCTTCCAACCTCTCTATGACCTGGTCTATAAAGGCAAAGGGAAGTGGCCCTTCTTCGTCACGACGTTTAATTTCATGTAATCAACGCACACCCGCTACGACGTGGTTACTCTCTTTGGAATCTCCTCTCCACTCTCATTCTTGACCATTTGAATTCTCGACTTCTTTGGGACAACATCTAATGCGTTAACCCATTCAGAGTTGGAGATGGGATAAATAAAACCTGCATCACACCACTTCGTATTCTCTTTCTTGACAACATCTTATAAAACATGATTCAGCATGTGCTGAAACTCTCTAGAGGGTCTGCTGTCATGATCGAGATAGATATGGTGAGAGCACAAAGCAGGATTTATTTTGTAGAAATCGGATACACTCCACCCAATAGCCTTGCGGTTTCTTTCAAGAATCTCCATTAGACGAGATTCTTGATCTTTGGTTAAAGATGATCTGATAATGATTGGAAACTATCAATGTGGACCCGCAAGGAAAGCATATTTCATAGTGGGTGATAAAGTCTTCAGTTATGGCAAGGTTGAATCTAGCTTTGACGTCCCTCATCTGTATGTGTGCCAGGATCTGTGTTGGTGGTAAATGTTTCTATAATATGGTTATCCACCATCTCAATATACTTGAGAGTCAGACTACATAAGATGTCTAAAACATCATCCGCCTCGCTATTGTGATCACCTCAGAATGAGTAAATAACTCAGTTAAATGAAAATATGTCTCTATCTCATCTGAATTGGAGGAATCGTGTGAACTCTCAGAATCTAAAATGTCTGCAATGAAATCCTCAGATATCTGCTCCATTTGCTCATCATCATCCATGCCGAAATATAAAGTACCATCATAAGAATGTCCAACTGTAGTCTTGGACCCATCCTCTACTAATATATCATGGGTCTCTACTCGATACCTCTCAAGGTCATCAAGGCAAACCTCATCCATGTAATCACAGGTGGCTGAAGAACTCAAGGCATCTGAACTGGCTGTAGACGTTGCACTGGATGTGTGTGATTCTCTCACCATCTCCATATGTACCTTCTCACCCTCGGTGTGAAAAGACACCTTCCCTGTATCATAATTGAAGAGAGGCTTCATGGTCTCCAAGAAAGGCCTCCCAAGAATGATCGCGGTAAGGTCTAACTGCGTAGGGAAATCCATGTCCAGGACAGTAAAGTCCACCGGGAACTGCATGCCATGCACGGTCATGATAACGTTCTGCAAAATGCCCTTAGGTCTCTTTATAGATCTATCAGCAAACTGAAGGATCATGCAGGATTTGTAAAGAGGACCTAGTTCAAGCTTGTCAAGCAATCAAGATATTAACAAATTGATAGGGGAACTGTTATATAATAGAGTGCGATCGAATGCTGCATGGGAAATCTCACATCTGACATAATGTGCTCCTGAATCCTTCTTCTTCTTGGGTAATATGTTCTGTATAGCACAAGATGTGGCCTTGATCAAAACATGCTTATCTGTATGTGATCTCTTCTTCCTACACATAGTACATCTATTCTTCAATTGTTGCTTGAGTGTAGGGAAGTGATCCAAGGAATCATGGAGTGGGATTTTCAAAAAGATGTGGTCTTTTAATAGACTTTCTGTCTCAGGAGTGACAACATTCTTTTTGGTATTTTTCTTTCCTTTTCCATACAAAGCATTGAGAAAAGGAACAATCTCAAGAACAACAAATTCAATATTTTTATTCAACTCAGAAGTGGAATCAACATTGTACATCAAGAATCTCAGAAGTATGTACAAAACTCTCTAAAATAGGGGAATACAAATCTGCATCGGGGGTATCTTCATGGTCTGGCGTGGTATAATCATCTAACTTGCTTGTGTCCATACCTACTTTCTCTGCATTACTCTCCTCTCTCTTATCATCAAGATGGACATCGTGCTGGTCCTCATCATCATGGTGGTCCTCCTCCTCAGCATCAAAATGCGTATCATCGTGGATCAGCTCTCGCTCCTCATGTGCCCTCTCCTCCTCTCGATCTGATGCTCGTGGTTATCTACCGCTTCTGAGACGAATCAAGTTAGATAAAAATTCAAGAAAAGAGATCATACCCATAGTGGTGTCTACCTGATCTAGATACCTCCTCTTGTTGTTCGGATTCATCTGAGGCTGGGCTAGGAGAGTGGTCTTGGGCGCGGTTAACTCAGCCGGACAATGGTTAACCTACTCCATCTTTTTTCTATGCTCTATCTGGAGTGTGCTCAACATATACATGTTATGATTCAGTGCCAGGGCATGTTAAGACATCTCAAACTTGATGTGGTGTCCCTGGCTCTCTCTCTCCTGCTTAGGGCTGTTGTGATGTGTATGGCTGAGGAGATCTCTGTGGTGTGAAGGAAGACTGCTGCTGCTGGTGCTGGTATGGGTGTGCATGTGTAGCATGATAATGATGTGAATGTGGTATCTAACAAGCGTGCTAGTGAGACTACTGCTGGGTGTAATGCTGGCGGTGCTGGAAATGCGGACATCCATACTGTGGATGACTATACTGCTGCTGTTGTTGGTGATGTAAGCTTTGAGGAGTAAAGTGTGGTGAAGGCAGAACAAGATCATACCATATCCCATTAATCTCAAGAGTAGCATGAAAATAAACATCAACATCTCCAGGTCTAGTTATCTGACTTGGGTTGGCATTGGACGGATCATCACGCCAATCAATCTATGGAATCTCAATAAACTGTATCAACCTGCTCTCAACAAACTGAATCTGATGGGTGGGAGGAGTGGGTAAAGATCTCCGAACATGATGAGAAGTGGAAGAAGGAGTGCGAGACTGCTGGTACTGAATCTACAACTCGGTCACCTTCTTCGTCAGATCTCTCAACTGATGAGGAAGTGATGGGAGTTTCTCCAACTCTCATAGTGACTGTGGCTCTTGGACTTGCTTCTGAATCACGTCGACTAACGTAAGCTTCTCACTAATAAATCCCATGTCATACCATGAATCAGACTCATAAACATGCGCCACCTTCTGATGCTTTCGGTGGTGTGGTGGCTGTGGGCCCTTCTAGAATGCTCGAGTAGAATCGACAACACGTGAATTTTCCGACATCCCCTCAAAGATGGACCGAACTGACTCGGCATCCCTATTTAGATAACTTCTGCCACATGTGGTGCTCACTAGGCCCTGGATATCTTGCTGGAGTCCTCCAAAATAATTCTGCACAACCACCTTTAATGGTATTCCATGATGAGGGCATCTCTTTGTCAAATACTTGAATCGATCCCATGACTCGTGGAATGGATCATGTGGCAACTGTGTAAAATTGGAGATATGACTCCTCATCATGTTCGTCCATCCCAGAGGAAAATATTTACATAGGAATGTGGACTTCAGATCGTCCCATGTAGAAATCTCCCTCCCCAAGTGACTCAACCAATAGAGCACCTTATCTGCTAAGGCGAAGGGGAAGGCCTTGAGGCGTATGGCCAACTGTGCAACTCCTGGATAGCTAGCCATACCACAAATCATGTTGAACTGCTATAAGAAGGTAAACGACTACTTTGTACTGCTCCCATAGTACTTAGGAAGCAAAGAAATGAAGGATGGTCTCAACTCCTATGATACTGTTGGACATGTGAGCCCACGAAGAGCCATTATGCAATAAACATTATTGCAAATATCATTCCCTAATCTAAAATAAAGAGTAACTAATTTGCATAATAGGTCCCTTAGTACAATTAGGGTTATGTACCATGGCCATCTTAATGATCATACATGTGTCGATTCAATTGTTGAATCATAGAGGCTGGTGCTTGGATGAATATCTAAAGAATTAGATTGAGGACTCATCAAGAACCATAAAATAATTATTAAGAGATGATCTCCGATCTGAGTAGGAGATGACAATCCTTTCTCTTTTGGATGATATCTGACCAACCTCTTGATGCAGGTCCTCTACATAGGAATAGAGATTCAGAGGTGTCAGATTAGTTAGCTCAAAGAGTTGTCTTAACGAGATTGAGATAACCAAAGACCTATGTCGTATGCTATCACGATATAGGCACACATCTTCTGACTGGACACAAATGTGTTACTATATGTCTGAGTATGTACATTTGGTAGACCGATAGGTTGATGGCCTAATCAAGGTCTATACACAGGCACGCTGGTGTGCACACAAGGGCATATGAGTAATACGATCTCTCAAATGTATCACACAAGTTCATTTACTGAACCAGAAGACATGAGCTCGCTCATGAGATATGGGGAATCAAATTTCATGCACGGTCATCTCGCGTTGGAAGCTTGACTGAATTTGTAGGTTTGATATATACTTCTGGAAAGTATATGA
This sequence comes from Ottelia alismoides, assembly GCA_037367405.1. Classification (NCBI taxonomy): domain Eukaryota; kingdom Viridiplantae; phylum Streptophyta; class Magnoliopsida; order Alismatales; family Hydrocharitaceae; genus Ottelia; species Ottelia alismoides. Next base: position 291,280 of record JAZKJV010009646.1, on the reverse strand, counting down.
TCAATACCTAGGTATGATATATGCTTTTGGAAAGTATATGATCGATACCGACTCCCAATGATCGAATGATAAATTTAATGATAAAACCCTGAAGGAGATAGTCTAAATAGATCTAAAACTTCATGTTTATTCCATGTCTTCCACTATGCAAGATGTACGAGTATTAGGAATACCTGAGGATGATGTGATCATAAACGATATATAACCAAGACGCTTCCATTCCTAGGGAATGATGAAACAGGTTTGGATTTTAATGACTAATCTGATATTGGTTCAAATGTTAGACAGTAATCTGAATGTGATTCAGATGCAATGAAAATATTAGATTTAAGGTTTTGATTTAATCAAACATCTATGGGAGGTCCGCAAGATCTGGATTTGAGATTTGATCTCAATATCCAAGTCACTATACTTGGAACACACAATCGCCTTGTCCTTATCTCCAAGAATCCGTGGAGAAAGCGCATTATCCTTGAAAGAGTTCAAGGATAATTTCATTGTTGATAATGTATCCGAGCATTGAAAAATGGATAATTAAATGTGATTTATTTATCATGAATTATATGAATTTGATTCATATTATAAGGAGAGTTATCTAAGATAATTAAATGAGATTTAACTATCGAAGATGTGAATAATGTGAATGTGATTCATTTTATTTGGGCACATGAGAATACAGATCTAAGATGATTAAATGTGATTTAATTACCAGAGATAAGAATAATGTGGATAGTATTATCCATATTAATCATATATATTATAAATGTGATTTATAATATATATGAGAAATCTATTTGTAAATAACATTTACAATTTAGATGTTGACATGAATTGGATTCACATTGGAAAATTAAATGAAAATATAATTTACATTTTATTTTAGGTTGTGAATGTGATTCACAAATTTCCAATGGCATGATTGCAATGTTCAGAAAATAATTATGAATTATTTGTTTGAATAAATTTGCAACAAAAGTTTTTGCAAATTATTGGAGATTTTCATGGGATGATCATGAGATAAAGAGATAAAAGCCACATTCCATCTAAAGATGGTGGACGACCACCAAGTCCTAATCAGAATTGGTTGCCGTCCCCCCGATTTATGGGAAGAGGTGAATCTCTTTCCAATTATCTCCAAGGATAATTGATTTAATTTGAAATTAATTTATATTGATTAATAAATATATATTTAATTTAATTAAATTTATTGATGTTGTATTTTTACAACAAAAATGATGGCCATTGAAGAAACATAAATCAATCTTATCCATTGATTTTGTGTTGTCCATGGATTGAGATCCATGGACTCCCAAAATACTATATAAAAAGAGTCAACCCTTCCTCTTCAAGATTACGACAACTAATGCTCTCTCCCTCCCTCTCTCTCTCTCTTATTGTGGCCGTTCACCATGGAGCCCTAGAGAAAGTCGCCATCATCGCCGTATTGCCGTTATGCTGCCAAATCATTTGCTTGTGGATCTCAATCTCCTTCAGTGAGCCTTGCTCGTTAATAAGACGTCGAATCTCATGAGACAAGATCAGAAGATTTTTCGCATGGATCATGAACATGGATTTCAAGGAGCACTCATTTCATCAATGCGCTCGCAAGCATCTTCTTCATTGGATCGAACTTGAGACATCATGTATCTTCGTTTAGAGACTTGATTGCAACCATGCTTTAAGAGGTAAACCTAATAATTGTTGGTGGTTTAAATTAAATGACCCAAGAAGTGTTCTTGGATCATGTTGTTTCAACATTTTAAAATTTTTTAAAATCTGCTGCCCCGAACAACTAGTACGACCGGTCGCTCCCGATCGCATATGATACATTCTCCACGCTTCTGTGATGCGCTTAAGGATTTTTTCCCATATTCTTAACATGGTATTAGAGACATATGTTGGAGGTTTTGGACCTGATCCATAAACCTAAGATGACTTGGGCAATTTTGGTTGTGTGATGTTTTATCGCATTTTGTTCACAAAACCCTTTTTTGTGCGATTTTTTTCGTCCTTTTTAAGGTTCTTAATTACGAAATTATCACTTGTATATTGTTCCCCATTAAATAAGGAAAACATGGTACTTGAGTTTGCGTGATTTGGTATCCAATTGCTCAAGTTATGAACTTTTTAGTGAACATGTATCCACTGTTTCGGGGTTGTCGAATCTTGATGTAATTAAAGTATTAATTACGATTTTAAAATGCCTAGAAACACGTGTTTATTACTTGAGTTCTGTTATAAATCAAATTAGCAAACTTTTTAAACTTATTATACATAATTTGGATTTAAATTGATTGAGATATACTAATTTTAGTATGTGGGAGACACTGCTGAAAATTACTTTCCCAATCAAGAACATTGCGATTGCCATTTAATCAATTAGTGGAAATTAATGGTTAATTTCTTGAAATAATTATTGATGAAAATTTGTGAAATATTTATGATGATTATTTCTTTAAATTACATTACCTTAACCAAAATTGATTAGATATAATGTAGGCTACAATTAGTTACATCAATCCCAACAAACATAGTTTCTTGAATAAGATTGAGGATTTATTTAACAAATCTCCTTATAATATTAATAAAAATTATTTTGATAAATATTATATGGTATAAATTTAGTTGGAAAATCGATTATCATCTCAAATACAAAATGATTAAATTGTATTATCCTGACCTGAGGTGGATATGGTGTCTAGTCAGGGAGCGTTGGGGTAGTAGGTTGCTCCATGAGTGGTCTATCCCACTTCCGTCGTTACTGGCCATGACAATGGGTAAGGAAAGGATAATGGTTGAAGCGATCATGATGTATTATCTAATTATTAAAATTCGAATAATACGTATTTTGAGATTATACCATCCTTCAAGTAATAATCAAAATTGTTTGTTCGTTGTTTGATTGGATTGATACTTGATTTAATATGATTAAATTAATTAGATTCAACTAAAATTATACCTTCTATTATGAATAGAGTTGTAATTCCCTTTAAAGAATTAATTAAGTGAATATGATTCATAATAATTAATTAAAATTTGAATGAGATATGGAGGATCACATAAGTGACATCCATGATCTCTCGTCAAGGTGAAGGGTTCGGTCGCCAGGAATTGTATGTAGGAGATGTCTGTCCGAAATGACAGCTCCTGCATACGAGCACATCTGGATCGGTCTCTTTGCCTCTCGAAAGAGTAAGTTCATATGCGTAGTGACCCCAATATCAAGTCCTCATATTATTGGGGCAATATTGGATTACTTATAGTGAGTTCTAATCCTGTTGACGGTTGGTTCAATTAAAGACGGGTCAACATCACCTTCGGGATGGTGGGCCCTGGTGTTAAAGATCGAATTGGGAATGCAAGTTGGACTTGCAATGCAGAATGAGTTCCCGCTTCTTTTTATCCGAGTTGCAAGTTCTCATATTATTGGGATGTAACAAAGATAAGAAAGGAGATCCCAGATCATGCTTGAGATACAATGGCAAGTATATCTCTTACTTTGAAAGTGAATAAGGGAATGGACTTTCAGAGTGGACAAGGCAAGACAACTTTGATATAAAAATTCCTATATCAAAGTAAAATGTGTGTGTATATATATATATTTATGCTATTTTCTTACTTCAGATAATGCTCATTAAACACACTCAATGCTATACTCAATAATAACTAGTAAATTCTCATGAATTGGATTCATGATCAAGATAGTGTACTTGCATTTGGACACATAATGTATGTGGTTACAATGTGTAAGTTTCCTCATAATAATGAGGAATGACAATTAAACAGACAATAAGACAACAACCTAGGGTTTGTGTATCTCTATAGTCTCGATCTCTCATCGAGTGTACTTTGGGATCATCATTTTGATGATGATCGTAATTATCAAAAATCCTTATAAAATCTAAGAAGATCTTTTGGCATACATATGTGATCTCGACATTTAATCATGAATGACATGATTCTCTACATCATGCAGAATGATGACCCTATAAAAGATGAAGTATTCAAAATGTTTGAGTACCTGCTTGAACCAAAGCCTTTAAGAGTTAAGATGTATGTAGATATGATGAGTGTCATCATTCTACTATCTATACTCAAGTCATTCATGAAGCTTCATAATATTCATATTGTATGAATTGAATGAAGCACGCATAAATGTTGAAATACTCTTATATTGAAATCTTTTGAGTTCAACATAAGAGATCATTTGTCTTAAGCAATGATTGTATATAGATGAAGGGAGCGCAATGGAAGCATGGGTTGGACCCAAGTAAGAAGAAAAGTCAATAGAGTTGATTGTACTTCTATGACTTCTATATGATATCCAAAGAGTTGGATGAATACCAATATTGCAATAAGCCGATTTGTTGATAGTATGACTATTTAGAATCCTTAGAGAAGGACTCAGATAGTGCATGGAATAATCTATATTTAATCAACGAAATTGACTTATTTGATAAGATCAAAGTCTAATAATTGTATGCCATTTTTCTAATAGCACTTGCAATTGGTTGCATGTATGTTAGAAGACTATAAATTTTGATCTTAAGGTTTAATAGTCATCTACATGGATATTGATGCAATTGTTGCAACAATTTCTATTGGATAGATAAACTTCATAATTTAAATGGGAGAACCCTTAGTCTTAAAGAATGTCTTTGTGGCCTAGATATTAGAATACACTCATAGTTTATATTTAAATATTGGAAATAAACATGAATTCTGAGAGAGACCTATCATAAAAAGTTATGATGGATATATTTCAGAAAGTAATCTTATATCTACTCTCTTAAATTAGAAAATTAATAAATAGTTCATTAGCATTTCTAATACTGGAAATTAAACCTTTTAAGATCAATAGGGGATGGAGATCATTTGACAATGATCTGGCATCAAACCTTAGACATAATTCTATTGATGAAATCAATAGACTAGTAAGAGATGAAACTTTAGAGTGTCTGAAATTCAAATATTACATGCTTGTGAATATTGTATTCAAAGTAGAAATTGTCCAAAGAACCCTTCTCTGGGAATGGTGCCAAGGTATTCAAGATCTCATACATATTAATGTATGTGGATCATCTATATCATAATAAACATTAATGCATGTGATATCTATTGATGATTACTTGTGATATGAGATTTCTTCCCATCACCTTAGAAACCCTTGAAATGTTCAAAGATTTCACAATTTTGGTTTAGAATCAAAGTTTGAAGGAAGATGAAATGAATTTGGTCTAACCTAGATAGCAAGTACCTATTAGATGAATTCATGGAATACTTTTTAGAGGAAGGAATATCATTCCTATTTCAATCCTCCTAATACACCTAAACTCAATAGAGTTGTAGGGAGATACAATTGGACCATATGTGACATGATTTAATCAATGATGACTCTTAGCATAATTGCCTCTAAGTTTCCAGACATATATGTAGTAGATACTACAATATATATCCTTAATAAGAATCCATGTAAATCTAAACCCGAAAACCCTCATAAGCTATGGTTTGGAATCTATCCTAGTGTTGGACACTTGAGGATTTAGCATTGCTTGGTCCATAACTTTGTCATGGATGCAAGTAAGCTGGAATCTAGCACCATAGAATGTTTCTTCATTAGGATAATAAAGGATGGTATTTGATACCTACTTTTTGACCTTGAGATTCTTAAAAGATTTCATCTCTAAGGATATGATTTTTAGAGGATGACTCTCTTGAGAATCAAGATGAAAATGAAGTGAAGGAACTCATTTAATTTTAAGAAGATAATGAAGCTCCTGAAATCGGAAACTAAGAGGACAATTAAAGATGAAACATTCATACCTCTTCAAATGAGCTTGAGTATGGATTCCATGTGTCAGTTAAGTCTGACAATGATCTTACTTCATGTTATGAAGTTTCTGAAGATAATGACATGGAAAAATGGATGTTAGTATGAAAATCTGAAGTAGACTTCATGTACAAATGTTGTATATGAACCCTCGAGGATCCACCTATATGGGTAAGATCTGTTAAGGTGTAAATGGATCTTCAAGATAAAGAGAGAACCTGATGAGAAGGTAGAGGCCTTCAAAGCACGGTTCATAGCTATGAGCTACACACCGAAGAGAAGACATCGCTTGCAATGAGACTTTCTCTTCAGTGTCCATGCGTAAACCCATCAGAATATTGCTAACTATAGCTACACAACTTGACTATGGCATCTTCAAGTTGGAAGTCAATATTGCATTCCTCTATGAATACCTCTCTGAGGATATTCACATGAAGTAGCCCCATGGCTTCATGGTTGAGGAAAGTAATCTGTGCAAGCTAAATAACTCCATCTGACTCGAATAAGATTTTTGTAGTTGGAACATCAGATTTGATGAAATTATAAAGGTTATGATTTCATATAGAATCATAATGAACCCTGTGAAGCTTAGTGGGAGTGTCATTGTGTTCATAATGCTAAATGTAGATGATATCCTAATCACTTGGAATGATATAAGTATAATAAGTGTTTTATAGTCTAGCTATTCCATATCTTGAGATATGATCTCAAGGATACCTCTTAGATCTTAGTTCTAAAGTTGTTCATAAGCAAAGAGCAGAGGGTATTGGGACCATCATATTAGTGGTACACCTTGGGCATGTTCCATTTTCAGAAAAATCTAAGAAAGGCTTATTTCCCTTAAGATATGGTACTGATCTATCTGAAGGGATAACACCTCAAAGAGTTGAGGAAGCTAATGCTAAAACTGCTTTCCCTTGCGCATCAGTTATGAGAAGCCTGGTGTATGCTAAATGTGTACAAAAGTCAGATGTCTGTCATGCAGTGGAAGTAGTAAACTGTTACTAATCCTACTATGGAAATAAAACACCTGGTTGCAGTAATAACAATATCTTCAAAGATGACAAAACTTTTTGAGATAGTGATCTCAAAGTCTTATCTTCAAGAACTTAAGACTTTATAGATAATGATCTAAAAGGTCTTAACTGCAAATACCTTAAGAGATAGAGATCTCTGGGAATTATAACGATTATTTAATTGTGGTGTTAAAGACACTATAATTAACAATATTAAGTATTAGTTTCATAAGATACAACATTCACATTGGATGCGAGCACTGTTATTAGGAGATATGCAAGTGTCATAAAAGGACTTGACGTAGTCTCTCGGGAATAGAGTGATTGATTGTCTTATCTAGCTATTTTTCTAAATAGCCTATGATTGTCACATAAGTGTGAGTTTAAAGATTAGCCCACTAATGGCTCTTTGGGCTAGTGGGAGATTGTTGGACATGCGAGCCCACGACAAGCCATTATGCAATAAATATTATTGCAAATATCATTCCCTGATCTGAAATAAAGAGTAACTAATTTGCATAATAGGCCCCTTAGTACAATTAGGGTTATGTACCATGGCCATCTTAATGATCATACAACCGTTGATTCAATTGTTGAATCATAGAGGCTAGTGCTTGGATGAATATCTAAAGAGTTAGATTGAGGACTCATCAAGCACCATGAAATGATTATTAAGAGATGATCTCCAGCCTGAGTAGAAGATGACAATCCTTTCTCTTTTTGTTGATATCTGACCAACCTCTTGATGCATGTCCTCTACATAGGAATATAGATTTAGAGGTGTTAGATTAGTTAAGTCAAAGAGTTGACTTAACGAGATCAAGTTAACTAAAGACCTAAGTCGTATGCTGTCACGATATAGGCACGCATCCTTTGACCAGAGACATATGTGCTACTATATGTCTGAGTATGTACATTTGGCAGACCGATAGGTTGATGGCCTAATCAAGGTCTATACACTGGCGCGTTAGTGTGCATACAAGAGCATATGAGTAATACGATCTCTCAAAGGGATCATACACGCTCATTTACTGAATCGGAAGACCTGAGCTCACTCATGAGATATTGGGAATCCAATTCCGTACACGGTCGTCTCACTCTGGAAGCTTGACTGAATTTGTAGGTTTAATATATACTTTTGAAAAGTATATGACCTAGATATGATATACGCTTTTGAAAAGTATATGATTGACACCGACTCCCAATGATCAAATGAGAAACTTAATGATAAAACCCTAAAGGAGATAGTCTAAATAGATCTAAAACTTTGTATTTATTCTAGGTCTTTCAGTATGTAGGATGTACAAGTATAAGGAATACCTGGGGATGATGTGATCATACATGATTGTATAACCATGACGCTTCCATTCCTAGGGAGTAATGAAACGGATTTGGATTTTAGTAATTTATCTCAATAGAGAAGTAATCTGATCTTGATCCAAATGTTGGACAATGATATGAATTCGATTCAGATGCAACGAAAAAAATTAGATTTAATGTTTTGATTTAATCAAACATCTATGGGAGGTCCACAAGATCTGGATTTGATCTCAATATCCAAGTCACTATACGTGGAACATACAATCGCCCTGTCCTTATCTCTAAGTATCCGCGGAGAAAGTGCATTATCCCTGAAAGAGTTCAAGGATAATTTCATTGTTGATAGTGTATCCGAGCATTGAGAAATGGATAATTAAATGTGGTTTAATTATCATGAATATTATGAATTTGATTCATATTATAAGGAGAGTTATCTAAGATAATTAAATGAGTTTTAATTATCAAAGATGTGAATAATGTGAATGTGATTTATATTATTTGGGCACATGAAAATAGAGATCCAAGATGATTAAATGTTATTTAATTATCATGGATATGAATAATGTGTATAACACTACCCATATTAATCATATATATTATAAATGTGATTTATAATATATAAGAGAGCGCTATTTGTAAATAACATTTACAATTTAAATGTTCATGTGAATTGGATTTGCATTGGACATTTACTTGAAAATATAATTTACATTTTATTTTGGGGTGTGAATGTGATTCATAAATTTGCAACGGCATGATTGCAATGTTCACAAATTAATTATGAATTATTTGTGTGAATAAATTTGCAATAAAAGTTGTAGCAAATTATTGGATATTTTCATGGGATAATGTAATCTCATGAGATAAAGAGATAAAAGCCACATTTCATCTAAAGGTGGTTGACGACCACCAAGTCCTAATTGGAATTGGTGGTCGTCCCCCTATTTATGGGAAGATGCTAATCTCTTTCAAATTATCTCCAAAGATAATTGATTTAATTTGAAAATAATTTATATTGATTATTCAATATATATTAAATTAAATTAATTGTTGTTGTGTTTTTACAACAAATATCATGGCCATTGAAAGAAACACAAATCAATCTCATCCATTGATTTTGTGTTGTCCATGGATTGAGATCCATGGACTCCCAAAATACTATATAAGAAGAGGCAACCCTTGCTCTTCAAGATTACAACAACTAATGCTCTCTCCCCCTCTCTCTCTACACGCCAAGTCTCTCTCTCTCTCTCTCTCTTATTGTGGCCATCCACCATGGAGGCATAGAGAGAGTCGCCATCGTTGCCGCATCGCCGTTACTATGAGATTGTTTGCTAGTGAATCTCCGTCTCCTTCAGTGAGTCTTGCTCTTGAAGAAGACGTTAGATCTTGTGAGACGAGATCAGGAGATTCACTGCTTGGATCATTGATGAATCCATGATTCATTAACTTTTCTGTCGCATTTTGTCTTAAAACCCTTAACAAATACATGTAAATACCCATTAATTCTCATACTTTAACAAAACACCATTCATGTGTAAATATTCACTTTTAACCACTAAAATCATGTAAATAAATAAAGAACCAGAAAAATAAAGAAAAAGGCAGATTGAATATATGTATATATATACAAAATGACTTAAATATAAATATAGCTGTAAGATATATTTATAACCCAACTCCCAAGACCAAGTCAGCATGGATTGGTCGACAAATCAATAAGTAGGGGGAGATAAGGAAAGAAAACCAGAGAAAAATAATTTAATACACACATATACACCTTTCATTATTTATAAAATAAATACAAAACTTCAAAGAATTTTAATTATTTCATATGAACATATTTTTTCACCAAACTCTTCTCCTAATTATTCCTAAAAATGTATATAAAAATATAAAAATAAGGTAAAAATATTACCCTGTATATATGCCAAGAAACCCAGCCTGCAAATTGTCAAAATCTCAACTTCCGAACATCATAACTTCCTCATACAAACTCCAATTTCACTCTAGTCACCTTTAGTTCATAAAATAATATTCTCTAATTAATAAAGGTGGTTTCATCGAATTCGGAGTCCGTTTGCAAAAAGTCAGTTTTGGGACCAAAAGACAACGGGGTTTCTGGGCTATTTATTTTATGTAACATACACTATTTATCATTTTCTTAATTTTATAATTTTTAAAATTATTTCATGATCTTGTAGTTTCACCATAAATTATTTCATAATTTTTGGATACTATTTATTATTTTAAAAAAATCAAAAACCCTAAAAATATAGGTATAAATGACCTACTTAGATACTAACCCTACTTATTAAAATATGTAAATTAATTTATAAAAATCTATAAAAATTCGTACAAGCCTTATTTAATACCCTAATAATTAAGAAAATATAAAATTGATTTTTTACTATTTATTTATTAACTTAAAAATATAAAACCTATTTATAAATACATATTTATTAATATAATATTTATATTATAACTAATATTTATTATTTATAAAAGGTATTTATACCATAAATTAGAGCATTAAATTATCTACACTTTTTGTATTTACACTTATTTAAAATAACGTAATTTACTATTTTATATTTAATTTATAAGCTAATTATGCTTCTGGACCAACCAGGTGCTGACACTTGTCAGCACCTGGGGTCATCTTCTTCAAGAAGAGGTTGCGCCCAGTCTGTTCGGCCGGCCAACTTCTTTTATTTATCCTACGCTCATCTCGAAGCTTCTGATTTGATCCTAATCGTCGAATCTCTTCCTCCAACTACCCTCTACCTCGCCGGCCATCGATTTCACCTTGGAGCCCAAGCAAGCTCCCTATATAAAGGCCCCAAGGTCGCCATTAGAGCTTAACCTTCCAACTACCCAAGAGCCCAGCTCCAGGTTGTTCGACCACCCTACTTCCAAGCTTCGTTCCAGCCACATCAAGGCGGTGACAGCGTCGAGGAGGAGCTCGCGAGGAAGAAGGCACGTCGGAGGATCGTTCCAAGGCGGAGCATCGCCTTGCATCGCCACCAGCGCGCGTTCTGCTCCGGTCTTTGGCCGCCGTCGAGCTACAGTACAGGTAATACACCTAGACATTTCCCAGGCCTTTCATTCATTTTATTTCGATTTTCGTTTCGATATTCGAGCCACGATTAGCGTGGCTAATCCGCGATTTAGGTAGATTGACCATCCATCTTAGACGCATATTCGATACCTCCTTTCGATTCGTTTTAAATTCGTCTCAAATCGATCTCAAACCATCGTCGTTCTTCATGCAACTGGTTGTTTTGCTGGGAGCTTAAGATTTTTTTTCTCATCTTTGGAGCTTGTGATCTTTCATCTGCTGGCCGATTCAACACGAATCGAGCATACGAACTTGTCGATTGCATGTTCTGCTTCATCGTGAGGTACTTCTCATCATCTGGGAACCTTCGATCTTCATCAAAAGCCACTCCAAAGATGGACCGCCATGACTGATTCACCTCTAGGGATCTGAGACCGTCGTCTTCGTCGACATTCCACCGCCGCTCGGAGTAGCGCCAGCCTCCTCTCTACCGTGGGCGAGCTCGAGGGGTGGAGGATCCACCCCTCTGGCCCCGCCGAAGCGCCAAAGCCGTCGGAGATCGGCCGCGATAAATTGGAGAAGAAGAGCTCGTCGCCATCAGCTGCAACAACCTCAAGAACAGGGGAAGCACAGGTGTGCGACACGTGGCGCACCCGTGGCCTTCCGATCGAGGCGCGAACGTTCTAATCTCAGCCGCAGAAAACGAATCGGTGGAAAATTTACAAACTACATCCAGCAAGCTTCCAGAATTCCTCTCCGCCCCCCAAGTTTTCTTTATTTACATTTAGGTCCCTCTGCGGGGACCTAAATGTAAACATTTGTTTACTTTTTCTTCAGAACAGTCCTTGAGGACCTAACTGCAAACTTTTTAATTAGTTTTTCTTGCGCTTATGCCCCTGGGCTGTAGGGGTTGTTTCTTCTTCTTGTGACCTCGGTTTTTGACGATTTCTTGAGGGTAGTTATACAACTACCCCAACTACCTAGTATAAAGATTTCGTGGATTTTTGACGTGTTTTCGACGTGTTTTGATTTTATCGAAAGCCGTCTTGTTTTGTTTGGATTTCTTGTGTAGTTCGAGCTCGCGGCTCGAACCCCGATCACCATACTATATAGTATCACCTAGCTATTCTTCACCTATTATATAATAAGTAAATCTTTTGAAAAATTCCCTTTTTGAAAATTAAATAAAAATTTGAAAATAATAAAATCAAATAAAAACAATAAAAATAAAAATCAATAAAAAAGGGTTTTGACTTGATCACTTAGAGAAGATTAAAAAAATAAAATTACGAGGATAAAAATCTGAGGAATTTATTCTGCCTCCTTGAGTTCGACCCAGGAACACTTGCTTGGTTAAATATTAGTGAATGGTTTTCCGACCGAAAACCGTAATTGTTTGATAGGTTTAAGAACCGATCTTTGTTTCGCGGCTTTCTGCTACAACCGACTACTCTCTTCAATAAAAGGAAAGCCGCGAAACTGATTCTTAGCCGCATCAATCATAAACATGGATTGCGAGGAGCACACGTTTCATCAATGCACTCGCAAGCGTCTCCTTTGTCAGATCAGACTTGAGACAGGAGGTATCTTTGTTTAGAGACTCGATCGTAGCCACGCTTCAAGAGGTAGACCTAATACTTGTTGGTGGTTTAGATGAAATGATCCGAAAAGTGTTCTTGGATCATGCAGTTTCATCATTTTAAAATTTTTAAATTCTGCTCCCCGAGCAACTAGTACGAGTAGTCGTTGTCCATCGCATACGATGCGATCTCCACACTTCTGTGATGCGCTTAAGGATTTTCCCATATCCTTCAGACCCTTTATTCGGTGGTAACTAAATCCAATGGTGTAGCATCCTAGCTCCCGAGTCATACTCATCTCTCAAAGTAGCAGGAACCACATCATGTGGAGGTGGGTTCCCGGCTCTCGCTCTCAATGTAGTGATTTCAGCTCTCAACTCATCCTGAACTCTACACTGATCTCTGATCTGTAGACTCATCTACTGCAGTGTGTCTAGAATCCCCTCAGTAATATCTGAAGTTGGACCAGGTTACCCATCTTCCATTCTCTCATAAGTCGGTCTCTCCTCAACAACTCTGTCCTCAATTGGTCCCTTCCCTCTAGCCATGATCTTCAAATCCTCTGAGATGGAAAAAGTCTCATAAGAACAATGAAAAAACATGCAGGAGAAATAAATGAAAAATTTAGGCGTGGGTTTGCCTTAACTGAAGGGCTGGGAGGCAAGGGAGTCTAGGTTTGACTCTCCTCGTGACTAAGTGGGACCGAATTGAGAAGAGGGTCATCCTGAGTCTGTGAAGACATACGACGGATGGTGGATCTTCGAAAGCTCACGGAGTTTGAGAGCAAAATCCAACTATTCGTTGATGAATATGCGATTCATCACTCTAAAAGTTGAAAATATAGATTTGTTACCGAGCAATTAGATGCATATCTCTATCTATTGTGCATTATTCTCATTCATCCATTTTGAATTAATGTCTGCATTTTAGCATGCATATTTGCAATAAATAAAGAGCCAAATTCTCATCTACATATTCACTTGTATATTAGCTAACTTCACCTATTTGTATCTATTTTTCACTAACTCCAAATCCAAGAAAATCAACTCTATTGTGTACATATTACTAACAAGAATAAAAAAATATAAAAAATTACTAACTTAAAATGTTGACAAATAAACCCAAAACCTAATTCTTAGATAGATGGACGAAAATACGCATCTCTCTCTCATATAGTGTCCGATTTAGGTCTACTTACGTTATTAAAATACATTCAAAGACCTTCAAAACAATACCAATTTCATAAAAATGGGAGTTCATATGTGAAAGTTGGGTTTTGGACCCCTATTGTATATTGTATATATTGACCAAAATACCCTTTATTTTATCTTTTTATTTTCTTAATTATTAAAAATCCAAAAAAAAATTAGATTAAGTTGTAAATATTTTGTTCATATTTTTTCTATTTTTATTTTGATTTTTCTCTTATTTGAAAATGATAAAAAAATCTGCAAAAGATAAAAATATGGTATTTTATATCTATAAGATACCACCCAAAAATACCTTTTGTATAGATGACTTCTTCTGATTTTCGATCCTTCATGAATGTTGTAGATCTCGTCTAGACGAGAAACTTTTGTGTTGATCGCGTTTTGATTTGACCCCTTTTGTTATTTCTTTTTGATTGTTTTACATTTCATCTTTGATTTTTCTAGGTGCGACACGTGGCTGCTCCTGGAACCGCCACGTGTCACCTCGTTTATATTATTTTAGTAATTTAATTTACTTTATTTATTTATTATTTATTCATTTATTATTTTATTTAATTATTTCTTTTAATTTATTTTTAAATTAATTTTTATATTTTCTTCTATTTTTATTCTTCTCTTCATTATTTTTTAGTAGCCTACTTATTTTATTTTTTATTATATTTTTTCTCTTTTACTTCTTTTCTACTCCAACTTCCCACCTAAGCCACCAACTTCTATTCTCCCCTCATCTTCCACCACTCCTCTGACTTCCACCCTACTTCTTTTCCAACTTCCTCTCATCTTCCTCCTCATTTTATTCCCCACACGTTCTACATTTTTCTTCATCCGCCATTTCTTCAATTGAGAGGAGAGACCACCAGCCCCCGAGTGCTGTCGATGACATCTTCAGCACCCTCCAGTTGAGCAACGACAGTCTCAAAGGCGAGATCCATGAGGGCTCCTCCTCGTGTAGCTATGCATCTCTTCTGGTCATAGCTCAACTTCTCACCAGGAGTCACGCATCGCAACCCCACCTTCAGGCAAAACCACCACAGGTAAGTATCCCTTACTTTTTCTCGTTTTTTAATCTAACGTCTATTTGTTTTTTTGTTCAACATTCATCACCGCACCATCTTGATCTATCACCCCATTACCACATCAAACTCCACATCAAACATCATTACCAACACCACCTCATCATCTCCCTTCACCACCATTAATTTTCATTTTCTTGATCTCCTGTTTAAAAAATTTAAAAAGTGAAAAATCACACACAACAAAATTAAAAAATATAATAAAAAATCAAGAACAAGAGGAAGTAGCGGGCTGCCGCCGCCACCCCCTGCCTTCCACCGATGCACGCCGCTCGCCGTGGAGGCCAGCCATGCCCTCGCCGTGTCCTGCCCTTCACACGCACCGACCACGCATGCTGCTTGTAGCGGAGGCCACTCGTTCTCGCATCCAGCACTCCAACCGCAGTGCAGCCCTTGCCACTCATGCAACCACTCGCGCAATCGCTCCCCGAATGCTGTCCCCATGCCCCTCTTGTGTAGAGCAGCAGCACCACGATCGTGCCTTCTCCGCTAGATGCCAAGGACGGCCCAACCACCCGTGCGAAGAGCATCACTGCAGATCCACCTCCGCACCATCGCCGCCCGCCTGCTTGTGGTCGTGCCCGCCCCAGCACGCTTCCCATACCTCTTACGCATGCGGCCTACCGCCTCCACAGTCCGCCTTCCAAGTCCTAAGTAAGAAGTGGATTCCATTTTAAGAACCCACGTTCTTCAAAGGTTTTTTTTAGTTGTAAAAATTGCATTTTCTTTCCTGCATGTTTCTTTAATTGCAAAAGTACCCTTAGGCACTTTTCATTCCATTTAATCTATATTGCAAGGACAGCCTTTTGTTCAAGATTTAATTTAGACCTTAAGATTGCATTATTTCTTGTAATAAAAAATAGCATGTTGAAGATCGATAAAACTCGAAAAAGCCATAGAAAAGATTCCAAAAATTGAAGAAAAATCAAGAAAACCAAGAAAACTCGAAAAAGCCATAAAAAATCAAAAGAAAATCAAGAAAAAACAAAGAATACTCAAGAAAAACCAAGAAAATAAGAAGAAAGAAAAATCACAAAAATATGATAAAAAATCGAAGTATGGCTAATGCTTCCCTGATAATGGCGCCATTTTGATAAGGAGGGTTTTGCAAGCAGTTAAAAGTGATGTCGGTATAAAGGAACCACTTAAAATAAAACTCTAGTTGATTAAACACAATCAATAAAATAAGAGAGAGAAGTGAAGAAGAAGAGTGAATAAAGCGACTCTCTCCTATTTTATCTACACTAATTATTAATCAGGTAAGTGTCCCTCGGTCGAACTCGAGGAAGCAGAATAGCAACATCTAGATTTTGGAAAAAAAGGATATTTTGTGATTTTTAATTTCTTCTCGAAGAAAGGGGAAAATCTCTTTTTAGTGGTTTTAATTTTTTTGTATTTTTATTTGATTTTATTTTCCAATTTTTATTTAATTTTCAAAGTGATATTTTTTAAAATAATTTATCTACAAAATAATAGGTGAAAAAAATAAGGTATATATGTGATACAATATAATATAGGAAAAGTCACTCGAGTTGCAGGCTCGAAAAGCAAAAAAATCAAATCAAGATGCAACGATCAACAGAGCGAAGAAAACATCAACAAAATGGAAAAAAATGAAAAGAAATGCTCGATGATAGAATAATATGTTCAAGAGTCGACAATATAGTCCAAAGTCAAAGAAATATGTGCAAAAATAATGCAATACAAAAAGATATGGCTTCTCTTTCAAATAGGTCCCTGGTCAGGGACCTATTTGCAAGAACAACAAACTAGAGTTTTGCAAATAGATCCTTACACGGGGACCTATTTGCAATTAGGACTAACTTCTGGAGGCACTTGTGAATCTGGAAAGCTTTAGGGGCTACTAATGCAAAATGTCCACCATTTCGTTAGTGGCTCTTATCAGAACATACAGAGCAATCTCTACCGTCGATTGGTGCTACGTGGTGGAAGACTGTAGCATCTGGAGGATTTGGGGTTGTTCTTCCCCAAATGAAGAAAACAATGGATGTGTTTCTTCTACTCTGCTCGATCTCCGACGGCTATTGGCGAAGACGATCGGCGGTGGAACCTGTAGGGCCGGAAGGGGACTCCTCTCCATTCGAGCTCTCCTACAGCGAGATGGAAGTGGTCAAGGCGGCGGTCGAAGAAGATGGACGCCGATGTCGTCCTGCTAGGGTTTGGTTAAGAACGCCTGCAGATGATGATGTTTTGGTTTTGATTGCAAATCTGGTTTGATAATTTGATGAAGGTGATAAAAGCTCATGCGAACCTGCAAATGATGATGTTTTGCTCGATTCTTTTACGAATCAACCCAAGACCTAAGTTCAATTGTAGTTGAAATAAGGATTCCAGGAGATGATTTTCCATAATGAAATAGGGTTTATTTTGGTTCAAAGTGGGAATAGATTTCAATGTGAATCAAAAGAAGAGTGATTAGACTTCCTAATAGTATGATTAATCGAACTAATTCAGCTCTATGGAAAGGGGCGAACTGGGTACCTAGGAGTTGTAGAGTATATGACTCTACATGTCGTTTCTCAATAGGTCGATCTTCTTGGAGTTCTACGCACGCGAGATCGCAATGCAAGGTGAAGGTCCGACCATCGAATGACTTCGACGTCTCCTCTTCCTTGCGGAGCTGGTGGCTTCGTCAACTACCACCCAAGCTTGAAGAACCAAATCTTGAAAGGTGGGAGGTCGGTTCTATTAGAACTGGACTAGAGAAGTTAGGTTTAACTACCCATCATTGGGTATTTTTATAGGTGAATCGAAGAGAGGTTTTCTAGAATCAAATGGTGGGTGTGAATGAAGGTTGTCAGGAGGATGGAATCAAAGGTTCAAATAGAATTTAGGATGAAAGATGACGTGGGAATGATTAGAAGAACATGGGGAGTGATAACAGAAAAGCTACAACAGCTTCTTGAGGAAGATGAACCAGGTGCTGACACGTGTCAACACCTGGTTGGCCAGATGTTGGATTTCATTATAAATTAGATAATAATAAATAAATAACTTTATTTTAAACATGTATAAAAAGGAAACATATAGATAATTAAAATACCTAAATTATATAATGACTTATTGATGAGCTTCTGAGCAACACGGGTTAAGGAATAGACTAAACAGAGGGTCATTGTGACCCAGATCACAAGGCCTAAGCTCAACAAGAAAAATCAAGATCCACTCAATTGAACAGATAAAGATAATTACACAATATAAGCGGAATCCACTATTTTATTTTAACCTGGTATAGTGACCATGGTCGAACTCAAGGAGTATGAGTAAAACCTACGAAGTAGTCCTAATAAGACAAACAAAAACATATTTTTGAATTTTTAATTTTGCAAAAATTTTTTAGTTTTTAATTAAGGAGACAAACAAGCAAACAAAAGAACCTAAGGCTTACAAACAAGCTTCCACATATTTTATTAAGGTAAAAATGCTCAAAATTCAGAAGCAAAAATGTTTTTATATTTTCAACTATTTTTTGGTGATTTTATGGGATTTTTCCAATTTTTATATGATTTTATAAAAATCAAGCAAAGGTAAATAGGGAAAACAATGTACAGCCTGGACTAAAAGGCAAATTTAAAATACTAAAAATGCCATAATGTCCTCGTTGTGATTTTTATGAAAAATTAAATAAAAATAACCAACAACAACTGAAATCCTATTTTTTGAATTGTTTTTAGAATTTCAATGATTTTTATAAGTTTTAAGGGTTTTGTTATTTTTAGTGTTTTTATAACGATATTTAACACAAAAATGCTACTGCAATTAGAACACACATAAACAAGCAAACACTAATTTTTTTTGGAATTTTTAAGCCAATTTTTATATTTTTTAGGTATTTTATAAAACAGACAGAACCATTTTTATGTGTTTTTTATTTTTAGAAAATATCAAATAAAACTAAATTAATTCACAAAAATTACCATAATATTACGTGTTAGTAGGAGCTAATAATAATTTTATGGGATTTTTGGAGTTAATTAGGTATTTATTTGATAAAAACGGGACACATACCAAGCAGGGACCTAATTGCAATTATACTAAAGTTTCCAGACCAATAGATAATATGCATAAAAAGCTTAGGGTTAATTTGCAAAAGGTCCAGGATATTCACACACATGCTCAATAAACTACGCACAGGGGCATAAATGCAAATGTCATAAATATTTCATTCAAAGCATAACACAACAGAAGTTCAAGGCACAAAATGCAAAAACACAGAGAAGCACGTGAGATGACACATGACTGCAACTCAACTGGACTAAAGTGCAAATACTTAAAATATAAGGTCCAACAACAAAATAATTGTACTACAACTTTATTATTCTAGACTAACTAATAAAACATAAAAGTACGGGATAAACTATACAATATACCCTGAAACACGTGAGGCGCGCGTGACAGCTCTGACGATCTTGATCGTCCTCTGCGCAAAGATCTGATGGTGGAGGGAAAGTTAGAGACGTGTGGCGGTAATTCTCTACTACAGTGCAGATCTACCGGCTCTGAAAAGGGCGAGGACGTGCGGTGCAGATTTGGCGCCTACTATGATCGACCATTAAGAATGAAGCGTGAGCATACGACTACGGTCAGATCTGGAAGGCAGAGCTCCTCATCGACGTTGGAAGGGGGAGCTGGAAGAACTCACCGAGGACGAACTTCAACGGAGGAGGGATTGAGATCCACTACTCTGATGAAGGATCGGAGGAGTCCTGCACAGTCGTGGGGGCAGTCCACGTCGGCTAGGAGGCTTCGATGGAGGAGCCAATGGTTAGATGTGCTGGATGAGGGTGCTCCACCTGGAGCTGCTCCGCCGAGCAAGGGGATAACCAACAATTGCTCCTATCATGCGAGGGGTACCTGCAAAGCAAAGCTGAGACTCGGGGCTGCGCTCCAGTCCAGGTTATTAAAGCTGGAAGTAAAAGAAGCAAAGGTGAATGGGTCTCGATCTCTGGCAGAGATGGTAGGGAGGAGATCTGGGCCTTATCCTCGACCTGGGGGTCGAGTCCAAGGATGATCAGGTCACGATGCGAGATGGAGGACGAGGTGAGGATTCGATCGATAAGGAATTGAGGGTGATATGGGGCTCTGACCAGGGTGGTCGGAGCAGATGAACTGCGGCGGAGGGCAAGAGAAAGCCTTAAATGGGAACAAAAATGGGAGTCGAAGGAAGCATACCTGAAGGTACTGAGGAACTTAGCAACGTCATGCGGAGCGGAGAGGTGGGGTCTTGGCTTTACCACGTTGCGGCGGACGGGGAGGCTGCTCACGGTGGAGTTACGACCACGAAGGTTGAGCTACGTCGTCACTGCACCAAACAAGCTCTAAGGGACTCTCCGAGCAGCTATCACTCAGCTGGACGTGACTAAGGATCGAAATGGGAGTGAGGAATGAGCTGAGTGATCGGGGAGATGGAGGAGATATTTTATAGGCTTCCCGGGAGGATGAAAAGATTGGGCGAGAGCGTGCAACCCTAGGAAGATCTGTGCCTTCCTAGGGATCCACAAAGGTGATGGATCCTAGGAGAAGGCTCGGGCGAAGAATCGGATTGAGAGGAGGCCTGACCCGATCGAGAAAAATGGGAGAAAAATCTCTAGCGGAAGGAATCGGGTCGGGTCAGCCTTGGAAGAAGGCGTTGACCGGGGGTCAACATCCGATTGGACCAATCAGGAAATTGGAATTTACAAATTGTTTATAAAATTAATAAAAATAGTAAATGAATCCAAAATAAAAAGTATATAAAATAAAAAATGTTTCTTTGATTTTAATTATTTTTATGAAAAATAAATTAGTGTATATACATTATATAGTATTATATACAGGTATAATATACCTATGTATTATGTACAAATACATTTATTTTATAGTTTTTACACAAATACCCCCAATTTTATATTTTATTTATTTGCAACATAAATTTTGGTGTACAAAATAATTTTTGTTTTATTTTTATGGGTTATTTACAAATATAAAATTTACATATATGGGTAATATGTACAACATAGAGTAGGCCCTATCTCTCTCTACTTATTTTATTCGGCGATCAGGTCAAGGCTTGACCTTCTCTTGGGGTTCGGGTCACTCTGTATTTATTCTATATTCCTCCTTCCTTTTTCTTTTCCTTTATTCTTTTACTTTGGCACAAATGCAAGCTAATTATGTAATATTAACACATGCATGCTGATTGCTATGTTATTATTTTTACACCTATTTACATGCTGATTTACCAAGATAAATAGCTAAATTAAAAGAATAAAGAGTGAGAATCAGGGATTCATTACCCCCTATACTTTACCTTTGCTAGTCCCTTAACAAACACTTATTTGAAAAATAAGTGAAAAAGGAAAGAAAAGAAAAAGAAGGAGAATCAAGGTTGATTATTAAAATTGCCTTCATTAAATTGAAGTATGGAGCTCAGTCAGACCTTTGGATTATTAGTTTGTCGAAACCTTATTTGGATCTAAGTTTAAGACTCAACAACCTATATATTCCACCATTCTATGCTTAAGATTACTCAATAACCCAGATCAGAACAAGTCTACATACGCAAACTCTAATGACCATATATCCTTCCTTGTATGATGTAAGTGATATATAGCTCCCAACCTCAAAAATGACAAGGCAACATCCTCCCTCAACAAGGTAACTGATGATTACATGATATAATGTGACAATAGGATTAAATTATGTGGAATACAATATCAATTCCTAGGTTACAAACTCTAAATTCACATAATATATGTCTACATTATTCCATGCACATAAGCGTATAAAATCATCAATAAATCAAGGAAAGATCTGATAAAATATTATCATCATTAATCAGATTTATCAGAGAGAAATTGAGTACACTCATAAGGCACTAATTTAATCAACATATTGACTTGGCTCTACAAAAAACTTCTCTTACATTTTGTTGGAAAGAAAAGGAGAGGGAGGTTAATGTAAAACTTCCATTCATTATTCCCATGTGCCATGAGCCCCATCCCATGCACACTCTTAAATTTATCTCTCCCCTTCCCAAGCACACTAGCCGTCCACACCTCATCCTTCCCCATGCAAAAAAATAATTCTTCATGCATTAATAATGATCTTTTGTCTTTATTTGCATGGGATATCTCCCTTTATTTGCAAGCATATTCCATCTATAAAAGGGGCACTCACGCACATACCTTTGGCTCCCATTCTCTCTCTGAACTCACGCACACTCTCCCCCTCACGCCTTCTCTTCTCACGCCATTCCCCTCTCTCTCATTTTTCTCTCTTGTTTCCATCTCCCTCTCTCTCGTTTTTCTCATGCAGATACAAGGATAGCATCAACAGTACGCCTCCAACGCACGTTCTCCCCATCTCCTCCAGCCCGCTGCTGTGCACATCAGCTAACTCCCTCACGTGCACAACTATGCATCCAGTGACTTCTCACGTGTGCGGCTGTGCACCACTCTAGCTGTGCACCACTCTAGCCGTGTACCACCTGCTGTGCGGCCCCTATCCTCACGCGATCTCCTCCTCGCAGTTCACTCCAGCTATGCACCTTCACGGCAGCTCCAGCTCGCAGCCACCGCGCACCCGACATTTGTCTAGCAACCGGCATACGCGCAACCAACTCTAGCGTGTTATCTTCTAGCGACCAGCAACATCCCATCACTCGTGCGGCGATAATTTTTTGTGCGGTGTTCCTCTCCCCATATAGTAGCTCGCGCATCCGTGATAGTCGTCGCCGTCGTCATTTGGATAGAGAAGCATTTCCTTTCTTATTTTTACATCTCTCATGCATTTTGTTATATTAGTTGCTCTTGTTTAAGATGGAAAAACTTGTTTGGTAATGTCTTTTATTTACTATAGTTTGTTTCTAATATGCATTACAACTCTCAAATATTTTATTATATCTTGAAATGTTGCAAGTAATCCTCAATTCATCCTTACGAAGTTGCGAGTTAAACCTCATTCTTTCACTTAGTTGCACTCACATCAATATTTGGTCAATCTAAGATTTTGGAAATAATTTCTCCGTAGATCGCAATTTTCCATCATCTGTCTTTCGTCGCAAAGGATCTAAAATTTTCACCGAGTTTGAAAGAAGAACAAAGATTACAAGTTTGTTTAGTCCCTGTGGATACGAACCTCTACTTGCACTATACATCTTGTGTATTTATATTATGCTTGTGGTTGTAACTTTATTTTGTTTGATTACGGTTTTCGTGGGATAGCAACGACATGGTAAAATCAACTTATTAAACCGCGTAAAATCGTATCAACATTTTGGCGCCGTTGCCGGGGACTAGGCAACATTTGCGATTTTTCTTCTTCATCTTAACTTATTTTCAATTATCTAATCCGCGCAATTTTTTTGTTTTGCAGGTACTTAGGCTTCAAAAAAGAAAAAAATTACTTGTCTTCTCATGCATTTTAGCAAAACTTGTAACTTGTTTGAGGTTGAAAATTTTTGTAATCTTAATTTCTTCACCCTCTTCTCGGGAAAGCTCGCCATCAGCTGGACAGTATATTACGGATTAGCGCCAGAAGTGCATGCATTGTGAGCTCCTCTTTCTCTTAGGCATCTTAGGTTTTTTAAAAATTTCTGCATTTGTTTGTGCTCCGAACTTAAATCGAAAAAATTAAAAAATACTTCTTCTTTGTATCATATCATCCATGTGGTCTTCTCCCTCTGCTCACCTAAAAAGATCACCAAAATGTGCTTTATCACGTTAAAAAGATAAGCTTAAAAGGCCACCACAGTGGCCCGAGCAGAAAGAGGGCAAAATTCTTGAATGCTTATTTTGATGCACATGTATGATACAAAAGTCACGAGTACATGGAACCCTTGGATAGAGACAAAAATCCCTGGTGCTACGTGGGATTGCAGAGAGAAATCGTAACTCCTCGATGCGTTGGGCACAGGTTCTTGTGGGAAGAAGCATATCCTCCATCTGAGTACCACACCCTGGATCCCCCAGCCGGATTAGGACATCGATTTCTCACAATCTTCCACATCCACCTCATCTTTAAGGACTCTAATTTATTTGAAAATTTTGGTTGAATCACTAAACTAAAATTGAAAAGATAACCGCTCTCGAGGTAATTTTTGTGTGAGTTGGTGAATCAATAACTTGTCTGGTGTTTGTGCTGTGTATGCTAGGTTGTAGGTCTCTGAAAAATCCATTACAACAACCTTTACATTAGGACCCTATTTATAAATCAAAATCCAACCCATCTCCTTCAACTGAGAAACCTGAGAATTCACCTGACCTAGGAGACGGTTGGACATGCGAGCCCACGGCGAGCCATTATGCAATAAATGTTATTGCAATTCACTCCTTGGTCTGAAATAAAGAGTACATAATTTGCATAATAGGTCCCTCAGTATAATTAGGGTTATGTACCATGGCCATCTTAATGATCATACAGCTGTTGATTCAATTATTGAATCATAGAGGCTGGTGCTTAGATGAATATCTAATGAGTTAGATTGAGGACTCATCAAGCACCGTCAAATGATTATTAAGAGATGATCTCCAGCCTGAATAGGAAATGGCAATCCTATCTCATTTAGGTTGATATCTGACCGACCTCTTGATGCAGGTCCTCTACATAGGAATAGAGATTCGGAGTTGTCAGATGAGTTAGGTCAAAGAGTTGACTTAACGAGATCGAGATAACCAAAGTCCTATATCGTATGCTATCATGATATAGGCACACATCCTCTGACCGGAGACAGATGTGTTACTATATGTCTAAGTATGTACATTTGGCAGACCAATAGGTTGATGACATAATAAAGGTCTATACACCGGCGCGCTGGTGTGCATATAAGGGCATATGAGTAATACGATCTCTCAAAGGGATCATATAGGTTCAGTTACTGAACCGGAAGACATAAGCTCACTCATGAGATATTGGGAAGAATCAAATTCCATGCGCATGGTCGTCTCGCTTTGGAAGCTTGACTGAATTTGTAGGTTTGATATATACTTTTGGAAAGTATATGATCAAGATCAAGGTATGATATATGCTTTTGGAAAGTATATGATCGATACCGACTCCCAATGATCAAATGAGAAACTTACTGATGAAAACCCTGAAGTAGACAGTATAAAGTTGATCTAATACTTCGGGCTTATTCTGAGTCTTCCAGTATGCAGGATGTACAGGTATTAGGAATACCTGAGGGTGATGTGATCATAAACGATTGTATAACCATGACGCTTCCATTCCTAGGGAGTGATGAAACGGGTTTGGATTTTAGTGACTCCTCTCAGTAGAGAAGTAATCTGATCTTAGTCCAAATGTTGGACATTGATCTGAATGTGATTCAGATTCAATGAGAAGATTAGATTTACGGTCTTGATTTAATCAAGCATCTATGGGAGGCCCGAGATCTGGATTTGAGATGTGATCTCAATATCCATGTCACTATACGTGGAACAATACAATCGCCCTGTCCTTATCTCCAAGTATTCACGGAGAAAGCGCATTATCCTTGAAAGAGTTCATGGATAATTCTATTGTTGATATATTTATCCGAGCATTGAGAAAATGGATAATTAAATGTGATTTAATTATCATGAATAATATGAATTTGATTCATATTATAAGGAGAGTTATCTTAGATAATTAAATGTGATTTGATTATCAAAGATGTAAATAATATGAATGTGATTCATATTATTTGAGCACATGAGAATAAGTTATCCAATATAATTAAATGTGATTTAATTATTATGGATAAGAATAATGTGGATAGTAAAATCCAATTATTCATAGTATATTATAAATGTGATTTATAATGTATTAGAGAGAGTTAAATATAATTTATATTAGTAGATTAATTATTAATGTGTATTGGATACACATTGTCTAATTAATTGAAAATGTAAATTACATGTTGTTTTGGGTTGTGAATATGATTCACAATATTCCAATGTCAAGATTGCAATATTCCCAAATTTAATTGAGAATTATTTTGGTGAATAAAAATCCCAACAAATAGTTGTTGGAAAATAAGTAGAGAGAAAATCAAGGAGATGTGCAATCTCATGGGAATCCATGAGATTGCCCTCTAAAGGGGAAGGTTGATCTCCTTTTTATTTTCTCTCCTTATTTGATTGATTTAATTTGGTATTAATATTTATTTGATTTATCAAATATATTTTATCAAAATTAAATCACAAGTTGTTGGTTTTTACCAACAATAATCTTGACTATTGGATTGACATAAATCAATCTCATCCATTGATTTTATATGTCACATGGATTGAGATCCATGGATCCCAAAAACCTATAAATAGAGAGCATACCATGCTCTCTATTTTACACACAATGCTTGTGAAGCATCTCTCTCTCTCTTTTCTCTCTACTCGACAACCCTCTCTCTCCCTCTCATGTGGCCGTCCACCATGGATGACTAAGAGAGGTTCTCCATCGCCGCGACATCGTCGTTATGCTGCCCGTTCTTCTGCTCGTGGATCTCCGTCTCCTTCGGTGCGCCTCACTCGTGAAGAAGATGTCGGATCTCGTGTGTTGAGATCAGGAGATCCATCGCTTGGATCATCAACATGGATTGCGAGAAGCACGCGGTTCATCCCCGCGCTCGCAAGCGTCTCCTCCGTCGGATCGGACTTGAGACAGGAGGTTTCTTTGTTTAGAGACTTGATCGCAACCACGCTTCAAGAGGTAATCCTAATTACTTATTTGTGGTTAAGACGAAATGATCCGAGAAGTGTTCTTGGATCATGTGGTTTCGTCGTAAGAAAATTTTTTTAAATTCCGCTGCATCGAGCAACTAGTGCGACTAGTCGCTCCTCGTCGTATTCAATACGACGCTCACGCTTCCGTGATGCGCTTGAGGATCTAACCATATCCTTCAAGTGGTATCAGATCCTTAGGTCGACGGTTTCGAATATGATTCGCTAACCGAGGACGACTTGGGTTCGTTATGGTTGCGAAAGTTTTTATCGCATTTGATTTCGCAGATCTGTTTAGTAAATAATTTCGGTCATGCTTAAAATGTTTAAGCACGAATTATTTACTTGGATTTTGTTCCCCATTAAATAAGGAAACCATAGGATCTGAGTTTGTGTAAATCGGATTTTGTATGCTCTAGATATGGTAGTTTTACTGAACATGTATTCACTGTTACGGGAACTGCGAATCTTAACGTAATTAAAGAGTTAATTACTGTTTAGAGACGCCTCTAAATGCGTGCAAATCACATAGGTTCTGTTGTAAATCAAATTACCAAACTTTAGAAACTGACTTTGCTTAATTTGGATTTAAATTGATTGAGATATGCTAATTTTAGTAAGCAGGGGTCACTGCTGAAATTACTTTCCTAATCAAGAACCATGCAATTGTCAATTAGTGAAATTAATTGTTAATTTCATGAAATAATTATGAAAAATATTTGAGAAATATTGGAAGATGATTATTTCCTTAATTGACTTGGTCTCAACCAATTAATTGATTAGATTTGATCTAAATCATAATTGGAAACACAATAATCAAACTCCTTGCTTGAATAGGAATGGGAATTTGTCTAGCAAATTTCCTTATAATCAAAAATTGTTTTGATTACTATATGGTATAATTTTGGTTGAAGAACCGATGATCATCTCAAGTACAAATTAATCAATTTGGCATTATCCTTTCCCGAGGCGGATATGGTGTCTAGTCGGGGATCGCTGGGGTAGCGGGTTGCAACGTATGCGGTCCGTCCCACTCCCGCCGGTACTGGCCATGACAGCGGGTAGGGCTGGGATAATGTCCGAGGGATTAAGATGTATTTTTCTAATTATTAAAATACGAATTAATACGTACTTTGAGAATAATACCATATATATTCAAGTAAGACAATCAAGTTTGATTGATTGAATTGGATTGATAATTAATTTAATATGATTAAGTTAATTATGTCCAATTAAAATACTCTAATATGATTGGTGTTAATAATTCCCTTGGAAGAATTAATTGTATGAATGTGATTCATAGTCATTAATTAAATTTGAATAAGAGATGGAGGATCACATAAGTGACATCCATGGTCTCCCGTCAAGACAAAGGGTTTCGTCGCCAGATATTATATGTGGGAGACGCCTGTCCAAAGTGACAGCTCCTGCATATGATCCATTTGGATCGGGCTCGTCGCTTCTCGAAAGAGTAAGGACGTATGCGTAGTGACCCTAATATCGGGTCTTCATATTATTGGGGCGATATTGGATTGCGCATAGCGAGTTGTATTCCTGTTGACGGTTGGTTCAATTAATGACGGGTCAACATCACCTTAGGGGTGGTGGGCCCGGGTGTTAAAGACCGAATTGAGAGATGCAAGTTGGACTTGCAAGGCGGAATGTGTTCCCGCTTCTTTTTATCCGAGTTGTAGGTTCTCATATTATTGGGATGCAACAAAGATAAAGAAGGAGATCCCAGATCTTGCTTGAGATATAATGGTAAGTATATCTCTTACATTGAAAGTGATTAAGGGAATGAACTTTCATTGTTGACATGGCAAGACAACTTTGATATAAAAATTCATAAATCAAAGTAAATTATATATTTATATAAGCTTATGCAAATTTCTTATTTCAGATAATCCTTCATTAAACCCGTTCAATGTTATACTCAATAATAACCAGTAAAATATCATGGATTGGACTCATAAATCAAAAAAATTATACTTGCAATTGGACACATAATGTATGTGATTGCAATGTGCAAGTTTCCTCATAATAATGAGGAATGATAATTAATTAAGACAATAGGACTAAAACCCTAAGGTTTATATGTCTCTATAAGTCTTGATCTCATCGAATGTACTTTGGAAGTGACATGTCAATGATGATCGTAATTATCAAATAATCCTTATAGAATCAATAAAGATTTTCTGGCATGCATATGTGCTCTTGACATTTAATCATGAATAACATGGTTCTCTGCATCATGTAGAATTGTAGCTCTATAAGAGATGATGTATTCAAATTGTTTGAGTACCTACCTGAACCTATGCTTTTAAAAGTTTAGATGGATGTAGATGATGAGTGTCATCATTCTACTGTCTATACTCTAGTCATCCATGAAGCTTCATAATATTCATATTGTTTGAATTAGGTGAAGCATGTATAAATGTCGAAATGCTCTTACATTAAATTCTTTTGAATTTCACATAAGAGATCCTTAGTCTTAAGCAATGGTAGTTTATAGATAAAGGGAGCGCAGTGGAAGCATGGGTTAGACCCAAGCAAGAAGTATAATCAAGAGTTGACTGTACTTCTGTGAGTTCCATATGACATCCAAAGAGTTGGATGAATGCCAATACTGCAATATGTTGATGTATTGATAGTATGACTATCAAATCTATCTAGAATCCTTAGAGAAAGAATCGGATAATACATCAAAATAACCTACATATAATCATTGAAATTGACTTACTTATTTGATAAGGTAAAGTCTAAAAATTGTATCTCAATCTTCTAATAACACTTGCAATTGGTTGCATATGTATTAGAATATTAGAAATTTGATCTTAAGGTTTATTGGTCATCCATGTTGAAAGTGATGCAAGTGTTGCAACAATTTCCATGAGATCAATAGACTCCATTTTTCAGTGGGAGCCCCTAGTCTTAGAGAATGTCTCTATGACCTAGATATTAGAATACACTCATTATTTATTTCTAATTGTTGGATATAAACATGAATTCTGTAATAAATCTATCATAAAGAGTTATGATGGAGATATTTCAGATAGTAATCTAAAATCCAGTGGACTCTATTAAATTAGAAAATTAATGAATGATTCATTAAGATTTTTAATACTGAAAATTAAACCTTTAAAGATCAATAGGAGGATAAAGATCATTTGGCAATGATCTGGCATCAAGTTTTGGACACATGTCTGTTGATGAGATCAATGAACTAGTAAGACATGAAACTTTAGATTGTCTAAAGATTCAAATCTCATATACTTGTGAATATTGTATTCAAAGTAAAAAAATGTCCAATACACCCTTCTTTGGGAAAGGTGTAAGATGTTAAGGTATTCAAGATCTCATACATATTGATATATGTAGATCATCTATATCATAGTAAACATTATGGATATGTGATATCTGTTAATGATTATGTATGATATGAGATTTCTTCTCTTCACCTAAGAAACCTTTGAAATGTTCAAAGATTTCACATTTTTGGTTTAGAACCAAAGTTTGAAGGAAGATGAGATGAATTTGATCTAACCAAGGTAGCTTGCACCTATTAGATGAATTCATGGAATACCTTGTGGAGATATGAATATCATTCCTATCTCAATCCTCCTAATGAACCTGAACTCAATGGAGTTGTAAGGAGATACAATTGATCATGTGTGACATGATTTAATCAATGATTAATCCTAGCATAATTATCTCTTAGTTTCCAAAGGTATATATGTAGTAGAGACTACATTATATACTTAATAAGGTTCCATGCATGTAAGCTGGAATCTAGCACTGGAGAGTGCTACTTCATTAGAAAATTAAAGGATGGTATTGTATACCTACTTTATGACCTTGAGATTCTTAAAAGATCTCATATGTGAGAATGTGATTCTTAGAGGATGACTCTCTTAAGAATCAAGATAAAATGAAGTAAAGGAACTCATTTAATCTTGAGAAGATAGTGAGGCCCCTGAAATCAGAAACTAAAAGAATAATTGAAGATGAAACACTAATACTTCTTCAAATAAGTTTGAGGATGTATTCCATGTGAAAATGATCGGACTTCATGTGATGAAGTTCCTGAGGATCATGACATGGAAAGATGGATGTTAGCAATAAAAAAGTCTAATGTAGACTTCATATACAAGTGTTATATATGGACCCTCGAGGATCCACCTATATGGGTAAGACCCATTAAGGTGTAAATGGATCTTCAAGAGAAAGAGGGAACCTGATGAGAAGGTAGAGACCTTCAAAGCACGGTTCGTAGCCATGAGCTACACACCGAAGAGAAGACATCACTTGTGATGAGACTTGCTCTGCAGTGACCTTGCTTTAACCCATCAGAATATTGCTAACTATAGCTACACAACTTGACCATGGCATCTTCATGATGTGAGTCAAGATTGCATTCCTCTATGAATACCTCTATGAGGATATTCATATGAAGTAGCCCCAGGGCTTCATGGTTGAGGAAAGCAAGGTGTGTAAGCTAAAGAACTCCATCTTTGGACTCAAATAAGCTTATTGTAGTTGGAACATAAGATTTGATGAAATTGTAAATGTTATGATTTCAGATAGAATCTTGATGAACCATGTAAAGCTTAGTGGGAGTGCCATTGTGTTCATCGTGCTAAATGTAGATATTATTCTAATTATTTAGAATGATATAAGAATAAATAATAAGTGTTTTAAAATTTGGTTGTTCCATACTTTGAGATATGATCTCAAGGATACCTCTTAGATCTTAGTTCTGAAGTCGTTCAGAAATAAAGAAAAGAGGATATTGGGACCGTCACATTAGTAGTACACCTTGGACTTATTCCATTTTCTGGAAAAATTCCAAGAAAGGCTTCCTTCCCTTAAGATGTGGTAGTGACCTGTCTAAAGGGATAGCACCTCAAAGAGTTGAGGAAGTGTATGCTAGAACTGCTTGCACTTGTGCATCAGTTACAAGAAGCTGAAGTGTATGCTAGATGTGTACAAAAGCCATATGTCTGCCATGCAGTGGGAGCAATAAACTGTTACTGATCCTACTCTGGAGATAAAACACTTGGTTGTAGTAATAACAATATCTTCAAAGATGATAAAACTTAGAGATAGTGATCTCAAAATATTATCTTCAAAAATTTAAGATCTTGTAGATAGTCATCTATAAGGGTCTTGACTGTATATACCTTAGGAGATAGAGATCTCCAGGAATGAAGGTATTCTAAAAGGATTATGGGAATACTGGTTATGATAATTGATAAGATGTAGTGTCAATGACATTATAACCGACAAAATTGAGTATTGGTTGCATAAGATGCAACATTCGCATTAGATGCGAGTACTGTTACTAGGGGATATGCAAGTACCGTAAAAGGACTTGGCATAGTCTCGCGGGAACAGAGTGACTGATCAACTTACCTAGCTATTTTCTAAATAGGCTATGATTGTCACATGAGTGTGGGTTTAAATGATTAGCCCATTAATGGCTCTTTGGGCTAGTGGGAGATTGTTGGACATGCGAGCCCACGGCGAGCCAGTATGCAATAAATGTTATTGCAATTCACTCCTTGGTCTGAAATAAAGAGTACATAATTTGCATAATAGGTCCCTCAGTATAATTGGGGTTATGTACCATGGCCATCTTATTGATCATACAGCTGTTGATTCAATTATTGAATCATAGCGGCTGGTGCTTAGATGAATATCTAATGAGTTAGATTGAGGACTCATCAAGCACCGTCAAATGATTATTAAGAGATGATCTCTAGCCTGAGTAGGAGATGGCAATCCTATCTCATTTAGGTTGATATCTGACGGACCTCTTGATGCAGGTCCTCTACATAGGAATAGAGATTCGGAGGTGTCAGATGAGTTAGGTCAAAGAGTTGACTTAACGAGATCGAGATAACCAAAGTCCTATATCGTATGCTGTCATGATATAAGCACACATCCTCTGACCGGAGACAGATGTGTTACTATATGTCTAAGTATGTACATTTGGCAGACCAATAGGTTGATGACCTAATCAAGGTCTATACACCGGCGCGCTGGTGTGCGTATAAGGGCATATGAGTAATACGATCTCTCAAAGGGATCAATTAGGTTCAGTTACTGAACCGGAAGACATGAGCTCACTCATGAGATATTGGGAAGAATCAAATTCCATGCGCATGGTCGTCTCGCTTTGGAAGCTTGACTGAATTTGTATTTTTGATATATACTTTTGGAAAGTATATGATCAAGACCTAGGTATGATATATGCTTTTGGAAAGTATATGATCTATACCGACTCCCAATGATCGAATGAGAAACTTACTGAAGAAAACCCTGAAGTAGACAATATAAAGTTGATCTAATACTTCGGGCTTATTCTGAGTCTTCCAGTATGCAGGATGTACAGGTATTAGGAATACCTGAGGGTGATGTGATCATAAACGATTGTATAACCATGACGCTTCCATTCCTAGGGAGTGATGAAACGGGTTTGGATTTTAGTGACTCCTCTCAGTAGAGAAGTAATCTGATCTTAGTCCAAATGTTGGACATTGATCTGAATGTGATTCAGATTCAATGAGAAGATTAGATTTACGGTCTTGATTTAATCAAGCATCTATGGGAGGCCCGAGATCTGGATTTGAGATGTGATCTCAATATCCATGTCACTATACGTGGAACAATACAATCGCCCTGTCCTTATCTCCAAGTATTCGCGGAGAAAGCGCATTATCCTTGAAAGAGTTCATGGATAATTCTATTGTTGATATATGTATCCGAGCATTGAGAAAATGGATAATTAAATGTGATTTAATTATCATGAATAATATGAATTTGATTCATATTATAAGGAAAGTTATCTTAGATAATTAAATGTGATTTGATTATCAAAGATGTAAATAATATGAATGTGATTCATATTATTTGAGCACATGAGAAAAAGTTATCCAATATAATTAAATGTGATTTAATTATTATGGATAAGAATAATGTGGATAGTAAAATCCAATTATTCATAATATATTATAAATGTGATTTATAATGTATTAGAGAGAGTTAAATATAATTTATATTAGTAGATTAATTATTATGTGTATTGGATACACATTGTCTAATTAATTGAAAATGTAAATTACATGTTGTTTTGGGTCGTGAATATGATTCACAATATTCCAATGTCAAGATTGCAATATTCCCAAATTTAATTGAGAATTATTTTGGTGAATAAAAATCCCAACAAATAGTTGTTGGAAAATAAGTAGAGAGAAAATCGAGGAGATGTGCAATCTCATGGGAATCCATGAGATTGCCCTCTAAAGGGGAAGGTTGATCTCCTTTGTATTTTCTCTCCTTATTTGATTGATTTAATTTGGTATTAATATTTATTTGATTTATCAAATATATTTTATCAAAATTAAATCACAAGTTGTTGGTTTTTACCAACAATAATCTTGACCATTGGATTGACATAAATCAATCTCATCCATTGATTTTATATGTCACATGGATTGAGATCCATGGATCCCAAAACCCTATAAATAGAGAGGCATACCATGCTCTCTATTTTACACACAATGCTTGAGAAGCATCTCTCTCTCTCTCTTTTCTCTCTACTCGACAACCCTCTCTCTCCCTCTCATGTGACCGTCCACCATGGATGACTAAGAGAGGTTCTCCATCGCCGCGACATCGTCGTTATGCTACCCGTTCTTCTGCTCGTGGATCTCCGTCTCCTTCGGTGCGCCTCGCTCGTGAAGAAGATGTCGGATCTCGTGTGTTGAGATCAGGAGATCCACCGCTTGGATCATCAACATGGATTGCGAGAAGCACGCGGTTCATCCCCGCGCTCGCAAGCGTCTCCTCCGTCGGATCGGACTTGAGACAGGAGGTTTCTTCGTTTAGAGACTTGATCGCAACCACGCTTCAAGAGGTAATCCTAATTACTTGTTTGTGGTTAAGACGAAACGATCTGAGAAGTGTTCTTGGATCATGTGGTTTCGTCGTAAGAAAAATTTTTTAAATTCCGCTGCATCGAGCAACTAGTGCGACTAGTCGCTCCTCGTCGTATTCAATACGACGCTCACGCTTCCGTGATGCGCTTGAGGATCTAACTATATCCTTCAGAGACATGAGAGAAGAAAGACCAAATCCTATGGATCTCATCCTGCATCAACTGCAATTGCTGAGAGATGAAAACACGACGATCCGCCAGACCATAGAACCTCTCATCCGACCACCGCCCATAAGTACGCATTACAACCGGGCTACGGAAGACTTAGTTCATTGGATCCAAATCCCACCTGAAGTAGGAGACTTCAAAATAAAGCCCGCATCCCTCTCCTTAATCCCAAAGTACTATGGGAATGATCCCTTCCTCCACATCCAAGATTTCCGATCTGCTTGTAACACAATGAGTATCCCTGGAGTAGACAAAGATTACATCTACATGAAAGCCTTCACCTACTCACTCAAAGACAAAGCACTTCAATGGATTCGGAATTACGGAACCCCTCTTACTTCATGGGATGCCTTAAGGGAAGCCTTCATCAAGAAATATTTCCCCATAGGAAAAACCAATGCCCTGAGACAAGCCATTTCATCTTTCACTCAGAAAAACAGAGAGTCAATTCATGAAGCCTGGGAACGGTTTAAGGAACTTCAAAGGAAATGCCCTCATCATGCCATCCCCAAATGGAAGTTAGTTCAGATATTTTATGAGGGCATAGATACATCATTTAAGAGAGTGGTTGATGGCTCCTGCGATGGAAACTACATCAGCCGTGATGAGCATTTTGTTTGGACTTTGTTTGAAAATATGGATGACAATTCGGTGAATAGTTCCTTAATTGAACAATACAGAGGGAACACGAGGACAGTCAACATCAATGACCATGAGAGATCTAGCAATGAGAATCTTGATAAGTAGGAAACCCTCTCAAAACAAATGGAACTCATGACTCAAGCCATAGGAAAATTGGTCATGAATAATTCCACCATCCATGAAGTTGACCACACCACATTCACCCATAATCAAGACATGACTCCTGAAACTGTGAATTGGGTACCGAGAAATCAAGGAGGAGCATATTCAAACAACCACAATACATGATGGAGAGAACAATCAAATTCTGGGTGGAATGGACAGAACAACTACCACTTCCAAAATCACATCCAACCCAAACAACCGATAGCACTGCCCGTAACTCAATCCTCCACTACTGGGGTAAACTTCGATGCCTTGGCTCAAGCAATACAACAGCTGGCTATAGCACAACAACATGCCACTGAAGCTCAACAAAAAGCCAACTCTGAGAATGCCCGGCAGTTTGCCGAGATCAGATCATATATCCCAGCCTTGTCACCTCAACCTCTACCAAATCCCAACACCAACAAGGCTAGTTCATCTAGAGTACTTCAAACTCCACCACCTACCAGATCTTTCACCTCACCAACTAGTTTCTAAAACCAAAATCAAGGATTTTTTACATCTTCTAGGACAAATCAAGGGAACCCACAACAAGCACCTAGAAATCAAGTTAATTTCAAAATCCTACCCCGTCCAAACCAATCTGCTAATGCTGTCACTCTGAGAAATGGGAAAACCACTTCTGCCTACACCAGACCATTAGTTTCAGAGGATCAAATTGAAATAGAGGAGGAGGTTGATGATGAAGAGAAGCTAACTGAGACAACCATGCCCCTTCCTGCCTCCCCATCCATAACTATCCCCTTTCCCGGAGCTCTTCACCGAAGAAAATCTCGATCATCCACCATCGATCCATAGTTAGAAAAACTATTCTTGGACATTGTCATTGAAATCCCGCTCCTAAAAGCTCTCGAACAAGTCCCAGCCTTCTCCCGCTTCTTAAAGGAAAAATGCACACCAAAAAGGAAATCAGGAGAAAAGAAAAAGGAAAACCAAGAAGAAAAATATGTGCTTCCCCAAGCCACATCAAATGCCATTTCTCAATTCCTGCCCACCAAGAAAAAAGATCCAGGGGCACCCTTGGTTAAGTACACGATTGGTGAATTGACCTTCGAGCGCACCATATTAGATAATGGCGCCTCAATCAATCTTCTCCCTACCGCCATCCTAGAGCACTTTGACTTAGGGAAATTGAAACCTGTTTCAATGATTTTACAAATGGCTGATCGCACGGTGAAGAGACCAATAGGACTTCTTGAAGATGTTATAGTCACTGTACAAGGACATAAATTTCCCGTGGATTTTGTTGTTATGGATATGGATTCCCCCAACACACTGAGTGAAACAACTATCATACTGGGATGATCATTTTTGGCCACTGCTAAAGCTCATTTTGATTATGAGGATGGAAGAGTTGAATTTAAAATCAATGGCCACATCATTCCTGTTGATCTTGTCACCCCTACTCCCACTGAATCTGAGACCGAAGACTGTGGTTGGATAGAAAGATGTGTTGTTCTCAACATTCAAAAAGACTTTGCCCCCATCCATCTCACCAAAGACCCTTTAGAGGTTAGTATGAACACCTTTCGATCTACTTATAAGAACACCTCTCATGAAATTACAACATACAACCTGAATCTAGCACTCGAGACTCCACCCTACTCTCTCACCGGACACGAAATTGATGAGCTCGATAAAGCCTGGGAGACCCTCGATTCTGAACTGGCATCAACTTCAGCCATGACCATGCCCATGATGGAACCACCGTTTGAGACCGTCTCCTTGATAAATTCATCAGAAGAAACTACACCGCTGATCCCATCAACACCCATTGTCGAGTGAAAACCTCCACCCCAAGATCTGAAGTATGCTTTCCTGGATGATGAGCACACTTTACCAGTCATCATAAATGCCAACCTAAATCATATGCAAGAAAGCCAACTTATGGAGGTTTTAAAAATGAATTCCCGGACCATTGGATGGAAGATTATGAATCTAAAAGGAATAAGCCCAAAATTTTATACACATCACATATATCTGAAAAATGATAGTAAACCATCTTGATAAATGCAAAGATGGTTGAATCCCAATCTACGAGAGGTTGTGAAGAATGAGATCTATAAATGGGCAAGTGTAGTTATCATTTATCCTATTTCTGATAGCCCCTGGGTCAGTCCTCTCCAAGTTGTCCCCAAGAAAGCTGGATTAGTAATTGTCAAAAATGAGAAAGGAGAGGATATACCCACCAGAGTAGCCACATCTTGGAGAGTCTATGTCGATTATAGAAAACTCAACAAGGCTACCCGAAAGGATCATTTCCCACTGCCATTCATTGACCAAATAATCGAGAAGCTAGACGGGAAAGATTTTTTCTACTTTTTGGATGGATACTCCGGTTATAACCAAGTAGCCATAGCACCTGAATATCAAGATAAAACCACTTTCACTTGTCCATTTAGAACATATGCCTTTCGCCGCATGCCTTTCGGACTATGTAATGCCCCAGCAACATTTCAAAGATGCATGATGGGAATTTGCACTGATATGATCGACGATTTCATGGAAGTATTTATGGATGATTTATCTATTTTTGGAGACTCTTTCGAGGAAACTCTCAGATTTTTGGATCGAGTCCTCCAGAAATGCATTGAAGTGAACCTGATATTATCTTGGGAGAAATCACATTTTATGGTGAAACAAGGGATTGTGTTAGGACATGTTGTGTCAAAGAAAGGGATGGAAGTGGATCCATCAAAAATTGAGACAATCACCCATTTAAGTCCACTGGTGAACATAAAAGGTGTTCGGTCCTTCCTAGGTCATCTTGGCTTTTACCGCCGCTTCATCAAAGACTTTTCAAAAATTTCCCGCACTCTCACCAAATTATTGGAAAAAGATCAAGACTTCACTTTCACTGAGGAAGCATTTGAATCCTTCAAAACCCTGAAGAAAATCATCACTGAAGCACCCATACTACAACCCCCTAATTGGAACTGTGAATTTGAGATCATATGCGTTGCGTCTGATTATGCTGTGGGGGCAGTATTGGGTCAAAGGAAGGATGGGAAACCCTATGCCATTCACTATGCTAGCAAAACTCTAGATGATGCTCAAAAGAACTACACTGTGACTAAGAAAGAACTTTGTTGTGGTGTTTTCCTTAGAGAAATTTCGGTCTTACATCCTAGGATCTCACATCATAATCTACACAAACCACTCTGCTTTGAAATATCTCTTCACAAAGACCGATGCTAAGCCTAGACTCATTAGGTGGGTATTACTACTCCAAGAATTTGATTTAGAAATTTGAGATAAAGCCGGAGCAAAGAATGTCATGGCCAATCATCTTTCAAGACTCCTTTCATAAAACACAGATACAATCCCAATTTCTGATAACTTTCCAGACAAAAGTATCATGTCTGCTTCTCAACTCCCTTGGTATGCAGGCATCGTCAATTACATCGTCACCTCCACATTTCCTGATGACTGGTCAAAACATAAGAAAGACAAAATCAAATCCCAAGCCTGATACTATCATTGGGAAGACCCTTTGCTCTTCAAAGAGGGTACTGATTTGATATGGAGACGTTGTATCCCCGAATCTGAAGTCAACGATGTCCTAACTCACTGCCACACTTCTGGGTGTGGAGGACACCGCTTAGGGAAGCGCACAACCGCTAAAGTCTTACAAAGTGGTTTCTATTGTCCTACACTCTTTAAGGATGCCCATCATTTTGCTCAATCTTGCCCTGCCTGTCAAACGAATGGAACGATGACCCGATGCAACATGATGCCCCTTCAACCAGTACACTTAGTCGAAATCTTTGATACTTGGGGAATAGACTTCATGGGACCTTTTACCACCTCACAAGGCTATCAGCACGTCCTGCTCGTTGTTGACTATGTGTCCCATTGGGTTGAAGCCATTCCCACTCGCGCTGCTAATAATGCCACCGTTGTTAAATTCCTGACCAATCTCTTCTCCTGATTTGGATTACCTAAGATGGTCATTAGTGATGGTGGAACCCATTTTCTGAATGCTTCAATCAAGAACTTACTTAAGAAGAATGGAGTCGAACACCGGATCTCAACTGCCTATCACCCACAGACCAATGAAATGGCTGAGCTGTCAAATCAGAAAATCAAGACCATCCTCCAGAAAGTTGTCCACTCTGATCGTAAAGACTGGTCTCAACACTTACCTTCTTCTCTTTGAGCCTACTGCATAGCCTTCAGTACACCCTTAGGAATGAGCCCATATAGGTTGGTCTATGGAAAGCCTTGCCATCTACCCGTTGAGATCCACCACAAGTCACTTTGGGCGATCAAGAAATGCCATTTGGATTATGATGAGGCTGGAAAGAAAAGACTATTGGATTTATCTGAACTGGAAGAATTGAGATCACAAGCCTATGACAACAACCTGGTGTATAAGGAGAAAATCAAAATATGACATGATGCGAACATTTCGAGAAAAACATTTCAAGAGAATAAAAAAGTGTGGCTTTTCGATGCAAAATTGAAACTATTTCCAAGAAAATTGAGATCAAAGTGCATACATTGTAACCAAAGTCTTTGATAATGGTGCAATAGAAATCTATGACCCACACACAAAAGCCACTTTTAAAGTCAATGGTCAAAGACTGAAACATATTCTTGAACCATCTGGTCCTATGCCTTTCTACACAACATACCTTTTAAAGGAAAAGTGAACCATAAAACATCGCCAAGCTAAGATGTTAAATCATGCACTCTCGTGAGCCTCTCCT
Organism: Ottelia alismoides; assembly: GCA_037367405.1. Taxonomy (NCBI): domain Eukaryota; kingdom Viridiplantae; phylum Streptophyta; class Magnoliopsida; order Alismatales; family Hydrocharitaceae; genus Ottelia; species Ottelia alismoides. The sequence continues at coordinate 250,804 of JAZKJV010009646.1, read as the reverse complement.
CACATGTATCTTTTTCTTCTTACTAGTCGCATGTTTATTTTTTCACTGCACTGCACTGCATTAGATAAGTATGGGGGTACCCATCCACACTGCCAAAAAAAAACAAAAACAAAAATACTTTTCACTCACTCCTTCTTTTGGTCTTCCTATTACACCTTGTCTTCGCCATGGGGACATGGTCTCTAATACGTATGGGGGGGGTGTCTGCATAGTTTTCAAAATTGCATACTTTTCAAAACAAAAAAATCTTCAAAAAATTTTTGCAAAAATTCCCCTAAAAATCTTTTCAAGAAAACCACCAAAAATACATCCTTCCTAGTTTTATCCTATCTTTTGAGAAAACAACTCTTCATTGCATAGATCATAGACAGAAGCTGAGTTGACCCTAATCCACTTAATTCCATTAGAATTTCACTAGGCATGAGTTTTTAAGCTTTCTCCAGGTCCACATGGACTTTATTCTCTCAGTTCTACTAACTCTAATGGTGAATGAACTTCTGTATCTAACTAGATCACTTGAGCAACTAGTAACACTCTTAAACTCTTCAGTGGATATTAAAAAACTGCACATTGCACTTAACTTGATTGAGTTGAGTTTACGAGATACAATTATAATCTATTTGAGGTGAGGAGTTGTCCTCTTGTTTTGCCAATGCTGAACCTTGTCTATAGTCAGTGAAGGAACTTGAGTCAGGAGAAAACATGATCTCTCTAATCTAAGCATGTCAGCAATTAAGCCAGTATCGTGCCTCCAAAGTCAATATTAAGCCGATACTACCTTTTGATGCCAAAACTCAAGACAAAAACACCACAAAAAGATATATCACAATATAAATGCCAAAAACCACCAATCATGCAAAGATACGCAAAGCAAAAGCAAAGAAGACCACCAAATAACACTCTTCCACCAAAAAGCCATGGTAGTAGACCAATGATGCTACCTAAATCTTAAAAGAGGCCCAAAGAGGCCCAAGGTTATGCTCTACAGAAGGAAAAATGAGAGCAATGGACCAAAGCGGCTACGGAAAACCCCAAAAATTAAGTCCCATTCTCCAATAAACTATGACCTATTTTTTCTATGCTCACATACTTGGGTGAAAGGAGAATATGCTGAATTCAGGTGAGGACTGAGGCTATATGAGTAGGGAATCATTCGGTACCTTGATAGATTGTGTTGTTAGCTCGTTCTCTTGACTCACGAAAGCTAAAACATCACTAACACTGTTTATATCCATTCAAAGTTAAAGAGAATACTTGTTCCTTAGGGATGAGCTAACCTGATCGACCTTTTGAAACCATGTCTGATTTTGTTAGAACTGAGAGGCTGTTGAAACTACAAAACTCAAGTCAAGTCGACTATTCGAGCAAATCATTAATCCATGGGTCAACTCTATTGAAGTTTGTGTATTTGTGTGGTTAGGATCTGAAAACTCAAGACTTTGTGGGTATGTCTGCTGTAAACCCTCACCCAACCTATCTTGGCTATTTTCCTTATGCTTCATTATTACTTATCTATTTCTTGCTCGGGACTAGCACGATTTAAGTATGGAGGTGTGATGATTACATGATATACTGTGACAATAGGCTTAAATTATTTGGAATACAATATCAATTCCTAGGTTACAAACTCTAAATTCACATAATATATGTCTACATTATTCCATGCACATAAGCGTATAAAATCATCAATAAATCAAGGAAACATCCGATAAAATATTATCATCATTAATCAGATTTATCAAAGAGAAATTGAGTACACTCATAGAGCACTAATTTAATCAACATATTGACTTGGCTCTACAAAAACATCTCTTACATTTTGTTGGAAAGAAAAGGGGAGGGGGTTAATGTAAAACTTCCATTCATTATTCCCATGTGCCATGAGCCCCATCCCATGCACACTCTTAAATTTATCTCTCCCCTTCACAAGCACACTAGCCATCCACGCCTCATCCTTCCCCATGCAAAAAATTAATTCTTCATGCATTAATAATGATCTTTTGTCTTTATTTGCATGGGATGTCTCCCTTTATTTGCAAGCATATTCCATCTATAAAAGGGGCACTCACGCACATACCTTTGGCTCCCATTCTCTCTTTGAACTCACGCACACTCCCCCCTCACGCCATTCTCTTCTCACACCATTCCCCTCTCTCTCGTTTTTCTCTCTTGTTTCCATATCCCTCTCTCTAGTTTTTCTCATGCAGATACAAGGATATCACTAACAGTACGCCTCCAACGCGCGTTCTCCCCATCTCCTCCAGCCCGCTGCTGTGCACAACAGCTAACTCCCTCGCATGCACGGCTGTGCATCCAGTGACTTCTCTTGTGTGCGGCTGTGCACCACTCTAGCTGTGCACCACTCTAGCCGTGTACCACATGCTGTGCAGCCCCTATCCTCGCGTGATCTCCTCCTCGCGGTTCACTCCAGCTATGCACCTTCACGACAGCTCCAGCTTGCAGCCACCGTGCACCGGTGTTCGTCCAGCAACCGGCATACGCGCAACCAACTCTAGCGTGTTATCTTCTAGCGACCAGCAACATCCTGTCACTCGTGCGACGATAATTTTTTGTGCGGTGTTCATCTCCCCATATAGTAGCTCGCGCGTCTGTGATAGTCGTCGTCGTCATCTGGATAGATAAGCATTTCCTTTCTTATTTTTATATCTCTCATGCATTTTGTTATATTAGTTGCTCTTGTTTAAGATGGAAAAACTTGTTTGGTAATGTCTTTTATTTATTATAGTTTATTTCTAATATGCATTACAACTCTCAAATATTTTATTACATCTTGAAATGTTGCAAGTAATCCTCAATTCATCCTTACTAAGTTGCGAGTTAAACCTCATTCCTTCACTTAGTTGCACTCACATCCATATTTGGTCAATCCAAGCTTTTGGAAATACTTTCTCCGTAGATCGCAATTTTCCATCATCTCTCTTTCATCACGAAGGATCTAAAATTTGTATCGAGTTTGAAAGAAGAACAAAGATTACAAGTTTGTTTAGTCCCTGCGGATACGAACCTCTACTTGCATTATACATCTTGTGTATTTTTATTATGCTTGTGGTTGTAACTTTACTTGTTTGATTACGGTTTTTGTGGGATAGCAACGACATGGTAAAATCAACTTATTAAACCGCGTAAAATCGTATCAACAGTAACTCTAATCCCCTTGTCTAGCAGCTCTTTCCTTGAGGAGCGGGCTATTCCCTTTTAAGTTCAAGTTCAACCGGCTCAAGAAGAGGGGGAAAGAAGAGAATGGGCCATGTCCAATGTAGCCACGTATCCTGGGAGCTTAACCAGTGTAGTTAAGTCTCCCACTACACGCTTCATGAGATGCGAAGGTGTAATGCATAAGCTTTGCTTTATTCGACTATATACACTCTGCAGGCATTTTATTTTCTATCAGGTCTGTCCATTTTTTGGAGTTTTTCTTGATTTTGCACACATTTTTTGGTGTGCATATGTACAACATATCTACATGGTGCAACATATACATAAGGACTTTTTCTTCTCGAGCCAGTAGATTATCCCTCTTTTGAAGCATTATTGCAACCCACAACTCCTGTCTTTAGACCTTAACACCGCCAGACCAAGTTTAGGCGCACTTCCCTCCCTAAAGGAAGACAAGAGGTTCTGCCTAGAAGTACTACCCTCGTATGCCACCCCAAGCCAAGGAAAACTGCCTCCTCACCACCTCATCCGTGGAGAGCTATGTGTATGGTGCTGGTGCAAGTAAAGCCATTGTCTGTAAGAGTCACATGTGTGTTGTTAAGTGTTCTACTTAGGCTCATCAAGATGACATGTGAACATAGCCTAGTATACTCAAAGAATTAAGTCACTAATAGACCTGAAAAGTCTTAACCCCAAATCCTATAAGGTTCCTCTTAGAATTAGGTGGATTAAGGTCTTAACCAAGCTCTATTTTCCAATTTAATTCCAGACTAGTTTAAATATCAACTATGATTAAGAAGAATATACAAATATATGTACAAAACACTTTTTTATGCTAATCTTTGAAAATGTGCAAAATTTTTTGAAAATGTTTGAAAGCATGCATGAATGCAGAAGTTTTGCAAACTATTTACAAACATTTACACAAGGGTTTTTGCAAACTTTTATTTTTCAAACATTTTTCAAAAATTTTGTACTATGTACATAATTTCGATACAAAAATATTTACACAAATTTTACAAACAAATCATTTTTGCAAACATTTGTACAAAAATAATTTTTATAAATAGCTATGTATGTGCAAGAAAGAATTTTATATACAAGGAAAAAATTTAAAAATTTTGTGATTTTTAGGTTGTGATTTTTAGCCATTTTATTTATTAACACACTCACACAAAGTACGAGTTATGGCTAAAGTATATATACAATATAAACGAGACACCCTATACTTAGCTCGAACAATATCCTCAGAGTGATCGAAGAGCGATGAAGAAGATATAACTCGTGCTTAGTATAAGGACGTGAAAAGAAGGGTTATACTACAACGACGAATGAAAGAATAAAATCAATAGAAGTCGGTGATTCTCCTATACTTAGGATCAAGTAATCCTAAGTATAGAAATCTATACACAAGGGGAAACCGAGGGTTAGAATGTACAGGATCTACCTCCCCTATACTTAGGGTAAAATATCCCTAAGTATAGGCAACAAAACAAAGGTAAAGAGAAATCAAAAGATAATCACATATCTGACACCCCCTATACTTAGGGTAAAGTACACGCTAAGTATAGCCTAATCATAAGATGAAAATGGGGTGTTAGATGAAAGAATGTGTGATATGGACATTTGGATCTATACAAGGGAAGAAGGAGGTGAGAATCAGGCATGAGATGCAAATGATGTGAGTCAAAGACCACATCTCATGCAAAATGAATAGGGATGATGTCAACGATCAGCAGATCATGACCTAGATATGGCTTGAGGCGCTGACCGTTAACGCGAAAGTTGGACTCAGATGACATCTCAGATATGTCGATACTTCCATTGTCATGCACGGACAAGGTATGGTCCCTTCCACTTACTCTGCAATTTCCTTGGAAATAATCTAAGCCTGGCATTGAACAACCTTATTCTCTGATCTGCCTCAAACAACTTATGGATGATATGAGAATCATGCCATATCTTCACTTGCTCTTTATACTGTAGGCTGCTCGAAAAGGTTGTATCTCGAAGCTCCTCCATGGCTGCCAATTCAGCCTTCCTTTGATCACCTATACTCTCTAGATCCAATAATATCTCAGTGACAACCCATAGTGACTTATGCTTTATCTCCACAGGTAAATGGCATGGCTTGCCATAAACGAGACGAAAGGGAGACGTACCCAAAGGTGCCTTGAAGAAAGTCTGATATGCCCACAAGACGGAGTCCAAAAGCTGTGACCAATCCTTTCGGTCTGGACGGACTACCTTCTGCCGTATCGTCTTGATCTCCCTGTTCGACACTTCAACAAGACCATTGGTCTGAGGATGATATGGAGTGGCAACTCAATGGTCTATGTTGAACTCATTAGTAAGGGCCTTTACCTTGTCGTTGATAAAATGAGACCCCCCATCAGATATCAAAACTCTAGGCACCTCGAACCATGAAATGATGTTCTTCCTTGATAAAATGAGACCCCCCATCAGATATCAAAACTCTAGGCACCTCGAATCATGAAATGATGTTCTTCCTCAAAAATTTGCAAACAATCTTAGCATCTGCGGTTCGGGCGGGTATGGATTCAACCCAATGGCTCACATAATCAATAGCCAACAAAATGTACTTGAATCCCTGACTCTTAGGGAATAGACCCATGAAATCGATGCCCCGTGCGTCAAAAACCTCACAGAAGTGAATGGGCTGTATCAGCATCATATCACGTTGTCCACAAGTTCCCATCCTCTGACAGTCAGTACATCTCTTCATGAATTCATCAGAATCTTTGAAGAGGGTAGGCCATCATAAGCCGGATTGGAGCACTTTCTGTGTTGTTCTCCTCCCAGAATGATGTCCTCCTACCTCAAGCTTGTGGTAGTAAGTAAGGACGTTGTGGTGCTCCTCCTGAGGAATGCACCGATGCTAGACGCTATCCCCTCCTTCATGATAAAGGATGGGATCCTCCCAATGGTACGACTTGGCCTTCGCGAGGAAGGTCTCGAGTAGCTGCCTGGGCCAACCTTGTGGAACTTTCTTGGCAACAAGATAGTTCACAATGTCGGCGTACCATGGGAGAGAGGCGATAGCAATGATCGCCTCATATGGAAAGGTCTCTGTAATAGACTCAATCTGCTCAGATTCCTCAAGATTTTCCAAACAGGAGAGATGATCCGCCACCACATTCTTGACTCCAGGCTTATCCTTAATCTCTATGTAAAATTCCTGGAGTAGAAGGATCCATCTGGTCAATCGAGCTTTGGCATCCTTCTTTGCCATGAGGTACCTAATGGCTGTGTGATCTGTATAGATAGTCAATTTGGATCCAAGAATGTATGATCTGAACTTGTCCAAGGCAAATACAACGGCTAGCATCTCTTTCTTTGTGACTGTATAGTTCTGCTGAGTGGCATCCAATGTATGACTAGCGTAGTGAATGGCAAATGGTAAACCATCCCTCCTCTATCCTAGCATAGCTCGTACGACAAAATCAGAGGCATCTGTCATGATCCCAAATGGGACAGACCAATCAAGCGGCTGAAGGACATGAGCCTCAACAACTAGGTTTTTGATAGTCTTAAACGACGAAAGACACTTATCATCTACAATGAACTTGGTGTCCTTTGTCAGCAGATCAGTGAGCGGTCGGGCAATCCTACTGAAGTCGTGAATAAAATATCGATAGAAACCAACATGCTGCAGGTTGGACGGTGGATTGAGTTTCCTGATGATATCCACCTTGGTCGGATCTCCATGCCCCTGTTGGAGATGATATGACCAAGCATCGTCCCCTGAGTCACTATAAAGTGACTCTTCTCCCAAGATAAAACAAGATGCACCTCAATGCAGCACTGAAGTACTCAGTCTAGGCAATCAAGACAAGCATCAAACCCATCACCATAGACTAAGAAATCATCCATGAAGACTTCTAAATAGTCACCCACCATGTTTGAGAAAATGGACAACATGCACCTTTGGAATGTCACCGGGGCGTTACATAGACCAAAGGGCATCCTCCTAAAACCATATGTCCCAAACAGACAGGTCTTGTCCTGGTCTTCGGGCGCTATGACCACCTGATTATAATCGGAGTACCTGTTAAGGAAACAATATTGACTCTTCCCAGCTAGCCTCTCAATAATCTGATCAATAAAAGGCATCAAGAAATGATCCTTCTTGGTGTCCTGGTTCAATCGTCTATAGTCCACAGAGACCCTCCAAGAAGTGGGTATCCGGGTAGCGATCTCCTCTCCAGTCTCACTCACAACTGTGGTGATGCCTAGGGGTGTAAACGAGCCGAACCTAAGCAAACCAACCCAGGCTTGGTTCAGCTCGTTTATCATAGTTTCAGGCTCAGGTTCGGTTCGGCTCGATAAAATGAAAAGTGTAATCTGGTTCGGTTCGGCTTTGGTAATGTTCGTAAAGGTTTGGTTCGACTTACATTTCTATTCAAAGGAAAAAACTGCAATTGCATGGGAGGGTTTTGTGGGCTTTCGGGAATATGGAATAGGGACTTAGGGAGTATATGATTGGATGGGTTTGTAAAAATAATTGAATACCTTTATGTTAATATAGACCGTACTTTTTGTTATATATACAATATGTATGTATATATAACTTTATGTATGTATGTATGTGTGTATATAATCGAACTTTTAATGAACCAAACCTGAGCGAACCTATGTTTTTGAGGTTCGGTTCGTTTATTTAATCGAGCCCAAACTCGTGTTCAGGTTCGGTTCGTTTATTTTCGAATGGAATCTAAATTGAATTTTTAACGAGCCGAATCTGAGCGAATGTCGAACCTGAGAATTTTCTAACATCCCTAGTGATGCTTGTCTTCTTGGGCACCACATGCAATGGACTAACCCACTTGGAGTCGGAGATGGGGTAAATAAAATCGGCGCTCCACCATTTCGGTATTTCTTTCATAACCACTTCTTGAAAATTCGGGTTCAACCATCGCTGGAACTCACGTGACGGCTTTGCGTCCTCTTCGAGATAGGTATGATGGGAGCATAGGGACGAACTTATCCCCTGGAGATCAGCTACACTCCATCCTATTGCCTTGCGGTTTTTTTCAAGAACCTCCATCAAATGAGATTCTTACTCTCCAATCGATATTGCTGAGATAATGATTGGGTACATCTCATGTTATCCCGTAAGGGATCGATACTTCAGCGATTGTGGCAAGGGCTTCAACTCTGGGTAACTGGGAGCTGAAAAATTTGGATTCCAAAATGTCTGAGTGAATGCAACCAGATCTGAATGTGAGAAATCTCGCTGATCATGAATAGTTGGTGGAGATGGCCCTGCTGGTGTGTCTGTACTCGGTGTTATCTTAGTCTCCACCCTAGCTGCTGGCTCTGTGTGAATTAGACAAGGAGAATAATCATAAAAATCATCCCAATCTATGTCTGAATATGAGGGATCTGAATCAGAAGAACAAGATACAAACTCTGCTCCGCTATCCTGAATGTGGTCGTCAGCCTACAGTGATCACAAAGTTGCACTCCTGGTGGACGTCTCGCTCTGCCTCTGTCGTCTGCTCTACATCGCTGAACTGCTCTGAGCAAGCTGAATCTCGTGCTCTAGTCTCATCGATCGTCTCTATTTGTATACTCTCTCCCTTGACGTGAAAGTACACCTTCGTGCTATCATGGTCGGACATTTCCTTGGCTATGGCCAAGAATGGATGTCATAGAATGATGGGGGTATCGGTCACGGACCCAGGGATCTCCATGTCCAACACAATGAAGTCCACGGGGAATTTTAGGCCCTAAATTGTGAGGACCACATCCTTAAACAACCCCTTCAACCTCTTGACAGATCGATCAACAAATTGAATGACTGTTCTGCTCCGTCTAAGAGGGCCAAACTCGAATCGGTCGAATAAGGCTGCCAGAATAAGGTTGATGGAAGGGCTGCTGTCCAATAGAGTATGATCAAATCTCTACTCATGAATGTGGCATCTGATATAGGGATCTCTTACATCTGGCCTCTTGGCTGGCAGACGGTTCTGGATGGAGAAGCATGTGGCATGGGTCAGCACGAGGATTTCTGCCTGATGGTTCGTCTTCTTCCTACAGATAGTGGTCTTCTCTCTCAAGTTCTTTTGGAATAGAGGGATGTGCTCAAGTGCCTCTTATAGAGTTAGTTGAATGTGGAATCTATCTATCATCTGCTGGCTGAACTCTAATTTCTAGTTCTTTTTTTGATTTTCTTTTTTATTCCCCTTCACCAAACGGAGTTCTTGAGGAAAGGGGATGGCTGGGCCCTCATCAGATAGAGGGCTAGGAAGAGATTCTTGTTGCTGAGAGGGAATGGAATCCATACAAGTATCATCATGCATCACATATGGACTCGAAGATGAAGAAACCTTTCCTTTATTTTTTTTTGTTCTTTTTCATAATGTCCTGAGATAAAAGAACCGAAGGAAACACGACTAGACTAGAAGTGGTGGCATCAGTACCACCCACAGTATTTGTCTTTGCAGCATCAACACCACGCTCTGGCTCTGCATTTGGAATGATGGTGGCATCGGTACCACATGTTGCATCTGGGGAAACGACAACCTCACTACCGTTGACTGGATCAACATCCTTGGTTGCTTCAGCACCACCGTCATCAACATCATCATCAACGACCTCAACACCGATGTCCTCCTCGTTTGGTGCTCCTAGATCATCATGGGGTCGTCGCTCAGACAAGGCACCGCCGACTGGCATTCTACCGCTCCTAAGTGAGACAAAGTCAACATCAAATATGTATGAAGAAATATCACCCAATGACTCACTAGGAGTGGTGGTCTCTGTGAATAGTATCTGCTCAGATTCCTCTTGAGGTTGTTCGCATTGGGCTCGATCTGAGCGGGTATGGCGGCCTTGCCCTTTATTATCTCCCTCATCTTCTGACGAAACTCATCTATCTCCCGCCTAAAGGATGCCAGCTATTATGAGAGTAGGCATGCTAGATCGTCAAGGGTCGGGTTCTCATAGGCCGACCCATGAGAACCAGATGGGTTGCCTCACTGGAAATGACGCTGCTGCTGGAACTGGTGAGGTGGAGGCTGAGAATACTGTTGCTGAGGCTGCTGCCTCCATTGTTGTCCCTGCTGGTAGGGATGAGGACCCGACTGGTAGTGGTACGCTGGCTGTTGGGAGTATTGGGGATGATGCTGCTGAGGCTGGCTGCTCGATCCGCCCTGAGCTGGAGGCTGCTATTGGGATGAGGTGCCTCTGGTAGACCACCTGAATACGGGGTGATCACGACGGATCTCGAGCTGCCGGTCATACCAAATCCCATTGACTTCCATCAGGGGCTCCTGCTCGTAAGGGTAAGGGGGAAGAACTGCCAGTGGCTGATCCTGCTGATACACCACCATCTGAGTATCCTGAGATGGCGGTAGATGAGAGTACTGCTGCTGCAACTACTGAACCAGCTCCGCCTGGATGTGGTGAACCTGGCGGTACTGGGAAGAGTGCTACGAAGAGCTGCTGTTGCTAGGGTCATCCCGTGACCTGGGACGGGGCTAAGAAGCCATCTGTGCCTCTTGGAGACACATGATCTAAGTCTTCAGGTCACTCAAAGTCTATGCCAACTGTTCGATCTGAGTCATGCCCTAGCATTGCTTCTTCTCAATGATCTCTATGTGGTCCAACTTCTCGCTGATGATGCCCATATCAGCTGCCGATAACTCTGCCTGTGCTGCTGCTGATGAAAAAGTGGATGGACCCGTACCTGCCCGTGCTATCCTCTGATAGGACACGGCCTCTGAAAGGGGCTTCCCCTGAGTGTAGACCCTTGTCTGGGACATTACTTATAGTTCTCAGCCATCTCCTCATAGATATCCCAGACCTAGTCCTCATCTTTGGCAAAGTAGGATCCCCCACAAGAACGTTGACAAGCCCCAACAGCTCCGGTGTCAGCCCACAAAAGAAACTCTGCACAAGATTGGGCTTGGATATGACATGGTGTGTACACCGGTCGATGAGCTCACAAAATTGATCCCACGCCTCATGAAACTGCTCATTGGGGATCATGGTGAAGTTGTTGATCAGAGCTCTCGCTGCATAGGTCCGGCCGAGTGGATAGTACTTGTTCAAGTACTCGGTCCAGAGCTGTTCCCATGTAGTCACATATCTCCCTAAATGCTTCATCCAGTAGGCTGCTCTGTCGACGAGGGAGAATGAAAATGCGATTATCTTTATGGTATCCTCATCTACGAATCTGTTGTGGATAGTGCTGTAGATCATCTCAAACTCCTGCAGGTGCATATGCGGCTCCTCGGTGGCAAGCCCATGGAATTTGGGCAAGAGATGAATAGTCTGGGGGCCGAGCTTAAAGTCTCCCAGAATCTCACGGAGCTGTATCCAACGATGGGTGAGGGTTGCACCAGGGTTGTGCAATTGCCTCATCGATCATGTCTGTCTGATCGGGTCGGGCTGACCCTTCGGGTGTCCGTCTGGTCCTCCTCCAGCCTCTAGGATCTCTCCACTGCCTGCTCAATGCGTCTCTCCTCTATCGGCTCGCATCTGTGCTATCTCTCGGCGCACCTCTACCATGAAGGCTCCCTGATCTCCAATCTGCCTCTGCATCGTCTCCAGGGAGGCTAGAAGTATGTTGTTGATGGCACCCTGATCTAAATCATACGTCGAACCCCGGGGCTGTCCATCAGTACGCTCCTCATTGCTGACCATCTCGTGGGTCTCTGCAAAGGCAAAAGACCCAAACTCAAGTGCTGTCATATGAACAAATAGTTGTGTTGATGGTCTCTGCTCGGGCATGTCAGGACTGGAAGAAGGGTGATCGAGGGGGGACAGGGTGGAATCAAACTCAAGTTCGGAGAGTGGTTCTGTGCTCCCCGAAACCTCCCAAGATGAGTGGGTCAGAGTACTCAAGAGCGGTGTTGTAAAAGGCAGCCTAAGGGACCTCCGGCCCATCATCGTGATCTCGAAAAAATGTGGATGAGATCGAGATGCAAACAAGATCAGCAGTCAAAACCCCCAATTCACCTACTCAACGCTGAGCTGATGACCGTAAAGGTTCCGTCGTTTATCTTGTCGATTCTATTTTAGGTGATAAGTCAGTCTTGAAGAGCGATTAAGCAAGCTGGTAGGTACCTGAGTCTCCCAAGAGACTGGCCCGATCCCAAAGCTAGATCTTTCCCAGCCAGTACAAGTTGCGGACCGTTTACTGGCTACTTGATCAACTCGATCTGTTAAGGACGTCGCAACCTACTTTGCCGGAGACCAGAGAGATCCTCACTGGAGAACGACTAACTCTGAGATCAGTATTCTAAAGATAGTTCAGGTGTGGATCTAGCCTAGTGTGCGGGTCCCTCTCTCGCTCAAGCAAACCAAACAAGGAGGGGATGACTCTCCCAAAACAGATTTTTTAAGTGAGGTGTCTTTTAAGATAAAGTTTGCATTAACAGTCCTAATTTTATGGTTTTCAGTTTTTATGGTATTTTTCAATAACACACAATGCCTAACAAAATTTTCGATCTCCTGATTATTTTAAGTCCAAAAACAATGGGGAGAAGTCGAAAAAGCCGATGCGTGATCAAACACTATGATGCATGCAAAGTAAGGAAGGCGTACCTGACTCCAGCACTCTACATGCAGGGTGATCCGTGCATAAATTTAAAGATAGAAATTTAAACTAATCTAAATGATGCAAGAAGAAACTAACCTTAGACGAGCAATTTCTAAAGATCGGGAAGAACGTTAGCTAACTGATTAGAGAGAGAGGTCGATGTCCGGTCTCGGATACTGATCGGTGTCCACCACAACAGATCCTTCACGTGTTGTATATGGCCTCTAGCGGCACGTGACCTCTCAATCAATCAGATTAACTTTTTATTATCAATTATTAATAAGGTCCAATTACGAATCTATGGGTGCAAGCAGCCTATTAGGGATTGGGCCTTTATTATTTACGTCACAATCAAGAGAAAATCCTAAGTATAGGGGCCAAATTCTTCGAGAATCAAAGAGAAAAAATGGCGGTCAGAATAAAACCGGCAAAAACCGTGATGAGGTCCCCCGAGCACACCGGTGCTCAACGAAACATACCTCGATAAGCCTCAAGTGTCCAGAAAAATCTGAGTGTCCTGTATTATTGCAATAATAATAGAATGTGCTGGAAATAAAGACTAATCTAAGCTAATCTACTCTGTCTAATATAACTAACTCCCTCATGTTCTCCTTCTCCTCCTTGGGTGCGGTTACTCCAACCAAACGTCGTAAACGTCCTCGGGCGGTCCCTCACACAAAAAGCCAAGCAAGGAGAATGACAAATAATCCGTTATATAAAATATAGATAAAAATACAAAAATCTGAAAAGACTACTAAGCCGTGCTCCCCGGCAACGGCACCATTCTGATGATCTACCGAGCGACATGGATTAGGGAATAGAGTAAACAGAGGGTCGTTGCAACCCGGATCACAAGGCCTAAGATCAACAACAAAAATTGAGATCCACTCAATATAACAGCTAAATTAAGTAATACAATGTAAGTGGACTATGTTATTTTATTTTAATCTGGTGTAGCGATCAAGGTCGAACTCAAGGAGCATGAGTAAAACCTACGAAGTAGTCCTAATCAGACAAATAAAAACATATTTTTGTAATATTTAATTTTGCATTTTTTAGTTTTTAATTAAGAAAATAAAGAAGCAAACAAAATAACCGAAGGCTTACAAACAAGCTTCCACAATTTTTATTAAGGTCAAAAATGCTCAAAATTCAGAAACAAAAATGTTTTTATATTTTTCAACTATTTTTTGGTGATTTTATGGGATTTTTCCAATTTTTATATGATTTTATAAAAAATCAAGCAAAGGCAAAAAATGGAAATAATGTACAGCCTAGATAAAAGGCAAATTTAAAATACTAAAAATGCACTAATGTCCTCGTTATGATTTTTATGAAAAAGAAAATAAAAATAACTAACAACAACTGAAATCCTATTTTTTGATTTTTTTAGAATTTTCAAGGATTTTTATAAGTTTTTAAGGGTTTTGTGATTTTTAATATTTTTATAATGATTTTTAACACAAAAATGCTACCAGAATTAAAACACACATAAACAAGCAAATACTATTTTTTTTAATTTTTAAGACAATTTTTATATTTTTTAGATATTTTATAAAATAGACAGAACCATTTTTATTTTTTTTGATTTTTAGAAAAAATCAAGTAAAACTAAATTAATTCACAAAAAATTATCATAAATATTACGTGTCAGCAGGAGCTAACATTAATTTTTATGGGAGTTTTTGAGTTAATTAGGTATTTATTTGATAAAAAAACAAGATACACAACAAGTAGGGACCTAAATGCAATTATACTAAAGTTTCCAGACCAATAGATAACATGTATAAAAAGCTCAGGGTCAATTTTGCAAAATGTCCAGGATATTCATGCACATGCTCAATAAACCACGCACAGGGGCATAAATGCAAATGCCATAAATATTTCATTCAAAGCATAACACAACAGAAGTTCAAGGCACAAAATGCAAATACACCATAGAAGTACGGGGGATGACACATGACTGCAACTCAACTGGACTAAAGTGAAAATACTTAAATTATAAGATCCAAACTGCAAAATGATTGTACTACAACTTTATTCTTTGGGCTAACTAATAAAGCGTAAAAGTGCAGGATAAACTATGCAATATACCCTGAAACACATGAGGTGCGCGTGACGACTCTGACCATCCTGATTGTCCTCTGCGCAAAAATCTGACAGTGGAGGGAATGTCAGGGACGTGTGGCGGTGATGCTCTACTACAGTGAAGATCTGTCGGCTCTGAAAAGGGCGAGGATGCATGGTGCAGATCTGGCGCCTGCTCTGATCAATCGTTAAGAATAAAGCGTGAGCGTACAACAACGATCAGATCTGGAAGGCATAGCTCCTCATCGACGACAGAAAGGGGAGATGGAAGAACTCATCAGGGACAACCTTCAACAGAGGAGGGATTGAGATCCGCTACATCGATGAAGGATCAGAGGAGTCCTGCACAGTCGTGGGGGCAGTCCACGTCGACTAGGAGGCTCCGATGGAGGAGCGAAGGGTCAGATGTGTTGTATGAGGGTGCTTCGCCTGGAGCTTCTCCACCAAGCGAGGGGATGACCAACAACAACTCCTATCATGCGAGGGGTACCTGCAAAGCAAAGCTGGGACTCAGAGTTGCGCTCCGGTCCGGCTTATTAAAGCTGGAAGCAAAAGAAACAAAGGTGAATGGGACTCGATCTCCGACGGAGATGGTAGGAGGAGATCTGGGCCTTATTCTCGACCTGGGGGTCGAGTCCAAGGATGATCAGGTCACGATGCGAGATGGAGGATGAGGTGACGGTTCGATCGATAAGGAAGTGAGAGTGATATGGGGCTTCAACTAGGGTGGTCGGAGCAGATGAACTGCGACGGAGGGCGAGTGAAATATTCGAATAAGAATGGAAATGGGAGTCGAAGGAAGCGTACCCGGGGGTGCTGATGAACTCAACAACATCAGCAGGGGTCTTGGCCTCAACCACGTCACGACGGAAGGGGAGGCTGCTCGCAGCGGAGTTCCGGCCACGAAGGTTGAGCTATGCCGTTACTGCACCAAACCAAGCTCCAAGGGACTCTCCGAGTAGCTATCACTCAGCTGGAGGTATCTAAGGATCGAAATGGGAGAGAGGAGCGAGTTGAGCAACTGGGGAGGTAGAGGAGATATTTTATAGGCTTCCCAAGAGGATGGAATGATCGGGCGAGAGTGCGCAACCCTAGGAAGATCCGCACCTTCCTAGGGATCCGCGAAGGTGATGGATCCTAGGAGAAGGCTCGAGTGAAGAATCGGATCGAGAGGAGGCTTGACTCGACCGGGAAAATGGGAGAAAGAGCTCTGGGGAAGGAATTTGGTCGGATCAGCCTTGGAAGAAGGTGTTGACCGGGGGTCAACATCCCGCTAGACCAATCAGGAAATTGGAATTTACAAAATGTTTATAAAATCATTTAAAAATAGTAAATGAATTCAAAATAAAATTTATATAAAATAAAAAATGTTTCTTATTTTTCAAAGAATTTTTCTATGATTTTTAATTATTTTTATAAAAAATAAGTTAGTGTATATACATTATATAGTATTATATACAAGTATAATATACATATGTATTATGTACAAATATTTTTATTTTAATATTTTTACAAAAATACCCCCATTTTATATTTTATTTATTTTCAACATAAATTTAGGAGTACAAAATAATTTTTGTTTATTTTTATGGGTTATTTACAAGTACAAAATAAATGGTGATTGTGTTATATATACATATGCCTTTGTACAAGTGAGAGAGGATTGTATTTTTATTTTTAATTTAAATTTTCTGATTTTTATTTTATTTTTTTATTTCTAGGGATATATACAAGTAGGTAAAAATAATAATTTAATTTTATTTAGGTGAAAAATTAGTTATTTACAAATATGGGTAATATGTACAACCGAGAGTAGGCTCTATCTCTCTCTACGTATTTTATTGGGCGATCATGTCAAGGCTTGACCTTCTCTTGGGGTTCGGGTCACTCTGTATTTATTCTAAATACCTCCTTCCTTTTTATTTTCATTTATTCTTTTATTTTTGTGCAATATTAACACTTGCATATTGATTTCTTTATTATTGTATTTGCATTTATTTACATGCTGATTTGCCAAGATAAATAGCTAAAATAATAAATAAAGAGTGAGAATCAGGGATTCATTACTTATTTTTATAAATAATAAATATTTAATGAAATAAAAAATACAATATTATTAAATATGTGTATAGTATACTTATTAAATATGATTCTGATATTTAATGTAATAATTTAATATTAGCATACTAATTTTATATTTTTTAAATTATTAGGATAATAAATAGAGTACATGTGAATTTTTACATATTTTAATAAATTAATTTAACTATATTAATAAATACAGTTATATACTCTTCAGGTCAAATTTATTTATAAATTTGGGTGTTTGATTTATTTAAAATATTAAATAGTTTCAAAAAATTCTGAAATAAATCATGGTTGAAATACAAGATTAAAAAATAAATAAAAATTATAAAATTAATAAACCTATAAATAATATGTTCTAGATAAAATAAATAGCCTAGAAACCCATTTGCGGTTAAGTCCCAAAACTAACTTTTTGCAAACGAACTCCTATTTTTGTGAAATCTCCTCCATTTATTAGAAAATATTATTTTATGAACTTTAAAAGTGAGTAGAGTGAAATTGGACTTCGTATGAGAAAGTTATGATGTTCGGAAGTTGAGAAATTGACAAATTAAAAGTTTGATTTCTTAGCATATATACCAGATAATATTTTTATCCTATTTTTATATTTTTCTATTCATTTTTAGAAATAAATAGGAAAAGAGTTTGGTAAAAATATATATAAATGAATTACTTAAAAATATTTGAAGTTTTGATAAATATTGAATAAATAATGAATAATGTGTGGAGTGAATAACTAATTCTTTTTTATGGTTTTCTTTCCTTATTGCCCCCTACTTGTTTTGTTTGCCGACCAATCCATGTAGACTTGATCTCAGGGGTTAGGTTATAAATACATCTTTTAGCTATATTTGTATTCTATAAGTCATATTGTGTATATATACATATCTACAATCTACATTCTTTTTGTTTTCTTTATTTTTATTCTTTTATTTATTTACATATTTTTAATGCATAAAAGTGTATTTTTATTCATGAATGTGATTTTGATAAAAGATGGAAATTAATGTATATTTACATGTATTTGTTAAGGGTTTTAAGACAAAATGCAGATGGAATGTTAATAAATCATGGATTCGTCATTTACCCTAAAGGCTGAATGGAAAGGCAGTCATCTTGACTACACCCAATGGGATGTTAGGGTAGTACGTAGTGCTACAGATGCATATAAATTGCTGGAGCTGGATGTAGGGTTCCTTATTCGAATTCCTATGGAAGCATGATAGAAGAGAAAGGAGTTGTGGCTTCAGCTCGACATGCCCGTGGATTGATAGAATTTGGATCCACTCAATGATGCGGCCAACCCCAAGGTTATAGGTCTGCTTCAATGTGGGATTGGGTCGGCCTCTCCTTCCTTCTCTCTCGCCTCAGCGAGGTCCACCTAAAGAATGATTGTCCTCTTCATCATCACGAAGTTCATCAAAATCGCCTCCTAGGTTTCCTCCTCTCTCTTTTGATCTCCTCCTACGTTCATTCAACATATCTTGGAAAGTGACCTGGGCAAGTGCTTGGTCAGTCAACTGCTTCTAGATGGCTTGAATGGAGGCCAAGAGATAGCTGTTCACCTCATTCTGGTTCGTGCCTTGCTATGTGTTCTCCTCTGTGCTTGAGAGTTGTAATCCCTTTCCTCTACCAATCGGATCCATCTCTGAATCGGAGTGTCAAACTCGGGCTCCAGATCGGGGTCTGGATCTATAATCAGGGCTGCTAATTGAATTGAACATGTTCGTATTCGATTAGAGTTTGTTTGATAATAGTTCGAGAAATGTTCATTCGTTTCTAAACGAACCGAACATGAACTTCAAATTTTAGTTCGATTACTTAACGAACCAAACATGAACATAACACATGTTCGTTCGATAAAAGTTTGAGTTCAATATATGTATATGTGTGTGTATTTGTATATGTAACTTCGTATTTTTACACTTGATAAATTTCAAGGTTAAAGAAATTGTGTTATTTATTAGGCTTTGTACCACTTTAATTTGAATAATTTCTTATTTTTACTGCTTATAGAACCTTTTTATCGAACTTCAGTTTTGAACTTGTTCATATAAAAAAGTTTTAGTTAAGTTAAATTGTTAATGAACTATTTTCGAATCAAACTCGAACGTTCGTTTTCTAAATGATTCGAACTTGAACATATCCTATCGAACATTTATCGAATCGAACTCGAACTTTCAAACTTTCTTATCGAATCGAACTCGAACATAGGTCCGTTCGTTACAGTTCGGTTCGATTAGCAGCCCTATCTACAATTGGGAAAATACCCCAACTAGTCTACATACAAGCACCAAATGTAATAATTCAGAATTAGGGTTAATCCATAATTTTATTAAGGACGGAGAAGTGTAAGGAGTGAAATCAATCTCCATCCAAAAAGGGTAGAACTCAGGAAGAGCATTTTCCTGGTCTGTGGGAGGTAGAATAAGTGAGGAGTCTTATGTTCGTGGAGTCCGAACCATGAACCTGGGAATCACCCCGAATTATTGGAAATTTAAAACTCAAGGGCTCGATGTGGGTGTCGATAGAGTCCGATCAAATCGTCTTGGAGTCGACATCTTGAAGGAAAAATAAGAGTGATGATTGATGAACAAGAAATAAATGAAGTGTAAAATAGTAGAAGGCTCACAATTAGTGTGGGTCAAAGAGAAAGTTGAAAAGAATAAATGAAAAAATGGCACAAGTACGCGGGACTTGATCTTTGAACCTAGTCTAAATAAAACAAACACCAAACAAAATGGATTTACCAACTCAACTCTGTGAAGGCGTAAAGGTTTGTCTATTTAGGTCAAAGTTTATTTAACAATCCCCTTGTTTTAATGTTTGGTTTTCAATTTTTTTGAATATTTTTCAACACCAAGCGTCTAATGATTTTTTAAACTTTATTTAAACATAAGTATTCAAAATCAGAGGGAGAAAGCGACAAAGCGATGCAAGGCGACACTAGGATAGAAATCTCACTCTGGTGCCTAAATGATGAATGCTCAACTAGAAAACTTAAAGTGATTCCCAGCTCTATCCATGCAGGATGCAAGGCAGAAATTTGTAAGCCTAACCTATATGCAATGCAACTAGTGGAATCACCCTAAGCAGGAATTTCTATTATCGTGAAGAACATATTTGAGTTTGATTAGATCTAATCGCAGACTATAGGAGCATGCAATATATTAAGTGTGTGGACCTTATCTTATGCGATCAAGAAATCCTAAAAAATATGAGGGCTCAATCACATAAAACAAATAAAAAATAAGGCAGAAAGCACAAATCGCGGAAAACACATAAAATAAAGGCAAAAAATGCAAAAAAACTCGGTGAGCCCCAAAGTGTACAAACCCTTGTAAAATAGGCCCAAATGTTATCCACCTATATTATTACAATAATAAATGGAAATCCAAATGGAGTGTCTCTCTCACAAAAATAAAATATAAATGTTGTGCTAATACCCTCTCTCTCTCTTTCTTTCTCTCTTCAAGTGATCAACAAGTAGAATGACCGCTATCCTCATAGCTCAGGTGCTTCAACCACCTAGGTGGTCGCCTTCACCTCGAGGACCCTCACACAAAAAATAGCAGAGAAATGATTAGCACAGATAAATAATTATATCAAATAAAAGAGAAATAAACAGAAAAAATAATGAAGGAAAATTCACACAAAAATCTATCCTAAACATTGCTCCACGACAACAATGCCACTTGATGGACACAGAAACCAAGGAGGGATCCTACCATTCGGTCTTAGAGGGTCTGCAGTTCTCGGCAAGTCAGGTCCGACAATATTTGCGTCGACCGCTCTCTCGGCTCTTAGATATCCTCAATCTCAATGCATCAATAATTAACCCACATTAATGCTCAATAAATAAATATGATTGAGCTAGAATTTATTATACCATATATAATTATATGTATAGTATGAAAGCGTAGGGGTCGAACCATAAAAGAGTAATAGGAATAGACTACAAGAATTGGCAAAAATAGATATTCACTGTTTTTGTGTTTTTATAAGGATTTTTTTATTTTTTATAGGTTTAATATTTATATTTTTGAATGTTTAACTATACATTTTTTATTTTTTTATATTTTATAATTTTTATTTTCTTTTTATATTTCCAATTTTTAATTTTATTTTTTTATATTATGAA
Source organism: Ottelia alismoides (assembly GCA_037367405.1). Taxonomy (NCBI): domain Eukaryota; kingdom Viridiplantae; phylum Streptophyta; class Magnoliopsida; order Alismatales; family Hydrocharitaceae; genus Ottelia; species Ottelia alismoides. Next base: position 229,739 of record JAZKJV010009646.1, on the reverse strand, counting down.
TAATAGATATATATAACTATATAGAGATATTATATATATTATAATAGATATACATGATATATATAATATAGAAAAATAAAAAAATACTCTAAGTACAGTCCTTATTTTTAAAGATTTTTTTAAAATATATAAGGTTTTTTTTAAAAAAATAATGATAATATAAGTAAATATAACTATAAATATAATGTAAACTAGTATATATATATAATTATAGCTATAAATACTCAAAATAACAAAAATAAAATCTTTTTATCTCTTTTATATTTTTCTCTATTGGTAATTTTTTAATATTTTTTTGCTATTATTTGTATTTTTAATTGAATAAAAATAGGGAAATAGTGAACAATAATATATATCCAGATTGTTTTGAAATTTGAAAATTGATAAAAGCCTCAAAATTTTCCAAAGATAATTTTAATATATAATATATAGTATAAATAAGATACAAAAATAGGAAATGGAATTTTTGGAATTTTTAGACTTTTTTATGATTTTTAGGGTTAGAGAGGGTTTGCAATTTTTTGGTTTTCTTTTGTATTTTTTGGTCTTTATGTTCAAAATGCAATAATAAATAACTCCTGATTTTCTTAGAATTTTTCAAAACATTTTTCTAATTTTGATGTATTTTCTAACGCAAATATGGAATAAATACAATATTTTTGAACTTTTAAATATAGAAAAATAATTTAATGGCCTTACAAAAAATATAGATGATTTAAAATAATGTCAGGCACTAAAAATAATTTTCCTACAAATTTTCAATGCAAAATGATATTTTTAATTCAAGAAATACCATAAATAAAAATACATAAACTAGAAGGGACCTAATTGTAATTAAAAATAAATAAAAATGCAATCCAGAACATAAAACCCATTCTAGGGGCCTCTACATAAATTTTCCTGAATATTTTATTCATACAATTCTAGCATGGGTATAAATGTACTTTCCAAAAACGTAAGTACATACATGATGTTTATCCCAAAAGTTTTGAACTGGAATAAAAATTTTATGGACAGAATAATAACCAAAACCCTAAAGGGGTTCCTTGCAAAAAGCTCGCTCCCTCACGTACACAAGCAAGTGAGGTGACGCGACAAAGGACTGGGATGCAAATAAAACAAGTATGAGGTTCCATTTATAAATTCTGAAAAGGTTTTACACTACAACTTGAACTTTTTGGACTAAAAAGAAAATACAAAAAGTGAAGGGGTGCAGAGAAAAATACCCCATGCTCGAGCGGACAACTGATCTGATTCCACTTGACAAGCGCCGTGCTCTCAATGACTGATGACACTTCACATGCGACGACTGAGATTAGATCTTTGCTGGAGATCTAACGGTTGCTGGGTGATCGATCCGATAGCTTCTGGAAGACCTGGAGCTCCTCCTGGATCGGACGTCTATGTACTCCCCTGAAAGAACATGGAAGAACACAACTACATCCAATCTTCGATCGTGCATAACTCCCTCCTTAGGTGGTCTCAGATGCTCCTCCAAGGTGCAAAAGCTTCCTGGAAGCCTTACAAAGATGTTGGTCAGCTCAGACAAGTAGGAAGTACTCCGATAAGCTCTCGAGGTCGAAGAAGGAACGAGGCTCCAGGAACCTTCGTCTTGAGAAAAATCAATCCAAAAGGGTCTTTAAACCTTGGAACATACATGGTTAGTCAATATACAAAGTACGAGGCCCATGGGTCCTTTTTGGGTGGAAATGGGCTAGAGATGAGTCAAGCAGAGAGTCTCCAACGAGTGGTGGAGGTGAAGACTCTGATCTTCTGATCTAGAGAGGATCAGGGGGGTGGAATGTATCGAGACCAGCTAGAAGCGAAGGGGAACAGGATGGAGGTGAAATGCAGGTCGGAGGAAAGTCAGAGTATGAGGAAATGGTGGCCGGAGCTCAGCTCTGGTGAACTACAAATCGATAATTTCACAAAATACAGAACGAAAATGACTGAATTAAAAGGATAAACTACATTAATCTAAGTCATAAGAATAAAAGAAGTGAAAAACTAAGGATCTACCTCACTGAAAGAGGGATCCTAGAGGAGCTCTGCCATGAATGGTCAGCGATGCCCCGATCTCTGCCTCCACACCTCTTCCTCCTCACCAACTAGTCCGGCGAACTTCCTGCTATCACTAGGAAGCTAAAACACATGAAAAGTGGGGGATTTCAAGGGTAAAAGGGATCAAACTTCAAAGGGAAGCCGATGAGGAGTGTATGTAGAGGGATGACTTGACTCGGGAAGAACGCATGATTTAGAGCTCCTTTGATCGAGAAATAATGCAGGCGTGAAAGGTTAAGGATCAAGGAGAAAAATCTTAGAAGGAATCACGTCAAAATAATGAAAGAACTGGGTGGAGGAAATTGGGGGACTCGAGGGAATATGTCTGACAAATGCAGACCTATGAGGGGCGGGGAGTTGATCGAGGTTAACTCTGACCCGCTCCTCATTAGTCCACGTAGGGTAGAATATGACAAAAAAGAAATAAAATTCCTTATTTATTCAATTAAAATTAATAAATGATTTTATTAATTTTTAGTCAAAATATGAAAAATTTTTATAATTTAATGTAGTATTTTATGGTGAATTTTATTTATGTTACAAGTTGATTTGTTATGAGTTACTTTTTCAAGTTTAAAAATATGTATTTACCTATATAGCATGTATTTTATTTTTATTTTCTATTTTCTATTTTAGATGTTATTATTTTATATACTTAATTTACCTTCACATGGACGAACACCGTCTGGGAGGTGTACACATAAATATATTTTATTGTATTTTTTGAATTTATATGTACACTTAAATAAATATTTATATTTATTATACATGCATATGTCTGTATATTTCATATATATATATATATATATATTTTATTATACTTATTTATTTTAATGTATTATTATTATTATTATTCTATTTTAATTATGTACACATATTATAAATATTATTTACAAAATTATAAAATTATAAAAATATAAAAGATACAAAGAATAAATAAAATGATTTTTTTATTCAGGTAAATTGCATAATAGGGGCCCAAAACCTAACTTTTGCATCTTAACTCCAAATTTAATGAAACTACCTTCATTAAATAGACAATTTAATTTTAGGAACAATAAAGATGAGTTTAGTGAATTTTGAGTTCATATTGAGAAGATACATGTCTAGAAAGTTTTGATTTTGGCTTTTCATTTTGAGTGTATAGGGTACATTGTGCATTATTTTTAAATGAAATAAATTTTGTATTTTTCTATATATTTTTTCTATAAGTTTCATGAACAAAGTTTATTGATTTGAGGCATAAATAATAAAGAATCAAATAGATTAAAAACCTATTTATTGGGGAATTAAAAATTAAGGTTTTTATTGTATTTTTGGTCCTTATCTCCCCCTACTCTATTCCTTGTTCATCCAGTTATCATGATGTCTAGGTCTCAAGGTTTAATGCCATTCAGTACCTTTGGTACTTCATTGTTTTCCTTTCCTTTTCTTTATTTTCTTTATTTTAGCTTTAAATACATTATTTTACACTATATTTACAATGTAAATAATGAAGGTTATTTTATGAAAAATAAAGCTATATGCATGCATTTAGATAGGGTTTAAAGGCCAAAATGAAAGAATAAAGGTGATGAAATGGAGATTCATAAGCTATGAGTACGTATATGTATGTATACTTACATGTTTGTAAGCATACATACATATACATATAAATGTAAGCAGTTATTAGTTTTCATGTGATTGACTTATGTATGGCTATGAGTATGTATATGTACGCATGCTTACATGTTTATACGTATGTAAATCTACGTATCTAATTTATGTATGTATATGTGTGTGTGTGTATTTACATGTGTGTATCTATGCATGCATAGGTCTATATATGTCGGTGGGTTCTTTTTGGAATGTGGTGATCATATATTTTTATCGGACATCACTCTTAAAACATGTTCTATTTCTAACTTTAGTTCTAAGGTTTTTTCCTGTTAACAATATATATATATAGTTTGTACCTTTACATAATTTGGGTAGAGAAGAAGTTTAATGCTGGAGAGAAATTAGATCTGACGGGTGGAGCAATGCCTGGATGAACTGGAGAAGAACTTGCCTTCGGTGAGTTTCAATCGACCAAAACGTGCGGTTCCGATATCTCCGGATGCTACTAGGATGGGGGAAATGTAGCCAAGGGAGGTCTGCAACAGTCGAGGTGCTCAGAAGGGTCCAGGACCAAGGAGAGGGTACTGGAGAGGCGTGACGAGCTGGAGCATCCTGGATGAGTTGTAGGTACAAAATACCCTCCTGGAATGAAGTCTTGAGCATTGGTCCTGCAAAAATAAGTGTTGGCTCGAAGATAGAGCTTCAACGAAGGTTTATGGCATGGAATCAGTGCAAAAGGGGGGCGGATGGGTTAGGTCCTGTGAAGGGAGATGGAGTCGACCTAAGATTCGATTCCAACCCGATGGTTGGATCGATGGACAAGATGCGGAGCTTGATGTAGAAGCGTAAAGCAAGTCATGCGAGGTCTGCGTCGAGCGGAGCGGAGTGGAGGAATAGGGAACATAGTAAAGAGTGGTGCTTGAGGTGTAATGGCACTGTCGAGTGTAATATTAATGAGATGAAGCTAAGAAGGTTACCTACAGGTGTGTGTTGTCGCCTGGGTTGGAGAACGAGGGTCTCCGAGGTGATGGCCTCAATGGATGGCGTCGCTAGAGGCTGGACTCCTTATGGCGGAGAACGATAAGAATACTGCCGGATCTAGGGCACTCAACTCCCAACACTACCCGGAGCCTCTCCCTCTCTCACCTGCCACTCTAGAAAAGGAGGACTGAGTGCAATGGAATGGTGGAGCAGCCGAAGATGTAGAAAAGGGAGGTGGCACAGGGATCTTTATAGGAAGCTCAAGTTCAAGAGAGATCGAATGGGAGCATACGAACCAAGGTGTGGATCCTATAGATAATGTTCGGGCGAAGATCAAGGATCTGACGTGTTCAATCAGAGCGAAAGATTGAGGGCCAAGTCGTCCAGGTCGGGTCGTAGAAATAGAGGGAAATTGGTGCGAAACCCGTCGACACAAAAAGGAAGGAGGGGTGGGGGACCTATTGACCTCGCTCAATGAAACCGTGGTGGACCAATCAGACACGGCTGAGGAAACTGACAGAATAGAATAGAAGACAAAATAAGGATATAAATAAAAAATAATTACAAATAAAATAATAAATGGTTTAAAAATAAATATAAATAAAATAAAAAATGGTTAATATATTTATAAGCTATTTTTATATGATTTTTATTTATTTTTATAAATAAATAAAAATCATTGAAAAATAACAAATAAAATAATAAATGGTTTTAAAATAAAAATAAATAAAGTAAAAAATGCTTAATATTTTATAAGCTATTTTTCTGTGATTTTTATTTATGTTTATTGTGATATATACAATGTAATATGTTATGTACAAATATATTATACCTATGTATTATGTATAATCATTTTTTATTTATTATTTAACAAAACAACTTTTTATTTTATATTTTATTTATTTAGAAAATAATTTAAGGAATACAAAATGATTTTTATTTGATTTTTATAAATTAATTAAGGTTGTAAAATAAATAGGTATTGTATTATGTACATGTGACCTTTGTTCCATGAGTTGTTGGATTTTAATTTTAATTTTATTTTGTTTTTTTTTATTTTTTTATTTTTATATTATTATTAGAGCTGTATAAAATAGTAAGATATTTTTATTTTTTCAAAATTAAATGTAAATAATTATTTGTACAAGTATAGGTGGTACGTACAATACATAGTGTACCCTTATCTCTCTCTACTTATTCTTTTGTGATCAGGTCAATCCTTGACCTTCTCTTGGGGTTTGGGTAACTACGTATTTATTCTAAACACACCCTTCAATTTCTTTTCTCTTTATTCTTTTATTTTTGAGAAATAGGTGTTAATTATGAGATATTAACAATGCCATCCACAATGTTAAATTATTATATTTACATGTATTTATAGATGGTTTTGCAAAAAAAAATAGTTAAAATACAACAATAAAGAATGAGAATAATAGATTAATCATCCTCCTATACTTCACCTTTGCTAGTCCCTTAGCTAACACTTATTTGAAAAAGAAGTGAAAAATAAGAGAAGAAAAGAAAAAGAACCAAAGTTAATTATTAAACTTATCTTCATTAAATTGAATTATGGAGCTAAGTCAGACATTTAGATTATTAGTTTGGTGGAACCTTATTGGGAAATAGGTTTAAGACTCAACAACCTTCAAGTTCTACAGTTCTATGGTCAGGACTCCTTAAAAACCAGGTCAGAATAAGTCTGCATATGCAAACTCTAATGACTATGCATCTTTCCTTGTATTGTGTAAGTGATATGGCAAAGAAACAACCTCACTCAACAAGGTAACTCTAATCCCCCACTCTAGCAACTCTTTCCTCGAGGAGCGGGATATTCCCTTCTAAGTTCAAGTTCAACCAGCTCAAGAAGAGGGGGAAAGAAAAGAATGGATCGTGACCAATGTAGCCACGTATCCCTTGGAGGGGGAAAAGAATGGATCGTGGCAAAGAAACAACCATGTCCCTTTTTTTTAGTTTTTCATAATTTTACATATTTTTATGTGCATATGTACAACATATCTATAAGGTGCAACATATACATAAAGAGTTTTTCTTCTTGAGCCAGTAGACTATCCCTCTTTTGAAGCATTATTGCAACCCACAAACTCCTATATTTAGACCTCAATGCCACTAGACCAGGTTGAGGACCACCTCCTTCCCTAGAGGAAGACGAGAGGTTCCGGCTAGCAGTACTACCCTTGTATGCTACACCAAGCCAAAAGATTCTACCTCCTCATCACCTCACCTATGTTAAGCCACGTGTATGGTGCATGTCCAAGTCAAGTCATTGTCTCTGAGAGCCATGCATGTGTTGTTAAGTGTTCTACTTAGGCTCATCAAGATGACATGTGAACATAGCCTAGTAGACTCAAAGAATTAAGTCACTATGGAACTGAAAAGTCTTAACTCCAAATCCTATAAGGTTCCCCTGAAGTTAAGTGAATTAAGGACTTATCCAAGCTCCATTTTTCAAATCTAATTCCAGACTAGTTTAAATGTAAACCATGATTCAAAAGAATACACATGCAATACAAAACTCTTTTTGTGGATAATTTTTCAGAATATGCAATTTTTTCTGGAAATTTTTGAATGCAAGAAAGAAGGAAAGGTTTTGCAAAATATTTTTACAAACATTTACAAACAAAATTTTGCAAGCATTTGTTTTCAAATTTTTTTTTTCAAATTTTTTTACTATATACAAAATTTTGATACCAAAATATTTACAAAAATTTTACAATCAAAATCATTTTTGCAAATATTTGTACAAAAATAATTTTTACAAAAGGCTTTTACAAGTATTTATGTGAGAGAAATTTTAAAATGTTTTGTGATTTTTAGCCATATTATCAACATGCACAAAGTATGAGTTATGGCTAAAGTATATATACAATATATACTACACCCCCAATACATAGCTCGAACGATGTCCTCAGAGTAATCAAAGAGCGGTGTAAGAAGATATAACTCGTGTTGAGTATGGGGAAGTGAAAAGAATGCTATACTACAACAACGAATGAAAGAATTAATAGAATGAATAGAGGGTGGTGATCCCTCTATACTTAGGATCAAATAATCCTAAGTATAGAAATCTGTACACAAGGGGAAAACCGAAGAATAGGATGTAAAAATATTACCTCCCCTATACTTAGGCTAAAATATCACTAAGTATAGATAACAAAATAGAGGTAAATATAATGAAATGAATAATCACAGATATGATACCTCCGCTATACTTAGGGAAAAGTGTCCCCCTAAGTATAGCATAATTATAAGATGAAGATGGTGTATTAGATAAAAAGAATGAATGATATGGACAGTCTAGATCTATAGAGCTGCAAAGAAGAAGTGATAATAAGGTACGAGATGCAAATGATGTGAGTCAAAGACCACATCTCATACAAAATGAATAAGGGCAACATCAACGATCAGCGGGTCATGATCTAGATATGGCTTCAGGTACTGACCGTTAACTTGAATGATGGAATCAGATGACAACTCAGATATATCAATGCTTTCGTTGTCGTGCATCTTTCTGACAAAATATGGTCCCTTCCATTTGCTTTGTAACTTCCCTGAAAATAATCTCAACCTAGAATCAAATATCCATACTCTCTGGTTCGGTTCAAACTGTTTGTGGCTGATGTGAGAGTCATGACATATCTTCACTCTATCTTTATATTGTAGGCTACTCGAGAAGGTTGTGTCTCTCAACTCCTCCAGGCCTGCCAATTCTACTTTCCTTTGATCTCCTAAACTCATGGAATCCAATAGTAGCTCTGTGACTGTCCAAAGTGACTTATGATTGATTTCCACTGGTAATTAACATGACTTGCCATAAACGATTCAAAAGGGAGATGTTCCCAAAGGTGTCTTGAAGGAAGTCCTATAGGATAACAAGACCGAGTCCAAAAGATGTGACTAATCCTTTCAGTCTAGGCGGATAACCTTCTGTATAATAGTATTGATCTCCTTGTTCGAAACTTCAGCAAGACCATTAGTCTGAGGGTGATATGGAGTGGCAACTCTATGGTCAATGTTGAACTCTTTAGCAACGGTCCTTACCTTATCATTGATAAAATGAGTCCTCCCATCAGAAATCAAAACTCTAGGTACCCCGAACCGTGAAATGATATTTTTCCTCAAAAATTTGCAAACAGTCTTAGCATATACGACTCGGGCGGGGATGGCCTCAACCCAATGACTAACATAATCTACTGTAAGCAGAATGTACTCAAATCCCTGACTCTTAGGGAATAGACACATGAAATCGATGTCCCATGCATCAAAAACCTCACAGAAGTGAATGGGCTGCATCAGCATCATATCACATTGTCCACAAGTGCCCATTCTCTGACAGTCAGTGCACCTCTTCCCGAATTCATCTGAATCATTGAAGAGGGTAGGCCACCAAAGGTCAGATTGGAGAACTTTCTGTGTTATCCATCTCCCAGAGTGATGTCCTCCTGCCTCAAGCTTGTGGCAGTAGGTGAGGACGCTGTGGTGCTCCTCTTGAGGAATACACTAACACCAGACACTATCCCACCCCTCATGGTAAAGGGTAGGATCCTCCCAATGGTAAGACTTGGCCTTCGCAAGGAAGGTTTCAAGTCGCTGTTTGGGTCAACCTTGTGGAACTTTCTTGGCGACAAAATAGTTCACAGTGTTAGCGTACCATGGAAGCGAGGTGATAGCCAGAATCGTCTCGTCTGGGAAAGTCTCTGTGATAGGTGTGGTCTAGTCTGAATCCTCAAGATGATCTAATCGGGAGAGGTGAACTGCCACCACATTCTTCACTCAATGTTTATCCTTAATCTCTATATCAAACTCCTTGAGTAGAAGGATCCATCTGGTCAATCTGACTTTGCTATCCTTCTTTGTCGTGAGGTATCGGATGGTAGTGTGGTATGTATAAATAGTCACTCTAGATCCAAGAATGTAAGATCCGAATTTATCCAAAGCAAAAACTATGTCTAGCATCTCCTTCTCAGTCATGTTGTAATTCTGCTGAGCGGCATCCAAAGTCAGGCTAGCGTAGTAAATGGTAAATGGTAATCCATCCCTCCTCTGTCCAAGCACAACCCCTATGGCAAAATCATAAGCGTTCATCATTATCTCAAATGAGAGAGACCAATCAGGTGGCTGAAGGACTGGAACCTGAACAATTAAATCCTTGAGATTCTCAAATACGCAAGACACTTATCATCTAAAATGAACTCGGTGTCTTTCATCAGCAAATCACTAAGCGGTCGGGCAATCCAACTGAAGTCATGTATGAACCGTCAGTATAAACCAACATGCCCCAGAAAAGATTGCAATTGTCGCAAAAAATTGGACGGTGGATTGAGCTTCTTAACGGTATCCACCTTGGCTGGATCGACCTCCATGCCCCTGTTGGAGATGATATGGCTAAGGATCGTCCCCTGAGTCATCATGAAATGATTCTTCTCCCAAGATAGAACAAGGTTGACCTCGATGCAACGCTAAATTACTCGGTCTAGGCAGTCAAGACAAGCATCAAAACCATCGCCATCGACCGAAAAGTCATCCATGAAGACCTCTAAACATTCCCGTACCATGTTTGAGAAGATGGAAAGCATGCACCTTTGGAATGTAGCCGGGGCATTACATAAACAAAAGGGCATCCGTCTAAAAGCATACATTCCAAACGGACATGAGAACGTCATTTTCTCTTGGTCTTCGAGCACTATGGCCACCTGATTGTATCCCGAGTACCCACAGAGAAAACAATAGTTACTTGTCCCAGCTAACCTCTCGATAATATGATCAATAAATGGTAGCGAGAAATGATCCTTCTTGGTGGCCTGATTCAATCATCTGTAGTCCATACAGACCCTCCAAGAAGTGGGTACTCAGATAACTATCTCCTCTTCAGAATCACTCGCAACTGTAGTGATACTCATCTTCTTGGGTACCACATGTAATGGGCTAACCCATTTGGAGTCGGAGATGGGGTAGATAAAATCAGCGCTCCACCACTTAGATATTTCTTTCATGATCACATCTTGAAGATTCAGGTTCAGACTTCGCTGGAATTCAAGCGATGGCTTGGCATCCTCTTCAATATAGATGTGGTGGGAGCACAGGGCCAGACATATCCCCTGGAGATCAGCTACACTCCATCCTATTGCCTTGCAGTTTCTTTCATGAACCTCCATCAAACAAGATTCTTGGTCTTCAGTCAAATCTGTTGAGATAATGACTGGGAACATCAGGCTAACATACAAGGAATCTATAATTCATGCTCTATGACAAGGTCTTCAATTCATGACAAGTGGGAGCTGGCAAATCTGGCTTCTGAAATGTTTGCGTAAAGGCTACCAGATCTACGTGTGAGAACTCTCGTTGAATCTACAAATCTGATGAAGACAGCTCTGCTGGTATATCTATCAACTGTAATGGCTCTCTCTCTGTCCTAGCTATGGGCTCTGTGGAAATCAGACACGGTAAATATTCATCAAAGTCCTAGTAATCAAAATCAATATCTGAGTCCGAGGGATCTGAATCTGAATCACATGAAATGAAATCTACCTCACTACCCTAATCTCAACTGTCAACCTCTAAGGTGTCATGTGCCATGAGAGTGCTCTCCGAACTCTCCTCAGCTTCCATTTGTAACTCTACAATGTCTGAAGGTGTGACACGAGCTCATGATGCTGGATCTGCCTAAACTGCTTCATCATCTGTAATCACAAAATCACACTCCTGGTCGACGTCTAGCTCTACATTTGTCATATGCTCTGAGTTAGTAGTCTTCTCTGATCAAGCTGAATCTCTGGCTTTAGTGTCCTCGATCGTCTCTATTTGTACATTTCACCTCGATGCGAAAGTATACCTTCCCACTATGATGACCAGACACTGCCTTGGATGCGGCCAAGAAAGGTCGTCCTAAGATGATGGGGGTATCAATCACTTATTCAAGGATCTCTATGTCTAGTACAACAAAGTCCATGGGGAATTTCAGGCCCTGAATTATGATGACAACTTACTTGAGTAACTCCTTCAGCCTCTTAACATATCTATCAGCAAACTAAAGGACTATCCTGCTCTATCTAAGAGGGCCAAACTCAAATCCGACGAGTAAGTAGCCAGAATGAGGTTAATCGAAGAACCACTTTCTAATAGAGTACGCTCGAACCGCTGCTCATGAATATGTTATCTTATATAGGGAGCTCCTGCATCTAGTCTTTTAGCTAGCAATCGGTTCTGAATAGCAAAGCAAGTGGCACAGGAGAGCACATGGATCTCTGCATTGTGGTTCCTCTTCTTCCTACGGATGGTGGTCTTCTCTCTCAAGTACTTTTGGAATAGAGGATGTGCTCCAGTGCCTCCTGTAGAGTCAACTGTATTGGGAATTTGTCTATCATCTGCTCGTTTAAATCTATCTGGTGCTTCTTTTTTGGGTTTTCTGTTTTAAACCCCTTTCCTAGGCAGAGTGCTTGAGGGAAGGGAATGGAGGGACCCTCTCCAGAGAGATGAGGGTCAAGAGTAGGTTCATGTGCATGCAATAGGCAAGAATCCATGCCAAGATCATCAGGCAACATAGATGGACTTACTAGAGATACATAGAACTTTCCTTTATTCATATTTTTTATTTTTTCTATTTTTTCTATTTTTTATATTTTTCTAAAAGTGTCCTCAAGTACAAGACGAGATAACATAACATAAGGAGACTTGGTGGTATCGGCACCATCGACAACATCTGAATTTGCAGCATCAACACCACACTCTAGCATGGCATCTAGAATCATGGTGGCGTCAACACCACTGTATGCAACTGGAAATACAACGACCTCAACCGTATTCTGGATCAAAATCCTTGGTAGCATCAACACCACCACCACCATCATCATGATAAGCAGCATCAACAATGCTTCTATCCTCATTTGGCGCCCTAGAATCTGCATCGAGACATCGCTCAGACGAGTCGCCACTGACTGGCTTCCTCCCGCTCCTAAGTGTCACAAAATCAGCAGCAAATATAGAAGAAGAAGAAGTATCATACAAAATATCACTAGGAGTGGTGGTCTTTGTAAATGGTACATGCTCAGATTTCCTCTTCAGATTGCTTGGGTCGGGTTTAATCTAAGCAGGTATGGTGGCCTTGCCCTTTATTATCTCCCTCATCTCATGCAAGAACTTGTCCATTTCTCGTCGGAAGGAGGCTTGCAGATCAGAGAGCAAGCGAGCGAGGTCATCAAGGGTTGGGTTCTCATAAACTAGTGCATGAGAACCAGACAGGTTGCCTCGTTGGAAATGAGGCTGACTCTGCTGCTGGTAGTGAGGCGGAGACTGGGAGTATTGTTGATGCTGTTGCGGCTGCCTCCACTGTTGTCCCTGATAGTGGGGACGGGGACCCTACTGCTGATGGTACTAGTGGCCGTGCTGGAGCTGCTGAGATTGGTTGCCCTTCCCTGCCTGAGCTGGAGGCTGCTGTTTGGAAGAGGTGCCTCCAGTGGACTATCGAAAGCTGGGATGGTCACAATGAATTTCGGACTGCGGTTGGTACTGGGAGTACCATATCCCGTTGATTTCCATCAACAGCTCCTGTTGCTCGTGGAGTGGCGGGGGAAGGGTTGCCAATGGCTGATCTGACTGGTAGGCGACCATCTGAGTGCCTGAAGATGGTGGTGGCTACTGGTAGTGCTAGAGCTGTAGGACCGGCTCTGCTTGGATATGGTGAACCTGATGGTACGAGGCAAAAGGCTAGAAAGACTGCTCCATGGATCAGTCAGTGACCTAAGACGGGGCTGAGAAGCCGTCTGTGCCTCTTGAAGACATATGATTTGGGTCTTTAGGTCACTCAAAGTTTGGACCAGCTCATCAATCTTATTGAGCTTGTCTAGGCACTGTCACTACTTTTTCTCTATGATATCTATCCGATCCAACTTCTGGTTGATGATGCCCACGTCGACAGCTGATGACTCTGCTAGTGCAACTGTCGAAGAAGATGTACAGGGACCGACATCAATGTGTGCAATCTTCTGATATGAAATTGCCTGCGGAAGAGGCTTCCCCTGAGTCTAGATGTGGATCTAGGACATCACAGTATAGTTTTATGCCATCTCCTCATAGATGTCCCAGACCTGGTCTTCATCCTTGGCGAAGTAGGAACCCTTTCTCGAGGCATTCACTAGCCCCCGTAGCTCAGGTATCAGTGCATAAAAGAAACTCTAAACAAGGTTGGTCTTGCTGATCTTGTGGTGTGGACACCTATTGACGAGCTCTCTGAATCGATCCCAGGCTTCATGGAAATGTTCATTTGGGATCATCGTGAAGTTGCTAATCATCGCTCTCATTGCATTGGTCCAGCTGAGTGGATAGTACTTGTTCAAGTACTCGGTTCGGAGCTGCTCCTAAGTAGTGACTACCCTTTCCAGGTGCTTCAGCCAGTAGGATGCTCTGTCAATCAAGGAGAATGGGAAGGCAGACAACTTGATCATCCTCGTCCACAAGTCTGTTGTGGACGGTGATGCATATCATCTTAAACTCCGGCAGATGGATATGGGGCTCCTCGGTGGCTAGCCCATGGAATCTAGGCCGTAGTTGAATAGTCTGGAGCGAAGCTCGAAGTTGCCATGGATCTTGGGCAGCTGGATCCATTGGTGGGTGAGGGTTGCACTAGGATTATGTAACTGCCTCATCATACGTGCTGGTCTCGTTGGCTCCTGTGGCTCGTCCTGGCATCGATCTCCTCCCATAGCTCTAGGTATCTCTCCATTAATTGGTTTCTACGACTTTACTTGTCCAGCTCTCATCTGCGTGAGCTCTCGCCTCACCTCTGCCATGAATGCTTCTTGGTCCCTGATCTGTCTCTGCATAGACTCCAAGGAAGCTAGCAGCATGGTGTTGATGGCAGCCTGGTCTAATACAAATGTCGATCCGTGTGGTTGCTCATCGGTCCTTCCTCCATTGCTGGCCATATCTCCGATCTCTGCAAAGGCAAAAGACCCTAGCTCAGGTGTTGTCAAATGAACATATAGCTGTGCTGGCCTCTGTACTGGTACCTCAGGGGCGAAAGAAGGGTGGTCAAGGGGGAACAGGGTGGAGGCGAACTCGGGTTCAGAGAGCGGGTCTGAGCTCGCTGAAGCAACCCTAGATGAACGAGGAGGAGTTCTAGAAAGCAGTGCTGCCAGAGGTAGCCTAAGGGACCTCCGTCCCATCGTCATGATGTGGGGATTTATGAAGATTGGATCTGGGACACAAATAATATGACAAATCAAACCCCCAATTCACCTACGCAACGCAAGCTGATGACCATGAAAGCTCAGTCATTAATCTTATTAAATTTTATTTTGGTGATAATTCAATCTATCAGAGCGGTTAAGCGAGCTGTTAGGAGCCCAATGCTCCCAAGAGACTATCCTAGATTCTCACAACCAGTTTTTCCAAACCAGTATGGGTGCATACCGTTTACCGACTACTCGATCTTCCCACTCTACTAAGAAAGTCCTAGATCGATTACCGGCTACCCGGTGAAATCCTCACTAGAGAACAACTAATCACAAGAACCTGTAGTCTGAAGAGAGTTCATACGTGGCTCTATCCTAGTGTGCGGGTCGCTCTCTCACTGCAGATAAATCAACAATGAGGGGGCAACTCTCCCCAAAACAAAGATTTTTAAGTGAGATTCAGTTTTAGGTCAAGTTTTCTTTAGCAATCCCAAATTTTATTGGTTATCACTTTTTATGTATTTTTTTGAAAGAATACAATGCCTAACGAATTTCCCGATTTCCTAGTTATTTAAGTCCAAGAAAACTGGGGGAGGAAGTTGGAAAAGCCGATGCGCGATCAAACACAATGATGCATGCAAAGATAGAAATGTGTACCTTACTCCAACACTCTACATGCAGGGTGATCCGTGCATAAATTAAAAGATAGAAATAAAACTACCTATACGATGCATGAAGAAATTGTCCTAAGATGAGAAACTTCTATTAGCAGGAAGAGCTGGTTAGTTAATTATCAAGAAGAGAGACCGGGGTCCGATCTTCGATGTCGATCGGTGCCCACTACAGTGGGTCCTGCCAACGCTGTATACATCCTCTCTCGGCATGTGGTCTCTAATCCAGATAGATTAACTTTTTAATTTATTTGACTAAGTTAAAATACGATCTATAGGACAAGCAGTGTTTTTAGGGTGTTTGAACCTAGTTAAGTTACCGAGCTCAAGCAAATAAAAGTCCTAATTCTGAGGGTCAAATCTTCAGCAATCAAATTGAAAATAAAGGTAGAAAATCAATGAAAAACTATAGTGAGGTCCCTCGAGTACACCGGTACTCGGTGAAATAGACCCCTAATAATCTAAGTGTTCAAGAAAGTCTCAAGAGTCTAAGTTATTACAATAATAGTTTTGCGAAAATAAAATCTACTAAGGTAACTGCTCCCTCTCCTCCTCTGCTCCTCAGATGCGGGATCCTCCAAAAGCGAACTGAATCGTCGCTCGGGCGGTTCCTCGCACAAAAAGCGAAACAGGCGATGGTTAGAAAATAATTACAATGGATAGATACAAAAATAATCAAAAGCTTAATCTAACTACAAAGCCATGCTCCCCGATAGTGGCACCATTCTGATGACTTGAAAATCTGATCGACTAAGGTTGAATAAATAAAACGAATGTCGTTCCCCCCAATCAATCAAACATGTCACAAGAAAAATAAACCACTCTCAAAAATCAACAAGGAATGTAAGCAGTCTCGCTATTTTATCTACTTGGTATAACGACTAGGGGCGAACAAAAGGAGCATGATTGAAAAACTAAGTAGTCGGATTTCGATGGAATAAATATTTTTGGTGGTTTCAAATATTTAATTTTCAATAAAACAAAAACATGCACAAGTAATAAAAGACACAAAAACCACTCTTTTTGTATTTTTTTAATATGTCAAAAATGCTCAGAAATATGTAGTAAAAATATTTTTGAGTTTTATGGGTTTTAAAATGTTTTTGATAGTTTTTATGGGATTTTTGAATGTCTTTGTGATTTTCTAAAAATGAAATAATGGCAAAAAGACTAAACAGTGAACATCAGGAATATTTTGCAAATTTAAAATACCAAAGGTGCCCAAAATTCTTGGATGATATTTTTATAATAAAATAGGAGTGAAAACCTATAAACAAAAACTGAAAATACTATTTTTGGATTTTTCTTTGATTTTAAACAATTTTTATAAGT
Organism: Ottelia alismoides; assembly: GCA_037367405.1. NCBI lineage: Eukaryota > Viridiplantae > Streptophyta > Magnoliopsida > Alismatales > Hydrocharitaceae > Ottelia > Ottelia alismoides. The sequence continues at coordinate 212,908 of JAZKJV010009646.1, read as the reverse complement.
TTTTAAGTTTGTGTACTTTTTAGGGTATTATAAGTGGTTTTCAAAAAAAATGGAACTAGAGATAAAAATGACAAGAATTTGGTAAACATTAAATTCAAGAGCGGTCGTATTGACTCACAAGGCGAGTCAACAGTCGGTGCGTTGACCACTACAAATGAATCTTGTATTTAATCAACAATTAACCCACACTATCGATATCAAGCAATGACAAGCAATGTGAAGCTAAAATTTATTTTTAACTCTACATAAATTGTGTATAGCAAGCAAGTATGTAGAGAGTTCGAACACATGGAGCAAACAGGACAGATCAAACAAATGTGTGTGTAGATGTGAAGTGCTGTCTACACTAATGCAAAGCAAAGATTTTTGTGGGTTTTAAATTTTTTTATATTATTTTTTTTATTTTAGTTTTTAATTTTGTATTTTGATTTTTAATTTTCTAATTTTTATAATTTTATATGATATAATTTTTTTTCTTTTTCAATATTGGAATATATAAACAAGGTAATAAAAGAGGTGCTACAATATTTATAAAAGTATGCAAAAATAGCCAAAATTCAGAAATAAAATCTTTTTGGTATTCTTATGATTTTTTACTGTTTTTATGATTTTTGGGTATTTTTCAAAATGTTTGTGGTATTTTTAAAAGGCAAAATAAATGAAAACACTGAGTAAGCTACTGGCTGTGAGTAAAACTATGAATGAAAAATATCAAACAGCACCAAAATGTTCCAAACCAATTTTAAAACAAAGATAATAAAAAGAGGAAACTACAGAACTTGAGTTTGCAATTTTTGGAGTTTTCTAGATTTTTTTTATAATTTTTTGAAGTTTTTAGGTATTTTCTAATTTTTAGGTTTTTCTTTTTAGATTTTTAGTGATTTTTGGACTGACACTAAAATAGGTTAAAGTAGACAGTAGGTAATTTTTTTGGAATTTTTCGAGGTATTTTGATATTTTTTTGGTATTTGCTAAGCAAGACAGTATTGAAATGGCAAGTTTTTTATTTTTAATAAATATAAAAATGCAATAAAATCAAAAACTAAAAATATGGCGTGAAAGTGCAAGTGAAAAGGAGCTTAACTTAAATTTTTGAGATTTTTTCAAAGTAAAATGATGCCTTAAATAAATCAGACAAGCACACAAAAATAATTCAACCTGGTAGGGGTATATATGCAAATATCACAACATCCACGGGGCATCCATGCAATTTTCCAACAAATATTGTACTGAATATTTAATTTTATGGACTAAATACAAATAAGCAGACCCGTAGGGGTATCGGTGCAAAATGTCCCCCAGGGCGCGTGACTTGCACGCGCCTAGGAAGGACTTAAATGTAATTTCAAAAACGCCCGAGGGCTGACATGCAATTTTCCCAAAGTTTTTATACTTCAACTGACAATTAAGGCACTAAAACGAAATGACCAAAAGGCCGAGGGTCTCGATGCAAAACGCCCACACCTCACGTGAACAGGTTACGTGAGGTGATGTGGCAGAGGTCCTAAATGCAATTCTAAATAGTTCGGGGGCCTCAAGGAAAATTTTACAAAACTTTAACAAAGCATAGGAAAGTTTAAGTGCCTTGAATTAAATTACAAAAACGCCATGGGTTGAGTTGCAAAATACCCAAGGCTAGCGCTGATCGAACGGCGGCCGGGCAGTCACTAATCCACGTGTTAAGCTTTGAGCCCGCGATGCCTCTTCGCCACCTACTGCCTGGACTAGATCACCTAACGACGATCAACGGCTGAGGGTTCGCAAAATCCGATGGTGGCTGAAGCTTCTGGCGCTCCCCTTGGATCGGACGGTCGGCAACCCCTCTGCAAGAACAGGGAAGAGCGCCGCCCCTGGCGAACTTCGATCGGTGCGCTAGCGTCGCTCTGGCCTCTTTTCTCACTTCAAAATGGCCGATGACATTCCTGGGAGGTCCTTGAGTCCACCGGCGGAGTCAAAAATGGTTCGAGAGGCGCTGGTGCTCCGCAACGAAGCTCGGGAAGAATGGCGGCCCAGGTTCCTTACGCTTGCCAAAATCGACCCTTCGCAGGGGTCTTTTGAGCTCCTGCAACTGCTGAAAAGGTCAATGGAGGCGAGGGCAAAATGCCTCGACCTCCAGGGGATTCTCACAAGGAAAGATACATGGTTTCGATGCTTGCCAGAGCAAGCTCCGGCGAGGTGAGTCGATTGAGCAAATCGACCAAAGGAGGGTGTTGATTTAGGTTCCTAAATGAAGCTATAACTACAACGGATGAAACGAGGATGAAAATGGAAGGGATAAACAGCCTCGATGCCTGGGGCCAGAGGGAATGTACCTCAACGGGAAAGTCGCCGGCGGTGGGGTTGAACACACCCAAATCTCGCTGGATCCACCGCCTTGAAGAGGGCAACTCGGAGATGTCACCTCCAGGAAGCTCTAGCGAAGTCAAGGGGGGAAGGATTTGGATGGAATGAGGTTCAAGTTTGAATCAAAATTCAAACTTGCTTAAGTAGGGTTGACGGGCATGGCTCATAGAACGAGGTTTATCTGGTGGATCTTTGATCCATTCACTGAGGAAACACCTAGGCGTGAAGCTCCATTCGACGAGGAAGAAAAGTGGTTTAGAGCGCAACATCAAAGGGTGCAAGGTGCGCCCCCCAAAAATCCTCGAAGATGGCAAAAACCTGGCTCTGACTACCCACAGGGGGTGGGTCAGAGAGTTGACCCGAGGTCAACTCTCGGACCCTCCTGGTTGGTCCACGTGGACCAACCAGGAAAAAACCTGGAAAAACATTTTATTAATTTGATTAAAAATAGAAAATAGCTGAATTATATTTAGGTTATTAAATAAAAACATTTATTATTTTATGTAGTATTTTATTCTGATTTTTAATTATTTTTATGGAATATATTTTTATGAGTTACCTATTATACACCTCATAGGTATATTACCTATATATTTTATTAATTAATTTTTATTTTGGTATTTTTAATTTCTTTAGTTCTGTTTATTATTTTATAACATATAACATACTTTTATACATGTAAATATATTTTTATTTTATTTTTTTGAATTATTTAGTATATTTAATAAAATATAAGTAGGTATCATATAGGTATATTTATAGGAATAGTACTTATGTATTCTATATACATATAATTTTATTTTGTATTTTCTTTGAGTTTTTATTCATGTTTTAATGTATTTAATTATTATAAATAATATTTACAAAATTATAAAAAATATAAAATTATAAGAATATTGAACAAAGAATAAATTGAATATTTTAATCTGTGCAAGTATATAAGTAGGGTCCAAAACTCAACTTTCAAACCGTAGCTCCGCCAAATGCGAAACCACCGCCATTAAATTGCTTATTGTATTCTATATACAATTAAAGGTGAGTTTGCCGCATTTGGAGTTTTCTAGTTGTGAGATACGTGTCTGGGAAGTTGGGATTCTGGAGTTTTATTCAGACCATTACTTTTTATATGTAAATTATTTTTCAGTGAAATCAATTTTGTATTTTTATTTATTTACTTATCTACAACTTTCATGTACAATGTTTCTTTATTTGATGTATAAAAAGTGGAACCAAAAATAGGTCCCAAAATGAATAAAGAATGAATGGAATTAGTAGGTATTCTGGCCCTTATCTCCCCCTACTTTATTCCTTGTCTACCTATTCATCAAGATGCCTAAGTCTCGGGGTTTGGGTCATAAAATATTTACAATATTTTATTCTTTTTTTCTTCTATTTATTCTATAATTTTGGCTTTAATTACAGTATTTTATACACTAATTACAGGTACATGCATGAATGCTAATATGTTGTATTTAATGCTATTTACTGGCATTTACGAGGGCTTTTGAAGCCAAAATGATAGATTAAAGATGATGAAATGTGGATTCATCATCCCCCTATACTTTAACTTTGCTAGTCCCTAGCAAGCACTTATGCAATAAGTGCAAAAAGAAAAAGAATGAAAAGAAAATGAAGAACTTGGATTTAGTTTAAATATCAAACTTGTCTTCACAAATTCAAAGTTTGCAGCTTAAGTCGGACCTTGGAATTTTAGTGCGGGCAGAACCTTAATGAGAACCGAATTTGAAATCCAACAGTCCTTGAGAATCCCAAAACTCTGCCCAAGTCTCCTCAATATCCAGGTCAGAAATATTTCAATTCATACGCAAACTCTTACGACTATGAGTCTGACTCGTACAGTGTAAGTGATGTGGCTCTCCCCAACTGGAATGATAAAGAAACTGACTTCTCCAATACGACAACCCAATGATTCCCCAATCCAACAACTCCATCCTCGAGGAGCGGGGTATTCCATTCTAAGTTTAAGTTGCAACCAGCTCAAGAGGAGGGGGTGAAGAGAAGAATGGACGGTAGCCAGTGTAGCTACCTATCCTGGGATGCAAGACTAGTGTAGTCAAGTCATCCAGCTGCAGGCTCACATATTTGACTTTGGAACTCAAGCTTGCTTATTGTCTTTACAACATTTGTACATACTTTGCAGGCTTTTTATTTTTGTACATGCCTGAACACAATTTTTTTTAATACTATATACAACAGCATTTACATAAGGAGTTTTTCCTCTTGAGCCAGTAGACTATCCCTCTTTTGAAGCTTTATCGCAACCCACAACCTCCTGTCTTTAGACTTCCTAATCATTGAATGGGTTGGGGTGCACTTCCCTCCCTAGAGGAGGCAAGTGTTTCCACTTGTGTGCGTCTCATATGGCAAATCCAATCCCCTCACCACTCCAACTGAGTTGAGCCATGTGAAAGGTGCAGGTGTCCAAGTTAGGTCATTATCAACAAGAATCGTGTGTGTGCTCTGAAATACTCTACTTAGGCAGTCAAGAATCCATTGAACCAAGTCTCGTGATCCTCAAAGAATTAAGTCAACTAGACCTGAAGTACCTCAAACCCAGTTCCTATAAGGTTCCTATTATTAGGTAGATTTTAAGGTCCAATCAAGCTCCAATCTCCGGATTTTACTTTGACTTGTTCAACTATCAAACTCAATCCGAAAAATGTGAATGCTATGCATAAACTATTTTTGTGATGCAATTTTCAAGATTTTAGACTTTTTATGGATTTTTGAAAAGATGATGATGATGCATATGCATTTTTTTGTAGTTTTTCAAAAGTTTTTTCAAATGTTTTTGGATTTTAGTTTTGTAAATGTTTCTTTTGGAATTTTTGAAAACAAAAAGATTTGGCTAAAAACTAGGTGAAAAATATGTACACGGGAGTGCTTCTTATATTTACAAGAGGTGGATTTTAAAAATTTACAAGGTAAGTGCTCAATTATATATATATAGTGGATTTTAGTGAGATGTAGGTATTCCTCAAACTTATTTGACACAGGTTTTTCAAATAATTTTTGAAAACTATAGTCCAAAATAGTTTTTACAAACATTTTTGCAAACATGTACACACATTTGAAAATCATTTTGCAAAGGTTTTCAAAACAATATATATAGATTTTTTCAAAATATTTTTGCAACTATTTTTCAAACCATTTACAAATCATTTTTCAAGTATTTTATTTCACACAAAGAAAATAAGTTTTTACAAACCACACATTTTACACAGGTTGAAAACATGTAACAAAAAATTTTCAAAATAGTTTTCAATTGATTATCACAAAGATTTTCAAACTATTTTTCAAACATTTTGCAAAAAAACATTTTCACCTGATTTATTAATCAGTAAATACAAAAAGAATTTGAGGAACAAAACACCTTTTTATTACAGGTTTTCAATGATTTTTAAAGAATGATTAACCATATTATTAAGAAAATACGAAAGTACGAGTTATGGCTATAGTATATACACAGTATATACGACCCCCCTATACTTAGCTTGAGCTATGTCCTCATAGATCAGAGCGAAAAGAGAAGACATAACTCATACTGAGTATAGGCAAGTCTAAAGAATAAATGAATGAACAAATGAACAAAAGAATGAGAAGTAGACCGTCCCCCCTATACTTAGGATCAAATAATCCTAAGTATAGCAGACTGTACACAACGCAGGGAGGGTCAGGGGTGGGAATGAACAGATCGTACTCAGATTGTCTCCCCCTATACTTAGGGTAAAATATCCCTAAGTATAGACAAGAAGAGGAGACAATGGAGAGGATCGAAATGAATGACAGAACTCGGGGTGTACACCCCCCTATACTTAGGACAAAGTACGTACTAAGTATGGAAAACTGTCTACAAGGGCAACACCTTTTTGATAGATAAAGAAAATAGAAAAGAAAAAGAAGAAAAAAAGAAAAGAAGAAAATATATCAACAGATGAAAGAGTGATATAGACAGATGATTTGTACAGCGGAAGATGGAAGTGATCGCTATGTATGAGATGTAGATGATATGAGTCAAAGAACACATCTCATACCAGTAGAATGGGGGCAACGTCAATGGTCGGCGGATCATGATCTAGATATAGTTTCAGGCATTGACCATTGACACGGAAGGTAGAAGAAGATGACGGTTCGGATATGTCGATGCTGCCATTGTCATATACCTTCCTAACCACATACGGACCTTTTCACTTGCTCTGTAGTTTCCCTGGGAATAATTTCAGCCTGGAATCAAACAACCATACTCTCTGATCTGGCTCAAACTATTTATGGCTGATATGGGAATCGTGCCATGTCTTCACTTTTTCTTTGTATTGTAGGCTGCTAGAAAAGGTTGTGTCTCTCAGTTCTTCCAGGGCTGCCAACTCTGCTCTTCTCTGTTCTCCTATGCTCTCGGGATCTAACAGTAACTCAGTGACTACCCAAAAGGATTTATGCTTGATCTCCACTGGCAAATGGCACGGCTTCCCATAGATGAGACGAAAGGGAGATGTCCCCAATGGATTCTTGAAAGAAGTCCGATAGGCCCACAAGACCGAGTCCAAAAGCTGTGACCAATCCTTTCGGTCTGGGCGGACAACCTTCTGCAAGATAGTATTTATCTCCCGGTTCGAGACTTCGGCAAGACCATTAGTCTGAGGGTGATATGGTGTGGCAAACCGATGGTCAATGTCGAACTCGTCTGCAAGGGCCCTAACCTTGTCATTGATGAAATGAGACCCCCCGTCTGAAATCAAGACTCTAGGTACCCCGAACCGTGAAATGATATTTTTCCTCAAAAATTTGCACACGGTTTTAGCATCTACGGCTCGGGCGGGGATGGCCTCAACCCATCGACTGACATAATCAACAGCAAGCAAAATATGCTCGAATCCCTGACTCTTAGGAAATGGGCCCATGAAATCAATCCCCATGCATCAAAAACCTCATAAAAGTGAATGGGTTGCATGGGCATCATGTCTCTCTGTCCGCAGGTTCCCATCTTCTGACAGTCAGTACATCTCTTCACGAACTCATCAGAATCCTTGAAGAGAGTAGGCCACCATAGGCCGGATTGAAGTACCTTCTGTGCTGTCCTTTTTCCAGAATGATGTCCTCCTGCCTCAAGCTTGTGGCAGTATGTGAGGACGCTATGCTGCTCTTCTTGAGGAATGCACCTCCTCCAGATGCTATCCCCTTCTTCATGATAAAGGACGGGATCCTCCCAATGGTAAAACTTGGCCTTTGCAAAGAAGGTCTCGAGTTTCTGTCTGGGCCAACCTTGTGGGACCGTCTTGGCAACAAGATAGTTCACAATGTCGGCGTACCATGGGAGCGAGGTGATAGCCAAGATCGCCTCATCTGGAAATGTCTCTATGATAGGTGTGCTGGGCTCAGATTCCTCAAGGTTCTCCAAACAAGAAAGATGATCCGCCACCACATTTTTGACTCCAGGCTTATCCTTAATCTCAATATCGAATTCCTAGAGCAGAAGGATCCATCTGGTAAGGCGTGCTTTGGCATCCTTCTTGGCCATTAAGTACCGGATGGTGGTGTGATATGTGTAAATAGTCACTCTAGATCCGAGAATATAAGATCAATACTTATCCAAAGCAAAAACTACGGCCAGCATCTCTTTCTCAGTCACAGTGTAATTCCGTTGTGCGGCATCCAAAGTTCGGCTGGCGTAGTGAATGGCATACGGCAATCCATCCCTCCTCTGTCCAAGCACAGCCCCAACGGCAAAATCTGAAGCATCCTTCATGATCTCGAATGGGAGAGACCAATCGGGTGGCTGAAGGACAGGAGCTGAAACAACCATACTCTTGAGAGTCTCAAAAGACGCAAGACACTTATCATTGACAATGAACTCGGTGTCTTTCGTTGGCAAATTAGTAAGCGGTCGGGCAATCCGACTGAAATCCTGAATGAACCGTCGGTAGAAACCGACATGCCCCAGAAAGGACCGCAACTGGCGCAAATTGGACGATGGATTGAGTTTTCTGATGATATCCACCTTGGTCGGATCGACCTCCATGCCCCTGTTGGAGACGATATGACCAAGGACCGTCCCTTGAGTCACCATGAAGTGACTCTTCTCCCAAGACAAGACAAGATTGACCTCAATGCAGCGCTGAAGCACACGGTCTAGGCAGTCAAGACAAGCATCGAACCTGTCGCCATAGACCGAGAAGTCATCCATGAAGACCTCTAAACAGTCACCCACCATGTCCGAGAAAATGGACAACATGCACCTTTGGAATGTCGCCAGAGCTTTACATAGACCAAAGGGCATCTGTCTGAAAGCATACATCCCAAACAGACAAGTGAACGTCGTTTTCTCCTGGTCTTCGGGCGCAATGGCCACTTGATTGTATCCGGAGTACCCGTCACGAAAGAAGTAATGACTCTTCCCAGCTAGTCGTTCGATAATCTGATCAATGAATGGCAGCGGGAAGTGATCCTTCTTGGTGGCCTCATTCAATCGTCTGTAGTCCACACAGACCCTCCAAGAAGTGGGTACTTGGGTAGCGATCTCCTCTCCAGACTCGTTCACAACTGTAGTGATACCCATCTTCTTGGGTACCACATGCAACGGACTAACCCACTTAGAGTCAGAGATGGGGTAAATAAAATCGGCGCTCCACCACTTCGAAATTTCTTTCATGACTACGTCTCGAAGATTCAGTTTTAGCCGTCGCTGGAACTCACGTGATGGCCTAGCGTCATCCTCAAGATAGATATGGTGAGAGCACAGAGCCGGACTAATCCCCTGGAGATCAGCTATACTCCAACCTATCGCCTTGCGGTTTCTTTCAAGAACCTCCATCAGACGAGATTCTTGCTCTCCAGTCAAACCTGTTGAGATAATGACTGGATGCATATCTGGCTCACCTGCAAGGAATCTATACTTCAACGACTGCAACAAAGGTTTTAGTTCTGGACAACTGGGAGGTGGCAGATCTGGCTTCTGATATGTTTGTGTGAAGGCGACCAGGTCTGCATGTGAGAACTCTCGCTCTGCATGAATCTCTGACGAAGGGCGGCCTGTTGAATCATCAATAAACTGCACTGGCTCACACTCTGTCATGGTTGTTGGCTCCGAAGGAATCAGACAAGGTAAATAGTCATCAAAATCATCCCAATCAATGTCTGAGTCCGAGGGATCTGAAGAAGATGAACATGATTGAAAATCATCAGCACCACTCATCCCAACACTGTCAGCCTCAGGCATATCCTCGTCCAGGGGTGTGCTCTCCAGACTCTCGACTGCCATAAGCTTTAGATATAATGAATCTGTAGGCAAGGAGAGGGTCGGTGCTACAGGATCTATCCAGTTAGATTTATAATCTGTCATCACAAAATCACACTCTTGGTGGATGTCTAGCTCTTACTCGGTCATCTGCGCTGCTTCGCTGGATTGCTCTGAGCATGCTAGTTCTCTGGCTCTTGTTTCTTCGATCGTCTTTATTTGTATGGTTTCGCCCACTACGCAAAAACACACCTTCCCATTATCATGATCGGTCACCGCATTGGCTGTGGCCAAGAATGGACGTCCGAGTATGATGGGGGCATCGGTTACCGACTCAGGGATCTCCATGTCCAACACAACGAAGTCCATGGGGAATTTCAGGCCCTGAATGGTAACGACCACGTCTTTCAATAAATCCTTCGGCCTCTTAGTCGACCTATCAGCAAACTGAAGACCTGTCCTGCTCCTAAGAAGATGACCAAACTCGAATCGGTCGAGTAAGGCTGCCGGAAGAAGGTTAATTGAAGAGCCTCTGTCTAATAGAGTACGATCAAACTGCTGCTCTTGAATCTCGCATTTGACATAGGGAGCTCCTGCATCTTGTCGCTTGGCTGGCAGTTTGTTCTGAATAGTGCAGCAAGTGGAATGAGTGAGCACATGGATCTGATCTCTGTGGTTCCTCCTCTTCCTATGGTTTGTAGTTTTCTCCTTCAAGTTCTTTTTGAAGAGGGGGATGTGCTCAAGTGCTTCTTATAGAGTCAGCTGAATATGGAATCTGTCTATCATCTGATTGGTGAACTCTACCAGTTGCGCTTTTTTAGGATTTTCTCTTTTATTCCCCTTCGCCCGACGAAGTGCCTCAGGGAAGGGGATGGTAGGGGCCTCCTCAGATGAAGGACTAGGATTAGGTCCCTGTGCCTGTGAAGGATTAGAATCCATACAATCATCATCATTTAACACATATGGATCCGCAATGTGAAAAGAAACCTTTCCTTTATTCATATTTTTGTTTTTCTTGTTACCATAGTCCATAGAAGGTGGTAGCATCACAGAGTGACGCTCAACAAAAGTGGGTGTGGTGGCCTCAGCACCACCACCGGCACCTGTCTTCGCGGCATCAGTACCGCGCTCTGGCTCTACATCCAAAATGGTGGCATCAGCACCACCGTCTGCATCTGGTCTCACGACGGCCTCAGCACCGTCGTCTGGATCTCCATCATTGGTGGCCTCAGCACCACCGTCTTCAACATCATCATTAGCGGCATCAGCACCGCTACTCTTCTCCTCTGGCGCTCCTGGTCCAGCTGGTGGTTGTCGCTCAGAAGAGGCACCGCCGGCTGGCATCCTACCGCTCCTACTAGTCACAAAATCAACATCATACAAAGAAAGAGATATGTCACTCAAATAGTCACTAGGAGAGGTATCCTCTGTAAACTCTACCTGCTCAGACTTCCTTTTCAGATTGTTCGGGTTAGGTTCAATCTGAGCGGGTATGGTGGCCTTGACTTTGATGATTTCCCTCATCTCCTGCCGGAATTCATCCATTTCTTGCCTGAAGGATGCTCGCTATTCGGAGAGCAAGCGGGCAAGATCATCGAGAGCTGGGTTCTCAAAAGCAGGGGCTTGAGAACCGGATGGGTTCCCTTGCGGGAAATGAGGTTGTTGCTGCTGCTGGTACTGTTGGTACTGGGGAGGATGGGGATATGATTGATGAGGCTGCTGACGCTGCCTCCACTGCTGTCCCTGAGAAGCGGGACGAGGACCTTGCTGATAATGCTGCCGATGGGCGTACTGGGGCTGCTGCTGCTGCTGAGATTGCTGGCTGCTCTGCTGTCCTTGAGTTGGATTCTGTTGTTGAGATGAGGAGCCACCGTTGCCCCAACGGAATCTTGGGTGATCGCGACGAATCCCAGGATGAGGGTACCGGTCGTACCAAATCCCATTGACTTCCATCAATGGTTCCTGCTTGAAGGAGGGTGGAGGAAGAACTGCCAGGTGGCTGCTCCGGCTGATATACCACCATCTGAGTGTCCTGAGATGGTGGTTGTGCTGGGTAGTACTATAACAATGGGACCGGCTCTGCCTGGATGTGGTTGACCTGGTGGTACGAGACAGAGGGTTGGGATGAGTTACTACTGCTCGGATCAGCATGTGACCTGGGAGGCTTGATGAATCTCCATTTCATCACCTTTATTCTATCATTTTGGCCTTAAAAACCCCAGCAAATGCATGTAAATAGCATTAATTTGTTCATATTAGCATCTATTATTTATTGTACTAATTATACATAAAATAAGGTTTTTAATGCCAAAATGATAGAATAAAGGGAAGAAAAGAAAAAGGAATAAAATATTGCAAATATTTTATGACCCTAACCCCGAGACCAAGGCCAGCATGGACTTGGTCGACAAGGAATAAAGTAGGGGGAGATAAGGGCCAATTATACAATAAATATCTCATTTATTAATTCATTCATTTATGCATTTTTGGCACCTATTTTGTACATAAATATTTATTCATCAAATAAAGAAACTTTGTTCATAAAAGTTGTAGATAATAATATAAATAAAAATACAAAATTAAGTTTGTGTAAAAATAATACACAGTGTACATGGAATACACAAAATAAAAAGCAAAAATCTCAACTTCACAGACCCATATCTTGCAAATAAAAACTCCAAATCACCCAAACTCACCTTTAATTGTATATAGCATTCCATGAACTATTTTATAAAATTAGTTTCATAATTTTTGGAGTCCACCTGTGGAAGTTAGGTTTTTGGCCTACCTTGTATATAGAACCCTATTAAACTATTCATTTTATTCAATATTCATTAATTTTATAAATTCATATTTTTAGAATCTTGTAAATAATGAATATAATACTTGTACCTATTAAAACTAAAAGAAAACCAAAAAAAAAAGAAATTTAAAATAAAATAAGTCTATAAAATATATAGGCAAAATACCTATGTGAAGGATGTACATGAATAAAAAGAGATTTTATTCCTTAATATTTTTTTATATATATTGTACATATTATATATTATTTATTAAAGATACAAATCCAAGATAAAAATGAATAAAATTCATTAAATAAATAAAATATATATATGATATAGGTAAAATACCTATAAGTATACTTACATATACTCATACATATTTATTTAAAAATGCAAATAATCTCATAAAAATTAAATAAAAACATATTTATACTCACAAAAATAAATTCTAAATTTATAAAATAAGAAAACAAAATAATAAAATAAAATAAACAAATTAAAAATAAAATACACAAAAATACATGTAAATACATACATATACACATTATTGTAATAAAACCGTAATAAAATAAGTCATAAAAATAAATAAAAATCATATTAAAATACTACATACAATAATAAAGATTTTTTATTTTATACTCGAAAAATAATAAAATCATTTATTAACTTAAATAATTCGTTCTTTATTCCTCCAGTCTGTTTTGTCTTCTAGCGGCCTCCGTGGACCAATCGCAGGCCGCCAAGAGTTGATCTCGGGTCAACTCTTCAGACCCCAGGACTGCCCCTCTGACAAGTCACGAGAGGCCCCTTTTCCCCGATTTTTCACGCCAATTGTGTAGCTCGAGGGTGATAAGACCCTTCATGGGAATTGTTCCTTGTACATCCACGAATCACGCCACACCCCATGCTTCCTTGTACAAAGCCCAGATTCACCAGGATTCGCCGGCCAATAAGGGCGCATACCTTGTCTATAAATAAACCTCTCGATCTCCTCCCTCATTTTGGCCTCCCTTTCAGTCGTTTTCCACCATCTCTTCCAGTCCTTCGAGGTTCCTTGTGACAGGAGGGTCCTCCTGGAAGCTTCAGACGGTCGGAGGAGTCGAAGGAGCGCCCACGGCCGCCGCATCGCCGGAGGTCCTGCTCCCTGGTCGCAAACCAGGTATAAGAGCTGATGTCTTCTCGTTTTTAGCGTAATTTTAATTGTTAGACCTTAATTTAGCTTTTAGAGTAATTAGAATAGCCTTAGGTGTTCGATTAGATCAGATCGAGGTCGCCGGAGTTTCGCTCCGGCGAACCTCTCTACCCTGATCGAGCCGCGTTCCGACCCCTCGCTCCGCCTCATCTGCTTCCCCTACGTATTCTCCACGCACCCACGCTCCAGATCAACCAGAGCTTGCCCAGCTCTGCGAATCGAGGTCCTCCCTCCTCCGCTTCGCCGGACCTCGCCGCCCTCCACCTTTCCCCGTTCGTCTACCCTAAACCTCGGGTCGAGGAAGACCCCCTCGAGCCCCTCTTTCATTTGGTGCAGGACCCAAGCTGAAAGGAGCCCTTTGGGGCTCGACTCAAGTCCCTTCGAGGTTCCAGGACCCCCTTGTCTTCCCCGAGCTCGTTCAGCCGATCTAGGAGGTCCTGGACCTTCTGGAGTATCTCGAACGGTGCGCACCGCTTCGCCGGACGCCTGGAGGCCACAAGCAGCAACATCGAGCGCCTGGAGGCGGAGGAATCACCGATCGAAGCCAGGGAAGTCAGCTGTTCTTCCCTGTTCTTCGTGAGCAGCAGCAGCCGTTGGATCGAAGAGACAGCCCCAGTTCTAATCGGGGCCGTCCATCTAGCACCAGCCGTGGCCGTGCGATCAGATCTCAGATGCAATCACAGCCACGGATCGCCGAAGGGGTATCGAGCATCGAGGGCTCGACACGTGGATAAGTGGCGCACTGGAAGCCGTTGGATCACGCGCCTTTAGGGGGTAAACTTCATATCTAGCCCCCCCGCTTTTTGTATTTATAGTTTAGTCCCTAAAATAAAAAGTTACTTTGTAAATATTTTGGAGAAATTGCATCGAACCCCCTGAGCTTTGTAATATTGCAAAAATACCCCTCCCAGGCGCGTGCAAGTCACGCGTCCTGTGGGTAAATTGCAGATATACCCTTGCGGGTTTGGATATTTGTGTTTAATCCTTGAAATGCAAGTTCCAGAGTAATATTTTGTGGAAAAATTGCGTACGTGCCCCTGGATGTTTCACTATTTGCATATATGCCCTTGCCAGCACTGTTTGATGATTGGAGTCTTGTTCTAATTAATTAAAATATCATTTTAACTCCAAAAATTCCACAAAAATAGGGTTAAGCTATTGGATGCATATACTTTAACGCCCTATTGTTAGTTTTTAATTTTATCACTTTTAAATATTTATTAAAAACCAAAAAAAAAACTCCAAAAAAAAAAAAGAAAAAAAAAACCCACAGCCACACAAGGATGACTGATATGCACAGATAGGCTCATGCATTTTCGTATTGCTCTCTGTGGTTCGACCTCTACATGCTTGTTCCCTATACATTTTATGGTAGAGTAAATAAAGATTAATTCACACTTCCTTTGAGCTCGATTGTTTTATTCTTTGATTGTGGGTTAATTGTTGACAAGTGCACTTCATTGTGGGTCGCCGCATCGACATCGGTTGTCTCCGCCTTGTGTGAGACAGACCCTTTAGACCTGCGATGAGGTGTGCTTATCAAATGGCGCCGTTGCCGGGGAGCAATGAGCATAGCCTACTTTATTTTTGTCATTCTTGTGTGCATTTTTTATCCATAATTGATGATATTTTGTGAGCAGCTATTTTATTGCCATTAATCACTGTGCTTCATTGATCCATTTCTTGTGATTATCTTTATGTGCTCTATGATTGATTGATTCAAGCTATTCTAATACACTCTTTTTTGTGACTTTGATGCGAGGGTCCGCCACGCAAGGATGGCTTCTTAGGAGGCCAATGCAGCCAAGCTTGGAGGAGGATGGTCTTCCCTTCGCATGACCATCAGGAGAGAGTATCAAGGAAGCAAGGAGATGTGGATTAGATAGGCTTAGAACACTTAGGATTATCTTTGTAATTTTTGGTGAGAGAGAGACAATTTTGGCATGTAATAATTAACCGGACTCTACTCTTCACAATGAGGTCCAGTGCCCGGGTGTCTGTTCACCTGGGGGCCTCATCGCTGTTTTCCGCGATTTCTACCGCCTTCTTTCCTTTGTTTTCCGCTGTTTTGTGCTTTTCGCCTTTATTTTACTTTGTTTTGTGTGCTTGGAGCCCCTAGATATAGGTTGCTTGACTCGGTAGCTAGGTCCAAACATTAATAAGAATGCATGTTCCTATAGTCTACTTCGTATGGAGCTAGTCAAACTTAAACAGCTAAGTCATTTATCTCTTAACCCACGTGCCGTGAGCGAGCCCCATCAAGCGCTACTCCTGAACTCGAGTGTGTCGAGAAGAGGAGGGGTGAGCCAAGACCGGACCCTTAGGTTAAAGATGAATGACCAAGCTTGTGGTTCTTCACATTAATAGCAGCTAATGTTTAGGGCGATTTTGACAAATGCACACCGCCATGTAGATAAGTTTAAAAATTCTGTTTTGCATACCACATGGAGAGAGCTGGGATGCACTGTAAGTCTTCTAACTCAGCATGCATCATTCGGTTCAATGGTGAGATTTCCATCATAGAACCACTTGCATGGCTTTTCCGCTATCTCCCTCTGATTTTGAGCACCTAGGACTTAAACGAAAATCTACCAAAACGTTAGGCGCTGGTATGAAACAGATCCAAAAAAAAGTGAAAACCCAAAAAAATTAAAACTAGGGGACTGCTAAATAAACTTTGACCTTAATTAAAATCCGTAATGGACTATCATTGTACCGGGTTCATAAAGCCCTCATTGTTTTAAGGTACCTTGGAGGGGGACCAAAACCCTACTCCCTTGAGCGAGTGCGACCCCCTAAGGATTAGAGCCAAAAGCTCAGTCTGCAACTGCCTTGTGTATCGCCTGGATTTCCGAAGTAATGGCGCTTCTATCGTACGTAGGCAAGTAGGGCTTGGTCACCAACGATGACTCTCTGTTGTGATGAGCATCGACCCTGTCCGAAGTATCGAGCATAGGCCACGCCTTCACGGGGGTGTCTGTCTCATTGTCCTGCGTCCGAGTAGGTTCTTGTACGCTCACGGGTGATTCCGTTGCGAGCGAGAACCGAAGTAGCGGTTTCGCCTATCGGCTTCCTCTCTCTATTTCTTTGGCTGAGTAGGGATCCAGGAAGGGTTACGAGGACTCCAAAAAGTACAGACTACAGGTTACACAGGAGGAGGACAAGTACGGGATACCCTTCCGGCAGTACTCTCTCTCCTATAGGGTAGCGTACTAAGGACTTGTTACAAGATATGCCTGAAATAACAACTCTAAAAATGAAAAGATAATAGCCGAACCTTTACGGCTTCACATGGCGTGAGTTGGTGAACCCTATTTTGAATTGTGTTTGTCTGGATCTAGATTAAGGTTCAAAAACCAAGTCCCGCGCCTTTGCGCAAAATTTTGTTGTGTCACTCCTCTTTGACCCCCGCTCAGTTTGAGCCTTTTCTACTGTTTTGCACTCCTTTGTAATCCTCGTTGACCATCGTATCTTTCATCCAACATCCTACCTTCTCTTGTACTTCGCGAAGTTGATCCATGGATGGTTTCCGTCGGGACCATGCCGACACCCACATCGATTCCATGGACTCAACTCCGCCAATAACTTCGAGGTGATTCACGAGAACCTAATCCGGACTTTGCGGATCGATCTCTAGACTCCTCGTTTTCTACTTTTCTCTTGACCACCCAATAAACTGGGATCACCTTTGTCCCACTTTCGCCGTTGTGAAGGGAAGTCGATTACAGTCTACATCCTTTTCCATTCACAACATGCTGGGGTTAACCTGAATTCCAGCATCATCTCGATAGCTGAACATTGATTACAAGCAGTCTGATCAGGACTATCTCCTCATGCAGATAGAAGACAGAGCAAGCCCTGGAGACTACTCCGGAGTTCATCTCTTCCGACTCGGACCCTGACATGGCTCCCGGAGGAAAGGGCAAGGGTCAGCAGCCACCCACACCAGAGGGACAGGCGCCAGATCAGAATCAGGTCAATGCACAATTACTGGCATCTATCCAGGCCATCCAGCAGCAGCTGACCGAACAGGCCCTCACTCAGACAGCTTTCCAGGACATGTTGAATGATGTGATTAACCGAGATGATGGAGGAGGAGGCAGAGGCAGAGGAGGCAGGAGAGGAGAAGGTGAAGGTGGAGGAGGTGGTGATGACCACAATGATGATCTTGAATTACCACCACAGAAACCTACCCTTAAAGAAACATACAACCCGGGAGACAGCCAGATGACCGAATGGATCCTCATTCCACCGGTACACGCTCACTTTGAGATGAAGCCCCAATTCATTGCTCTTCTTCCTGCATTCCATGGAAACACCAGCGAGGAGCCGTACATCCACCTGCAGCAATTCTCCCGCATTTGCCGTACGACTCACTATCCCAATGTCCCTCTGGGCATTGTCAAGATGACGGCTTTCCCCTTCAGTCTACAGGATAAGGCCCTTTATTGGGTCAATCATATGGGAAAAGTTGTGACAACCTGGGAGGAGCTGAAGTCCGCCTTCTTGCACAAGTACTACCCTCTGGGTCGGCTCAACCAGATGCGAGCCCGTATCAGTAATTTCTCCCAAGGACCCCATGAGTCGATACATGAAGCATGGGAGAGATTCACTGACCTGCAGGAGAAATGTCCCCATCATGATATTCCGAAGACCAGCCTGGTTCAGCATTTCTTCGGGGGACTGAACATTGAAAGTCAAAGGCTCGTAGACGCAGCATGTGGGGGCTCACACTTCAATAAGGATGAAGAGTCGTCTGGCAGATCTTTGAAGAAATGGCCGAAGGAGAGGCCGCCCTCTCTTCATCCAAGGCTTATCAGAAGCAACCCCAGATCCTTCAAAAACAAGTGTACATGGCAGCGTCTAAGGAATCAGAGAGAGATGAGAGCTCCAACCTCAGCATCATCGGGGGCCATCTCTCTAAAGTTGACATCATCGAGAAGCGATCACAGGATCTCGAAAAACTCGCCGTGATCGAGAAGAGGACCCAGAGTTTGGACAAGCTGGATCACATCACCAAGCAGCTGGAACTGCTGGTAGGTACCATCAATTCTGTTCAGTCGGCAGCACCGCTCGAAGCTCCAGCTGAGAAAAAAGACGAGCAACCACCGGCAGTTCAGCACGTGTACTACGTGCAGGCACCTGATCAGAGCCAGCCGCAACAGCAGATGGTTGTGTATCAACCAGAGTTTATCTCAGAAACCGATTCAGTGTTCCCACCACCACCCCTGGTCCAGGAAGTTAATGGGGTTTGGACTCATGATGCACAGCCGACCCGTCCTATGGGACAACCACAGGGTCAGCCATTTGCCAACCGGCAATACCACCAACCTCAGGGTGGTCGCTTTGGGCAATCCTCCCAGCAGCACCAATACCAGCAGCCTCCCCAGTTTGGACATCAGTGGAGGCAGAACCATCCATACCAGCAGCAGCCGCAATACCGGCACCCACAGCCGTATCACCAG
Organism: Ottelia alismoides; assembly: GCA_037367405.1. Lineage (NCBI taxonomy): Eukaryota > Viridiplantae > Streptophyta > Magnoliopsida > Alismatales > Hydrocharitaceae > Ottelia > Ottelia alismoides. The sequence continues at coordinate 193,873 of JAZKJV010009646.1, read as the reverse complement.
TACGCGGTTGCTCCGCCTCAGCAATACCAGCAGTATCCACCTCCGTCTTATCAGCAACTTCAACTTCCTGCCCCGCCTCAGCATCACCAGCAACAGTCTCAGCACCAGCAGATGCAACAACAGCGTGGTCTGCACGCTGACACTACCGAGGCACCTCCAGTGAACCCCTCCATGGACTGTCTAGCCCAACTTGTCAAAGGGCTAGCAGAGATGACCAAGCGGCTTGATGACCTAACTGCCACTCGAACCACCATCCCAGCTCAGGTCGAAGCAAATCCCAATAATTTCAAGAAAAAAGAGCAGGTAGAATGTGATGTCCTATCCTTATCTGGTAATGATACTACTGTTTATTCTAATGCTGTGACTCTTAGGAGCGGTAGGGCCTTGCCTCCGCCTGCTACTAAAAGTGGGGAGAATAAAGAAACAGGTGGATCGTCATCTTCCGTATCAGCCGTACCAGCCACAGGGGCGGGTGAGGAGGAAGAAGAAGGAGAAGCCAGTCCAGCCGTCGTGCCATGCCAGCAACAACCTCAGCCGAAAATACAAAAAAATCAGCAAAAACAAAAACAACAAAAAGAAGCTAGTAGCAGAAGCGAAGCCATGCCAGCAGCGGAGGAGCCGACAGCAACCGCCGATCCCTCGCCAGCCGATGGAGCAGATGCTACCCTTTTTGATCGCCCAGCAACACCAGCATGCCAAGACCCAGCTTGTACCCTTTTGCGTAATTCGGGTGTACAACATTCTGTGGGCGATGATTTTGATGTAAATAAGAACTCTGATTTTCCTGCCAGTAGTGTACATATTCCTTTTCCTCATGCAATACAAAAATCCAAAAAAATTGCAAAACAAAAAAATGCATTGTCTGACCCAGGTGTTGTGGACATCTTGGACAAATTGACTGTTGAGATTCCCTTGCTAAAGGTCGTGGAATACATGCCAGCCGTGAAGAAAGGACTGAAGGAAGTATGTACCACTAAGCGTCGCCCATCAAGAAAGAACAGACGCCAGCAAGTTGAGAAACATGTCCTCTCATTAGCCACAGTCGCAGCTATCAGCAATCTCCCCCAGAAGAAACAAGACACCGGAGCCCCTCTGATCAGTTGTGTGATTTTTGACCAAGTCTTCGAGCGCACTCTCTTGGATAGTGGTTCTTCCATCAACCTTCTGCCCTCGACCATAATGCAGGAATTTGGGCTGGGACCGCTTAAGCAGACACGCATGATCCTTCAGTTTGCTGACCGATCCGTCAAGCGGCCCCAAGGTATCTTAGAAGACGTGATAGTTAAAGTGCAGGAAATGAAATTCCCGGCTGACTTTGTAGTCCTTGACATGGACTCGCCTGCACCCTTGCTCCAGACCCCTATCATCCTTGGCAGACCATTCCTTCGTACTTCAGGCGCCGTGGTTGATTACGGGTTTGGGAAGATCACTTTCAGCTCAAATTCCCAGCAAATCACGATAACCATGAACAAAGAGCAGAATGCCACAACAGATGAGTGCCAGGCAGCGTCAGATGCGGACTGTGAATTTATTACAGAGATCAGAGACTCAGTGTTATCATTAGATGATTCATGGACCCGAGAAATCCTCACTCTCGAGGAAGACTTGGAAAGCACAGTCAGCATATGCTCCGATGATTCTTGGGAGACAGATTCGCAGATGCAGGCGCATCTTCTTGAGCAATCACTCCGAACCGAACATGATCAGCTTAGCACAGAACCGTTCGGTACACCACCAGGATCTCAACAGAATATTGAGGATGGCAACATCTTCACTGAAGTACTGCCCACCATCAGCATGGTGTCAGAAGTGACAGACAAAGTGGACAGATCGAAACCAGAACTCAAGCCACTTCCGGCAGACCTGAAGTATGCTTTCCTTACGGGTGAAGAACAAATGTATCCGGTCATCATCAGCAGCAGGCTGAGGCCAGATCAGGAATCTCGACTTCTCGAGGTTCTAGAGAAGAACCGCAAGGCACTTGGATGGAACGTATCAGATCTCCGAGGGATAAATCCAGCCTTGTGTTCACACCACATCTATTTAGAAGAAGACGCCAAGCCGTCCCGCGAATTTCAGAGAAGGCTGAACCCTAACCTTCGGGACGTCGTCATGAAAGAAATCACGAAGTGGTGTGACGCAGGCTTCATTTATCCCATCTCCGATTCAAAATGGGTAAGCCCATTGCATATAGTTCCCAAGAAATCAGGGCTTACCGTGGTTACAAATGACAAAGGGGAGGAAATTTCTACTCGGGTACCAACATCCTGGCGGGTTTGTGTTGACTACCGCCGTCTCAATGCAGCAACTAAGAAGGATCACTTTCCCTTGCCATTCATTGATCAAGTGCTGGAAAGATTAGCAGGCAAAGAATTCTTCTGCTTTCTGGATGGGTACTCCGGGTATAACCAAGTGGCGATCGCCCCTGAAGACCAAGAAAAGACCACCTTCACTTGCCCGTTCGGCACCTACGCCTTCAAGAGAATGCCCTTTGGTTTGTGCAATGCACCTGCAACCTTCCAAAGATGCATGTTAGCAGTCTTTGCCGAGATGGTAGGCAGTTTTCTCGAGGTGTTCATGGACGATTTCTCTGTCTATGGTGATAGTTTCGATTCTTGTCTCGAGCATTTAGACAGAGTGCTTCAGAAATGCCGAGAAGTCAATTTAGTACTCTCATGGGAAAAGAGCCACTTTATGGTCACCGAAGGTATTGTGCTGGGTCATGTCGTTTCCAAGCGTGGCATGGAAGTCGACCCGACGAAGGTGGACGTCATTTCAAATCTTCAGCCACCTCAGTCAGTTAAGAATGTGAGGTCATTCCTGGGGCATGTGGGATTCTACAGGCGATTCATCAAGGATTTCAGCCGCATTGCCCGACCTCTGACAGAACTCTTGTGCAAGGAGACTGAGTTCATTGTTGATCAGCCGGTTCTCGTTGCTTTCAATCACTTGAAGGAGCTTATCACTCAGGCTCCAATCTTACAGCCGCCCGACTGGACTCTCCCTTTTGAAATAATGACCGATGCGTCAGATTTTGCAGTTGGAGCTGTTCTTGGGCAAAGAAAAGACAAAGTGCCCTACGCCATTCACTATGCCAGCAGGACATTAGATGAAGCACAGAGAAATTACACTGTGACAGAGAAGGAACTGCTGGCTGTGGTTTTCGCCTTAGAGAAGTTCAGATCCTATTTGTTGGGATCAAAAGTCACCATCTTTACAGACCACTCTGCTATCCGCTACTTACAACAGAAGAAGGATGCCAAGCCAAGACTGATTCGTTGGATCCTTCTCCTCCAGGAATTCGATTTGGAAATCAAGGACAAGCCTGGAACCCAGAATGTGGTAGCGGATCATCTCTCCAGAATAGAGCAGCATGAACCTCCCCTGAGCAATGCACCTATCACAGAAACCTTCCCTGACGAAGCCATTTTAGCTGTGGATTCTCTTCCTTGGTATGCTGAGATAGTCAATTACCTCGTCTCTGGGGTAAGACCTTCGGAATGGACGAAGAACCAAAAGAACAAATTCATGTCGACAATCCGTTTCTACCATTGGGAAGATCCTCTTTTATTCAGAGAAGGAGCAGATTGTATTTGGCGCAGGTGCATCCCTCAGACGGAACAATCAAGTGTCCTCGAGCATTGTCACTCGCTCGAATCTGGCGGACACCACTCTGGAGATCGGACGGCAGCCAAAGTACTTCAGTGTGGCCTCTGGTGGCCTACTTTATTCAAGGATGCAACTGAATTTGTTAAACGATGCACTGACTGTCAGAGAATGAAAGGTACACTCACTGCCAAAGATTCAATGCCCCTGAATATCATTCAGATAGCAGATGTCTTTGACGCATGGGGCATTGATTTCATGGGACCTTTCCCTAACAGTCAAGGATTTGAGCACATCCTTCTCGCCGTTGATTATGTGAGTCGTTGGGTTGAAGCTATCCCTGCTCGAGCCGCCGACAGCAAAACAGTTTGCCAGTTTCTAAAGAAGAACATCATCTCGCGGTTCGGGGTACCGAAAATCCTTATCTCAGACGGGGGTAGTCACTTCATTAACAAAGAGGTCAAGAAGTTAACGAAGGAGTACGGCATCGACCATCGGGTTGCTACTCCTTATCATCCTCAGACCAATGGCATGGCAGAGTTATCAAACAGAGAAATCAAGACTATCCTGCAGAAACTTGTTAGGCCAAACAGAAAGGACTGGTCTCAACTCTTGGACTCGGTTCTATGGGCATATCGAACCGCCTACAAGTCTCCCTTGGGCATGTCGCCCTATCGTCTTGTATATGGAAAGCCGTGCCATCTGCCCGTGGAATTAATTCACAAGTCTTTATGGGCAATCAACAGCTGTAATTTGGACTCACACCAAAGTGGTCAGAAGAGAAAGGATGATCTGAACAGACTCTTGGAATTCCGAGACTATGCATACGATAACACCTTGATGTACAAGGAGAAGGTGAAACGCTGGCATGACCGGCACATCAGACGAAAGACCTTCGATGTTGGGCAGAAAGTGTGGTTGTTTGATGCAAAGTTGCGGATATTCCCAGGAAAATTAAAAAGTAAGTGGACAGGGCCATTCCGAATATGTGAAGTGCGTGACAACGGAAGCATCGCGATATCAGAATTGTCCCCTGACGCACAGCCTTTCGTCGTCAATGGCCAACTACTGAAGCCTTACTTGGAACCTGATGCATTCTTGGCCATTGTTGACTCTATTCAACTTGTGCACAACGATGACATCTCCACAGCACCTGCGGCATCGAAAGATTCAGACTATGCAATCCAGCAACTATTTATCTGATTTTCTTCTTTTCTTCTTTTCCTTTTCTAGCCTCTTTTTGTATCTAAAAGGTGCCGACCTTGTGGACAGTTTTCTGTACTTAGGACGTACTTCGTCCTAAGTATAGGGGGGCGTGCACCCCGAGTATTTCCATTCTTTGATCCTCTCCATTGTCTCCTCTTCTTGTCTATACTTAGGGATATCTTACCCTCAGTATAGGGGGAGACAATCTGAGTACGATCTGTTCATTCCCACCTTGACCCTCCCTGCTTTTTGTACAGTCTGCTATACTTAGGATTACTTGATCCTAAGTATAGGGGGGACGGTCAACTTCTCATTCCTTAATTCCATTTATCTACATTCTTTAGATCTGTCTATACTCAGTACGAGTTATGTCTTTGCTTTTCCTTTCGATCTATGAGGACATAGCTCAAGCTAAGTATAGGGGGGTCGTATATACCATGTATATACTATAAGCCATAACTCATACTGAAAAATAAAATATCACCTTGATATAAAATAGAACATAAAAAGTAGCTTTATAATAATGAAAGATGATTGTGAGTTCCTCAGACTCTTTGTAATTGTACTGATTATTAAGTCAGAAAAATGTTTTGTGCAAAAAGTTCTTTTTGGAAAATCTTGTGAAAATGGTTTGAAAATAGTGTGTACAAGTATTCAACCTTTGAAAAATCAGTTTGGTGTGAAAAATTTACTTTCTTTGAGTGAAATTAAAATGTGTGCAAACTAGTGTGCAAATGATTGTGAAAATTGATTGTCAAATTGTTTTGAAAAATCTATCTATGTTGTGTAAAACCTTTGCAAAAATCAATTTCAAATGCGTGTAAATATTGCAAAATTATTTTGGACTATAGTTCTCAAAATTCTTGTGAAACTGATCCTCGAATAAGTCTGAGGAGTCTGCACAAAAATCTCTCATTTGTAAATAAGGAATAAGTTCAAATAAAGCCTATAAGACCAAAACCATATTATACATAAAATACAGTTTCTCTTCTTTTGTATATACTGACTAATAAATCAGATACCTATATAGTATGATTTGAAAAATAGTGTGACCAGTTTTGAAAGATTTGATGTGAAATGATTTCAAACGGTGTGAAAATGGTTTTGATGGCAAAAATTTTTCTTTGTGTGAAAGAAAGGATTTGAAAAACCTGTGTGCAAATGTTTTGGAAAATGTTTGACAAAATTATTGTGAAAAATGTACATATAGTGTGAAAATTCTTTGCAAAAATATTCTTCAAATGTGTGTAAATGATTGCAAAAATTATCGTGTACTACAGTTTGCAAAAATTATTTTCAAAACTAGAACTGAAGAATAAGATCACCATTACAAATACCTGTTAATCAGAAATAAATTACATAAAAATTCCTTCTCAACAACCTAAATAAAACCATTCCAGTAACACATGTACAGTCTGTATAAATTCATATATTTTGTAAATAAAGCAGTACGCCCGTGTAAATAATGGTATATACTTTTTGTATGTGTCAAGCTCTTATTTTATTTGCAAAAATTCTTTGTGTAAAAATATTCTTTGATTCTTTTTAAATCCTCTGTGAAAATTTGCATCATTCATTGTGCATAGCATAAGCATACCATGCATATTCTTTTTGAGTGAGCTTGATGACTGAATCAGTCTAATAAAATCTCGAATTGGAGCTTGGTTGGACCCTACTGCACCTAACTGCACTGGAACCTTATGGGAACTAGGTTTAAGGTACTTCAGGTCTAGTCAGACTTAATTCTTTGAGAAAGCAGGGCTGGGTTCAAGGCACCTCAGTGGACTAACTAGAACTTTTCGAAACACACGCATGACTCTTGTCGGCCGTAACCTAACTTGGACACCTGCACCTTTCACATAGCTCTCCATGTATGAGGTGGTGAGGAGGCAGTTTCCTTTGGCTTGGGGTAGCATATGAGGGTAGTACTTCTAGGCGGAACCTCTCTTCTTCTTATAGTGAAGGAAGTGCACCTCAACTTGGTCTAGTGGTGATGAGGTCTCAGGACTGAAGCTGTGGGTTGCAATAAAGCTTCAAAAGAGGGATAGTCTACTGGCTTAAGGAGAAATTTCTTGTATATATGCTGCACCATGTAGATATGTTGTACAGATGCAATTGAAAAAAAAAAAAAAGAAGAGAGAAGCAAAAAGAACTCCAAAAAAGTGGTGGGTCGGATTGAAAATTTAATAACCCCACCGGAGTGTATATAGTTCAATAAAGCAAAAGCTTATGGTATCCATGTTTCATCTCATGAAGCTTGCAGCGGGAGACTCGGCTACACTGGCTGAGCTTCCAAAAGTCTATACTTCTTCCCCCTCTTCTTGAGCCGGTTGCACTTGAACTTAGAAGGGAATACCCCGCTTCTCGAGGAAAGAGTTGCTAGACCGAGGCATTAGAGTTACCAGGTTGGGGGAGGGTGTTTCTTTGTCACTTCTGAGGTGGGGAGCCACTATCACTTACACTGTACAAGTCAGCTTCATAGTCATAAGGGTTTGTGTATGGTGTAGGCTAGTTCTGACCAGGCTATTAAGGTGCTTTGAACCGAATTCTGCGACTATCGAAGGCTGTTGTGCTTTAAATTTGGTTCCCGACTAGGTTCCACACACATCCACACCTAAGGACTGACAGGAGCTCCAATCTCAGATTTTGTAGAGACATGCATTGCACTGAAAGCACCCCTATTCACTCTATCTTCCTTTCATTTTCCTTTTTCTTTCCTTTATTCTTCTGATACTTATTGCATAAGTATTTGCTAGGGACCAGCAACGGCAAGTATAGGGGGGTGATGAATCTCCATTTCATCACCTTTATTCTATCATTTTGGCCTTAAAAACCCCAGCAAATGCATGTAAATAGCATTAATTTGTTCATATTAGCATCTATTATTTATTGTACTAATTATACATAAAATAAGGTTTTTAATGCCAAAATGATAGAATAAAGGGAAGAAAAGAAAAAGGAATAAAATATTGCAAATATTTTATGACCCTAACCCCGAGACCAAGGCCAGCATGGACTTGGTCGACAAGGAATAAAGTAGGGGGAGATAAGGGCCAATTATACAATAAATATCTCATTTATTAATTCATTCATTTATGCATTTTTGGCACCTATTTTGTACATAAATATTTATTCATCAAATAAAGAAACTTTGTTCATAAAAGTTGTAGATAATAATATAAATAAAAATACAAAATTAAGTTTGTGTAAAAATAATACACAGTGTACATGGAATACACAAAATAAAAAGCAAAAATCTCAACTTCACAGACCCATATCTTGCAAATAAAAACTCCAAATCACCCAAACTCACCTTTAATTGTATATAGCATTCCATGAACTATTTTATAAAATTAGTTTCATAATTTTTGGAGTCCACCTGTGGAAGTTAGGTTTTTGGCCTACCTTGTATATAGAACCCTATTAAACTATTCATTTTATTCAATATTCATTAATTTTATAAATTCATATTTTTAGAATCTTGTAAATAATGAATATAATACTTGTACCTATTAAAACTAAAAGAAAACCAAAAAAAAAAGAAATTTAAAATAAAATAAGTCTATAAAATATATAGGCAAAATACCTATGTGAAGGATGTACATGAATAAAAAGAGATTTTATTCCTTAATATTTTTTTATATATATTGTACATATTATATATTATTTATTAAAGATACAAATCCAAGATAAAAATGAATAAAATTCATTAAATAAATAAAATATATATATGATATAGGTAAAATACCTATAAGTATACTTACATATACTCATACATATTTATTTAAAAATGCAAATAATCTCATAAAAATTAAATAAAAACATATTTATACTCACAAAAATAAATTCTAAATTTATAAAATAAGAAAACAAAATAATAAAATAAAATAAACAAATTAAAAATAAAATACACAAAAATACATGTAAATACATACATATACACATTATTGTAATAAAACCGTAATAAAATAAGTCATAAAAATAAATAAAAATCATATTAAAATACTACATACAATAATAAAGATTTTTTATTTTATACTCGAAAAATAATAAAATCATTTATTAACTTAAATAATTCGTTCTTTATTCCTCCAGTCTGTTTTGTCTTCTAGCGGCCTCCGTGGACCAATCGCAGGCCGCCAAGAGTTGACCTCGGGTCAACTCTTCAGACCCCAGGACTTCCCCTCTGACAAGTCACGAGAGGCCCCTTTTCCCCGATTTTTCACGCCAATTGTGTAGCTCGAGGGTGATAAGACCCTTCATGGGAATTGTTCCTTGTACATCCACGAATCACGCCACACCCCATGCTTCCTTGTACAAAGCCCAGATTCACCAGGATTCGCCGGCCAATAAGGGCGCATACCTTGTCTATAAATAAACCTCTCGATCTCCTCCCTCATTTTGGCCTCCCTTTCAGTCGTTTTCCACCATCTCTTCCAGTCCTTCGAGGTTCCTTGTGACAGGAGGGTCCTCCTGGAAGCTTCAGACGGTCGGAGGAGTCGAAGGAGCGCCCACGGCCGCCGCGTCGCCGGAGGTCCTGCTCCCTGGTCGCAAACCAGGTATAAGAGCTGATGTCTTCTCGTTTTTAGCGTAATTTTAATTGTTAGACCTTAATTTAGCTTTTAGAGTAATTAGAATAGCCTTAGGTGTTCGATTAGATCAGATCGAGGTCGCCGGAGTTTCGCTCCGGCGAACCTCTCTACCCTGATCGAGCCGCGTTCCGACCCCTCGCTCCGCCTCATCTGCTTCCCCTACGTATTCTCCACGCACCCACGCTCCAGATCAACCAGAGCTTGCCCAGCTCTGCGAATCGAGGTCCTCCCTCCTCCGCTTCGCCGGACCTCGCCGCCCTCCACCTTTCCCCGTTCGTCTACCCTAAACCTCGGGTCGAGGAAGACCCCCTCGAGCCCCTCTTTCATTTGGTGCAGGACCCAAGCTGAAAGGAGCCCTTTGGGGCTCGACTCAAGTCCCTTCGAGGTTCCAGGACCCCCTTGTCTTCCCCGAGCTCGTTCAGCCGATCTAGGAGGTCCTGGACCTTCTGGAGTATCTCGAACGGTGCGCACCGCTTCGCCGGACGCCTGGAGGCCACAAGCAGCAACATCGAGCGCCTGGAGGCGGAGGAATCACCGATCGAAGCCAGGGAAGTCAGCTGTTCTTCCCTGTTCTTCGTGAGCAGCAGCAGCCGTTGGATCGAAGAGACAGCCCCAGTTCTAATCGGGGCCGTCCATCTAGCACCAGCCGTGGCCGTGCGATCAGATCTCAGATGCAATCACAGCCACGGATCGCCGAAGGGGTATCGAGCATCGAGGGCTCGACACGTGGATAAGTGGCGCACTGGAAGCCGTTGGATCACGCGCCTTTAGGGGGTAAACTTCATATCTAGCCCCCCCGCTTTTTGTATTTATAGTTTAGTCCCTAAAATAAAAAGTTACTTTGTAAATATTTTGGAGAAATTGCATCGAACCCCCTGAGCTTTGTAATATTGCAAAAATACCCCTCCCAGGCGCGTGCAAGTCACGCGTCCTGTGGGTAAATTGCAGATATACCCTTGCGGGTTTGGATATTTGTGTTTAATCCTTGAAATGCAAGTTCCAGAGTAATATTTTGTGGAAAAATTGCGTACGTGCCCCTGGATGTTTCACTATTTGCATATATGCCCTTGCCAGCACTGTTTGATGATTGGAGTCTTGTTCTAATTAATTAAAATATCATTTTAACTCCAAAAATTCCACAAAAATAGGGTTAAGCTACTGGATGCATATACTTTAACGCCCTATTGTTAGTTTTTAATTTTATCACTTTTAAATATTTATTAAAAACAAAAAAAAACTCCAAAAAAAAAAGAAAAAAAAACCCACAGCCACACAAGGATGACTGATATGCACAGATAGGCTCATGCATTTTCGTATTGCTCTCTGTGGTTCGACCTCTACATGCTTGTTCCCTATACATTTTATGGTAGAGTAAATAAAGATTAATTCACACTTCCTTTGAGCTCGATTGTTTTATTCTTTGATTGTGGGTTAATTGTTGACAAGTGCACTTCATTGTGGGTCGCCGCATCGACATCGGTTGTCTCCGCCTTGTGTGAGACAGACCCTTTAGACCTGCGATGAGGTGTGCTTATCAAATGGCGCCGTTGCCGGGGAGCAATGAGCATAGCCTACTTTATTTTTGTCATTCTTGTGTGCATTTTTGATCCATAATTGATGATATTTTGTGAGCAGCTATTTTATTGCCATTAATCACTGTGCTTCATTGATCCATTTCTTGTGATTATCTTTATGTGCTCTATGATTGATTGATTCAAGCTATTCTAATACACTCTTTTTTGTGACTTTGATGCGAGGGTCCGCCACGCAAGGATGGCTTCTTAGGAGGCCAATGCAGCCAAGCTTGGAGGAGGATGGTCTTCCCTTCGCATGACCATCAGGAGAGAGTATCAAGGAAGCAAGGAGATGTGGATTAGATAGGCTTAGAACACTTAGGATTATCTTTGTAATTTTTGGTGAGAGAGAGACAATTTTGGCATGTAATAATTAACCGGACTCTACTCTTCACAATGAGGTCCAGTGCCCGGGTGTCTGTTCACCTGGGGGCCTCATCGCTGTTTTCCGCGATTTCTACCGCCTTCTTTCCTTTGTTTTCCGCTGTTTTGTGCTTTTCGCCTTTATTTTACTTTGTTTTGTGTGCTTGGAGCCCCTAGATATAGGTTGCTTGACTCGGTAGCTAGGTCCAAACATTAATAAGAATGCATGTTCCTATAGTCTACTTCGTATGGAGCTAGTCAAACTTAAACAGCTAAGTCATTTATCTCTTAACCCACGTGCCGTGAGCGAGCCCCATCAAGCGCTACTCCTGAACTCGAGTGTGTCGAGAAGAGGAGGGGTGAGCCAAGACCGGACCCTTAGGTTAAAGATGAATGACCAAGCTTGTGGTTCTTCACGTTAATAGCAGCTAATGTTTAGGGCGATTTTGACAAATGCACACCGCCATGTAGATAAGTTTAAAAATTCTGTTTTGCATACCACATGGAGAGAGCTGGGATGCACTGTAAGTCTTCTAACTCAGCATGCATCATTCGGTTCAATGGTGAGATTTCCATCATAGAACCACTTGCATGGCTTTTCCGCTATCTCCCTCTGATTTTGAGCACCTAGGACTTAAACGAAAATCTACCAAAACGTTAGGCGCTGGTATGAAACAGATCCAAAAAAAAGTGAAAACCCAAAAAAATTAAAACTAGGGGACTGCTAAATAAACTTTGACCTTAATTAAAATCCGTAATGGACTATCATTGTACCGGGTTCATAAAGCCCTCATTGTTTTAAGGTACCTTGGAGGGGGACCAAAACCCTACTCCCTTGAGCGAGTGCGACCCCCTAAGGATTAGAGCCAAAAGCCCAGTCTGCAACTGCCTTGTGTATCGCCTGGATTTCCGAAGTAATGGCGCTTCTATCGTACGTAGGCAAGTAGGGCTTGGTCACCAACGATGACTCTCTGTTGTGATGAGCATCGACCCTGTCCGAAGTATCGAGCATAGGCCACGCCTTCACGGGGGTGTCTGTCTCATTGTCCTGCGTCCGAGTAGGTTCTTGTACGCTCACGGGTGATTCCGTTGCGAGCGAGAACCGAAGTAGCGGTTTCGCCTATCGGCTTCCTCTCTCTATTTCTTTGGCTGAGTAGGGATCCAGGAAGGGTTACGAGGACTCCAAAAAGTACAGACTACAGGTTACACAGGAGGAGGACAAGTACGGGATACCCTTCCGGCAGTACTCTCTCTCCTATAGGGTAGCGTACTAAGGACTTGTTACAAGATATGCCTGAAATAACAACTCTAAAAATGAAAAGATAATAGCCGAACCTTTACGGCTTCACATGGCGTGAGTTGGTGAACCCTATTTTGAATTGTGTTTGTCTGGATCTAGATTAAGGTTCAAAAACCAAGTCCCGCGCCTTTGCGCAAAATTTTGTTGTGTCACTCCTCTTTGACCCCCGCTCAGTTTGAGCCTTTTCTACTGTTTTGCACTCCTTTGTAATCCTCGTTGACCATCGTATCTTTCATCCAACATCCTACCTTCTCTTGTACTTCGCGAAGTTGATCCATGGATGGTTTCCGTCGGGACCATGCCGACACCCACATCGATTCCATGGACTCAACTCCGCCAATAACTTCGAGGTGATTCACGAGAACCTAATCCGGACTTTGCAGATCGATCTCTAGACTCCTCGTTTTCTACTTTTCTCTTGACCACCCAATAAACTGGGATCACCTTTGTCCCACTTTCGCCGTTGTGAAGGGAAGTCGATTACAGTCTACATCCTTTTCCATTCACAACATGCTGGGGTTAACCTGAATTCCAGCATCATCTCGACAGTTGAACATTGATTACAAGCAGTCTGATCAGGACTATCTCCTCATGCAGATAGAAGACAGAGCAAGCCCTGGAGACTACTCCGGAGTTCATCTCTTCCGACTCGGACCCTGACATGGCTCCCGGAGGAAAGGGCAAGGGTCAGCAGCCACCCACACCAGAGGGACAGGCGCCAGATCAGAATCAGGTCAATGCACAATTACTGGCATCTATCCAGGCCATCCAGCAGCAGCTGACCGAACAGGCCCTCACTCAGACAGCTTTCCAGGACATGTTGAATGATGTGATTAACCGAGATGATGGAGGAGGAGGCAGAGGCAGAGGAGGCAGGAGAGGAGAAGGTGAAGGTGGAGGAGGTGGTGATGACCACAATGATGATCTTGAATTACCACCACAGAAACCTACCCTTAAAGAAACATACAACCCGGGAGACAGCCAGATGACCGAATGGATCCTCATTCCACCGGTACACGCTCACTTTGAGCTGAAGCCCCAATTCATTGCTCTTCTTCCTGCATTCCATGGAAACACCAGCGAGGAGCCGTACATCCACCTGCAGCAATTCTCCCGCATTTGCCGTACGACTCACTATCCCAATGTCCCTCTGGGCATTGTCAAGATGACGGCTTTCCCCTTCAGCCTACAGGATAAGGCCCTTTATTGGGTCAATCATATGGGAAAAGTTGTGACAACCTGGGAGGAGCTGAAGTCCGCCTTCTTGCACAAGTACTACCCTCTGGGTCGGCTCAACCAGATGCGAGCCCGTATCAGTAATTTCTCCCAAGGACCCCATGAGTCGATACATGAAGCATGGGAGAGATTCACTGACCTGCAGGAGAAATGTCCCCATCATGATATTCCGAAGACCAGCCTGGTTCAGCATTTCTTCGGGGGACTGAACATTGAAAGTCAAAGGCTCGTAGACGCAGCATGTGGGGGCTCACACTTCAATAAGGATGAAGACGTCGTCTGGCAGATCTTTGAAGAAATGGCCGAAGGAGAGGCCGCCCTCTCTTCATCCAAGGCTTATCAGAAGCAACCCCAGATCCTTCAAAAACAAGTGTACATGGCAGCGTCTAAGGAATCAGAGAGAGATGAGAGCTCCAACCTCAGCATCATCGGGGGCCATCTCTCTAAAGTTGACATCATCGAGAAGCGATCACAGGATCTCGAAAAACTCGCCGTGATCGAGAAGAGGACCCAGAGTTTGGACAAGCTGGATCACATCACCAAGCAGCTGGAACTGCTGGTAGGTACCATCAATTCTGTTCAGTCGGCAGCACCGCTCGAAGCTCCAGCTGAGAAAAAAGACGAGCAACCACCGGCAGTTCAGCACGTGTACTACGTGCAGGCACCTGATCAGAGCCAGCCGCAACAGCAGATGGTTGTGTATCAACCAGAGTTTATCTCAGAAACCGATTCAGTGTTCCCACCACCACCCCTGGTCCAGGAAGTTAATGGGGTTTGGACTCATGATGCACAGCCGACCCGTCCTATGGGACAACCACAGGGTCAGCCATTTGCCAACCGGCAATACCACCAACCTCAGGGTGGTCGCTTTGGGCAATCCTCCCAGCAGCACCAATACCAGCAGCCTCCCCAGTTTGGACATTAGTGGAGGCAGAACCATCCATACCAGCAGCAGCCGCAATACCGGCACCCACAGCCGTATCACCAGTACGCGGTTGCTCCGCCTCAGCAATACCAGCAGTATCCACCTCCGTCTTATCAGCAACTTCAACTTCCTGCCCCGCCTCAGCATCACCAGCAACAGTCTCAGCACCAGCAGATGCAACAACAGCGTGGTCTGCACGCTGACACTACCGAGGCACCTCCAGTGAACCCCTCCATGGACTGTCTAGCCCAACTTGTCAAAGGGCTAGCAGAGATGACCAAGCGGCTTGATGACCTAACTGCCACTCGAACCACCATCCCAGCTCAGGTCGAAGCAAATCCCAATAATTTCAAGAAAAAAGAGCAGGTAGAATGTGATGTCCTATCCTTATCTGGTAATGATACTACTGTTTATTCTAATGCTGTGACTCTTAGGAGCGGTAGGGCCTTGCCTCCGCCTGCTACTAAAAGTGGGGAGAATAAAGAAACAGGTGGATCGTCATCTTTCGTATCAGTCGTACCAGCCACAGGGGCGGGTGAGGAGGAAGAAGAAGGAGAAGCCAGTCCAGCCGTCGTGCCATGCCAGCAACAACCTCAGCCGAAAATACAAAAAAATCAGCAAAAACAAAAACAACAAAAAGAAGCTAGTAGCAGAAGCGAAGCCATGCCAGCAGCGGAGGAGCCGACAGCAACCGCCGATCCCTCGCCAGCCGATGGAGCAGATGCTACCCTTTTTGATCGCCCAGCAACACCAGCATGCCAAGACCCAGCTTGTACCCTTTTGCGTAATTCGGGTGTACAACATTCTGTGGGCGATGATTTTGATGTAAATAAGAACTCTGATTTTCCTGCCAGTAGTGTACATATTCCTTTTCCTCATGCAATACAAAAATCCAAAAAAATTGCAAAACAAAAAAATGCATTGTCTGACCCAGGTGTTGTGGACATCTTGGACAAATTGACTGTTGAGATTCCCTTGCTAAAGGTCGTGGAATACATGCCAGCCGTGAAGAAAGGACTGAAGGAAGTATGTACCACTAAGCGTCGCCCATCAAGAAAGAACAGACGCCAGCAAGTTGAGAAACATGTCCTCTCATTAGCCACAGTCGCAGCTATCAGCAATCTCCCCCAGAAGAAACAAGACACCGGAGCCCCTCTGATCAGTTGTGTGATTTTTGACCAAGTCTTCGAGCGCACTCTCTTGGATAGTGGTTCTTCCATCAACCTTCTGCCCTCGACCATAATGCAGGAATTTGGGCTGGGACCGCTTAAGCAGACACGCATGATCCTTCAGTTTGCTGACCGATCCGTCAAGCGGCCCCAAGGTATCTTAGAAGACGTGATAGTTAAAGTGCAGGAAATGAAATTCCCGGCTGACTTTGTAGTCCTTGACATGGACTCGCCTGCACCCTTGCTCCAGACCCCTATCATCCTTGGCAGACCATTCCTTCGTACTTCAGGCGTCGTGGTTGATTACGGGTCTGGGAAGATCACTTTCAGCTCAAATTCCCAGCAAATCACGATAACCATGAACAAAGAGCAGAATGCCACAACAGATGAGTGCCAGGCAGCGTCAGATGCGGACTGTGAATTTATTACAGAGATCAGAGACTCAGTGTTATCATTAGATGATTCATGGACCCGAGAAATCCTCACTCTCGAGGAAGACTTGGAAAGCACAGTCAGCATATGCTCCGATGATTCTTGGGAGACAGATTCGCAGATGCAGGCGCATCTTCTTGAGCAATCACTCCGAACCGAACATGATCAGCTTAGCACAGAACCGTTCGGTACACCACCAGGATCTCAACAGAATATTGAGGATGGCAACATCTTCACTGAAGTACTGCCCACCATCAGCATGGTGTCAGAAGTGACAGACAAAGTGGACAGATCGAAACCAGAACTCAAGCCACTTCCGGCAGACCTGAAGTATGCTTTCCTTACGGGTGAAGAACAAATGTATCCGGTCATCATCAGCAGCAGGCTGAGGCCAGATCAGGAATCTCGACTTCTCGAGGTTCTAGAGAAGAACCGCAAGGCACTTGGATGGAACGTATCAGATCTCCGAGGGATAAATCCAGCCTTGTGTTCACACCACATCTATTTAGAAGAAGACGCCAAGCCGTCCCGCGAATTTCAGAGAAGGCTGAACCCTAACCTTCGGGACGTCGTCATGAAAGAAATCACGAAGTGGTGTGACGCAGGCTTCATTTATCCCATCTCCGATTCAAAATGGGTAAGCCCATTGCATATAGTTCCCAAGAAATCAGGGCTTACCGTGGTTACAAATGACAAAGGGGAGGAAATTTCTACTCGGGTACCAACATCCTGGCGGGTTTGTGTTGACTACCGCCGTCTCAATGCAGCAACTAAGAAGGATCACTTTCCCTTGCCATTCATTGATCAAGTGCTGGAAAGATTAGCAGGCAAAGAATTCTTCTGCTTTCTGGATGAGTACTCCGGGTATAACCAAGTGGCGATCGCCCCTGAAGACCAAGAAAAGACCACCTTCACTTGCCCGTTCGGCACCTACGCCTTCAAGAGAATGCCCTTTGGTTTATGCAATGCACCTGCAACCTTCCAAAGATGCATGTTAGCAGTCTTTGCCGAGATGGTAGGCAGTTTTCTCGAGGTGTTCATGGACGATTTCTCTGTCTATGGTGATAGTTTCGATTCTTGTCTCGAGCATTTAGACAGAGTGCTTCAGAAATGCCGAGAAGTCAATTTAGTACTCTCATGGGAAAAGAGCCACTTTATGGTCACCGAAGGTATTGTGCTGGGTCATGTCGTTTCCAAGCGTGGCATGGAAGTCGACCCGGCGAAGGTGGACGTCATTTCAAATCTTCAGCCACCTCAGTCAGTTAAGAATGTGAGGTCATTCCTGGGGCATGTGGGATTCTACAGGCGATTCATCAAGGATTTCAGCCGCATTGCCCGACCTCTGACAGAACTCTTGTGCAAGGAGACTGAGTTCATTGTTGATCAGCCGGTTCTCGTTGCTTTCAATCACTTGAAGGAGCTTATCACTCAGGCTCCAATCTTACAGCCGCCCGACTGGACTCTCCCTTTTGAAATAATGACCGATGCGTCAGATTTTGCAGTTGGAGCTGTTCTTGAGCAAAGAAAAGACAAAGTGCCCTACGCCATTCACTATGCCAGCAGAACATTAGATGAAGCACAGAGAAATTACACTGTGACAGAGAAGGAACTGCTGGCTGTGGTTTTCGCCTTAGAGAAGTTCAGATCCTATTTGTTGGGATCAAAAGTCACCATCTTTACAGACCACTCTGCTATCCGCTACTTACAACAGAAGAAGGATGCCAAGCCAAGACTGATTCGTTGGATCCTTCTCCTCCAGGAATTCGATTTGGAAATCAAGGACAAGCCTGGAACCCAGAATGTGGTAGCGGATCATCTCTCCAGAATAGAGCAGCATGAACCTCCCCTGAGCAATGCACCTATCACAGAAACCTTCCCTGACGAAGCCATTTTAGCTGTGGATTCTCTTCCTTGGTATGCTGAGATAGTCAATTACCTCGTCTCTGGGGTAAGACCTTCGGAATGGACGAAGAACCAAAAGAACAAATTCATGTCGACAATCCGTTTCTACCATTGGGAAGATCCTCTTTTATTCAGAGAAGGAGCAGATTGTATTTGGCGCAGGTGCATCCCTCAGACGGAACAATCAAGTGTCCTCGAGCATTGTCACTCGCTCGAATCTGGCGGACACCACTCTGGAGATCGGACGGCAGCCAAAGTACTTCAGTGTGGCCTCTGGTGGCCTACTTTATTCAAGGATGCAACTGAATTTGTTAAACGATGCACTGACTGTCAGAGAATGAAAGGTACACTCACTGCCAAAGATTCAATGCCCCTGAATATCATTCAGATAGCAGATGTCTTTGACGCATGGGGCATTGATTTCATGGGACCTTTCCCTAACAGTCAAGGATTTGAGCACATCCTTCTCGCCGTTGATTATGTGAGTCGTTGGGTTGAAGCTATCCCTGCTCGAGCCGCCGACAGCAAAACAGTTTGCCAGTTTCTGAAGAAGAACATCATCTCGCGGTTCGGGGTACCGAAAATCCTTATCTCAGACGGGGGTAGTCACTTCATTAACAAAGAGGTCAAGAAGTTAACGAAGGAGTACGGCATCGACCATCGGGTTGCTACTCCTTATCATCCTCAGACCAATGGCATGGCAGAGTTATCAAACAGAGAAATCAAGACTATCCTGCAGAAACTTGTTAGGCCAAACAGAAAGAACTGGTCTCAACTCTTGGACTCGGTTCTATGGGCATATCGAACCGCCTACAAGTCTCCCTTGGGCATGTCGCCCTATCGTCTTGTATATGGAAAGCCGTGCCATCTGCCCGTGGAATTAATTCACAAGTCTTTATGGGCAATCAACAGCTGTAATTTGGACTCACACCAAAGTGGTCAGAAGAGAAAGGATGATCTGAACAGACTCTTGGAATTCCGAGACTATGCATACGATAACACCTTGATGTACAAGGAGAAGGTGAAACGCTGGCATGACCGGCACATCAGACGAAAGACCTTCGATGTTGGGCAGAAAGTGTGGTTGTTTGATGCAAAGTTGCGGATATTCCCAGGAAAATTAAAAAGTAAGTGGACAGGGCCATTCCGAATATGTGAAGTGCGTGACAACGGAAGCATCGCGATATCAGAATTGTCCTCTGACGCACAGCCTTTCGTCGTCAATGGCCAACTACTGAAGCCTTACTTGGAACCTGATGCATTCTTGGCCATTGTTGACTCTATTCAACTTGTGCACAACGATGACATCTCCACAGCACCTGCGGCATCGAAAGATTCAGACTATGCAATCCAGCAACTATTTATCTGATTTTCTTCTTTTCTTCTTTTCCTTTTCTAGCCTCTTTTTGTATCTAAAAGGTGCCGACCTTGTGGACAGTTTTCTGTACTTAGGACGTACTTCGTCCTAAGTATAGGGGGGCGTGCACCCCGAGTATTTCCATTCTTTGATCCTCTCCATTGTCTCCTCTTCTTGTCTATACTTAGGGATATCTTACCCTCAGTATAGGGGGAGACAATCTGAGTACGATCTGTTCATTCCCACCTTGACCCTCCCTGCTTTTTGTACAGTCTGCTATACTTAGGATTACTTGATCCTAAGTATAGGGGGGACGGTCAACTTCTCATTCCTTAATTCCATTTATCTACATTCTTTAGATCTGTCTATACTCAGTACGAGTTATGTCTTTGCTTTTCCTTTCGATCTATGAGGACATAGCTCAAGCTAAGTATAGGGGGGTCGTATATACCATGTATATACTATAAGCCATAACTCATACTGAAAAATAAAATATCACCTTGATATAAAATAGAACATAAAAAGTAGCTTTATAATAATGAAAGATGATTGTGAGTTCCTCAGACTCTTTGTAATTGTACTGATTATTAAGTCAGAAAAATGTTTTGTGCAAAAAGTTCTTTTTGGAAAATCTTGTGAAAATGGTTTGAAAATAGTGTGTACAAGTATTCAACCTTTGAAAAATCAGTTTGGTGTGAAAAATTTACTTTCTTTGAGTGAAATTAAAATGTGTGCAAACTAGTGTGCAAATGATTGTGAAAATTGATTGTCAAATTGTTTTGAAAAATCTATCTATGTTGTGTAAAACCTTTGCAAAAATCAATTTCAAATGCGTGTAAATATTGCAAAATTATTTTGGACTATAGTTCTCAAAATTCTTGTGAAACTGATCCTCGAATAAGTCTGAGGAGTCTGCACAAAAATCTCTCATTTGTAAATAAGGAATAAGTTCAAATAAAGCCTATAAGACCAAAACCATATTATACATAAAATACAGTTTCTCTTCTTTTGTATATACTGACTAATAAATCAGATACCTATATAGTATGATTTGAAAAATAGTGTGACCAGTTTTGAAAGATTTGATGTGAAATGATTTCAAACGGTGTGAAAATGGTTTTGATGGCAAAAATTTTTCTTTGTGTGAAAGAAAGGATTTGAAAAACCTGTGTGCAAATGTTTTGGAAAATGTTTGACAAAATTATTGTGAAAAATGTACATATAGTGTGAAAATTCTTTGCAAAAATATTCTTCAAATGTGTGTAAATGATTGCAAAAATTATCGTGTACTACAGTTTGCAAAAATTATTTTCAAAACTAGAACTGAAGAATAAGATCACCATTACAAATACCTGTTAATCAGAAATAAATTACATAAAAATTCCTTCTCAACAACCTAAATAAAACCATTCCAGTAACACATGTACAGTCTGTATAAATTCATATATTTTGTAAATAAAGCAGTACGCCCGTGTAAATAATGGTATATACTTTTTGTATGTGTCAAGCTCTTATTTTATTTGCAAAAATTCTTTGTGTAAAAATATTCTTTGATTCTTTTTAAATCCTCTGTGAAAATTTGCATCATTCATTGTGCATAGCATAAGCATACCATGCATATTCTTTTTGAGTGAGCTTGATGACTGAATCAGTCTAATAAAATCTCGAATTGGAGCTTGGTTGGACCCTACTGCACCTAACTGCACTGGAACCTTATGGGAACTAGGTTTAAGGTACTTCAGGTCTAGTCAGACTTAATTCTTTGAGAAAGCAGGGCTGGGTTCAAGGCACCTCAGTGGACTAACTAGAACTTTTCGAAACACACGCATGACTCTTGTCGGCCGTAACCTAACTTGGACACCTGCACCTTTCACATAGCTCTCCATGGATGAGGTGGTGAGGAGGCAGTTTCCTTTGGCTTGGGGTAGCATATGAGGGTAGTACTTCTAGGCGGAACCTCTCTTCTTCTTATAGTGAAGGAAGTGCACCTCAACTTGGTCTAGTGGTGATGAGGTCTCAGGACTGAAGCTGTGGGTTGCAATAAAGCTTCAAAAGAGGGATAGTCTACTGGCTTAAGGAGAAATTTCTTGTATATATGCTGCACCATGTAGATATGTTGTACAGATGCAATTGAAAAAAAAAAAAAAAGAAGAGAGAAGCAAAAAGAACTCCAAAAAAGTGGTGGGTCGGATTGAAAATTTAATAACCCCACCGGAGTGTATATAGTTCAATAAAGCAAAAGCTTATGGTATCCATGTTTCATCTCATGAAGCTTGCAGCGGGAGACTCGGCTACACTGGCTGAGCTTCCAAAAGTCTATACTTCTTCCCCCTCTTCTTGAGCCGGTTGCACTTGAACTTAGAAGGGAATACCCCGCTTCTCGAGGAAAGAGTTGCTAGACCGAGGCATTAGAGTTACCAGGTTGGGGGAGGGTGTTTCTTTGTCACTTCTGAGGTGGGGAGCCACTATCACTTACACTGTACAAGTCAGCTTCATAGTCATAAGGGTTTGTGTATGGTGTAGGCTAGTTCTGACCAGGCTATTAAGGTGCTTTGAACCGAATTCTGCGACTATCGAAGGCTGTTGTGCTTTAAATTTGGTTCCCGACTAGGTTCCACACACATCCACACCTAAGGACTGACAGGAGCTCCAATCTCAGATTTTGTAGAGACATGCATTGCACTGAAAGCACCCCTATTCACTCTATCTTCCTTTCATTTTCCTTTTTCTTTCCTTTATTCTTCTGATACTTATTGCATAAGTATTTGCTAGGGACCAGCAACGGCAAGTATAGGGGGGTGATGAATCTCCATTTCATCACCTTTATTCTATCATTTTGGCCTTAAAAACCCCAGCAAATGCATGTAAATAGCATTAATTTGTTCATATTAGCATCTATTATTTATTGTACTAATTATACATAAAATAAGGTTTTTAATGCCAAAATGATAGAATAAAGGGAAGAAAAGAAAAAGGAATAAAATATTGCAAATATTTTATGACCCTAACCCCGAGACCAAGGCCAGCATGGACTTGGTCGACAAGGAATAAAGTAGGGGGAGATAAGGGCCAATTATACAATAAATATCTCATTTATTAATTCATTCATTTATGCATTTTTGGCACCTATTTTGTACATAAATATTTATTCATCAAATAAAGAAACTTTGTTCATAAAAGTTGTAGATAATAATATAAATAAAAATACAAAATTAAGTTTGTGTAAAAATAATACACAGTGTACATGGAATACACAAAATAAAAAGCAAAAATCTCAACTTCACAGACCCATATCTTGCAAATAAAAACTCCAAATCACCCAAACTCACCTTTAATTGTATATAGCATTCCATGAACTATTTTATAAAATTAGTTTCATAATTTTTGGAGTCCACCTGTGGAAGTTAGGTTTTTGGCCTACCTTGTATATAGAACCCTATTAAACTATTCATTTTATTCAATATTCATTAATTTTATAAATTCATATTTTTAGAATCTTGTAAATAATGAATATAATACTTGTACCTATTAAAACTAAAAGAAAACCAAAAAAAAAAAGAAATTTAAAATAAAATAAGTCTATAAAATATATAGGCAAAATACCTATGTGAAGGATGTACATGAATAAAAAGAGATTTTATTCCTTAATATTTTTTTATATATATTGTACATATTATATATTATTTATTAAAGATACAAATCCAAGATAAAAATGAATAAAATTCATTAAATAAATAAAATATATATATGATATAGGTAAAATACCTATAAGTATACTTACATATACTCATACATATTTATTTAAAAATGCAAATAATCTCATAAAAATTAAATAAAAACATATTTATACTCACAAAAATAAATTCTAAATTTATAAAATAAGAAAACAAAATAATAAAATAAAATAAACAAATTAAAAATAAAATACACAAAAATACATGTAAATACATACATATACACATTATTGTAATAAAACCGTAATAAAATAAGTCATAAAAATAAATAAAAATCATATTAAAATACTACATACAATAATAAAGATTTTTTATTTTATACTCGAAAAATAATAAAATCATTTATTAACTTAAATAATTCGTTCTTTATTCCTCCAGTCTGTTTTGTCTTCTAGCGGCCTCCGTGGACCAATCGCAGGCCGCCAAGAGTTGACCTCGGGTCAACTCTTCAGACCCCAGGACTGCCCCTCTGACAAGTCACGAGAGGCCCCTTTTCCCCGATTTTTCACGCCAATTGTGTAGCTCGAGGGTGATAAGACCCTTCATGGGAATTGTTCCTTGTACATCCACGAATCACGCCACACCCCATGCTTCCTTGTACAAAGCCCAGATTCACCAGGATTCGCCGGCCAATAAGGGCGCATACCTTGTCTATAAATAAACCTCTCGATCTCCTCCCTCATTTTGGCCTCCCTTTCAGTCGTTTTCCACCATCTCTTCCAGTCCTTCGAGGTTCCTTGTGACAGGAGGGTCCTCCTGGAAGCTTCAGACGGTCGGAGGAGTCGAAGGAGCGCCCACGGCCGCCGCGTCGCCGGAGGTCCTGCTCCCTGGTCGCAAACCAGGTATAAGAGCTGATGTCTTCTCGTTTTTAGCGTAATTTTAATTGTTAGACCTTAATTTAGCTTTTAGAGTAATTAGAATAGCCTTAGGTGTTCGATTAGATCAGATCGAGGTCGCCGGAGTTTCGCTCCGGCGAACCTCTCTACCCTGATCGAGCCGCGTTCCGACCCCTCGCTCCGCCTCATCTGCTTCCCCTACGTATTCTCCACGCACCCACGCTCCAGATCAACCAGAGCTTGCCCAGCTCTGCGAATCGAGGTCCTCCCTCCTCCGCTTCGCCGGACCTCGCCGCCCTCCACCTTTCCCCGTTCGTCTACCCTAAACCTCGGGTCGAGGAAGACCCCCTCGAGCCCCTCTTTCATTTGGTGCAGGACCCAAGCTGAAAGGAGCCCTTTGGGGCTCGACTCAAGTCCCTTCGAGGTTCCAGGACCCCCTTGTCTTCCCCGAGCTCGTTCAGCCGATCTAGGAGGTCCTGGACCTTCTGGAGTATCTCGAACGGTGCGCACCGCTTCGCCGGACGCCTGGAGGCCACAAGCAGCAACATCGAGCGCCTGGAGGCGGAGGAATCACCGATCGAAGCCAGGGAAGTCAGCTGTTCTTCCCTGTTCTTCGTGAGCAGCAGCAGCCGTTGGATCGAAGAGACAGCCCCAGTTCTAATCGGGGCCGTTCATCTAGCACCAGCCGTGGCCGTGCGATCAGATCTCAGATGCAATCACAGCCACGGATCGCCGAAGGGGTATCGAGCATCGAGGGCTCGACACGTGGATAAGTGGCGCACTGGAAGCCGTTGGATCACGCGCCTTTAGGGGGTAAACTTCATATCTAGCCCCCCCCGCTTTTTGTATTTATAGTTTAGTCCCTAAAATAAAAAGTTACTTTGTAAATATTTTGGAGAAATTGCATCGAACCCCCTGAGCTTTGTAATATTGCAAAAATACCCCTCCCAGGCGCGTGCAAGTCACGCGTCCTGTGGGTAAATTGCAGATATACCCTTGCGGGTTTGGATATTTGTGTTTAATCCTTGAAATGCAAGTTCCAGAGTAATATTTTGTGGAAAAATTGCGTACGTGCCCCTGGATGTTTCACTATTTGCATATATGCCCTTGCCAGCATTGTTTGATGATTGGAGTCTTGTTCTAATTAATTAAAATATCATTTTAACTCCAAAAATTCCACAAAAATAGGGTTAAGCTACTGGATGCATATACTTTAACGCCCTATTGTTAGTTTTTAATTTTATCACTTTTAAATATTTATTAAAAACCAAAAAAAAACTCCAAAAAAAAAAAGAAAAAAAAACCCACAGCCACACAAGGATGACTGATATGCACAGATAGGCTCATGCATTTTCGTATTGCTCTCTGTGGTTCGACCTCTACATGCTTGTTCCCTATACATTTTATGGTAGAGTAAATAAAGATTAATTCACACTTCCTTTGAGCTCGATTGTTTTATTCTTTGATTGTGGGTTAATTGTTGACAAGTGCACTTCATTGTGGGTCGCCGCATCGACATCGGTTGTCTCCGCCTTGTGTGAGACAGACCCTTTAGACCTGCGATGAGGTGTGCTTATCAAGGCTGCTGGGAAGAAGTTTGTGCCTCCTGGACACAAAGGATCTGCGTCTTCAGGTCACTCATTATCTTGGCAATCTGGTCCATCTGGGCCATGCCTTGCATCTGCTTTTTCTCTAGGATCTCGAGATGGTCCAGTTTCTCACTGATTATGCCCATGTCGGTTGCGGCTAATTCGGCTTGGGCTGCGGCTGCCGACGAAGTGTTGGGACCGGCATCGATGCGGGCTATTCTCTGGAATGATCCCGCTCCTTGCGGGGGCTTCTGCTGTGTGTAAACGCGGGCTTGGGCCTTGACGGTGGAGTTCTCTGCCATGCCTT
The DNA here is from genome assembly GCA_037367405.1 of Ottelia alismoides. Taxonomy (NCBI): domain Eukaryota; kingdom Viridiplantae; phylum Streptophyta; class Magnoliopsida; order Alismatales; family Hydrocharitaceae; genus Ottelia; species Ottelia alismoides. The sequence goes on along the minus strand of JAZKJV010009646.1, from coordinate 167,745 downwards.
CGTAGATGGCCCAAACGTCGTCCTCACCCTTGGAAAAATAGGACCCACCACAAGAGGCGTTCACTAGCCCTTGCAGCTTCGATGTCAGCCCACAAAAGAAGCTTTGAGCTAGATTGGGCTTGGAGATGTCGTGATGTGGACACCGGTCAATGAACTCTCTGAATCGATTCCAGGCTTCATGAAATTGTTCGTTAGGGATCATGACGAAGTTGCTGATCATGGCTCTAGCTGCATTCATCCGGCTGAGAGGGTAGTACTTCTTCAAATACGCGGTCCGGAGATCTGCCCAAGTATCAATGAATCGTCCCAAATGTTTGAGCCAGTATGCGGCTCTGTCAACCAAGGAGAAAGGGAAGGCGATCATCTTTATAGTGTCCTCGGTCATCAACCTATCATGGATCGTGCTGCAGATCATTTCAAATTCTTGGAGGTGGAGGTGTGGCTCTTCGGTTGGCAACCCATGGAATTTGGGTAAAAGCTGAATGGTATGGGGCCGAAGCTCGAAATCTCAATGGATAGGCGGGAGTCTGATCCAACGATGAGTGAGGGATGCTGCGGGATTGTGCAATTCCCTCATGATAGTTTGTGGCGGTCGCTCAGCGTTGGGATCACCTCCTCCTGCATCAGATCCACCTCCTCCTCCGCCACCGCCACCGCCCCCAGGTCGTTTGCTCTCATCTGTGCTATTTCTCTCATGAGATCACCCATGAAGGTTCCCTGGTCTCGAATCTGCCTCTGCATGGTCTCCAGGGATGCTAGAAGTGAATTGTTGATGGCAGTTTGATCGATGAAGAATGGCGGGTGCTCATGATCATCAGGATGCTCTCCTCTGTCAGCCATGTTTGGGTTCTCTGAAAAAGCAAAAGAACCCATCTCAGGTGCCGTCAAATGTTCTAAACTTTGCAATGCACTAAATTCTGAGACTCTTGGACTGATGGAAGGGGAATGAGAAGGGTGATCAAGGGGGAACAGGGTGGAAGTAAACTCAGGCTCGGAGAGCGGACTCTCCGAGGTCGTCCTAGATGAATGAGGAGGAGTGCTGGATAGCGGTGCCGACAGAGTCGGCCTAAGAGACCTCCGTCCCATCATCTTGATTATTGGGAAGAGCACGGTGAATGCAGAAAAAGAAGAAAGAAGGGAGAAGCAAAATTGCGCACAAGTGTGTTGTGTCTTTGATCTTGACCTAAATATAACTAGCAATTAAAGACAAAACAGGGGTGAGTTCACCAACTCAACACATGAAGTCGTGAAGGTTCGGCTTTTATCTTGTGAATTTTAGCTTGAATTCAGGAATTTATCTTATCACGAGTCCTTAGAGCGCTACGCCTAAAGGAGATAGAGTACTGCCGGGAAAGTATTCCCGTACTTGTCCTCCTCCTATGTAACATGTAGCTTGCGCTTTTTAAGGTCCTTGTAACCCTTCCTGTATCCCTACTCATCCAAATAATAAGAGGGAAGAAGCCGATAGGCGAAACTGATACTTCGGATCTTGCTCGCAACGGAATCACCCGTGAGTGTGCAAGATCCTACTCGGACGCAGACGGTGAGACAGACACACCCGTGAAGGTGTGGCCTATGCTCGGTACTTCGGACAAGGTCGGTGCTCACACAATAGTGAGTCACCAATGGAGACCAAGCCCTACTCGCCTACGTACAATAGTAGCGCCAATACTTCAGAATTCCAGGCGATACACAAGGCAGCCACAAGCTCGGATTTGGGCTCTAATCTTTACGAAGCACTCTGCTCACATGGAAGGAGACCTTCCCATGCAACCTGAATACAAGTGAGGGTATTACTCTCCCCAATCAATGAATCCAATTACCAATTTTATTTTTGGTCAAGGTTTTCTTAGCAGTCCCTTTTTTAATTTTTTGGTGTTATCTCTTCTTTAGAGTTGATTCAAACAAGCGCCTAACGATTTTTGTATTTTCTTGATCCTACTTTGTCCAAAAACAGAGGGAGAATAGAGTCGGAAAAGCCAATGCAAGTCGACACCAAGGTGGAAATCTCACCTTTGTGCCTAAATGATGGATGCAAAGTAAGAAGAATAACAGTGAATCCCAGCTCTCTCCATGCGGGATGCAAAGCAGAAATTTATAAACCTAAACTATATGCCGGTATGCAATGCGGAAATCATCCTAAGATAGGCAACTGCTACGTGAAGAACCACAAGCTAACCACCACTCTCCAACCCTAATGTCCGGTCTAGGATCACCCCTCCTTCTCTCGACACATCGAGTTTAGGAGAAGCGCTTGGCGGGATGAGCTCGCGACGCGCGGATCGAAGACTAATGACTAACTGTTTAATTAAACTAAGTCCAAATACGATCTATACGTGCATGCAAAGGTTATTAGTGTGTTTGGACCTAATCTAATCGAACAAGCAGGCCTACAACTAAGGGCTCAATCCACAAAAGAAATGAAAATGAAAACAAAACCAGAAAATGACAATAGGAAAACGCGATGAAATCCGCGGTGGGCCCCGGGTGAACAAACACCTGGAAATTAGGCCCGGAAGTTCAAGTGTCCAAGTCCCTGTATTATTACAAATTAATAATCACTCTCTCTCAAAAAGAAAATGCAAACTAATCTAATCACTCTCTCACTTCTCCTGCTCTCTCCTGCCGGCTTGGCTTAAGAAAAGCCAGCTCCGCTTCACGTGGTTGCTCCGGATCCCTAGGCGATCCGCCTCGCTCCGCGGTCCCTCGTAAGAAGACAAAGAGATGGTCAGAAAAACTCAACAATATCTATCAAAAACAAGAGAGATAAAAGAGCAAGCAATAACGAAGACAACAAACACAATCAAGCAAAAATATGAACTACTCGCTGTTGCTCACCCGGCAACGGCACCATTTGGTAAACATGAAATTCAAGAGCGGTCGTATTGACTCACAAGGCGAGTCAAGAGTCGGTGCGTTGACCACTACAAATAAATCTCGTATTTAATCAATAATTAACCCACACTATCGATATCAAGCAATGACAAGCAATGTGAAGTTAAAATTTATTTTTAACTCTACATAAATGGTGTATAGCAAGCAAGTATGCAGAGAGTTCGAATACAGGGAGCAAACAGGGCAGATCAAACAAATGTGTGTGTGTGTAGATGTGAAGTGCTGTCTACACTGTTGCAAAGCAAAGATTTTTGTGGGTTTTTAATTTTTTATATTATTTTTTATTTTAATTTTTAATTTTGTATTTTGATTTTTAATTTTCTAATTGTTATAATTTTATATTATATAATTTTTTTTCTTTTTCAATATTGGAATATATAAACAAGGTAATAAAAGAGGTGCTACAATATTTATAAAAGTATGCAACAATAGCCAAAAATTCAGAAATAAAATCTTTTTGGTATTCTTATGATTTTTTTTGTTTTTGTGATTTTTGGGTATTTTTCAAAATGTTTTTGGTATTTTTAAAAGGCAAAATAAATGAAAACTGTGAGTAAGCTACTGGCTGTGAGTAAAACTATGAATGAAAAATATCAAACCGCCACCAAAATTTTCCAAACCAATTTTAGAAAAAAGATAATAAAAAGAGGAAACTACAGAACTTGAGTTTGTAATTTCGGAGTTTTCTAGAATTTTTTTTATATTTTTTTGAAGTTTTTAGGTATTTTCTAATTTTTAAGGTTTTTCTTTTGAGATTTTTAGTGATTTTTGGATTGACACTAAAATAGGTTAAAGTAGATAGTAGGTAATTTTTTGGAATTTTTCGAGGTATTTTGATATTTTTTTGGTATTTTCTAAGCTAGACAGTACTGAAATGGCAAGTTTTTGATTTTTAATAAATATGAAAATGCAATAAAATAAAAAACTAAAAATATGGCATGAAAGTGCAAGTGAACAGGAGCTTAACTTAAATTTTTGAGAATTTTTCGAAGTAAAATGATGCCTTAAATAAATCTGACAAGCACACAAAAATAATTCAACCTGGCAGGGGTATATATGCAAATATCACAACATCTAGGGGCATCCATGCAATTTTCCAACAAATATTGTACTGAATATATAATTTTATGGACTAAATATAAATAAGCAGACCTGCAGGGGTATCGGTGCAAAATGTCCCCCAAGGCGCGTGACTTGCACGCGCCTGGGAAGGACTTAAATGTAATTTCAAAAACGCCCGAGGCTGACATGCAATTTTCCCAAAGTTTTTATACTTCAACTGACAATTAAGGCACTAAAACGAAATGACCAAAAGGCTGAGGGCCTCGATGCAAAACGCCCACACCTCACGTGAACAGGTCACGTGCGGTGACGTGGCAGAGGTCCTAAGTGCAAATCTACTTAGTTCGGGGGCCTCAAGGTAAATTTTACAAAACTTTAACAAAGCATAGGAAAGTTTAAGTGCCTTGAAATAAATTACAAAAACGCCATGGGTTGAGTTGTAAAACACCCAAGGCTGGTGCTGATCGAACGGTGGTCGGGCAGTCACTAATCCACGTGTCAAGCTTTGAGCCTGCGATGCCTATTCGCCACCTACGGCCTAGATTAGATCGCCTAACGATTATCAACGGCTGAGGGTTCGCAAAATCCGATGGTGGCTGAAGCTTCTGGCGCTCCCCTTGGATCGGACGGTTGGCAACCCCTCTACAAGAACAGGGAAGAGCGCCGCCCCTGGCGAACTTCGATCGGCGCACTAGCGTCGCTCCGGCCTCCGTTCTCGCTTCAAAATGGCCGATGACGTTCCTGAAAGGTCCCTGAGTCCACCGGCGGAGTCAAAAATGGTTCGAGAGGCGTTGGCGCTCCGCAGCGAAGCTCGGGAAGAATGGCGGCCCAGGTTCCTTACGCTTGCCAAAATCGACCCTTCGCAGGGGTCTTTTGAGCTCCTACAACTGCTGAAAAGGTCAATGGATGCGAGGGCAAAATGCCTCGACCTCCAGGGGATTCTCACAAGGAAAGATACGTGGTTTCGATGCTCGCCGGAGCAAGCTCCGGCGAGGTGAGTCGATTGAGCAAATCGACCAAAGGAGGGCGTTGATTTAGGTTCCTAAATGAAGCTAAAACTACAACGGATGAAACGGGGATGAAAATGGAAGGGATGAACAGCCTCGATGGCGGGGGCCAGAGGAAATGTACCTCAACGGGAAAGTCGCCGGAGGTGGGGTTGAACATGCCCAAATCTCGCTGGATCCACCGCCTTGAAGAGGGCAACTCGGAGCTGTCACCTCCAGGAAGCTCTAGCGAAGTCAAGGGGGGAAGGATTTGGATGGAATGTGGTTCAAGTTTGAATCAAAATTCAATCTTGCTTAAGTAGGGTTGATGGGCATGGCTCATAGAACGAGGTTTATCTGGTGGATCTTCGATCCATTCACCGAGGAAACACCTAGGCGTGAAGCTCCATTCGACGAGGAAGAAAAGTGGTTTAGAGCGCAACATCAAAGGGTGCAAGGTGCGCCCCCCAAAAATCTTCGAAGATGGCGAAAGACCTAGCTCTGACTACCCACAGGGGGCGGGTCAGAGAGTTGACCCGAGGTCAACTCTCAGACCCTCCTGGTTGGTCCACGTGGACCAACCAGGAAAAACCATGGAAAAACATTTTATTAATTTTATTAAAAATAGAAAATGGCTGAATTAGATTTAGGTTATTAGATAAAGAATATTTATTATTTTATGTAGTATTTTATTCTGATTTTTAATTATTTTTATGGAATATATTTTTATAAGTTACCTATTATGCACCTTATAGGTATATTACCTATATATTTTATTAATTAATTTTTATTTTGGTATTTTTAATTTCTTTAATTCTATTTATTATTTTATAACATTATAACATACTTTTATACGTGTAAATATATTTTTATTTTATTTTTCTGAATTGTTTGGTATATTTAATAAAATATAAGTAGGTATCATATAGGTATATTTATAGGTATAGTACCTATGTATTCTATATACATATAATTTTATTGTGTATTTTCTCTGAGTTTTTATTCATATTTTAATGTACTTAATTATTATAAATAATATTTACAAAATTATAAAATATAAAATTATAAGAATAATGAATAAAGAATAAATTAGATATTTTAATCTGTGCAAGTATACAAGTAGGGTCCAAAACTCAACTTTCAAACCGTAGCTCCATCAAATGCGAAACTATCGCCATTAAATAGATTATTTTATTCTATATACAATTAAAGGTGAGTTTGCCGCATTTGGAGTTTTCAGTTGTGAGATACGGGTCTGGGAAGTTGGGACTCTGGAATTTTATTCAGATCATAACTTTTTATCTGTAAATTATTTTTCAGTGAAATCAATTTTGTATTTTTATTTATTTAGTTATCTACAACTTTCATGTACAAAGTTTCTTTATTTGATGTATAAAAAGTGGAACCAAAAACAGGTCCCAAAATGAATAAAGAATGAATGGAATTACTAGGTATTCTGGCCCTTATCTCCCCCTACTTTATTCCTTGTCGACCTATTCATCAAGATGCCTAGGTCTCGGGGTTTGGGTCATAAAATATTTACAATATTTTATTCTTTTTCTTTTCTTTTATTTATTCTATAATTTTGGCTTTAATTACAGTATTTTATACACTAATTACAGGTACATGCATGAATGCTAATATGCTGTATTTAATGCTATTTACTGGCATTTACGAGGGCTTTTGAGGCCAAAATGATAGAATAAAGATGATGAAATGTGGATTCATCGGATACATCTATAGAAAATTTTGTGGAATTTTTAAAAGATTTTTCAAATTTTTATAATGTTCTTAACACAAACAAGACACACTTTAATGGTTTTTGAATTTTTAATAATAGCAAAATGCGTGCAAATTAACACATAAAAATCACCATAAAAATTACACACTAGCAGGAGCTTTAGGTAATTTTTAGATTCAATTTAATTATTATTGCATCAAATATGAGACAAGAGTTTATAACAGTGAAAGGGGACCAATCTGCAATGATTTCAAGTTCTAGGGCCTTTTGTATAACACAGTCAATAAGCCCAGGAATTGATATGCAAATTATCCAAGATAACACTCATGCAGCACATGGACAACACTCATAGGGACATAAGTGCAAATACTCAAAATATTTCATTCAATGCATAACTGATAAGAAGTTCATGGTTACTACTGCAAATATCCCAAAAATGCTTGTACGCGTGCACGTGACTTCAATAAGACTGGACTAGAGTGCAATTAAACAAACTACAGAGGTACGATTGCAAATGTTCTTAACTACCCCTTTATTTACTAGACTAGAAAGAAAATACGAAACGATGAAGGGCCTAAGGTGAAGTTTACCCTTTAACGTGCGCTTATGAAGATCAAGAGCAACCCACTTAAGATGATCGACGGTTGAGAAGCGTGGATGCCCTTTCAGCAATGAACGATGCTGGCGTAGTCCTCAGATGGATCCAACGGTCCCGATGCCTTGTGAGTAGACGATGCAGATTAAAGCTGGAGAGCATCTGGATCTGACGGCTGGAGCAATGCCTGAATGAACTGGCGAAGAACTCACCTTCGGCGAGTTTCAATCAGCAAAAACGTGCGATTACGGCGTCTCCAGACGCTACTAGGATGCGGGAAATGATGCCAAGGGTAGTCTGCAATGGTCGAGGTGCTCAGAAGGGTCCAGGACCAAGGAGAGTGTCCTAGAGAGGCGTAACGAGCTGGAGCATCCTGTATAAGTTGCAATTACGAAATACCCTCTTGGAAGGAGGTCTTGAGCATTGGTCCTGCAAGAATAAGTGTTGGCTCGGAGATAGAGCTCTGACGAAGGGTTATGGCATGGAATCAATGTAAAAAGGGGGCAAATGGGTCAAGTCATGTGAAGGGCAATGGAGTTGACCTGAGATTCGATTCCAACTAGATGGTTGGATCAATGGATAGGATGTGAATCTCGATGTAGAAGCGTAAAGCAAGTCGTGTGGGGTGTGCCTCGAGCAGAGCAAAGGAATAGGGAACAGAGTGAAGAGTGGAGCTTGAGGTGTAATGGGACTGTCGAGTGGAATACAAATGAGATGAAGCTAAGACGGTTACCTACATGTGTATGCTATCGCCTGGGCTGGAGAAGGAGGGTCTCCAAGGTGATGGCCTCAATGGACGGTGCCGCTAGAGGCTATACTCCTTGCGGTGGAGCACGACAAGAATACCGCCAGACCTAGGGCACTCAACTCCCAACGTAACCTGGAGCCTCTCTCTCTTTCGCATGTTATTCTGGAAATGGAGGGTTGAGCGCAACGGAATGGTGGAGCAGCCACAGATGTAGAAAAGGGAGGTGGAGTAGGGGTCTTTATAGGAAGCCCAAGTTCGAGAGAGATAAAATGTGAGTGCGCGAACCAAGGTGTGGATCATAAAGATAATGCTCGGGCTAAGATCAAGGATCCAAGGTGTTCAATTGGGGCAAAAGATTGAGGGACAAGGCGTCCGGGTTGGGTCGTAGAAATAGAGGGAAATTGGTGCGAAACCCATTCGACGAAAAGGAAGGGGGGGGGGACCTGTTCACATCGGTCAATGAAACCGAGGTGGACCAATCAGACGCGACCGAGGAAACATATAGAATAGGCTTGAAGACAAAACAGGGAGATAAATAAAAAATGATTAAAAATAAAATAATAAATGATTTTAAAATAAAAAATGAATAAAATAAAAAAAATGTTTAATATTTTATAAGCTATTTTTCTGTGATTTTTATTTATTTTTACAAATTAATTTATTGTGATATATACAATATAATATGTTATGTAAAGCTATATTAAACCTATGTATTATGTACACGTACTTTTATTTTATTATTTTAACAAAAATACTTTTTATTTTATATTTTATTTATTTACAAAAATAATTCAAGGAATACAAAATGTTTTATATGACTTTTCTACATTAATTAAGGTTGTAAAATAAATAGGCATTGTATTACGTACATGTGGCTTTGTACCATGAGTTGTTGGATTTTAATTTTATTTTAATTTTGTTTTTCTGAATTTTATTTTATTTTTATATTATTATTATTAGGGATGTATAAAAAGTAAGATATTTTTATTTTATCAAAATTAAATATAAACAATTATTTGTACAAGTATAGGTGGTATGTACAATATATAGTGTATCATTATCTCTCTCTATTTATTCTTTTGCGATCAGGTCAATCCTTGACCGCCTCTTGGGTTTGGATCATTCTGTATTTATTCTAAACACATCCTTCTTTTTCTTTTATCTTTATTCTTTTATTTTTGAGAAATAGGTGTTAATTATGAGATATTAACAATGACATGCACAATGTTAAGTTATTGTATTTACAGGTATTTATAGATGGTTTTGCTAAAAGAAAGAGCTAAAATAAAAGAATAAAGAATGAGAATTATAGATTCAACAAGATGTCGCACCAAGTACATGGAAAGGTGACACCTCTGTGTGTGTGTGTGTGTGTGCATGCGTGTGTGTGCAATTTGTCTTATAATGTGCAGTTTTAATGTTTTATTATAATGCGTAGTTTTATACGCGGCTTTGTATTTAAAATGTGTAGCTATAATACAATTTGTATACGTATTCTACTAGAGTGCTCTTGTTTTATACAAAAAGAGGGCAGCCATCCTGAACTCAGGAAAGACTGCGTCCTATTGGAATGACCCCCTATCTATGTGTGTGTGTGTATTGCAAATGCAAGAGAACAAAAGGGAGTTCTTCTCAGTGACTTTTCTTCTTCGGTGGTTATGAAAGGCGACCAACCACCATTATATTATGTGTCCTCTCTTTTACGCGCTTTCATGGTGCTTGATTGTGCCTCTGATTTTCTAGTAGTAAGAAAGCACCTTTGTTTAACAGAAGGATTGCTATAGATATAATATTTTGGGATTCATATGGAGTGAAAAAACTCATATACTTGCATAAAAAAACACACAGAATCAAGACTTTACATTGGATTGGGTATTTGTTCTTGAAGCTCATTGTGTTGAGAGTTAAGGAATAACGTGGATAAAGGACTAATGATGTGTATCCCTTGTTCTTATTCACATAATGTGAGACATAATGAAGGGATAAATATTGTAGATGGAGAATAATAGATGATGTAACATGATGTCACTACTTTTTCTGAGATAGTTTATCATAAGATGAAGCCAATATATTTTGTGATAAATGAGACACTATCTCCTTCCTAACATAATTTTAAAGATATTACGACTTTATATGCGACAAAAAAACTATAGATGGTTAGACATGTTGTAAACACATGGTGGCAAATAATGAGTGTAGATGACAGTTAGTTATAATGACCCAACTAATATTTTATTGGTTCACCTAATAAGCAACTCTAAGTACCCATAAACTCCTTTCTTTAGCTCTTAGAGACAATAGATATCCCATCGATAATTCAATTTAAACCGACAACATGGTGACTCAAACTCCATTGGGGAGAAACATGCCAGATATGTTGGTCATAATAGTCATGATTACATGAGCTATTACATTTATTATGGGCAACAAGATGAACTTTAAAATTTCCTTTATGCATTTCCCTAATCTTGAAAGGAGGATTCCTTATTCTAAGATACTATTATTTATCAATAAATAAACTCATAATAAACTTAAATATGAAAATTATACAAATATTTAATAAAAGTATTTTTTAGCGATGATATATTCATCATATTTTATAATTGTGACAACTAAACTTTGGCCATCGATGGTTTAATTGTTGTACTAAATCTGTTGTAAAAGGTAGGATGGTACAAAAATAATAACAATATTATGCTCGTTGCCACTATTCTAGCAACATGAACATTGTAATGCTCATTGATAACCAAAAGTTTGTTGCAAAAGGAAAAAATCTTAACTTAAATTTTCATTGCCCCAATTCATTGTTATTACCACGATATGTTACAGATAGGGGTACTAACTCAATAGAATACACTCGAATCCACATGGATTCAAATTCAATTCATTGTGATTTTTTTAAATTCTCTCTCGAATCAAATTTTAATCGAATTCACTAATTTTAATTCAAAGTCGATTCATTATGAATTTCCAATATCTAAATTCGATTCATTTTATATCGAATTTGAAATTTTAATTAATAATAATTTTTAGAGAAAAGGGTATGATGTTAAGAAGAGGTCTACCTTATAACTTATATACATTCAACGTAACATGGATGTTAATTATTGAGTTAAAGTATGCATTAATATTTCTAGGACCAATATTATCTAAAAATTTAAATAATAATTTAATTATTCTACTTTGCAATAAAAATAACTAGGATAAATTTAAAACTTTAAGAACAGAAGCGGTGTTCAACATATAATATGAAATACATAAAATTACCTAGTTGTTGCGGTCCTTGTAAGCTTGGTACAATCCCAATTTTCTCTTATTATCTGTAACGAATTAAATATATGAAGTAGAAATAATAAGAGCACATGGAGATTGGATATGATTGATGTAAAAATGAACAGATTGTGAAAATTGTGATCACCTTTGATTGCTTAATGTTGCACGAAAAGATGAGTTACTTAAATGAAAATGTAAAAAAAATCTGGTTATTTGAAAACAATAATGGCAACAAATAGTGTAGCATGAGACATATAAAAAATAAACTAAGCTGGAATGGTATAATCAAACTTCAGTTAAAAGTACTGCATATTACTAAACATATGATGTTCCATAATATGATAAATTTTAGAACACATTTATCCTTAAAAAAGGAAAGTAGTCTTGTAATCCATTCCACATTCATGCCACTAATGTCGATAGAACTATAGAGAGACCACCATCACTTCCACATCCTTCACATAAAGAAAGTTCATTAGAATAAACCAAAAATTATTGAGTCTGACTAATTGTATATTTGAGTTGATAGTGATAACTAACTTTCACGAAGAAAAGTTTGAATCTATTCTGGAATATGAACCTTCAAGCTTTCATCTTGGCAAACAAGATACTATTAATTACTAAAAAAATGTCTTCATAATTAACTATGATAAGTTCAAAGAGAGTTCTATAAATACTGGGTATTCTCACATTTGGATATTGAACATTGTCTTGAGTGGCTTGTATCCAATCAGAAGTATAAATAAGAGCCTCAATAGTTTTGGAAGATAAAGAAATTCCATAATCATTAAGGACTCTACCTCCAATTCTAAAAGCCGACTAATGTTTGCGAAGGCTGATTCGGGTTAAGTTGATTAATTAATGTATCATGACCTAAGCTAAACTCATGTCAATCGAGAAATTTTTTTAACCACTAAAGAAATCAAAAAAATTACACAAGGCATAACTACTTTTATTAACTTGGTATAGAGACCAGGGTCGAACACAAGGAGCATTGTGATAAACTAGGTAGGTGACTCAAAAAATCGAAGGATTTTTATTCTCTTTTTAGTGATTTTTAATTTTGTAAATTTTTAATTTTGCAAATAAGGAAAATAAAGACAAAGAAGAAAATGCAAGCACACACCTCTTTTTATATTGTTCAAATATCCTAAAAATGCACAAAAAATCAAGTAAAAATATTTTTAGGTTTATAAGTTTTATATTATTTTTGTTAATTTTTGGAGATTTTTTTGATGTTTTTGGAATTTTCTAAAAATTTAAAGCTAGGAAAACATGCAAACATTCACAATCAATATTATTTGTCAAATTAGAAACGAAAGAAAGGCTCAAAACTCCTGGACACCAATTCTATTTAAAACTAGAAGAAAATATCTATTAACTGGAACTGAATTCACAACTTTTGGATTTTTAATGGATTTTCTATGATTTTATAGGATTTTTGGCATTTTGAAAATTTTTAGGATTTTACAAATATTTTCAAACTAAATTTCTACACTAGCTAACCTAGAGAAAATATACCTACAATGATTTTTTTTTGAAATTTTAAGGTGTTTTTAAATTTTTATGAATTTTCTACTCTAAAAAGGACACTTTTTAGGAGCTTTTGAGTTTCTAATAATAGTAAATAGAAGAAATTTAGCCAATGAAAATTACCATGCAAAGAACCTATGAACATGAGCTACTAGGAATTTTTGTAGAATTTTTAGGGCCAAATTACTATTTATTACAATATATAAAGAGCAAGTAATTAAAATGGTGAAGCAAGGACCTATCGACAAATATTTCAAGTCCTAGGGCCAAATCATAAAATGCAAAATAAGTACGGGGACCCTAGTGCAATTAATCTAGAGAGAAAGGTGCACTGCACGTGACAAACACTCACAGGGGCATATATGCCAATATTAAAAACCTTCAAATTAATTCATTACCACTCAAAAGCTTAGGTTCAAATATGCAAATGACCCAAAAATGCACGTGTACAAGCACATGACTCAAACTCAGCTGGACTGAAATGCAAATAAAGAAACTATAGGATCCTCAATGCAAATGTTCACAACTAATTATTAAAATTATTAGACTAAATGGAAATAGCATAAAAGGTGCAGGTGAAAGGGAAATATACCCCTGCAGGCGTGCATAGCACGTGACGTATCTAGCGGCTATGAAAAAGATCCAACGGTGCTGAACGTGGTGCGGGCATACGGTGTAGATGGTCGTTAGTGGAAGATCTGATGGATCAGATGGTAGGCAAGCGTGCATATCAAATCTATCGTTGCTCTGATCGTACGTGCAACTTTTGGGTGTGAATAAGCGATCGTGATCAAATCTGGAAGAGAGGCTCTTCATCCAATGGACGTGAAGGGCTTTGGAAGAACACAAAGAAGGAGCAGTTGGGGGAGCTTTGATCTTGAATATTTGGTGATCCACTACTATGATCGACTCGGCGAAAGGTCCAACACCACGCTGGAGATGGTCTGCGTCGGAGGGGGTGCTCCAATGGAGCAAGGAACATTCAGATGGGAGATATGGAGGTGCAACACCTGGAGGTGCTCCACCGTGCCTGTTGGGGTGTGAATTTCCTCCTCGTATGCGCCTGAACCAACAGGAGTATCATGGCTCAAAGATGAAGCCTCTACTAGGGGTTATTTTTAGCTGAAAATGAAAAAAGCGGCAAGGGGTGATACTTTGATCTCTGGCAAAGATGATAGAAGGAGATCTGTCCTAATCTCACTTCGATGAGCAAGACATTAGGGGTCAGGTCACGAGGGAAGGTGATTGGTGGTCTGAGGGATACATCGATGAGGATGGGGGTAGGAAAACGGAGCTCCAACCCGATGGTCGGAGCCAGGAGAGTGAATGGGGGCGATGATGACTGAATCGAAGAAGAGATGTGAAATGAAAAGGAAAGGAAGATACTTGAGGTTACGGGAGTGGTCGGTGAAGAAAAACAGAGATGGAGATGGGGTCTTGGCCTCAATTCTGCTGCAGAAGGCAGAAGAGGCTTCTCGCGACGGAGCTACGACCACGAAGTGAGCTTCGCCCTATGAAGCACCAATCCAAACACCAAAGTCATCTACTCGAGTCCTGTCACTACCCAGGAGACGAAGGTGGAGGGAAATGTCTGTGAGGAACGAGTTGAGCTACGGTGGAAAGGGAAGAGGGGATTTTATAGGTGTTCCCAGGGTCTAGAAAGATCGTACGAATGTGCGAAACCTTAGGAAGATCTGGTATTACCTAGGGATCCGTGAGGATCACAGATCCTAGATAAAGAATCGGGCATGCGGACTCAGGGTAGAAATGAACAGAGTCGGGCAGGAAAAAGGCGATAAATCAGCTTTGGGGAGGGGAAGTTGGGTCGGACTCGGTTGGAGGAAGTGTTGACCTGGGTCAACAAACCCGAGTCAACCAATCTGAATCAGGAATTTACAAAAACAAATACAATTAAATTAAAAATAGTAAATGAGTTTTAAAAAATGGATGAAATGAAAAATGTTTGTTATTTTTTCAAACTATTTTTCTGTGATTTTTAATTATTTTTAATAGTGCATATATTGTGTATATATTTTATGATATTATGTACATGTATAATATACCTATTTAATATATACATGCATTTTATTTTATTATTTTTACAAATATATATTCTATTTTACAATTTATTTATTTACAAAATATTTTAAAGAGTATAAAAGCAATTTTATTTGATTTTAACAAATTGATTACATGTGTTAAATAAATGGATATTATGAATAATATATACTTGCTTGGCAGTTTGTACAATGAAAAGAGGATTTTATTTTTAATTTAATTTGTGTGTTATGAATTTTATTTCAATTTTATACAATTATAAAAAATATAAACAAGTGTTAAAAATACAAAATATATACAAATTATTTACAAGTATTGGTGTTGTGCATTTGCACACATTCTTATTTTGTAATTATTTTTATTTACATTTTTATATACTAATTTTATTAAAGAAATTGTATTATTTTGATATTATTTTTTTTATAAATAAGATAGGTGATGTGTGTGTATATATGAATAATAGTGATGAATATGTACAACATAAGGACCCTATCGATCCCTACTTTATTCCTTGTTGAATAGGCCATATTTGGCCTTCTCTTGGGGTTCGGGCTAGCCTGCATTTGTTGCATAAATACATCCTCATTTTGTTCTTTCTTTTACTTTTTCTTTTCTTCTTTATTCTTTTATTTGGTGAAAAAGAATGTTAATTACACAATGTTAACAAATGCATGCACAATATTAATTTATTGTATCTGATATATATTTATAGATATTTTGCATGGGGAATTTTGCTAAAATAAAAGAATAAAGGATGTGAACCATGTATTCATCATTCCCCTATACTTTTCTTTTGCTAGTCCCCTAGCAAACACTTATTTGAAAAAGAAGTGAAAAATAAATAAAGAAAAGAAAAAGCAAGGAATTTAGAATAATATTGATATTAATCTTATCTTCGTAAAATTGGAGTATGGAGCTCGGTCATACCTTTGGATTATTAGTTTGGCAGAACCTTATTGGGAAACGGATTTAAAACCTAAAAAACTCTATGTTTTACAAGTCTCATATTCAGGTCTCCTCATCAGCCAGGTCAGAACAAGTCTACATACGCAAATTCTTACGATTATGAATCTTTACTTGTACTATCTAAGTGATATATAGCTCTCCACCTCAGAAATGACAAAGGAACAACCTCTCTCAGCAAGGTAACTCTAGTCCCCCGATCTAGCAACTCTTTCCTCAAGGAGCGGGTATTCCCTTCTAAGTTTAAGTGCAACCGGCTCAAGAAGTGGGGAAAGAAGAGAATGGATCGTGTCCATTGTAGCCACGTATCCCTTGGAGCTTGATCAGTTCAGACAAGTCTCCAGCTTCAAGCTTCCATGAGATGAGATAATGTATCACATAAGCTTTGCCTGTTTAGCTATACACTCTGACGTGCATTTTTTTTTCAATCAGGCATGTCCCCCTTTTTTGGAGTTTTTGCAATTTTTTATGATATATATATACACGCACACAACATATCTACAAGGTGCAACATGTACATAAGAAGTTTTTATTCTTGAGCCAGTAGACTATCCCTCTTTTGAAGCATTATTTCTACCCATGGCATCCTGTCGTTAGACCTCAATGCCACTAGACCTGGTTGAGATGCACTTCCCTCCCTAGAGGAAGACGGATGCTCCCACTAGTTGTTACACACCCATGTGCTACCCCAAGACAAAGGATTTTCCCCCTCACCACCTCATCCATGAAGATCTTCGTGTAGAGTACTTGTCCAAGTCAAGGCCACTATCTAAAATAATCATGTGTGCGTTGTTAAGTGTTCTACTTAGACCAATAAAGATGACATGTGAGCATAGTCTTGTGGACTCAAAGAACTAAGTCGCTAGGACCTAAAAAGTCTCAACTCCAATTCCTATAAGGTTCCTCAAAAATTAAGTGGATTAAGGTCTTAACCAAGATCCATTTTATTCCAGATTTGTTTAAATATCAATACTATTCACAAAAATGCATATGCACATGCAAGGAAAATATACAAAAAATTGAAAGAGAGGAAGGCAAAATCTTTTTGAAAATTTTTCAAAGAATTTTTGCAATTTTTTTATAGTTATCACTTTTTATGGTATTTTTAATAAGAAAAAAAAGTTTTTTTACAAATATTTACAAGAATATGTATGTAGTTACAAGGTTTTATTTACAAGTTTCATATACAATTTTTACAAGGATTTTATCTACAAGAATTTTATAAAGGGATTTTGTACAAGAGTTTATATACAAAGTTTACAAACAAATATAAGTTTTATTTACAAAGAATTTACAAGACTTATATAGAACTACTTGGCATACCCCGAATTTATTACCCATGTGACAAAATATTTTACAAAAATTTTTACAAACTATTTTACAAAATTTGTCAGAATGTTTTCAAAATCTTTTTCAAAACTAGTTTTACAAACTATTTTTCAAAAAGGTTTTTGCAAATATTTTGCTTTCACACATCTTACAAACATTTATACCATATAAATAATTTTGATACACAAAAATATTTACAAACATTTTACAAAAAATTGTACAAAAATAACTTCTACAAATGTTTTTTCAAACAATTTTACAAAAAAGTTTTTGCAAAACTTTTTTAGAAAAATTTTACACACATTTTTGCAAATAGTTTTCAATTTTTTTTATACCAATTTTATAAATAATAGCCATCTTATTATCCCGAAGTACGAGTTATGGTTGAAGTATATATACAATATATACGCCACTCCCCTATACTTAGCTCAAAAGATATCCTCAAAGTGATTAGAGATCAACAAAGGAAGAGATAACTCATGTTAAGTATATAAGAATGAAAAGAATCCTATACTATAATGACTCAAAGAATGAAGGAATAAAATGAATCGAAGTCTGTGATCCCCCTGTACTTAGGATCAAATAATCCTAAGTATAGAAGATTGTATAAAACGAGAAAATCGAGGAAGAGAATGTACATGAAATCAACGACTCGACTTGTCCACTCTATACTTAGGGTGAAAGATCCCTAAGTATAAAAAAGAATATCAACAATTGAGGGACAAGTGAGTGAGCAATCAAAGAAAGGAAAAACAGATATTACCTCCCCTATACTTAGGGTAAGATGGTCCTGATTATAGGGAGAAAAATAGAGGTAATAAGGTGAACAGATATATGAACAACACAAGTTCAACACCCCCACTATACTTAGGATAAAGTGCATCCTAAGTATAGCAAAAATCATATGATGAGGCATGGGGTGTTAAACAAAACGAATGAATGAATGATATAGACAACATGGATATACATAGAGGCGGAAAGAAGTATAAGTCAGGTATGAGATGCATAAGATGAGAGTCGAAGAACACATCTCAAACAAAATGGATAGGGCCAATATCAACGATCAGTGGATCATGATCAAGAAAGGTCTTAAGGCGCTGACCGTTAACTCGAAAGATGGACTCAGAAGACAACTCAGATATATCAATGCTACCATTGTCATGCAACTTTCTAACAAAGTAAGGACCTTTCCATTTGCTCTGTAATTTCCCTCAAAATAATCTCAATCTAGCATCAAATAGCCATAATTTCTGGTTCAGCTCAAACTACTTATGGCTGATATGTGAATTTTGTCATATCTTCACTCTATCCTTATACCGTAGGCTACTTGAAAAGGTCGTATCTCTAAGCTCCTCCAGGGTTTCCAACTCCGCTCTTCTCTGATCTCCTACACTCTCAGGATCCAACAATATCTTAGTGACTGTGCACAATGACTTGTTCTTAATCTCAATAGGTAAGTGGCATGGCTTGCCATAGACGAGTCGAAATGGAGATGTACCCAAAGGTGTATTGAAGGATGTCTTATAGGCCCACAAGACCGAGTCCAAAAGTTATGACCCATCCTTTCGATCTGGACGGACAACTTTCTGTAATATATTCTTAATCTCCCAGTTTGAAACCTCAGCAAGATCATTCTTCTGTGGATGATATGGAGTGGCAACTATATGGTCTATCTTGAACTCGTTAGCAAGGGCCCTTACCTTATCGTTGATAAAATGAGTCCCTCCGTCAGAAATCAAAACTCTAGGAACCCCGAACCGTGATATGACATTCTTAATCAAGAATCTTCAAATGATCCTCACATCAGTGGCTCGGGCAGGGATGACCTCACCCCAATGACTCACATAATCTACAACTGACAAAATGTACTCGAATCCATGACTCTTAGGGAATGGGCCCATAAAATCGATGTCCCATGCGTCAAAAACCTCACAGAAGTGAATGGGTTGCATCGACATCATGTCTATGACCACAGCTGCCCATCCTCTGACAGTCAGTACACCGCTTCACGAATTCATATGAATCCTTGAAGGGTGTTGGCCATCAAAAGGCTGGATTGGAGAACCTTTTGTGTTGTCTGTCTCATAGAGTGATGTCCTCCTGCCTCAAGCTTATGGCAATAAGTGAGGACACTATGGTGCTCCTTCTAAGGAATAAATCGACGCCAGACACTGTCCCCCCTTCATGGTAAAGGGTGGGATCCTTCCAATGGTACCACTTGGCTTTCGCTGGGAAAGTCTCAAGTCCTTGCCTCGTCCAACCTTGTGGAACTTTCTTGGCAACAATATAGTTCACAATGTCGCCATACCATGGGAGAGAGATGATAGCAAGAATTGCCTCGCTTGGAAATATCTTGGTGATAGGTGTGAGTCTCAGAATCATCAAGATGCTCTAATCGTGAGAGTTGATCCACCACCATATTCTTGACTCCAGGTTTACCCTTAATCTCAATATCAAATTCCTGAAGTAAAAGGATCCATTTAGTCAAGCACGCCTGGGTATCCTTCTTGGACATTAAGTATCGGATGGCAGTGTGATTATATAAATAGTCACTCTAGATCCGACAATATAAGATCGAAACCTATCCAAAGCAAAGATTACGACTAGCATCTCCTTCTCTTTAACACCATATTCCGTTGAGCGGTATCCAAAGTCCTGCTAGCGTAGTGTATGGCAAAAGTCCATCTATCCTAGCACGCCCCATATGGCAAAATCAGAAGCGCCCAACATGATCTCGAATGGGAGAGACCAATCAGGTGGCTGAAGGATAGGAGCGTGCACAACCAAATCCTTGAGAGTTTCAAATGACGATAGACACTTATCATATACAATGAACTTGGTGTCTTTCATGAGAAGATCAGTAAGCGTTCGTGCAATATGACTGAAGTCCTGAAAGAACCATCAGTAGAAACCGACATGCCCCAGAAAAAACCATATCTACTTCAAATTGGATGGTGGATTGAGCTTCCGGATAATATCTACCTTGGCCGGATCAACTTCCATGCCCCTATTGGAGATGATATGACCAAGGACCTTGAGTCATCATAAAATGACTCTTCTCCCAAGATAAACAAGGTTGACATCGATGCACCGCTGAAGCACTCTGTCTAGGCAAGAAAGACAAACATCAAACCCATAGCCGTAGATCGAAAAATCATTCATGAAGACCTCTAAACAGTCACCCACCATATCCGAAAAGATGGAAAGCATATACCTTTGGAATGTAGACGGGGCATTACATAATCCAAAGGGCATCCTCTAAAACCATACGTTTCAAACAGACTGGTGAATGTCATCTTATCTCGGTCTTCGGGTGCAATGACCACCTGATTATACCCTGAGTACCCGTCAAGAAAGTAGTAATGACTCTTCCTTGCTAATCTCTCAATAGTCTGATCAATGAATGCTAGAGAGAAGTGATCCTTCTTGGTGGCCTGATTCAATCGTCTATAGTCCACACATACCCTCCAAGAAGTGGGTACACGGGTAGCAATCTCCTCTCCAGATTCATTCACAAGTACAGTGATACTCGCCTTCTTGGGTACCACATGTAATGGACTAACCCATTTGGAGTCAGAGATGGGGTAGATAAAATCAATGCTCCACCACTTAGATATTTCCTTCATGATCACATCACAAAGATTATGGTTCAACCTATGCTGGAACTCATGGAAGGCTTAGCGTCATCCTCGAGATAAATGTGGTGGGAGCATAGGGCCTGACTTATCCCCTGGAGATCTGCTACAGACCAACCGATTGCCTTGTAGTTCCTCCCAAGCACCTCCATCAAACGAGATTTTTGGTCATTAGACAAATCTGTTGAGATAATGACTGGAAACATCTCTGGCTCGCCCACAAGGAATCTATACTTCTTGCTCTACAGTAAGGTTTTCAATTCTGGGCATGTGGGAGCCGACGAATCTGGCCTCTACAATGTTTGAGTGAAGGCTACCAGATCTGAATGGGAGAACTCTTGCTACTCATCTTAACTCGATGAAGATGGCCCTACTGGTGTCTCTATCAATGCACTGGCTCTATCTCTGTCCTGGTGGTAGGCTCTGTAGACATCAAACACGACAAATATTCATTGAATCCTACCAATCAAAATCTGTATCTGAGTCTGAGGGATCTGAATCAGAATGGCATGAAATGAAATCAACCTCCCTACCAGAAACTGCATCGTCAACCTCTAAAGTATCATGTGCCACAAGTGTGATCTCTGAGCTCTCATCAGCTGACATGTGTGAATATGTTGAGTCTGAAGATGTGACAAGAACTCGTGAAATCAGGTCTGGACAAACTGCCTCGTTGTCGTAATAACAAAATTGCACTCATGGTGGATGTCTGGCTCTGAATCTGTTGTCTGCTTCGATCCATGCTCTGAGCTATCTATATATCTGGCTCTCATCTTCCCAATCATCTTTATTTGTATACTCTCGACCTCGATGTGAAAGTACACCTTCTACTATCATGATTCGACACGGCCTTTGCTGTCGCTAGGAAAGGTTGGTCTAATATGATTAGGGTGTCAGTCACGCATTAAGGGATCTCCATGTCCAACATAATGAAGTCCACGTGGAATTTCAAGCCCTGAATGGTGACGACAACATCCTTTATTAACCCCTTCGGTCTCTTGATGGATCTGTCTGCAAACTAAAGTATTGCCCTGCTATGTCGAAGAGGATTAAACTCGAAGCGGTCAAGTAGAGCTACCAAAAGAAGGTTAATAGAAGATCCATTGTCTAATAGAGCACGATCGAACCGCTACTCATGAATGTGGCATCTGACATATGGATCCCCAACATCTGGTCTCTTGGTTGGCAATCGGTTCTGGATGGCGAAGCATGTGGCGTGGGTGAGCACATGTATCTCTGCACTATGGTTGTGCCTCTTCTTCCTGCAGACTGTGGTCTTCTCTCTAAGGTTCTTTTGGAAGAAAGGGATGTTCTCTATGCCTCTTGAAGAGTCAGCAGGATATGAAATCTGTCTATCATCTGCTCACTGAACTATAGCTATTGTCTCTTTTTTGGATTTTCTGTTTTTTGGCCCTTCCCTAAGCGGAGTGCTTGAGGGAAGGGGATAGAGGGACCCTCCTCAGTGGAATCCACATAATCATCACCAATCACAACAGATGGATCAGGAAAAGACACAGAAACCTCTCTTTCATATTTTTGTTTTTCAAAATTTTGCCATTTTTTCGTATTTTTCTAAGAGAATCTTCCTCAAGTACAGAAGTATGAGTCAAAACAACTGAAGTATATGTACATTTACTCTTGGTGGCATCAGTACCACCTACAATATCTGAAGTTGCGGCAATAGTACCGTGCTCTGGCCCGTCATATGGAATACTGGTGGCATCAACACCACCATTTGTAGCATCTATAGAAGGGGCAGTATCAACACCGTCGACTGAATCATCCTCAAAATGGGTGGCATCAGTACACCATCATCATCAACATCAGTGGCATCAGCAACACTCTCTCGCTTATCTGGCACTCTGGAGTTTGCATCTGGATGTCTCCTAGATGAGTCGTTGCCGGTTGTCTTCCTACCACTCTTAAGTGTCACAAAATCAGCATCAAATAAATAATGCATGTCATCAAGTACCTCACTAGGAATGTCAGACTCTGTAGATTGTACCTGCTTAGACTTTCTCTTCATATTATATGGGTTGGGCTCAATCTATGCAGGTATGGTAGTCTTGACCTTGATGATCTCTCTCATCTCCTACCTAAACTCATCCATCTCTCTCCTGAAAGTGGTTTGTTGATCTGTAAACATATGGGCGAGATCCTCTAAAGTCGGGTTCTCATATGAGGGTGCATGAGAATCGAATGGGTTGCCTCTCTACAAATGTTGAGACTGGCCATGCTGTTGTTGCTGGTAAGAGTGAGAGGGAGGCTGGTAAAACTGAGAGTGAGGATGATGCCTCCACTATTGACCTTGGTGCTAGGGTCGAGGAATGATGTGCCAGGAGTATTGGGGATGTCGTTGTTGGATACCCTACCCTGACTATGCCGGAGGCTCCTGCTAGGATTTAGTACCTCTAATGGACCATCTGGAACCCAGGTGATCACGACGGATGCCGAGCCGGTACTAGTCATACCGAATCCAGTTGTCTTCCATCAATGGTTTATCTTGTCATGTACTGGTGGTGGAAGAGACACTAATGGTTGATCACTCTGATAGACCACCATCTGTGTGTTTGGTGTAGGAGGTGGTGGGAACTGGTACCAGGGGGCCGGCTGAATGTGCTCCGCCTGAATATGATGAACCTGTTGGTAAGAGGAGGATGGGTGGGATGATCGGCTCCCCTAAATAGCATGTGACCTAGACTGTGGCGTAGAACCGTCTATGCCCCTTAGAGGCACATGATATGCGTCTTGAGGTCACTCAAAGTCTAGTCCAGCTCGTCAATCTTATTGAGCTTGTCTAGACCCTAGAACATCTTCTTCTCTATAATCTCCATGTGATCCAACTTCTGCCTAATGATGCCCATGTCCGTAGCTGATGACTCTGCTAATGTTGCAGTTGTAAAAGATGAAGATTGAACTACCTAAATGCGTGCAACTCAGTAGCGAGATAATGCATAGGGGGAGGCTTCCCATGAGTGTAGGCACGGGCCTGGGTCATCACAGTGCAGTTTTTAGCCATCTCTTCATATATGGCCCAGACCTGGTCCTCATCCATGGAAAAATAGGACACTCCGTAGGAGGCATTAACTAGTTGTTGAAGAGGATTTTTCACGAGTCTAAATATGTCTCACACAAGGCGGAGACACAATCGCTATGGCGGCAAACCCAACTTCAGACAACAACTAACCCACAATAAGTATAAAGCAATGAAAATAAAAGTGTAGAGTTAAAATTTATTACAACTCTACAATAGTTGTGTATAGTGTGCAAGTATGTAGAGTGTCAAACATATGGAGCAAGATGGATAGATTGCGCAATAATGTGCATGCTATATGATTGTGGTTCTTTGTCTATATGTTTTTATGTTGGGTTTTAATTTTAAATTTTTAAATTTAAAATTTTATTTTATTTAATATTTTTGTATTTTTTATTTTATATTTTATATTTTCTTTTTCAATTTTTATTTTTTAATTTCTTTTTTTATAAAATAAACTATATAAGATATATACAATATAGATAAAAGAGATATAAATATAATTAAAAATAAAGGAAACTTACAGAAATAAATCTTTTTGGGTTTTAAATATTTTTTTACTTTTTTGTGATTTTTTAGTTAATTTTTCCAATTTTTATGTATTTTTAAAGTAAAAAACACCATAAATCAAGGATTAATTAAATATCTGAAATTGAATTGAAGAGGAAAAATAACAAAACAGATCCAAAAATTCTTCAAACCAATTTTAATAGTTAGATAATAATATAAATAAAATTATAAAATAGAAAACAATTTTTTGGGACTTTTAGAATTTTATATATTTTTATAAAGTTTTTTTGGAGTTTTCAATTTTTAAAAGTTTTCTTTTGTAATTTTTATGGATTTTTAGTCTAAACGTTAAAAATACATAAATAAGTAAAATTTATTTTTTGGGGGAATTTTTAGAAACGTTTTTTATATTTTTTGGAAATTTTTATCTAAATAGGGATTATTTAGGCTATTTTCAATTGTAATAAATAACTAAATGGCCTAAAATTCAAAATAAAATAAGTGCGTGAAAGTATGTGTAATCAAAAGTCGACATCTATTTTTTGGGATTTTTTTGACGAAAATGCCATTTTAAATAAAAAGAGAAAACAAAGAGAAACTATAATATTGGTAGGGGCGTAAATGTAATTAAAATAAAACATACGGGGTTCCCTGCAAATTTCACAAAATAATAAAACATAATTAAAAATTTCTTGGAGCAAACACAAAATGCCAAACCCGCAAGGTTCTGCCCGCTAAATGCACACACCTCATGTGTACATGTACGTAAGGTGACATGGCGGAGGACCTAATAGCCAATATGAAAATATTGAGGGGCAGTTTACAAATATTACAATGGACTATATAATAAATACAAAATAAGGATGGGTTGGATGTACAAATTACCAAGACAAAGGCATGACCGGACAGTGTGATCTGTTTCACTAATCCACGTGGCAGCCTCCTACGTCGTGATGATGCTTTGCGGTAAAGGGTGAGGATTAAATCATCGTCGATGATCGGATGGTGAAGGAAAAGTAGATCCGATGATTGTTGCATGATCTGGACGACGGAGGAAGATCGGACGACAGGCAAGGGCTGAGGAAGAACGCACCAAGAACTCACCCAGTGCAAGTTTGAAATCAAAGAAGCTTAAGCTCCTGGCCACCTGCGACATCATTGAGGCTCTCTACGCGATTCGGCGACCACCGGTGGGTCTCTAGAGCTTGAAGCTTGGGTGAAGGGCATGGAGATACTTTCCTTTGTTCTAGATGGGGTGCAGAAGCCCCCTTCTGATCCTGCGAAAAGGGCAGAAAACACAATAGAAAGCAAAAGCATGAACCTGGATTTTATTGGTGGATAATCAGTGTAGCATGAAATGGTCGGAGCTCAAGAGCTCTAGTGAGGATTTGAGATCCAAACTAAGCAATTTTTTATGCTTAAAATACAAACATAAAGAATGAAACTTAAACCTACAACTATCTACACTAAAAAGCGAAGAAATACATAAGGAAAGAAGGAACCTCGACTGGTGCAACTCTAGGAGATGGACCTCACAATGAGATCTCGCCGAAGGTGATGGAACACGTATTTACGCCACTTCCTCGACCCAGCAACGATAAGGAGAGTCTCCTATCACAAGACTTGAGCCAAGGGACGTCAAAGGTTGGGAGAAATTTGGGTAGAAACAACTCAAAAAATGGAGGAAGTCAGGTATAGGGTTATGTACATGAAGTGAAGTGGTGATGGGGGATCTTCGAGGTGGTGCACTAATCGAACGAGGACAATATGGGAGGAGATATGGAGTCGACGTGGATGGCAGATGTACAGAGGGCAAGTTTCATGAAGAGTCTCCATCTCCTCAAGTAACGCATCGAGGGGGGAAAATTCAAGAAAAGAGGGAAAAAGGACATTCTGACAAGGGCTAGGAGACATGTCAGGCAGTTGACCTAGGTCAACGCTTGAAGCCACCTGGTTGGTCCATGTGGACCAACCAGGATAATCCAGCCCGAAAAATATTATAAAATCATTAATAGTTAGTAAGTGATTTTATTAAATTAAACTTATAAAATAAAAAATGTTTATTATTTTAAAAAGTATTTTATTATATTTTTTTATTTTTAGAGGTATTTAATTACAAGTCACTTTTTAGGGTAAATATAGGTATATTTATCTATATTTAGAGTATTTTATTTTTATTATGTATTTTTTGTCTTATTATTTTATTTTAATATTTTATAAAATTATAAATTATTTTTATATACTTAAATATATTTTTATTATATTTTTCTGATATATTATTTACACTTAAATATATATTAAATATATAGGTATAATTATATGTATTTCATCTATGTATTTTATATAGGTAATTTATTTTATTGTTTTATTTAGGGTATTATTCTAGTTTTAATATGTACATATCTTACAAATAATACTTACAAGATTATAAAAATGAAAAATTATAAAAATAATAAAGGATAAATAAAATGAATATTTTAACTAGGTATATTATACAATAGGAGTTCAAAAACTAACTTTCACACCTTAACTCAAAAGAATATGAAACCACCTTCATTAAATAGCTTATTAAAAGTTATATACAATTAAAGTGGTTTTGATACATTTTGAGTTTTTATTTGGAAGATATGGGTCTTTTAAGTTGAGATTTTGGCCTTTTATTTTGTGTATAAAAAGTACATTGTGTATTATTTTTATACAAACTCAATTTTGTATTTTTCTATATATTATTATCTACATCTTTCACATGCAAAGTTTATTTATTTAAGGTATAAAAAGTAGGTTCAAAAAATGTATAAATAATGAATAAATAAATGGGATTTTTATTGTGCTATTAGCCCTTATCTCCCCCTACTTTATTCATTGTCCTTTAATTCAATTCTTGACTTGGTTTCGAGGTTGAGGGTTATAAAATACCTTTGGCATGTTATTTTTTTCTTTTATTTACTCTATGATTTTGCATTAACAGTAGTATTATTTACACAATAAATGCAATAAATAATGAATGCTATTTTGTACAAATTATTGCAATTTACATGCCTTAGCTATGGTTTTTAAGGCCAAAGTTATAGATTAAAGGTGATGAAATAGATATTCATCACCCCCTATACTTGCCTTTGTTATTCCCTAGAAAACACTTATGCAATAAGTGCAGAAAAGAAAAATAAAGAAAAGAAAAAGAAAGAAAGTGGATTGAATTTAATGGTCAAACTTGTCTTACAAAATCAAAGTTTGGAGCTTAAGTCGGACTTTTTAGAATTTTAGTGCGGGTGGAACCTTATTTTGAATCAGATTTGAAACACAATAGACTTCGAGAATCCTAAAACTCTGCTCAAGTTTCCTCAATATCTTAGTCAGAATATTTCAACTCATACACAAACCCTTACGACTATGAATCTTACTTGTACATTGTATGTAATAGTGGCTCTTCTCAACTGAAATGACAAAGAGACTGACTTCTCCAACACAACAACCCAATGATTCCCCAATCTAGCAACTCTTCCCTCGAGGAGCGAGGTATCCCCTTCTAATTTCAAGTGGAAATCGGTTCAAGAGGAGGGAATGAAGAGAAGAATGGATAGTAGTCATTGTAGCTACCTATCTTAGGATGCAAGACCAGTGTAGTCAAGTCATCCATCTGCAGGCTCATAAGATATGACTTTGAAGCTCAAGCTTGCTTATTGACTATACAAATATGTACACTTCAGCATGCATTTTATTTTCAATCAGGTCTGTCCACTATTTTGGAATTTTTGCTTTTTGCATTTTTTGAAATATTATATACAACAGCATTTCCATAAGGAGTTTTTCCTCTTGAGCCAGTAGACTATTCCTCTTTTGAAGCATTATTGCAACCCACACTCTCCTGTCTTCAAACGTCTTTGCTATTGGACGGTTTGGGGTGCACTTCCCTCCGTAGATGAGGACAAATGTTTCCACCTACATACGTCTCATATTGGCAAATCCAATCCCCTCACCACTCCAACTCAGTTGAGCCAAGTGAAAGGTGCAGGTGTCCAAGTTATGACATTATCAACAAGAGCCACACGTGTGCTCCGAAATACTCTACTAGGCAGTCAAGAATCCATTAAATCAAGTCTCGTGATTCTCCAAGAATTAAGTCAACTAGACTTGAAGTACCTCAATCCTAGTTCCTATAAGGTTCCTTTTATTAGGGTAGATTTAAGGTCCAACCAAGATCCAATCTTCGGATTTTACTTAGACTTGTTCAATTATCGAACTCAATCCGAAAAATACGAATGTGATGCAAATGCCATGCAATGAAAAATATTTTTGTAATGCAATTTTTAAATTTTGAACTTTTTATGGATTTATGAAAAAGATGATGCACATGCAATTTTTTTGGTATTTCAAAAAGATTTTGCAATTTTTTTGTATTTTTTTTGCCAATGTTTTTGGGAATTTTGAAAACCAATGATTTTGGATAAAAATAGGTACAAATATTTACACAGTGATGCATCTTATATTTACAAGAGTTAGGTTTTTAAGAATTTACAAAGGGTATGTGTTCATTTTTATAGATGTATTTTTACAATTATTAAAGAATTTTGATGTGATGTATATATTCCTCAAAACTTATTTGAAAATCATTTGACAAATAATTTTTTTGAAAACTATAGTTTGAAATAATTTTTACAAATAATTTTACAAACATTTACAAACTTTTAAAAATCATTTTTGCAAAGATTTTAAGACAATATATATAGATTTTTGAAAATATTTTTTGCAACCAATTTTCAAACCATTTGCAAATAGTTTTTCAAACATTTTTTTAGTTCATACAAAGAAAAGAAGTTTTTTACAAACAAAAAACTTTTACATAGGTTAAAATTATTTAACAAAATATTTTCTAAATAGTTTTAGAAAGATTTTTCAAAAATATTTTCAAACTATTTTTCAAACACTTTGAAAAAAATATTTTTTCTGATTTATTAATCAGTAAATATGAAAAGAATTTGAGCAATAATAAATATCTTTTATTAAGTGATTTCATGTATTTTATACAAAAGTTTTAGCCATATTTATTATTAAAAATACCAAAGTACAAGTTATGACTAAAGTATATATGTAGTATATACTACCCCCTATACTTATCTTGAACTATATCCTCATAGATCAGAGAGAAAAAGAGAAGACATAACTCATAATGAGTATAGAAAAGCCTAAAGAATAAATGAAGGAATGAACGAAGAAATAAATGAATGAAAATCGATCATCCCCCCTATACATAGGATCAAATAATCCTAATTATAATAGACTGTGCACAAAGCATGGGGGGTCAAGGGTGGGAATGAACATATCGTACTCAGATTGTCTCCCCTTATACTTAGGGTAAGATATCCCTAAGTATAGATAAGAAGAGGAGACAATGGAGAGGATCAAAGAATGAAAGAAATTGGGGTGCATACCCCCCTATACTTAGGACAAAGTACATCCTAAGTATAGAAGTCTGACAAAAAGGGTGTGTCACTTTTTTTGGTAGAAAAAGAAAAAGAAGAAGAGAAGAAAAGAAAAGAGAAATGAAGATAGAATAAGAGATCCAAGAGAATGTATGCATTACTCCCCCTATACTTAGGGTGAAAGAACCCTAAGTATAGGCAACGACAAGAGTGGTGAAACGAAATGAAGAGAGAACACTCGGCTCATCCACCCCCTATACTTGGGACAAAGTGTGTCCTAAGCGAGGCACAGATGAAGGTGGGGTGGATGAGCGAAACGGGAGATTGATGGAAGACAAACAAAAGAGAATATACAAGAGAGTGGATATACAAAGAATCAAGAAGGTAGAAAGTGAACCGTCTTGCGGAACCACTAAGGAATGGATCTGACAAGGTGTAGGTCCACATCAGGGCCCTCAAATGACACAAACCGATCAGATCGACCGGGAAGGTATCCTCAGTGGAAGTAGTGTGGCTAGGTCTGGCCTTGGGTGTGTCACAGATGTCATCAAAGTGAAAAAACCTGAACTCATCAACAGAAGAAGTAAAGTTCAAGTTCAGCCTGACGAGTCTCTCCTAGGTCAAAACTAAAAGGAATGAACTCATCTATGGAAGTAGTCGAGTCTCTACAAACTCAACCGGATCATCATCCTCATTAAAGCCTGAGTTCACGGATGAATGCAACAAGATCAAATTCGGCCTTTTCAGTCTCACACATGTCTTCCCTCTACTTACATGTATCAATTATGTAAATTCTGCGGATGTCATCAACACATCCCCAAGTACCAGAAGAGGGAACTTCGAGGTCTATGCTTAGTGGGTCTTCCTTCACGGGGAGGAATTCTCGGGTCTCAGTGGAATTCAACATTCAACAAAAATCTCCAATAGTGTCATCTAGGTCATAGTCCTCGAGGTCAACTAAGATAGGTGAAGTCACATCAGATGCAGGTCTCTGGTCGCAGTGGTTGTAGTGATGACCATAGCGTTTCTGTTATCAGGACAGAAATGAATCTCTCCTTATCCGTAATCAATGATGACTCTCGCAAAGGAGAGAAAGGGTTGTCCCAGGATGATTGGAGAGTGCTCCTCAGTGGAGGTCTCCATGGCAATACGACAAAATCGATAGTATAGCTTGTGCCCTGAATCTAAATGATAGCGCTCTCTAGAATACCCCTCGACCTCTTGATAGATCCATCAGCAAACTAAACTATCATTCTTGTTTTCTTGAGAGTCCCTAAGTGAAGAGACTGTACTAGTGAGAGTATTATGCTTATTGAAGCACCGCCGTTAAGGAGAGTGTGAACACATGAAAAGCCAGAAATGGTGCATCTAATGAATGGTGTAGCAGTGTTCCTTTTCCTAAAGATTGGATGGTGTGTGATGGTGTGGGTAGTGGTCATGGTCAAAATATGACGCTCAGATCTGCTCCTCCACTTTTTCTTCTTGGGTTGAGGAGTCGATAAATAGGTCATGGCTGGGTGAAGTAAGGCTTCAATGATCTCATGAATAGTGGCCACCACTTTGGGTTCAGTCAACATTTTTTTGAATTTTTGGACCTCCTCCATACAAGGGAGGAAGTCAGAATCAACATCTACATGAGGATGACTAAGAGCAGTCTGTACAGTGTCGTCATTGGGGTCAAAGGTGGGACAAGTTGTAAGTGAGTATGTGGGTAAATGATCTGTTAGATGGGCTCTCCTCACAGTCTGAATCACCAAAGGGTCTCCTGAATTCTTTTTGTATTTTAATTTTTTCTTATTTTTTGTATTTTGAATGATTGCAAGCTCTCATGAAAATCCTCAAGTGAATCCATATCCTCAAATAGTGGAGCGGCATTCTGGTTCTTATTTATGAAAAAGAAATTATTAATCCTCGAATTCAAATGCTCCATCTTTTGGTTCAAGGTCTCAAAGTGTGGAATCCATGAGAGGTGACCCCAACAGATAAGTCTTGGGTGGATGTCAAGGTGGATAATGTGATCGTGGGGGTGGATAAAAATTTAAGGTCTGACACTTTGGTTGAGGTAGATGTGTACAAAAATCTGGAGTGAAGTCCTCATGGAAAAAAAAGGAGGTGGACCGGCTAGGATCCGTTAAGGTCGAATAAAAATCACTCCAGTCGACCATCTTGAAAAAAAAGGAAAATGATCGGGGGAGCACTATGGTCAAATCAAGAGAGGTGAGGAAAAAGGCGCAAATGCGCAGAAGGATCGAATAAGCACACAAGCAATCATAAACAAACTCACACAAAACAAACACAACCCCTCAATTCATCTACTCGACTTGGTGAAGAGCGTGAAAGTTCAGTCTTTTTATCTTGTTTGTTTTAGAGTTATGTGAGAAGCACAAAGTTGTACAAACACTTAGGTTGGCTTATGGGATTTGGGCACTAACCTTAGTGTGTACGTGAGCAAAGTAAAAACAGATACAATAAGGGGATTACTCGACCCAATACAATGATTTTTCTTTTTGATTTTTTTAGGGTCAAGTAATTTTAGCAGTCCCAATTTTATTGTTTTTTTGGATTTTTAATAAGAATGCACGCGCTTGTTGAGAAGTCAATTCTTCTTAGCACCTAGATGATCAAAATCAAAGGGAGAGAGTCGGAAAAGCATTGCGAGGTGAAAACGATGATGTATGCTAAAGAGAAATGCTCACCTTGCATCCAGCTCTCGTCATGCAAAGATGCCAGGTAGAATTGAAACCTATACTATACGCAAATGCAAACCGATGAAATCTCCCTAGATGAGGAAGAACAAAATGTTAACTACTCGGGAATTAGACCAAGGTTCGATCTTCGATGTCGATTGGTGCCCCACCACAACGAGTCCGACAAGTATTGTATACGACCTCTCTCGACACGCGGTCTCAAGTCTAAATAATTGACAATTTAATATTTGACTATATCCAAACGAATACTATAGACGCACGCAATGGTTAATTAAGTGTTAAGATCTAATTCTAGCATCAAGAAACTTCAAATACTAGGGCTTAATCACATAAAATAAGGAAAATCAAAAACTCAGAAAACAAATGAAAAAAAAGGTGAGAAACACGACAACCATCGAGACCCTCAAGGGAAAAATCCCTCGGGCACTGGACCTCGTGAAGAGTGTAGAGTCCAGGAGAGTCTTGAATATTACAAATATTGTGTCTCTCTCACTTTAAATTACGCAAATAAATAGATAAAACCAAAATGCTCAAAAAGCCATGTCTTCAAAATTTCTTTGAGTCCTTTGATGCTAGGTCAGAACGTTGCCTCACGTGGGTACGCAGGCACTCCGAATAGAGTGCCTCCCTCGATCTGTGTTACTCGCAACAAATCCAAAAAAGGGGAATGGTTAGAAATTAAACAATTATATCAACTAAAAGAGAGAATAAATTAGGCAAAAATATAGACAAATAAATCACAATCAAGTAAAGACCAATCTATGCACAGTTGCTCCCCCCTAACGATGTCATTTATTGAAGAGGATTTTTCACGGGTCTAAATATGTCTCACACAAGGTGGAGACACAGTCGTTGTGGCGACCCACGAGAAACCCAACTTCAAACAACAATTAACCCATAATGAGTATAAAGCAATGAAAATACAAGTGTGGATTTAAAATTTATTATAACTCTATGATAGTTGTGTATAGTGTGCAAGTATGTAGAGTGTCGAACGTAGGGAGCAAAATGGATAGATTCGTGCAATAATGTGCATGTTATATTATTGTGGTTCTTTGTCTATATGTTTTTATGTGGGTTTTTAATTTTTATTTTATTTTTTTATATTTTCATATTTTGTTTTTGATCTTATATTTTCTTTTCTTATTTTTAGATTTTAATTTCTTTTTTATAAAATATAATAAACTATACATAGGATATATACACAATATAGATAAAAGAGATATAAATATAACTAAAAATAAAGGAAAATTGCAGAAATAAATCTTTTTAGGTTTAAACTATTATTTACTATTGTGATTTTTTAGTTAATTTTGCTAATTTTTATATATTTTAAAAGTCAATAATACCCTAAATCAGGGATTAATTAGATATCTGAAATTGAATTGAAAAGGAAAAATAGCAAAATAGATACAAAATTCTTCAAA
This sequence comes from Ottelia alismoides, assembly GCA_037367405.1. Classification (NCBI taxonomy): domain Eukaryota; kingdom Viridiplantae; phylum Streptophyta; class Magnoliopsida; order Alismatales; family Hydrocharitaceae; genus Ottelia; species Ottelia alismoides. Next base: position 133,828 of record JAZKJV010009646.1, on the reverse strand, counting down.
TCAAATTTAATAGTTAGATAATGATGTAAATAAAATTAAAAAAATAGAAAACAACATTTTTAAAATTTTTAGGAATTTTATATAATTTTATAAAGGTTTTTGGGGTTTTTCAATTTTTAAGAGTTTTCTGTTGTAATTTTTATGGATTTTGGCCTGAAAGTTAAAATACATAAATAAGCAAAATATACATTTTTGGGAATTTTTAGGAATGTTTTTATATTTTTTGGAATTTTTTAGCTAAATAGGGAATATTTAGGCTACTTTTTTTAATGAATAATTAAATCTATTAGAATTCAAAATAAAATAAGTGCATGAAAGTGTGTGCAATCAGGAGTCGACATCTATTTTTGGGATTCTTAGAGCGAAATTGCAATTTTAAATAAATAGAGAAAACAAAGAGAAACTACAATACTAACATGGGCATAAATGTAATTAAAATAAAACATGAGGGATTCCTTTTAAATTTCACAAAATAAAAAACGTAAATAAAAAGTTCTTGGTCCAAACACAAAATACCAAACCCGCATGGGTCTGCCTGCAAAATACCTGCACCTCACGTACATAGACACGTGAGGTGACGTGGTGGAGGACCTAATAGCCAATACAAAAAAATTGAGGGACAGTTTGCGAATATTACAACAATAACATGAACTGTAGAGGAATGTTTATGTACTATATAATAAATACAAAATAAGGCTAGGTTGGATGCGCAAAATACCCAGACAAGGGCATGAGCAGACGATGCGATCTATTTCACTAATCTACGTAGCTGCCTCCTACACCGCGATGACGCTTCGCAGTAAAGGTCGACGATTAAATCCTCGTCGACCATCGAACGGTGCAAGCGAAGGAGATCTGACGGTCGTTGCTGCATCTAGATGGTGGAGGAAGATCATACATCAATCAAGGGCTGAGGAAGAACACACCAAGAACTCGCCCGGTGTGAGTTTGAAATCGAAGAAGCTTGAGCTCCCGGCCACTTGCACGTCACTGAGGCTCTCTACACAATTTGGCATCCTTCACGAAGCCCCTAGGTACCTCAAAATTGTCAGGGACCACCAGTGGGTCCCTGGAGCTTGAAGCTTGGTCGGAGGGCCTGAATCTACTTTCCATGGTTCCAGATGGGGCACAGAAGCCCCCTTCAGGTCCTGCAAAAAGGGCAGAAAGCACAACAGAAAGCAAAAGAAAGAACCTGGCTTTTATTGGTGGATAATCAATGTAGCATGAAATGGTCAGAGCTCAAGAGCTTCGGTGAGGACTTGAGATCCAAACTAAGTGAAATTTGATGATTAAACTAAAAAAGTAAAGAATGAAACTTAAACCTATGACAATCTACACTAAAAAGTGAAGAAATACATAAGGAAAGAAGGAACCTCGATAGCGCAATGCAGGAGATGGACCTCACAGCGAGGTCTCATCGGAGGTGATGGAATGAGTATCTACGCCGCTTCTCGACCCAACAACGGTTAGGCGAGTCTCCTGTCACAAGACTTGAACCAAGGGACGTCAAAGGAGGGGAAAAAATTAAGGTAGAAATGACTCAAAAAAATGGAGGAAGTCGGGTAGGGGGTTATGTACAAGAAGTAAAGTAGTGATGGGGGGATGTTCGAGGTGGTTTACAGATCGAACGAGGATGATATGAGAGGAGATATGGAGTCGGCGTGGATGACAGATGTACAGAGGGCAAGTTTCATGAAGAGTCTACATCTCCTCGAGCAATGCATCGAGGTGGAAAAAGTCAAGAAAAGAGGGGAAAAAGGATGTTCTGACAAGGGCTAGGATACAGGTCAGGCAGTTGACCTAGGTCAACGCTTGAAGCCACATGGTTGGTCCACATGGACCAACCAGGAAAATCCAGCCTAAAAATGATTATAAAATCATTAATAAGTAGTAAACTATTTTATTTAATTAAACTTATAAAATAAAAAAAATGTTTATTATTTTATAAGGTGTTTTATTATGATTTTTATTTATTTTTTAGAGGTATTTAATTATGAGTTACTTTATATATAGGTATATTTATCTATATTTAGAGTATTTTATTTTTATTTTGTATTTTTGATTTTATTATTTTATTTTTATATTATATACAATTATATCATATTTTTAGATATTTAAGTATATCTTTATTATATTTTTCTGATATGTTAGGTAAATTAAATTTATAAGTATACATATAGGCATTTCATCTATGTATTTTATATAGGTATTTTATTTTAATGTTTTATTTAGGGTTTTATTCTATTTTTAATATGTATCCATGTTAAAAATAATATTTAAAATTATAAAATTATAAAATTATAAAAATAATAAAGGATAAATAAAATGAATATTTTAATCAGGTATTCTATACAATAGGGGTCCTAAACCTAACATTCACACCTTAACTCCAAAAAATGTGAAACCACCTTAATTAAATAGCTTATTAAATATTATACAATTAAAGTTGATTTTGATACATTTTGAGTTTTTATTTGGAATATATGGGTTTGTGAAGTTGAGATTTTGGCTTTTTATTTGTGTATAAAAAGTACCATGTGTATTATTTTTGTACAAACTCAACTTTATACTTTTCTATATATTATTATCTACATCTTTCATTTACAAAGTTGCTTTATTTGAGGTATAAAAAGTGGAAAATAAATTAGGTCTCAAAAATGCATAAATAATTAATAAATAAATGAGATTTTTGTTATATTATTGGCCTTATCTCCCCCTACTTTATTCCTTGTCGACCAATTCAATTTTTGACTTAGTCTTGGGGTTAATGTCATAAAATACCTTTGACATTTTATTCTTTTTCTTTTCTTTATTCTATGATTTTGGCATTAAAAATAATATTATTTACACGATAAATGCAAAAATAATGAATGATATTTTGTACAAATTAATGCTATTTACATGCCTTAGCTAGGGCTTTTAAGGCAAAAATGATAGAATAAAGGTGATGAAATTGGATTCATCATTATCCCCTGCAGCTCAGGTGTCAGCCCACAAAAGAAGCTTTGGACTAAATTGGTCTTGCTAATGTCATGATGTGGACACCTACCAATGAGCTCTCTAAACCAATTGCAAGCTTCATGGAATTGTTCATTGGGGATCATGGTGAAATTGGTGATCATAACTCAGATTGCATTCGTCCGACCGAGTGGATAGTACTTATTGAGGTACTTGGTCCCCAACTGCTCCCATGTGGTGACAACCCTCCCGAAGTGTTTCAGCCAGTAGGCTGCTCTGTCAACCAAGGAAAATGGGAAGGCTATCAACTTGATCTTGTCCTCATCCACAAATCTATCGTGGATTGTGCTGCAGATCATCTCAAATTCTTGGAGATGTACATGGGGTTCCTCGGTGGTGTCCCCATGGAACTTGGGAAACAATTGAATCTTTTGGGGTCGCAACTCGAAATTGCTAAGAATGGCTGGCAACTGAATCCACCTGTGGGTGAGAGTCGCACCACGGTTGTTCAACTCTCTCATGGTGTGTACCACTCTATGTGGATCACAGAGGATCATGGGCCTCCTCCTGGCATCCATCATCCGCTCGATCTTCATGTCTAGGAATCTCTACATCACCGGGTTTGTCATCTCTCGCATCTACCCGCCCATCTCGCATCTGAGTTAACTCCTACCTCACCTCTATCATGAGCAACCCATGGTCCCGAATCTATCGTTGCATCTCCTCTAGGGATGCTGGGAGAGTGTCGTTGATCATCGCCTGATCAAAAACATCGTGGATATCTCTCTGCTCATCTTCTCTCTATTCTTGGCCATCTCATTAGACTATGAAAAGGAAAAAGAATGGACCTTAGGTGTAACCTAGTCTACAAATATCCGCTCTAACTGCTCTGACTACTCTGGCTATTGTACCTCAAGTGATGGGTGGGGAAGGTCGAAGAAAAAGGAGGTGGAATACTCGGGGTCCGAGAGCGGGTCTGAGCTCTCAGGAACCTCTAAAGATGAATGGACATGTGTGTTGTGAAGCGGTGCGACCAAAGGTAACCTAAGAGATCGCCTGCCCATCATCGTGATGTGGGGATTTACAAAGATTAGATCTGTACTAAAAACAATGATGAGAAATCAAACCCCCGATTTCACGAACTCAACACAATGATGAGTGTGAAAGCTCGGTCATTAATCTTTTTTGTTTTAGGGTTTGGTGATAATGCAATCTAAGAAAAGAGTTAGCGAGATGTTAGGTGCTCATATTTTCCCAAAGACTGGCCCGAATTCTTACGACTAGTTGCACTGACTTTCAGCCATTATAGATGTAAATACATACCATAAAACGGCTACCCGTTACTTGAGGAAGGGACCTTCTAAGGAAACACAGAGCGTTTACCGGGAACCCGCATTCCCTAACTGAGAAGTAGCTAATTTTTTGTAGAATCAGTAGTCTAAAAGAGAATCCATGCATGGCTCTATCTAGTGTTTGTCTCTCACTCACTCTGTAAATAAATTCAAACAATGAGGGGTTACTCTCCCCAAAACAATAAATGTGATATTTTTGTTGGTTTTAGGGTCGAGTTTGTTTAACCATCCTGATTTTATTGGGTTATCACTTTTCAATAAAGACACGTCTAAAGAATTCTCCGATTTCTTTTTATTCCTAAATCCAATAAAACAGGGGGAGGAAGACGGAAAAGCCGATGCGCGATGAAATCAATGATGCATGGATGAGATAGAAGGCATACCTTGCTCCAACAGTCTACATGCAATATGATCCGCGCAAAAATTTAAAGACAGAAAATAAACTACCTATATGATTCACGAAGAAATCGCCTTAAACAATAACTGCTATTATGAGAAGAATGAGGTGTTAACAATTTAGAAGTGAGACCAATGTCCAGTCTTCTTTGCCACTCAGTGCCCGCCACAACGGGTCCTGCAAGTGTTGTATGTGATCGCTCTCGGCGCACAGCCTCAAATCCAAGTAATTAACAGTTTATTTATTTGACTAAGTCCAATCGATTCTATAAGAACATATATTCTTTTAGGTATTTGGACCTAATCACTACCTGGCTCAACCGAATAAAAGACAAAATTTTGGGCTCACACACAGAAAATAAAATAAAATGGTCCACCGAGTGCACCGGCACGCGGCAAAACAGACGCCGAATAAAAGTGTCCAACTTCTCTGAGAGTTATTACAAGTTCAAATGGAATAAAATGCGAAAAATAAAATCTATTCTAAGGTAGCTTACTACTCCATTTAAACTGCTCTCTCCCGTCAGTCGGTGTAGAACGTCCGGCTTCTGCCTCACTCGGGTGCATCGGCTCTCCTAAGATCATCTCTCTCACTCTGCGGGCCCTCGTAATGAAGAAAAACAAGATAATGTGTTAGTAAATATTATGAAAAATATAAACAAAAAAATAAAGAGGAAAAGAAAGCAAAAAATAAAACAAGAAAACAAGATATAGACAAAAATCCTAACTACTTAGCTGTGCTCCCCAGCAACAGCGCCATTCTGAAGTCCGTAAAGGCTAACTCGGGTTAAGTTGATTAATTAATGTGTCATTGTGACCTAAGCTAACCTTGTGACAATTGAGAAATTTATTTAATCACTGAATAAATCAAACAAATCACACAAGTGGTATAGCTACTTTTATTAACCTGGTATAGCGATTAGAGTTGAACACAAGGAGCACTGTGATAAACTAGGTAGGAGAGTCAAAAAATCGAAGGTTTTTATACACTTTTTAGTAGTTTTGAATTTTACAAATTTTTGATTTTGAAAATAAGGAAAATAAATACAAAGAAGAAAATGCAAGCACACACCTCTTTTTTTTATTTTTTAAACAAGCTAAAAATGCATAGAAAATTAAGTAAAAATATTTTTGGTTTTATAGGTTTTATACTATTTTGTGATTTTTTTTAAAAAAATTTGGATGTTTTTGTAATTTTCTAAAAATAAAAACTAGGAAAACATGCAAATAATGCACGATCAGTAGTATTTGTCAAATTAAAAATAGAAGAAAGGTCAAAACTCATGGACACCAACTCTATTTAAACCTAAAAAATATTTACAAACAAGAACTGAAATCACAATTTTTGGATCTTTAATGGATTTTTTTATGATTTTTATATGATTTTTAGTATTTTGTAATTTTTTAGGGTTTTACAAAATATTTTCAAACCAAATTTCTACAGTAGATAATATAGGAGAAAATATACTTACAGTATTTTTTTTGGAAATTTTAAAGTGTTTTTCGAATTTGTATTAATTTTCTACTCTAAACATGAATTTTTTAGGGGTTTTTTATTTTTTTAATAATAGTAAGTAGAAGAAATTCCACCAACTAAAATTACCACGCAAAGAACCTATGAGAAGGAGCTACTAGGAATTTTTGTAGAATTTTTAGGCCAAATTACTATTTCTTACAATAAATGAAAGAGAAAGAAATTAAAATAGTGAAGCAAGGACCTATCTGCAAATATTTCAAGTCCTAGGGCCAAATTGTAACACGCAAAAGAAGTGTGGGGCCCCTAGTGTATTTAGTATAGAGAGAAAGGTGCGTTTCACATGACGGACACTCATAGGGGCATATATGCAAATATCGAAAATCTTTAATTAATTCATTAACACTCAAAAGCTTAGGTTCAAATATGCAAATGACCCAAAAATGCACATGTACATGCACGTGACTCAAACTCGGCTGGACTGAAATGCAAATAAAAATCTATTGAGTCCTCAATGCAAATGTTTACAACTAATTATTACAATTTTTAAACTAAATGGAAATAACATAAAAGGCGGGGGTGAAAGGGAAATATACCCTTGGAGGCGTGCGTGGCACGTGACATGTCTAGCGGCTCTGATGTGCCTCTTAGAAAGATCCAACGGTGCAGAAGTTGGTGCATGCTTACGATGCAGGTGGTCGTTAGTGGCAGATCTGATGACTCGGATGGCAGGCGAGCATGTTGTGATATTTGTCATTGCTCTGATCAAGCGTGCTGCTTTTGGGCGTGAATAAGAGGTCGTGATCAAATCTGGGAAGAGAGGATCTTCATTCGACAGATGTGAAGGGCTTTGGAAGAACACGAAGAAGGAGCAGCTGGGCGAGCTTCGATCTTGAATATTGGGAGATCCACTGCTTTGACCGACTCGATGAAAGGTCTGGCACTGCATTGGAGATGGTCTACGACAAAGGGGGTGCTCCAATGGAGCAAGGAACGACCGGATGGGTGAGATAGAGGTGCAACACCTGGAGGAGCTCCGTTGTGTCTGATGGGGGTGTGAATCGCCTCCTCATACGCACCTGAACCTGCAGGAATATCGTGGCTCAAAGATGAAGCCTCGGCCAGGGGTTATTTGTAGCTGAAAATGAAAGAAGTGGTGGGGGTGATATTTCGATCTCCGATGAAGATGATGGAGGGAGATATGTCCTAATCTCACTCTGATGAGCAAGAAATAGGGGGTCAGGTCGCGGGGGAAGGTGATTGGTGGTCTGATGGATACATCGGTGCAGATGGGGGTAGGAAAACGGAGCTCCAACCCAATGGTCGGAGCAAGGAGAGTGAATGGGGGAGATGATGACTAAATTTAAGAAGAGATGTGAAATGGAAAGGAAGATACATGAGGGTACTGGAGTGGTCGACAAAGAAAAATGGAGAGAGAGGCGGGGTTGTGGCCTCAATTGTGCCGCGGAAGGCAAAAGAGGCTTCTCGCGGCGGAGCTCCAGCCACGAAATGAGCTTCGCCCTGTGAAGCACTAATCCAAGCACCAAAGTGGTCTACCCGAGTCATGTCACTACCCTGGAGACGAATGTGGAGAGAAATAGCTACGAGGAACGGGATGAGCTGCAGCGGAAGGGGGAGATGGGATTTTATAGGTGTTCCAAGGGTCTAGAAAGATCAGACGAATGTACGAAACCCTAGGAAGATCCAACATTATCTAAGGACCCCGAGAATCATGGATCCCAGGTGAAGAATCAAGCGTGTGAATCGAAGGAAGAAATGGTCAGAGTCGGCCAAGAAAAAGGCGAGAAATCATCTTCGGTGAGGGGATATCAGGTCGGACTCGGTTGGAGGAAGGGTGGACCTGAGTCAACAAACCCAAGTCGACGAATCAGAATTCAGGATTTACAAAATAAAGAAAATGAAACTAAAAATAGTAAATGAAATTAAAATAAAAATGGATAAAATGAAAATTGTTTATTTTTTACACTATTTTTATGTGATTTTTAATTATTTTTAATAATACATATATATTGTATATACATTATATGTTATTATGTACAGGTATAATATACTAATATGTTATATGCATGCATTTTTATTTTATTATTTTTACAAAAAACATTCTATTTTACTGTTTATTTATTTAAAAATATTTTAAAGAGTATAAAAGCAATTTTATTTGATTTTTACAAATTAATTACATGGTTAAATAAATGGGTATTATGTACAATATATACATGCTTGGCAGTTTGTACAATGAAAAGAGGATTTTATTTTTAATTTAGTTTGTGTGTTATGAATTTTATTTCAATTTTTATAAAATTATAATAAATATATACAAGTATCAAAAATACCAATTATATAAAAATTATTTACAAGTAGATGTTGTGCATTTCCACACATTCTTATTTTGCACTTATATTTTTTTACATTTTTATTTACCAATTTTATTATAGAAATTGAGTTATTTTGAGATTATTTTATTTAGAAATAAGATAGGTGATATTTATATAATTGAAGAATAGTGATGAATATGTACAAGATAAGGACCCTATCTCTCCCTACTTTATTATCGATCATGCCAATATTTGGCCTTCCCTCGGGGTTCGGGTTAGTCTGTATTTATTGCATAAATACATTCTCATTTTTTTCTTTTTCTTTTACTTTTTCTTTCTTATTTATTCTTTTATTTTGGTCAAAAAGAATGTTAATTACACAATGTTAATAAATGCATGCACAATGCTAATTTATTATATTTGATACATATTTACAGATATTTTGCATAGGGAATTTTCCCAAAATAAAAGAATTAAGGATGTGAATCATGGATTCGTCACCGACTCTGAAGCAACATATCTAATAGGAATTGGCAATACATCATGAGCAATAATAAAGAGCACTGAAAATGTCAAAGCATTGATTTTCTACTAATCTAGGACATCAAAAGAGGGATCTCCTTTTTTTGATCTCAATGTTGGGTCTTCCAAGTATCTCTCCAAGTTACACTTTTTTGAAGGCTCATTTTCATCATTATCTAAATAATCATATAGTTCTGCTTCACTTGTCTTTTCATTGGAGTATGCATTCGAAAACTCGATATTTTCTCCAAAGTTTTTGCTTCCATCATTTTGTTTGTCCACTCTTTGCAAGTAAAAAGAATAGATGCACACTAATTCTTTTTTCATTTTCATCAACTACACTTAAGACTCAATAAAAGTGTAAATCTTATCAAAAATAAATTCAATGGACTTCGATTTATATCTTGGATCAAGGAGACATGCAATAGACATCAAAAGATTGCAATACTTCCACTATTTATTGAACTTCAGTTTCATTGCAATGGCCATTTCCTTAATGAAATCATCACTTGAAAATGGTTTATCTTTCAAAATTTATGTTACTTTCCAACTTTTTGGAAGAAATAAATTTACTGTTGGAAGCTCCATACTAGAAAAGATATGTGTCGCTTCAAAAACTTGCTTCAAGAGTGGGCAGATTTTTTTGAGCTTTTCCCACTCTTCTTGTGATGGCAACCACTTGTAACCATTATCTCTTCTTATATATAATTTTGAAAAATGAGTTTATAACATAATGCAGATTCAAGCATGAAGAAGGTGGAATTCCAACAAGTTGGAAAATCTATGGAGAGACCCGTTGAAGTAGAGTGATTCATTTGCTTTGCAATCTCACCAAATTTCTTTAAATGTGCACTACTTTTTTTGATGTACTTTACGCTTTCTCTAAGATTAGAAATCACATTTTCTAATGCACGAAAGCCATCTTGCACCATAAGATTCAATATGTGAGTGTGACATTTGATGTGAAAGAGTTTTCCCTTGAATAACAAAAAACCCATGCCAAAATGTGTCTTTCAATGTTCTCACCACCATATCACTAGGTTGGAATTATCTAGTGTAATACTCATAAATTTACTGTCAATCCCCCATTCAAAAAGACAGTCTAGAATAGCAACTATAATAACAACACTTGTATGTGGTGGTTCTAACTCTGAAAAATTAAGGATATGTTTTTGTAACTTCCAATTTGTGTCCACAGTGTCCAGTGAAACATATGTACCATATTATTTGATTGAATGTCAAAGTATATGTAGTAAGATCAATCATGTCTACATGTAGAATTTTTTCTTTTAAATTTTCCTTTTTAATGGAGAAAATATTCAAGCAATCATTGTTATTGTTGCTCTAGAAACTTATTTAAAACTATGATTCAAATATTTTAGTATTGCACAAGCCAGAATTCTTCCACACTACTAAAAGCATGCTCATGAACGATGATCCATTTAGCAATCAGTTCTCTCGCTCTCATCTAATCAAACTTCGAAAATGATAATGCGAGTTCATTCAAATTACCCGACTCGGATAATGAATGACTAAAAGACAATGTTCTTTGTCTCTTATCTTCAGAATCTCGCATGATACAATACATCTCTTTATGATTTTTTAAATGCGGAGTAGTTCCACAATTCATTACTTTGACTACTTTTTACAAACCATAACTTCCACCTTTCAACTAATACTCCACCAACCTTCACATTCTCTTTAATAAACGGTTGATAAACATACAATCTTCTCTTTCTATCAACTTTAGTAATTACTTCATTATGCATTGTTTCTACTTGTTCTCCTTCTTCTGTACATCGCCCCATCAAAATAATCTTCATCTTCAATCACTCATTCATGGACACTATTTTGTGAAGATGACATGTTCGAACTAGTCATCTAAAGAAAAAAGTAAACACATGATCATAACTAAATTTAAATTTTCACATCAATAGTCAAACTTAAATTTTCACAGCAATTAAGAAAAAGATAAGATTTTAATATACCTATCCAAAATCATGATCAGATGATTATAATCCATGTAGATTTTCAGAGGAATAATCTCCATCTTTTCTCTCATTATATACCCCCATGATATCTAAAGAAATTGATTTTTATAAGTCAATCAATACAAACACACAAAAAAAGTACTACTTAGGTCATAACAATTGCATGGTGATAATATCTCATTGTGATAAATTAAGTTTGCAAAAATTTATCACATAATGACACTGGTTTATGACAATATTGGGAGACAAATATTATTAGCCATGTGAACCCGAGGCAAACCATTCCTACAATAAATGTTATTATAATATTTGATTTATTAATAAAAGTTATTTATTTTTTCACTCCCTTTCTGAGATTAAATGAATGAATGCACTGTAAATTCCCTCTGTACAATTAGGGTTATGTACCATGGCCATCTTAATGATCATACATTTATTGATTCAATAGTTGAATCATAGAGGTTGGTGCTTGGATGAATATCTAAGGAGTTAGATTGAAGAATAATCAAGCACCGTCAAATGATTGTTAAGAGATGATCTCCAGCCTGAGTAGGAGATGACAATCCTTCCCCATTAAGTTGATATCTGACCAGCCTCTTGATGCATGTCCTCTACATGGGAATAAAGATTCAGAGGTGTCAGATTATTTAGGTCAAAGAGTTGACTTCATGAGATCGAGATAACAAAAGTCCTATGTCGTATATTGTCACAATATAGGCACACATACTTCGACCGAAGATAGATGTGTTACTATGTATCTAAGTATGTATGTTTGGTAGACCAATAGGTTGATGACCTAACCAAGGTCTATGCACCGGCGAGCTGGTGTGCATATGAGAGCATATGAGTAATACGATCTTTCAAAGGAATCATACAGGTTCACTTATGAACCGGAAGATATGAGCTCACTCATAAGGTCTTGGGACCGATAAAATTCCATGCATGGTCATCGTGCTTTGGAAGTACGACAAGAATTTGAAGGTATGATATATGCTTTTGGAAAGCATATGATCGATACCAACTCCCAGTGAACAAGAATGAGAAATTTGATGATGAAACCCTAAAGATGACATCGTAAAATTGATCTATATCTTCGGATTTATCATAGGTCTTCCAGTATGGGGGATGTACATGTATTAGGAATACCTGAGGGTGATGTGATCATAAAAGATTGTATAACCATGGCGCTTCCATTCTGAGGGAGTGATGAAACAGGTCTGGATTTTAGTTACTCATCTCAGCAGATAAGTAATATGATCTTGATCCAAGTGTTGGACATTGATCTGAATGAGATCCAGATGCAATGAGAAGATTAGATTTACGACCTTGATTTAATCAAGCATCTATGAGAGGTCTTTGAGATCTGGAATTAAGGTATGATTTCAATATCCAAGTCACTATACGTAGAATGTATAATCGCGATGTCCTTATCTCCAAGTATCTACGGAGAAAGCACATTATTCTTGAAAGAGTTCAAGAATAATTCCATTATTGAATTACATCTAAACATTGAGAAATGAGTAATTAAATGTGATTTAATTATCATAAATAACGTGAATTTGATTCATATTATTTGAATGCATGAGAATGATAATCCAATGTAATTAAATGTGATTTAGTTATTATGGATATGGATAATGTGGTTAGCACTATCCAATTATTCATATATATTATAAATGTGATTTATAAAATATTAGAGAGGGACTATTGTGATTTATATTTGTTAATTAATTATTGACGTGAATTGGATTCACATTGGATGATTTTGAAAATATAATTTACATCTTGTTTTGTGATGTGAATGTGATTCACATTTTTCCAATGGTATGATTGCAATATTCACAAGATAATTATGAATTATTTTTTATGAAATAATTTACGATAAGTGTTGTTGTAAATCTTGGAGATATCATGAGATAATGAGGAGATTGACCCATCCACCACAAGAGGGTGGACGACCACCAACCTCCATTAGAAGAAAGGGTGGTTGTCCCCCCTTTTTAGGGATGAGGGCAATCTTCTCCTCCTTTATGTCTAAGGTCGATTGATTTGATTTGAAATTAATTTATATTGATTTATCTATATATATTATTTTAAATTAAATTAATTATTATCGTGTTTTTACAACAACATTATAGCTATTGAAAGAAACACTAATCAATCTCATCCATTTATTTTCTATTATCCATAGATTGAAATCTATGGACTCCTGAAGCCCTATATAAGAAGAGGCATCCCTTGTCTTCGTGTTACAACGACAACAATGACAACTCTCTCTCTCTTTCATTCTCACGCCAAGCCTTCTCCTTCTCCTTGAATGGTTATCCACTCTTCTCATAGAGAGAAGGTCGCCTCCATCGTTGCATCGTCGTTGTACTACCGCTTCGACGACTCTTGGATCTTCATCTTCTTTGTTGTGTCTCTCTCGTGAATAAGGCATTCGATCTTGTGAGAGAGATTAGGAGATCCATTGCTTGGATCAATGACTTGGATTGCAGGAAGCACGCAACTCATCTACACGCTCACAAGCGTCTCCTCTGATGGATCGGGCTTGAGAAAGGAGGTTTCTTCTCTTAGAGGCTCGATCACAATCATGCTACAGTAGGTATTCCTTTATCTATTGTGTGGTTAGATGAAACAATCCAAGAAGTGTTCTTGGGTCATGTGGTTTCATCGATTAAATTTTTTTAACTTCCGTTATACCGAGCAACTAGTGCGACTAGTCGCTCTCAATAATATATAATGTTATCATCACACTTCTGTGATGCTCTTAAGGATTCTACCATATCCTTCAACTGGTATCAAAGCCTTTGGTCGGACATTTTGTATACGATCCATAAACTTAGGAGGACTTGGGCTCATTAGGGTTTGTGAAAATTTTATCGCGTTTCATTCACACAATCTTATTTTGTGAATTTGTTCAGCCCTTTTTAAAATATTTAAACGTGAAATTATCTTGGATTATATTCCCCATTAATTAAAGAAACCTATGATTTGAGTTTGCGTGATTTGAAATCCAATCGCTCAAGTTATGATCATTTTAATAAACATATATCCACTGTTTCAGGGATGGTGAATCATGACGTAATTAAAGAGTTAGTTACTATTTTTAATGGAATTCTGTTATAAATCAAATTAATAAACTTTGGAAACCTACATTGCATGATTTGGATTTAAATTTATTGTGATATGCTAATTTTAGTAAGTGAGGATCAACGTTGGAAATTACATTCCTAATTAAAAATCATGTGATTGCCATTTAATTAATTAGTGAAATTAATGGTTAATTTTCTGAAATAATTATGGATAAATATTTGAGAAATATTTGATGATAATTATTTCCAAAAATGACATTGACTTAACCAAAATTGATTAGATATGATCTAGATCACAATTGGTTACATGATCTTCTTTCCATCAAACAAACTTGCTTGAAAGGATTGGGAATTTCTTTAACAAATTCTCTTATTATATAAATCAAAATGATTTTGATTATTACTATATGGTATAACTTGATTGAAAACCAATTATCATCTCAAGTACAAAGTGATCTATTGGCATTATCCTAACCTGAGGCGGATATGGTGTCTAGTCGGGGAGCGTTGGGGTAGCAGGTTACTCTGTGAGCGGTCTGTCCCACTCCCATCGGTACCGGCCATGACAACAGTTAGGGAAGGGATAATGCTTGAGGGATCATGATAAATTTTTTAAATTATTAAAATTCGAATAATTTGTATTTTTGAGATAATATCATCCTTTCAAATAACAATCAAGTTTGTTGGTTTATTGAATTAAATTGATACTTTATTTAATATTCTTAAATGAATTATATACAAATAAGAACAGTCTATTATAAATAGATGTGTTTTCTTCTTGGAAGATTTAATTATATGAATGTGATTCATGATAATTAATTAGAATTTGAATATGAGGTAGATGATTACATAAGTGACATCCATGTTCTCCCATTGATGAATCCGTGATTCATCACCTTTATTCTTTCATTTTGGCTAAAATCCTTGGTAAAATGCATGTAAATATGTACTGATTCCATTTAATTAACATTCTAACCACAAATATTAATATTATATAATTAACACTTAAATTATCCAAAATAAAAGAATAAAGAGAAAAAGGAAAATAAAAATAAAAAGAAGGCTGTATATGTAATATACAGACTGATCCTAACCCCGAGACCAGGTCAATATTGACCGGGTCGACAAAAGAAATAAGTAGGGGGAGATAAGGATCCTAACTTTTAAAAATATAAAGAAAATCAAGACCAAAAATGTAAATTACCCAATTTTCACCTTGTAAATACTTCACCTATTTTATTTATCATCAAAACCACTCCGAACCAAAACACTTCTTTTATAAAAATTGTTCAAAAAATATTATAAAAATATTTTGATACAAAAATAAAATAACCACAATGAACCGGAAAAGCCGTAAAACCGATTCCGAGGTTCATATCTATTTATAGAAAACTCCAAATTGACCAAACTCACTTTTAAAATCCATTTTGTATATAATACTATTTATTAAAAAAATCAGAAAAATAATCGGATAAAACCGGTGAGTTTCGGCTTTTTGGACCCGTTGTCTATATGTACTATATGTACAAACTTCCCGGATTTTTAATTAAATAACCGCAAATCCGATTAACTTAATTCTTTTTCTTAAAATCATCTAAAATTATATATAAAAATATAAAAATAAAAATGAATTAAAATACCTAAAAAATCTGGAGGCCCGAAGCCGCTACTTTTTTCGTCCGGGCCTCATAACTCGGTCGTATGAACTCCGAATTGAGCAAACTCGATCCCTAAAATTATATTTTTCAATTATCTACAAAATGGCACTAGTTTCGCTAAAATCGGAGTTAATGCGAAAAAACGCGGTTTTCGGGTATGTATTGATATATGGTACAATAAGCCGTAACTTATATTATTATTTAATATTCTAATATATTTATTATTTTTTTAACTTAATTAATAATATTTTATTTATTTATTTATTTAATTTATTTGTTTCATTAATTAAATTATATAATTAATTTACTTATTTAATTAATTACTTATTTACTTATTTAATTAATTACTTAAATACCTTATTAACCATATTTAATTATTATTTATTTATTTATTTACGAAATTATTACTTAATTAATAATTATCTAATTATTTAATTATTAATAATGTTACTATTATTTATTTATTCTAATTAATTAATTAATTTAATTATTTCTCTCTCTCTCTCGCCCTTTTTAGTTTCTCTCTCTTACTTTACCCTTTCTTCTTCTTCCCCGTTTCACCTTCTTCCTCCTCAAACCCATCTCCTCCAACCTCCCAACTCCCTCAACGACTCGGCCGTTACCCGGCCGTTCTCCAACCACCGCGGTCACCACATCCACTGCCGGTGACGGGATCCGGCAGCGTGCTCCCCAAGAAACCTCATCTTCCCCGGTTTCCGTCCAGGTGCATCCTCTTCCCCGCCTATATATACCTCGTCAACCCTCCCCCTCACGAAGCGATCCGCCATTTTAACCACCTCCGTCCTTCCCAGAGCTCCGATTGAGAGCGAGAGTCGAGTGACAGCGTCCTTCGTCCACCGTCGAGCGAGGTCGAGAGAAGAGGGGTGGCGAGATCTCGCCGGCGTTGCAGCCCAAGCTCCGCCGCGATCGAGCCTCCGCGACGCCGTGCATCGAGGCAACTATCCGCCGAGCACCGCCCGTGCTCTGCTCTCCACAGGCGACGAGATTCATTCCCTTCGATCACCTTCTGCATCTCCAGGTTAGTTTCTGATCCTAGATCTCTATCTCTATCCTCCAATTCTCTTCTCAAACCTTCTAATTCTCATCTCAACCCCTCCATTCGGGTTTTCAATCGAAAAATGTTTCAAAATTTGCTCGATCTCGTTCATTTCATCGACGACATCCCTGTTCTCCGCTTCCTCTCATCTCTGTTCACCTCCGGATGTTTCTAATAGCCGGAGTTTCGAGGCGTTCCTTCATCGCCACGCAGCCTCGTTCGCTCATTCCACAGTGAGCTTTGATCCTTAGAATCAAGGCTCCGAAGCCTCGATTCAGTTGTGTTTGTGTCTGCAGGTAGCAATATCTGCATCCCAGGCGAACAATCCGCACATCACCAGGTTAGCTTTCCCTTTCTCCTTGTTTTCCCTTTTGATTCTCGATCATCTCTTCCGTTTTTTTTTCTCTCCTCAACTCCTCCTTCTGTTCTCATATGTATTCCCTCTTTTCTCCCTTCGATTCCTCCTATCCATTCTGTTGTGCTCAACATTGACTTAATTCCAATCCCATGCATTGATTACTCCACCTCCGTCCAAGGATTTCAATTCAATCATACTCCTGGTGATTAACAAACGGTCGAGAAGCAAATCTCGAGCCCTCATTCCTTACAGGAGTTGAATTCGAGAAGCACGCATCAACTGGAAGGCCTCGAAGTCGATTCATCAGGAGCGTCGTGGAACAACAGCAATTACCTGGAGCGGGTTGTATAGACCAGAAGCACAGCACAGAGAGCATCCGACCGCGACGCGCATAAGAATAGTGCAGCCAACGACATCGGATCATCGTTTCGATTTTAAACTTTCAGGTTTGCTAGCCGAAATCGCTACCCGGAGCTGTTCTCATAGCCGAGAATGTTGGATCGTACCTCGTTCGATCGCCGAAGCACTTGAGCAGGCAATTCCTGGAGCACCGTTGACACTCGCCGCCAATAAACGTCTCAGCCTCGAGTACGAACAATTGCCGCCTGCGGACTTGAAAGAGGGACGAACAGCTCTCGAGCCTCCAGATTTCATGTGAACCGTGCGATCAGATTAGATCGCAAGGTCGAAGTCCACAACCGTCGATCAGGAGCGATCCAACGCGCCTAAAAAAAGCTACGTGTCGACAACAGTTAGTTCCCACCGCTTCACCGCTTTCTGGGCTCACGCGCGCCTCGTGTGAGCCAGCATAAGTTGGTGAAAATTACGATATAATCTTCTGCCTTATATTATTTCCAAACAGGTGCAGATGCTTTCACGACTTTGAAGGGGAACCATCACGTGGACTGCCACGTGTATTTCTGGCGAATTTGCACCGCAATCCCCCCGCATCACTGTTGTTACAAGCAGGTCCTGAGACAGGTCCTTCACGTGAAAGACCATGTGCTTGATTGGAGAAATTACAACTTGGACTACAAGCTTCTGCTATTGCGTACAGGTCCTGCAGCTGTTGGAGGCACGTGAAGACGACATGCTATCTGGTGACTTTATGTGTGTGCCCTTCTAACTGCTATATTTTCAAACGCGCCCTCTAGTTTCCAGAATTTTGCATCTATACCCCTTTTTGTATATACCATCCTACTATAGACTCTACCAAATAAATAACAAAACAAAATATAAAAATACACTAAAATACATAGAAATATTATATTTTACGTCATATACAGTGTTAAATACGTTTTAAAATAATAAAAAAAATAAAAAATATTAAAACTATTAAAAAAACAAAATGCCTAAAAACTTCAAAAATTCATAACTAACTCAATAAAAATCGTATAGAAACGCACAACCTATCATTTTGAAGGCATTTTCATCTATTTTCTATAGAAAATACAATAAAAATATTTTAACATCATTTTCACTCTTAAAAATCCAAAATACGTCACAGTTTTCCATTAACAATTACTTTTTACCTTAAAAATAAACCAAACACCATAAAAATCATACAAACACTTTAAAAATTCATAAAAAAGTAAAATAAAATTAAACCATAAAAATACAAAAACAATATAAAATTCATTAAAACCAAATAAAATCGAGAAAAATCTTTAAAAAAAATAAAATAAAAATCAGGAAACCCTTAGCCTAAATTTTCTACCGATTCTCCCTAGTTGAATACAGTTTGCCTCCCTGAGTTCGACACTCCATACGAATCACTATACACATTTGTTTAGGAGTAAAAAAAATAAGAAGATTAAGTCATCTTGATCTTTTCTGACAAAACCCACTCGGTCGACAACGACCGCGATATTATTTCTGTTTCTTTTTGCAGGAATAAAGAAGTGATCGAGTGACACGTTTTTCAGATGGCGCCGTTGCCGGGGAGGCAGCGCTAGGAGGATCGCGAAGACCTTAGGATAGATTTTATTTTCGCGATTTTATTTCTCTGACCTCACGATTTCTTGTTTCTGATTTGTGCAGCACAGCTCAAGCCGCGCAGCTCAGAACCGCGAAACCAAGTAGTTTAGAATTCTTGTAATTTCTTGTAAAAAAACATATAAAATAGCATCGTAGAAAGGGGCCTCGTAAAGGCATCCCGACTTGTACGTTTCTCGGGGTCTGTTTCACCAGGGTTGTACTCTTGGGGGAGCAGGGCACCCACCGCGGCTTTTTCGATCGCGATTTTTCTCGACAGTTTTCCGTGGCTTTTCCGAGATAGGTGCTTGTTAGGTGTTTTACGGCTTCTTCCTTCTCTGTGCATCGTAGCTTAACCGTAGGTTAGATTATTGCTTAGGATTCGACACCTAGGTGATTGTATCTAGGACCAATCCCGAAAGACAAAAATACGTTAGACGAATTTTCTCTGAAAATATCCAAAAAAAAAGTGAAAACCGAAAACTAAAACAGGGACTGTTAACTTCTATCGGACCTTAAAAGAAACATAAGGACTCCACTTATTTTGGGGAGAGCAACCCCCAAAGTGCATGCTCAGATCTCAACTTCAGACTTTGCGAGAGAGACGACACATAAGGTAGAGCCAGAGTCTGGGCTTCTATCGAAATACTACTTAGTTCACGCCTTGATTCACCTTATCTTCAGTGGGTGCTCTCGGGTAGCCGGAAACGGTCCGAGTTCACTTAGCAGAGTGGAAGGTTTAGAGGACATTGTGTAAGGCTCCGTCCTCAAGTAACACGGGTAGCCGGAAACAGTCCGTACTTACTTCCATACTGGCTGAGACTAGGTGAGTTCTGGTGAGAACTCGGGACAGTACGACGTTGAAGTTTCGAGCACCTATCTAATCTCGCCAATATGAGAGAACGTTGTTTGCCAAACAACCTAAAATCAAAAAGATAAACGACCGAACTCTTACGGTCATCACCAAGGTTGTGTTGGTGAATTCGGTGTTTGCTTTGCGTTTGATTTGTGGTGTGAGTCCTATATCTTCCAGATCGTAATCTCATCAATCAGTTGTCATCATAATCTCAAGATGATGGGCAGACAATCACTTCGGCCGACTCTTACGACACCGCTCTCACACACTCGTGCCCATCTATCTGGATTGGTTCAAGAGAACCCCCTCTTTGAACCAGAGATCTATCCACTTCCCTCTGAGATCATGTCTCCTGGCTCGGTTCGCGAGAACCTCCTATTCGAGCCAGAATCAGAACAACATTCTTCTTCCAGGTGTGACTCTGACCTCAGAGAATCGTCTCCTTTTGTCTACCTATCTTCTTCATCTCCTTCTATCCCTTTCTCTGTGTATCCATCAAGTCAGCCTTCAGTTACAGTGACAGCTGAGCGGACGTATGAGACCCGCGAGCCAGTTTCAGATCAGATGAGAGATCCAGGTTCACGAGTTGCTGAGACGAGGGTGCGGATTGAGCAGCCGACATCGGGAGCTGAGTCAGTTTCTACTTCAACCTTACCGATTTTTCTGATTGATTCAGACTTCGTTTCATTGCTGCCAAAGTTTCATGGAAAGCCGCACGAAGAGCTGTATGAGCATCTTTACGAGTTCGAGGAGATTTGCAACACTCGATTCTACTCAGATATTACACCTGAGGATGCCATGAAGAAGACCTTTCCTTTGACACTCAAGGATGGAGCCGCGAGATGGCTCCGACTTTTGGGAAAGGAGCGAGGTAGCTGGGGTATGCTTCGAATAGCTTTTCTGAGAAAATTTTACCCCATTAGCCGAGCCAATTTTATGCGGTCGGTTATCAGAGACTTTACACACGATCCCCACGAGCCACTTCAGGATATGTGGCTCAGATTCCATATTTTTTTTGAGGAGATTCCCAGATCACGGGATCTCCAGAGCTGAGCTAGCTCAGATCTTCTACCTGGGGATGTCCGCAAAACAACAAGCATTGGTCGATGCCTCGTGTGGTGGTTCACACCGCTGTCTTGACGAGGACTCGCTATGGAATCTCTTCGGAGATTTTTCTGATGTTAAGACGACACACGAGGGCGATGCCAGACCACTTCAATGCGATCTACCTCCCGCAGACTTAGGGATCACACATCAGGCAGTTGATGTGGATACTGATGCAATCTCGTGGATGGACGTTGAGCCAGTAGTGGAGAGCTCTTATCCTCATAGATCGACACTTCTTCCGTTGAGTTTTCAGCCGGAGTATGAGTCAGTCCCGTGCTTCCCTGTTCAGGAACCTTGGATACCTACTCTTCAGGACCATTGCTACAAGAAGCCACCTCAGGAACATATCTTCTCAGATTCACTTGATCATTCCGAGCGTCTTTAACAACCTGAGATGGATGCGGGACACTACTTCGAGAGTCTTGATATAGACGGTCCCACATTCAACCATTTTGTCCGTCTAATTCATGAGCAGACTGCAGACCGTAGAGAGCAGATGGACACCTTCAGAGATTTTATTGCCAGCATCGTCACAGGTCAGAGTCCAGTTTCAGATTTTTCTATCTCACCCGAATTGTTGAATTCTATTCCCTCTAGTTCCCATGATGATCGGAAGCAGCCTACAGTTGCTGAGACATTTAGGAGCGCGGAGTGCGTAGCAGGCAACGCGTGGGAGCACATTCAGATTCTGATTCTCCATGTAGCGAAGGCAAAAAATCACAAAAAAATAGAAAAAGAATAAAATCCAAAAATAAAAATAAAGACAAGACTTCGGATTCTTCTGATGGATCTATAGTTTCTACTCTTCACAGAGCTAGTTCCCGTTTTAGAAAAAGATCTTCATCTTTTTCTTCTGATCCTCCAAGTGTACATACTGACATGGAGGATGTACAGATTCCCTTCCCAGATGCTCTGAATCTAGGAAGGGGTGAAAAATCAGAAAATTTTAAAAAGATTCAAGAATCGAAGTTTACGAAAGAGATGCTGGACCGAATTCAGATCAGGCTCACTCTTTCGGAGGCATTGGTCCACATTCCTCTTCTTCAGAAATGTCTGAAGCAACATACCACACCGAAAAGAAAGAAAAGGAGAAATCATTGCTCTGAGAAACAAGTGTTGACCATTGCCACTTGTTGCGCCATCCAGCACACCTCTTCCAAGAAGCATAAGAAAAATATTGGAGCACCATTCATTAACTGTCGGATTTCAGATCATGAGTTCGAGCACACCTTGTTAGACAGTGGTTCGTCAGTAAACATGTTACCCTTCCATCTTCTTGAGACTCTTCATTTAGGTCCTCTAAAGCGAGCCCGAATGATTCTCCAATTTCTCGACCGATCAGTCAAGAGGCCGAAGGGTATAATTAACGATGTTGTCGTGATGGTACAAGGCACAAAATTCACTGTGGATTTTGTTGTCTTAGACTATGATTCCTCAGTACCATCACATGATGTTGCCATCAATCTTGGTCGGCCTTTTCTGCGTGCAGCTAAGGCTGTAATTGATTATGAGACAGACTGTGTCACGTTCCCTTCCAGCAGCACAGAGCCGAGCTCCGAGCCTATAGAGACTCTGCTAGTACACGAAAGTGCTTCTAGACCATCAGAGACAGAGGCGTGTGAGATCACAACTGAGATTAGACAAGATCATATCCATTCTGATTCTATAGAGACTCGAGATTTCCTTCCCCAAGAGGAATACTCAGAGATCACATCTTTTGGTGATCCGAGTACACATGTCTGGAGATGTGTTGACGAGATCCAGAGTATCTACGTCATTGAGACGAAACAGCTGGTGGCACGAACTTCGAAGGCCGATCCTGTTTCGATTGTTAATCATTCACGTGAGCCTTCCAGTTGTGAGATTATTGAGCCCTCTTTTCACGAAGATTCAGATAAGGGCTTAGCTGATGAGGAGATAGATCAGATCGCAGCAGAATTTGACCTCTTTCTTGAGTCTACATCAGAGACCATGGAGCAGATCTCAGAGGTAGGTTCTGTTCATCTTTTCGGTCATCTGGGCCACTCCTCACCGATCGACATAGATCAGGGATCCTCCGATTTAGATATGGATATCTCTGAGGATGACCCTGATGTCGACTTGCATCTTGTAAATTCTATCGTTCCTCGGTCGCGCAAGAAGGCCAATCTGCGGCTTTCTTGAGCCTGTACAGTTCGTTGATTTGTTCATTTTTTTTCATCTTGCATTTTCATCTTGTACATATGTGTTTTCGATTTTACTCTTTCTATCTTATTTTTGTTTGTCTTACACCCTTAGGATCATCTAGCTTTGCTATACTTAGGATGCGCTTTATCCTAAGTATAGGGGGGTGTAGACACCGTGTGTTGTTTGTATCGTCTTGTTCGGTCACCCCTGTTGTTGCTTATACTTAGGGTGTATTTTACCCTAAGTATGGGGGGGTGATCTCGCTCATTTCCCTTTTGATCGCCGTTGTTTTTGTCTCGTCTGCTCCCTCGCTTGTCCCTCACCTTTTGATATTCGTCTCTATACTTAAGGATATTTTACCCTAAGTATAGGGGGGACAAGCCGAGCCGTTGAGTATGCACATTCTCTTGACCTCGATCATCTTCGATTTTGAGTCCGCTATTCTTAGGATCACTTGATCCTATGTATAGAGGAGATGATCGACTTCTATTCTTTTATTCTCTATTCTTTCAGTCGTTGTAGTATACGTTTCTTTTCACCAATCTATACTTAGCCCGAGTATGTCTTCCTTTGCCGCTTCTTTGGTCACTATGAGGACATAGTTCACGCTAAGTATAGGGGGTGTCGTATATATATGCTATATATACTTTAGAAGCCATAACTCGTACTTTCTCGTATTTTTAATAATAAGGCTTCTTAAAAGTATGGGTTTATATTTTGGGTTTTTAAAAGCCGCAAGAAAACCATAAAAATGTTTTATAAAAAAATTGGCTTAAAAATTGTAGATAAAAAAATTGTAAAATTCTTGGATAAAATCCTTTAAATTTTCAAAAATAAAATCCTTGTAAAAATTATGTATAAAAGCCGTATAACTTGTATATAAAAGTTGTATAAAATCCTTTGTAAAATACACAAAAAAATGTGTAAAATTTGTGTAAATTGAATTAATCCACTAACTTTTACAAAAAGACCCCTAAAAATTGAAGAGTTTTAAAATCCAATAAAAATTTGCAAAATTCTTTAAAAAAATCACTTAAAGCATTTAATCCGAAAAATCTACCTCATAAAAAAATTGTTGCATTCATTAGCATTGTTTAGAACAAGTTTGATTCTTGAACCGCATGGATCTTAGTCCGAGAGATGGAGCTTGGTTTAGGCCTTAATCCACTTAATTCTAAAGGGACTTTATTAGGATCGGGAATTGAAACTCTTCAGGTCTTTCTGACTTAATTCTTTGGGTTCCATGAGACCATGTTCGGAATTCAACTTGAAAGTGCCTAAGTAGGACACCTGGTGTCATCCGTTGAACTCTTCTCCATCTGAACCAATTTTGAGCTCATGCACTCTGCACTTAGCTCAACCTGCTTGGGGTTGCGAAGGGCAATCCATTTCGGTGGTACGTTTCCATCCTTATCTGGTGGTGGTGATGTCTAAAGACGGGAGAGATTGGGGTTGAAATAAAGCTTTGGATGAGGGAAGGATCTACTGGCACAATTTTTCCAAGACCCCAAAAAATGGGCGGAATGAAAAGATGATATATCCGTCGGGGCACAAAAAGACCAATGCAGTGCAACAATCATTACTACCTAAGAAGCCAAATACACCAAATTCTAAAAATGACCACAATGGTCCGAGCTTCAGAAAAGCCTACATGTCTTCGTGGAGACTTGGCTAAACTGGTCAGGCTTCACCGGTGATGTGATTACACTGATCACACTCCAGTTCTTTTCTCATTCTTCTTGCTTCTCTCTTACTCGATTGTGGACACAACACGACCTGACCTCAAAAGGAAATACCTCCCTCCTCGAGGACTGAGCTACTGGATAAGGGCCCAATGGGAATGTGTAGCTGTATGGGTGGTTTCTTCGTCTCTCTAGAGCAGGAAGAGCTAAAACTTTTCACACACAGTACAAATTATTTTCAAAGATGAAAAGTTTGCATGATGGATAGGTGGATCTAAGCTGGCTATTGAGGTGAACCTGGATAAGGATTTGTGGAACTTAAGGACTGTCAAGGCTTAAATCCTAAGTCTAATAGAGTCCCGACACACTATTAATCCAAAGGTCTAAATCCAGGCTCCAAATTTTGGACGAAGTAAAATTCGGTTTAAAGAAACTAGCATGTTCTAAGTTCTTTTATTTTCCTTTTTCTTTTTCTTTTTACTTGCACTTATTTATAGAATAAGTGTTTGCTAAGGGACTAGCAAAGGTAAAGTATAGGGGAATGATGAATCCGTGATTCATCGCCTTTATTCTTTCATTTTGACTAAAATCCTTGGTAAAATGCATTTAAATATCTACTAATTCTATTTAATTAACATTCTAACCACAAATATTAATATTATATAATTAACACTTAAATTATCCAAAATAAAAGAATAAAGAGAAAAAGGAAAATAAAAATAAAAAGAAGGCTGTATATGTAATATGCAGACTGATCCTAACCCCAAGACCAGGTCAATATTGACCGGGTCGACAAAAGAAATAAGTAGGGGGAGATAAGGATCCTAACTTATAAAATTATAAAGAAAATCAAGACCAAAAATGTAAATTACCCAATTTTCACCTTGTAAATACTTCACCTATTTTATTTATCATCAAAACCACTCCGAACCAAAATACTTCTTTTATAAAAATTATTCATAAAAATATGTAATATTTTATAAAAATATTAGAAAAATATTTTGACACAAAAATAAAATAACCGCAATGAACCGGAAAAGCCGTAAAAACCGATTTCCGAGGTTCATATCTATTTATAAAAAACTCCAAATTGACCAAACTCACTTTTAAAATCCGTTTTGTATATAATACTATTTATTAAAAAAATCAGAAAAATAATCGGATAAAACCGGTGAGTTTCGGCTTTTTGGACCCGTTGTTTATATGTACTATATGTACAAACTTCCCGGATTTTTAATTAAATAACCGCAAATCCGATTAACTTAATTCTTTTTCCTAAAATCATCTAAAATTATATTTTAAAATAAAAAATAAAATAAATTAAAAAACCGAAAAAATCCGGAGGCCCGAAGCCGCTACTTTTTTCGTCCGGGCCTCATAACTCGGTCGTATGAACTCCGAATTAAGCAAACTCAGTCCCTAAAATTATATTTTTCAATTATCTACAAAATGGCACTAGTTTCGCTAAAATCGGAGTTGATGCGAAAAAAACACGGTTTTCGGGTCTGTATTGATATATGGTACAATAAGCCGTAACTTATATTATTATTTAATATTCTAATACATTTATTATTTTTTTAACTTAATTAATAATATTTCATTTATTTATTTATTTAATTTATTTGTTTCATTAATTAAATTATATAATTAATTTACTAATTTAATTAATTACTTAATTACTTATTTACTTATTTAATTCATTACTTAAATACCTTATTAACCATATTTAATTATTATTTATTTATTTATTTACGAAATTATTACTTAATTAATAATTATCTAATTATTTAATTATTAATAATGTTACTATTATTTATTTATTCTAATTGATTAATTAATTTAATTATTTCTCTCTCTCGCCCTTTTTATTTTCTCTCTCTTACTTTACCCTTTCTTCTTCTTCCCCGTTTCACCTTCTTCCTCCTCAAACCCATCTCCTCCAACCTCCCAACTCCCTCAACGACTGGGCCGTTAGCCGGCCGTTCTCCAACCACCGCGGTCACCACATCCACTGCCGGTGACGGGATCCGGCAACGTGCTCCCCAAGAAACCTCATCTTCCCCGGTTTCCGTCCAGGTGCATCCTCTTCCCCGCCTATATATACCTCGTCAACCCTCCCCCTCACGAAGCGATCCGCCATTTTAACCACCTCCGTCCTTCCCAGAGCTCCGGTTGAGAGCGAGAGTCGAGTGACAGCATCCTTCGTCCACCGTCGAGCGAGATCGAGAGAAGAGGGGTGGCGAGATCTCGCCGGCGTTGCAGCCCAAGCTCCGCCGCGATCCAGCCTCCGCGACGCCGCGCGTCGAGGCAACTATCCGCCGAACACCGCCCGTGCTCTTCTCTCCACAGGCGACGAGATTCATTCCCTCCGATCACCTTCTGCATCTCCTGGTTAGTTTCTGATCCTAGATCTCTATCTCTATCCTCCAATTCTCTTCTCAAACCTTCTAATTCTCATCTCAACCCCTCCATTCGAGTTTTCAATCGAAAAATGTTTCAAAATTTGCTCGATCTCGTTCATTTCATCGACGACATCCCTGTTCTCCGCTTCCTCTCATCTCTGTTCACCTCCGGCTGTTTCTGATAGCCAGAGTTTCGAGGCGTTCCTTCATCGCCACGCATCCTCGTTCGCTCATTCCACAGTGAGCTTTGATCCTTAGAATCGAGGCTCCGAAGCCTCGATTCAGTTGTGTTTGTGTCTACAGGTAGAAGTGTCTGCATCCCAGGCGAACAATCCGCACATTACCAGGTTAACTTTCCCTTTCTCCTTGTTTTCCCTTTTGATTCTCGATCATCTCTTCCGTTTTTTTTCTCTCTCCTCAACTCCTCCTTCTGTTCTCATCTGTATTCCCTCTTTTCTCCCTTCGATTCCTCCTATCCATACTGTTGTGCTCAACGTTGACTTAATTCCAATCCCATGCATTGATTTCTCCACCTCCGTCCAAGGATTTCAATTCAATCATACTCCTGGTGATTAACAAACGGTCGAGAAGCAAATCTCGAGCCCTCACTCCTTACAGGAGTTGAATTCGAGAAGCACGCATCAACTGGAAGGCCTCGAAGTCGATTCATCAGGAGCGTCGTGGAACAACAGCAATTACCTGGAGCGGGTTGTATAGACCAGAAGCACAGCACAAGGAGCATCCGACCGCGACGCGCATAACAATAGTGCAGCCAACAACATCGGATCATCATTTTGATTTTAAACTTTCAGGTTTGCTAGCCGAAATTGTTACCTGGAGCTGTTCTCATAGCCGAGAACGTTGGATGGTACCTCGTTCGATCGCTGAAGCACTTGAGCAGGCAATTCCTGGAGCACCGTTGACACCCACCGCCAATAAACGTCTCAGCCTCGAGTACGAACAATCGCCACATGCGGACTTGAAAAAGGGACTAACAGCTCTCGAGCCTCCAGATTTCATGTGAAACATGCGATCAGATTAGATCGCAAGGTCGAAGTCCACAGCCGTCGATCAGGAGCGATCCAACGCGCCTAGAAAAAGCTACGTTTCGACAGCAGTTAGAGCCCACCGCTTCACCGCTTTCCGGTCTCACGTGCGCCTCGTGTGAGCCAACATAAGTTGGTGAAAATTACGATATAATCTTCTGCCTTCTATTATTTCCAAACAGGTGCAGATGCTTTCACGACTTTGAAGGGGAACCATCACGTGGACTGCCACGTGTATTTCTGGCGAATTTGCACCGCAATCCCCTCGCATCACTGTTGTTACAAGCAGGTCCTGAGACAGGTCCTTCACGTGAAAGACCACGTGCTTGATTGGAGAAATTACAACTTGGACTACAAGCTTCTGCTATTGCGTACAGGTCCTGCAGCTGTTGGAGGCACGTGAAGACGACATGCTATCTGGTGACTTTATGTGTGTGCCCTTCTAACTGCTATATTTTCAAACGCGCCCTCTAGTTTCCAGAATTTTGCATCTATACCCCTTTTTGTATATACCATCCTACTATAGACTCTACCAAATAAATAACAAAACAAAATATAAAAATACACTAAAATACATAGAAATATTATATTTTACGTCATATACAGTGTTAAATACGTTTTAAAATAATAAAAAAAATAAAAAATAGTAAAACTATTAAAAAATACAAAACGCCTAAAAACTTCAAAAATTCATAACTAACTCAATAAAAATCGTATAGAAACGCACAACCTATCATTTTGAAGGCATTTTCATCTATTTTCTACAGAAAATACAATAAAAATATTTTAACATCATTTTCACTCTTAAATATCCAAAATACGTCACAGTTTTCCATTAACAATTACTTTTTACCTTAAAAATAAACCAAACACCATAAAAATCATAAAAACTCTTTAAAAATTCATAAAAAAAAAGTAAAATAAAATTAAACCATAAAAATACAAAAACAATATAAAGTTCATTAAAACCAAATAAAAATCGAGAAAAATCTTTAAAAAAAATAAAATAAAAATCAGGAAACCCTTAGTCTAAATTTTCTACCGATTCTCCCTAGTTGAATACAGTTTGCCTCCCTGAGTTCGACACACCATACAAATCACTATACACATTTGTTTAGGAGTAAAAAAATAAGAAGATTAAGTCATCTTGATCTTTTCTGACAAAACCCACTCGGTCGACAACGACCGCGATATTATTTCTGTTTCTTTTTGCAGGAATAAAGAAGTGATCGAGTAACGCGTTTTTCATATTCACATCAAGGCGAAGGGTTCCGTCGCCAGGGATTGTATGTGGGAGACGTCTCCCTGAAGTGACAGCTCATGCATACAAGCGCATGTGGATCGGGCTCTTTGCTTCTCAAAAGAGTAAGATCGTATGCGTAGTGATTCCAATATTAGGTTCACATATTATTGAGGCGATATTGGATTGCCCATAGCGAGTTCTAATCTTGTTACCGGTTTACTACGAGAAAAAGTGCTTTTGCGAGCACAAATGTCCTCCCCAGGTGCTCTCAAAGTGCTCTCCAATTCATTTGGCAAGCACATATGTTCGTCAAACTTGTGCTCGTAAAACCTAGTCGCTAGATTATATTGGCAAGGGCATGTGCTCACCATTAAAAGTTGGCGAGCACAAGTGTTAGCCAAGTCCTAGCCAAGTGCTCTCTAGGTCATGTATTAACTATCTCTTAGCTAGAACTTGGCTAGCACATGTGCTTGCCAAGTGTAGAGAACATGAGAAAAATATATAGATTCTTCGGGGTTTCGAAGCCACGTTGAACGTGTATCACATATTATAAAGTCATTGTAAAACTCCTATACTACGTGAACATATTTTATGTCAAGTTGGAGACCCCATACTTCAATTTTATTGCTTTCTTCTCTTCTTGTGTTATCCTCATTTCGCATACAATTCTTCCTCTCTCATGCTAACACATACGCACACGCTTTTTATAGTGCACAAGAATACACAGTAACATACACTCACAAACAGTAACACACAAAGGTATACTAACACAAACACCGTACTAACACACAAACGCTTCATATCTAGAACCAAAACACTATACTTATATACTCTGCACTCTCTAACAAACATACACACACTATATCTCGTGCATTCACATGGTAATATACACATACATGCTAATACACACTAGTATTCACATAAGCACATTCAAACACACAAACACAAACGAAAGTAAGATAAACATGCACACCCTCTCTTTCACGGTGTAACAAATATGAACTATAGCACAAACTAACATGATGTAACACACATACATAAACATACTAGCATATACATATGAGCACCCTAACACACACATAAATATACATGAACCTAAGATAATGCATACATGAACATGTAAGTACTCAACAAATCATCTTACAAAAACAGGAAAATAAATACATGACGAAAGAGTATGAATCATAATACAAAAGCAAAAATCATCATATGTACTAAACTCATCCATTTAGTAAAGTACATCATCCTTATCATCTTCCTATTATATTTTATATAGATCAGACCTTGCACATAGTCGACTCACAGTAAAATTAAATTAATTGTTTGAAATTTGAACATACATGTATCAAAGCAAGATGATAAATTGTAATCAAACATACCTAAGGATGTAGGGTTTGGCCTTCTACATCCTCATGATCATGTTCATACTCATTCAAAAAATGACATGTTCATACTCACGATCATGTTCAAATGTAAGGATCCGAAATCCTACAATTCTGAAAAATTGGAAGTGAATACGCTTTTCAACAATAAAAAGAATAACACCTTTAGACATTCAGGCTCAATAAATCATCTTGCAAAATCATGAATGTAAACACAAGAAGACAAAGTGTGAATGGTGATACAATAGATAAAATCATCACATGCATTAACCTTGTCTTCTTAATGAAGAACATTTTTAATAAATCATCTTGCAAAAACATAAAAATAAATGCATGAAAACAAAGTCTAAATTATGATACAATAGCAAAAATTATCACATGCACTAATTTCATCTACTTAGTGAAGTGCATTTTTAACAAATCATATTACATAATTATGAAAGTAAATGCATGAAGCCAAAGTAATAATGATGATACAATAGTAAAAATCATCGCATGCACTAACCTCATCTGCTTATATAAGTGCATTATCCTTATCTTCCTGTCATCATATTTTATATAGATCAGGCCTTGTACTTAATCGATTTGAATAAAATAAAATTAATAGCTTGAAACTTGAATATGCATGTATTAAAGCAAGATGATAAAATTAAACTTAAAATACCTAATTATATAGGGGTTTACCTTATGCATCATCTCGATCACATTCATACTCACAATTTTGTTCATCTACATGGACCTGAATCCTCGAAATTTTGAAGAATTGGGAGGGAACATACTTTTCAAAAATAAAAAGAATGACACATCTAAATTACAACTCCATTTGATATTTAGAAAGAATATTAACTCATGAAGAACAACGATAAATAGGTATCGAAAAATAAACCTAATGCATTGTATCTTCAAAAATAACTCTTTAACTCATGAATAATACTATTGAAATACACATATGTTTGCTAGGGATTCGAACCCTTCCAAGACAACCTACTCAGTTGCAATTTCTATTGATGTATATAGATGAAATAGAGAGATGAATAAATATATATTTTATACCTAGTACTTCTAAGAGTTTTTTATTAAAGACATAATAAAGAGATAATAAAACTATAAATAAAAATGCATCACTTACAACTTCATGTCTTACTTTTCTCTTATAGAGAAATAATGACATTATTGATAATATGATATGTCCTTTTCTTCTTCTACCTCATCCTCATCTTATTTGCTTTGTAGTGTATTCTTTGGATGTTGATTCCTTTTACATATTTGCATATTTTAAAATATAAATACAAGAGGAAATAATGCATATTCATAGAGTTCAAAATTTTGAAAGGCATGTTCCTAATCACCTAACTATAAACTTTAATTCAAAGTTTGAAACTTGGTATACATTGATAAAAGCAGAAGAACAATATTTAATTGAGCATACCTATTGATAAAGGAGTTGACGTCTAGAAAATGAGTCTACATTATGTGTGTAAGTCTGCATTCAATTATAAAGGACTAATCCCAGTAGAAATCATAATAAAGTAAAGATAGAGAGGTTTTACTGGAAAATAAAGTGTTACCAATAATACCGAGAGCTTCCTTCTAAGCTTCCTCCTACGATATCCAAAATAGAAATAAATAAGATAATATATGATCACCCTCACAATCACGTTCATATGAGAAGTAATAAAAAAATGTAAAATAAAATGCTAGGTTAACATTATATCCATGGCAACATTCCACATGTAAAAATTTTAGGTATTTCATCAATAACATCAAAATTAAAGGCTATTTTATTGACACTTCACAAATAAATATTACACACTAAAATAAATATAACATATTAAGAAGTGCGTCCTAACTCTCACAAGCTCGTATTTCATGCATACTAAACTAATACACTCTCTAACACATACTAACGCATACTATAATTTACATGCACCCTCTCTCCGATACACATTATACTAACAACCTCCCTAAGATACATGCACATGCATGCACACATACCCATACATACATAACTTAGACACAAAAAGCACTATAAAGAAACAAATACAATCGATATGTACACACATGTATACATACGTACACATACATACACACACATGTAAACATATACTAACACGCACACACACACACCAACACACACATACTTAAATACCACAAGCACATATACAATAAACCATCATTATATAATCCTAAATATTATAGAAAAATATGGATATTTAGTCTATGTGTAGGTTATCACATCACATATAACAATGGAATTTCTCAATTTTTCATTAGCATGTCATACACCTTGCATCCATGTTGATTTGCATATAAAATAGCCTCACAAAATACATTCTAAAATATAATCTATGGTGATATAATCGTATAATGTCCAATCTACAAGTAAACAAATTTGAACAATATTGTTGTTTTTAATGGTAGTGGTTTAGGAATTTCATCATACACCTTCCATACATGTTGATTTGCATATAGAATAAGCTAATAAAATCAATTCTAACATCTAATATACATCAATATAGTCGTACGGTGTACAATCAACAAGTTACGAATTCTAAAAACAAGGTATGATGTTCTAGTCTAAAAAATTTGCAAACCCTAAAACATTGAATATATCCATACTATGCAACCAAAATCAAAATAAACAAGAAAGGAGTGCTTGAAATACCTTAAGGAAGAAGAAGTAGCGTATAGTAGAGCTAAATGATGGTCGATGAAGGTGAGGGATGCCGCTCAAAGATCGTCGGTGAGGGTTTTTGGGGTTTGGTTTCATTTGGAATGAAGGAGAGGGAGCACGTTAGCGTTCTTTAACAGACAAGGGCAAGCACATATGCTCGTCAATGTGCTCTCCAAGTGCTCTCCCACAAAGTTTCACGCACTATTAAAAATTATACATTGAAATTTAACTAGGCGAGGTAGATGGGTGGGGACGTGTGCTCGCAAGGTGCTCGTCCAAAGGTGGCGAGCACTTGTGCTCGTCCTGTCATCGCTCTTTTATGCTCGCCAAATCATGTTTTTCTTGTAATGGTTGGTTCAATTAACAACGGGTCAACATCATCTTAGACTGGTGGGTCCAATTATTAAAGACCGAATTGGGAAATGCAAGTTGGACTTGTAAGGTGGAATGTGTTTCCACTTCTTTTTATCCGAGTTACAAGTTCTCATATTATTGGGATGTGACAAATATAAAGTGGAGATCCCAGTTCTTGCTAGAGATATAGTGGTAAGTATATCTCTTGCTTTGAAAGCGATTAAGGGATGAACTTTCAAAGTTGAAAAGGTAAGAGTACTTTCATCAAAAACTCCTTAATCAAAGAATTTCAATTGAATATATTATTATATATTCTAATATAGTGCATTCTTAATTTTAGAAAATGAAGTCCATGAACCTACTTGGCAGGCTCCTGGAGGTTAATCAGTTGACCATACCAAATTATTCGGATTGGATCCGAAATTTGGATCTTGTCCTATCCGTTGAGCGCATCTCTTATGTGTTGTCAAAGGAGAAGTACACAGACCCAAAGACTCCGGAAGAAGTTAATTTTAATGAAAAATATGATGAAGATCATAATTTGACAAGGTGTTACATTCTGGGTTCATTGTCCAATGTGCTTCAGAAGCAACATGTTGAGATGAATACTTGCCATGATATTATGGTGAATCTGAGAGAAATGTTCAGCAATGTAAACCGCACATAGTGTTACAATATCATGAAAGAACTTATTCGCTGTAAGATGCAGAAGGGCACCTCTATCAAAGAACATATACTCAAAATGTTTGAGTACCTTTCTGAGCTGGAAACCATAGGAGCTGATATGGATGCAGATATGCAGCTGACTTCATTATATTGTTGCTCCCTAAGTATTTCAACAATTTTTTGGTCATGTACCACATGAGCAAAGTTGATTATACTAACATTGGCCTATTGGTTGCATTAAAATATACAAAAAAAAATAATGAAGAAGGATAGCCCCTCTTGCATTGCAATGGTTGCACAAGTCAAAGGAAAGCGTGGTCAGAATGATGGTTCTCAGAAGGGCCCGGCGTAGAAGAGAAAGAAGAAGAGTCAAGGTGTTGGCTCGTCTACTAATGCATCCACTTTGATAGCATCGAAGAAAATTGATGTATGTCATCACTACAAAAAGTTGGGGCATTGGAAGCGTAATTATCCGGATTACCTGAAGTCGGTCGACAAAGGTAAAGCTCCAGCATGTATGAAATCTACTTTCATCATTGAAACTAATTTTCACGTTAGACGAGAAGGAAGTTGGGTTATAAATTATAATGCTTCCGTTCATATATGCAATTTGTTGCATCTATTTCAGGAAACTAAGAGTCTTGGTGAAGGGGAGATAGTCATCCAGATGGGATCTGATATAAGTGTTGCAGCAGTCGCCGTTGGAACCTGCCGACTATCGTTATCTAATAAAAGAGTCCTAGTACTTAAAGAGTGTCTTTATGTACCTGAAGTCAGAAGGAATTTAATATTTGTATCTAGCTTGTTAGAAGTGTATATTCATTCATGTTCTGTAATAAACTAGTCATAAATCGTTATGATAAGCATATTGCGGATGGTGTTTTGACTTCTGGTGGACTCTATGAATTGTGCATTGATGAACATGTCATGAATATTACTGCCACTAATAAAAACCCTAAAATATCTAAGGAGGATAGAAATCATTCAAACGTGATTTGGCATCGAAGGCTTGGTCATTTATCTATTGATACGATCAATAGATTGATAAAGGATGGACCCTTAGATTTTCTAGAGGTTCAATCTTTTCTTACCTGCGAACATTGTATTCAAGGTAAAATGACTAGGATGCCTTTTTCTAATAAGGTTACACGATGTGAAGGTATTCTTGACCTAATATATACCGATGTATATGGTCCCTTCAGTACCGCGACCCGAAATGGATATCAATATTATTTGATGTTTATTGATGACCATTCGTGATACATGTTTATCTTCCTCTACACCAAAAATCTGAAACCTTTGAAAAGTTCAAAGAGTTCAAGGCTTTGGTTGAGAACAAAATCGATAGGAAGATTAAACAGATTCAATCTAATCGAGGTGGTGAGTACCTCTCAAATGAATTCAAGGACTACCTTAAAAAGAATGGAATTGTCTTTAATCTCACTCCTCCTAGAATCCTCCAACTTAATGGTGTTGCTAAAAGACGTAATAGGAAAATCATATATATGATATGTTCAATGATGAGCAAAGCACCTTTACCGCTTAATTTCTGAGGATATGCAGTAGAGAGTACAATATATATCCTAAACAAGAATCCTAGCAAGTCTATACCTAAGACTCCTCATGAGCTCTGGTATGGAACCAAACCTAGTATTAATCACTTAAGGATTTGGGGTTGCTTGGTCCATGTGAAGAAGTGGATGAAAGTAAGCTAGAATCTTGCACTCGAGAGTGCTACTTCATTGGGTATGTTAAGGATGGTATTGGACATCATCTTTATGACCCTGAGGCCCAAAAGATTTTCGTCTCTAGAGATGTGAAATTTCTGGAGGATGACTTCCTTAAAGGTCAAGATAAAAATGAAATGGAGGACCTCATTCTGAGGATTCTGCTTCTTGAACCAGAAACTGAAGAGATAAATAAAAATGAAACATCCATACCTCTTCGAAGGAGTTTGAGAGTGGTTGCACCACCTGAAAGGTATGGATTCCAAGTGTCAGGTGAAACTGACAATGATCCTGCTTCATTTGATGAAGCACTCACAGATCATGACATGGATAGATGGATGCTAGTGATGAAGTTGGAGATTGACTCCATGCATAAGAATGGTGTATGGACCCTAGAGGATCCACCTGAAGGGGTAAAACCCATTGGGTGTAAATGGATCTTCAAGAGAAAGAGGGAACCTGATGGGAAAGTAGAGACATTCAAGGCACAGCTCATAATCAAAGACTACACACAGAGAGAAGGCATCGAATATGATGAAACGTTCTCTCCTATGGCTATTCTTATGTCCATCAAGACACTGCTAGCTAGAGCTGCATTTCTTGACTACGACATCGGTAGATGGACGTCAAGACAACTTTCTTCAATGGATACCTTGAGGAGGATATCTATACGGAGAAGCCCCAGGGCTTCATAACCGAGGAAGGTAATGTATGAAAGCAGAAAAAATCCATCTATGGGCTCAAACAAGCTTCTCGTAGCTGGAACATCGTATTTGACTAAACCATAAAGAGTTGTGATTTTGTGTAGAATCTTGATGAACCTTGTGCGTACAAGAAGTTTAGTGGGAGCGTCATTTTATTCATCGTGCTTTACGTATGGCATCCTTATTATTGGGAATGATACATGGATGATGACCAGTGTTAAGATTTGTCTATCCCATACCTTTGAGGTGAAAGATCTTGGAGAAGCTCTTACATCTTGGGTCTGAAGCTGTTCAGAAATAAGGAAAAGAGGATCTTGAGATTATCACAACACGGGTACATTAAGAAAATTTTGGAATGTTTTCGTATGGAGGGTTCCAAGAAAGGTTTCCTTCCCTTAAGACATGGTATCCACCTATCTGAAGGGATGGCTTCTCAAAATGTTGAGGAAAAGAAAACCATGGCTGGATGCCCCTATGCATCAACTGTAGGAAACTTAATGTATGCCATGATGTGTACTAGGCCAGATATCTGCCATGAAGTGGGAGTGGTAAGTCGTTACTAGTCCTGCTATGGATTACAACATGGCAATACAGTGAAGAACATTTTTAAGTATCTAAGACGGACGTAAGATTACGTCTTGGTCTATGGAGATGGTGATTTCCAAGTCTTGGGATACACATATTCAGACTTCTAGTTGGATATTGATGATCGAAAGTCAACACCAGGGTTTGTGTTTCTGTTGAACAGTGGTGCTGTGAGCTGGAGAAGCAAGAAGCGGGACACTACAACAGATTGAACAACAGATGCTGAATACATTGCCGCATCGGATGTTGTAAAGGAGGCGGTGTGGTTGCACAAGTTCATCTTGGAACTTGGTGTAGGTTTCCTCTGAAACTCCCATCCTGCTACTCTGCGATAACACGGGAGACATTGCCCAGGCGAAGGAACCCAGATGGCATCAAAAGAGCAAGCACGTGGAAAGGAAATACCACATCATTCAGGAGATTCAAAAGCATGGTGACATCATCATCACCAAGGTGGCCTCTGCTGACAACATTGTTGATCGTCTTACCAAGCCTTTGACACAGAAGGTTTTTGAACAACATGTAATGAGTATGGGTTTAAGGATTGTAACTGAATGGTTCTAAGAGCTAGTGGGAGATTGTTAGCCATGTGAGCCCGAGGTGAACCATTCCTACAATAAATGTTATTGTAATATTTGATTTATCAATAAAATGTATTTATTTTTTCACTCCCTTTTAGAGATTAAATGAGTGAATGCACTATAGGGTCCCTCTATACAATTAAGGTTATGTACCAAGTCCATCTTAATGATCATACATCTGTTGATTCAATAGTTGAATCATAGAGGTTGGTGCTTAGATGAATATCTAAGGAGTTAGATTGAGGACTCATCAAGCACCGTCAAATGATTATTAAGAGATGATCTCCAACCTGAGTTGAAATTGGCAATCCTTACTCATTAGGCTGATATATGACCAACCTATTGATGTAGGTCTTCTACATGGGAATCGAGATTTGGAGGTGTCAGATTATTTAGGTCAAAGAGTTGACTTACCGAGATCGAGATAACCAAACTCTTATGTTGTATATTGTCACAATATAGGCATACATCCGTTGACCGGAGACAGGTGTGTTACTATATGTCTAAGTATGTACATTTGGCAGACCAATAGGTTGATTACCTAACCAAGATCTATACACAAGCAAGCTAGTGAGCATATGAGGACATATGAGTAATATGATCTCTCAAAGGAATCATACAGGTTCACTTGTGAACCGGAAGACATGAGCTCACTCATGAGGTATTGGGACCGATCAAATTCCATGTATGGTCATCGTGTTCTGGAATCATGACAAGAATTTGAAGGTATGATATATGCTTTTGGAAAGCATATGATCGATACCAACTCCTAATGACCAAGAATGAGAAACTTGATGATGAAACCCTAAAGATGACAGTGTAAAATTGATCTATATCTTTGGGTTTATCATAGGTCTTCCAGTATGCAGGATGTACAGGTATTAGGAATACCTGAGGCTGATGTGATCATAAATGGTTGTATAACCATGACACTTCCATTCCGAGGGAGTGATGAATCAGGTCTGGATTTTAGTGACTCCTCTCAATAGAGAAGTAATCTGATCTTGGTCCAAGTGTTGGACATTGATCAGAATGAGATTTAGATGCAATGAGAAGATTAGATTTACAACCTTGATTTAATCAAGCATCTGCGAGAGGTTCTTGAGATCTGTATTTAAGATGTGATCTCGATATCCAAGTCACTATATGTGGAGCATACAATCGTCCTGTCCTTATCTCCAAGTATCTGCGGACAAAGTGCATTTATCTTGAAAGAGTTTAAGAATACTTCCATTGTTGAATTATATCTAAGCATTGAGAAATGTTAATTAAATATGATTTAATTATCATAAATAATGTGAATTTGATTCATATTATTTGAATGCAAGAGAATAATAATCCAATGCAATTAAATGTGATTTAATTGTTATAGATATGAATAATCTGGATAGCACTATCCAATTATTCACATATATTATAATGTGATCTATAATATATTAGAGAGACTATTGTTATTAATATTTATTGATTAATTATTGATGTGAATTGGATTCACATTGGATGATTAATTGAAAGCATAATTTACATTTTATTTTGGGATGTGAATGTGATTCACATTTTTTCCAATGGCATGATTCCAATATTCACAAGATAATTATGAATTATTTTTTGTGAAATAATTTACAACAAGTGTTTTTGTAAATCTTGGAGATCTCATGAGATAATGAGAAGATTGACCCATCCACCACAAGAGAGTGGACGGCCACCAACCTCCATTAGGAGTAGGGTGGTCGTCCCCCCTTTTTAGGGATGAGGGCAATCTTCTCCTCCCTTATCTCCAAGGTCAATTGATTTGATTTGAAATTAATTTATATTGATTTATCAATATATATTAATTTATATTTAATTAATTATTATTGTATTTTTACAACAACATAATGGCCATTGAAAGAAACACAAATCATTCTCATCTATTGATTTTGTGTTGTCCATGGAGTGATATCCATGGACTCTCGAAACCCTATATAAGAAGAGACACCCCTTGCTCTTCATGTTACAATGACAACAATGACAACTCTCTCTCTCTCTCTCATTCTCACGTCAAGGCTTCTCCTTCTCCTTGAGTAGTCGTGCACTCCTCTCATAGAGAGAGGTCGCCTCCGTCGTCGCATCGTCGTTATGCTACCGCTTCGACAACTCTTGGATCTCTATCTTCTTTGATGCATCTCACTTGTGAAGAAGGGGTTCAATCTCGTGAGATGAGATCAGGAGATCCATTACTTGGATCAACGACTTGGATTGCGAGAAGCACGCGACTCATCTCCGTGGTCACAAGTGTCTCCTCCGAACTTGAGATAGGAGGCCTATTCTCTTAGAGGATCGATCACAACCACGCTACAAGAGGTATTCATTTATCTATTACGTGGTTAGATGAAACGATCCAAGAAGTGTTCTTGGATCATGTGATTTCATCGATTAAAAGTGTTTAAACTCTGCTACACCGAGCAACTAGTGCGACTAATCACTCTCGATCGTATATGATGAGATCCTCATGCTTCCGTGATGCGCTTAAGGACTCTTCCATATCCTTCAAATATGTTCAGGGGCTACTACGTAAAGAGATAACATGTGTATTGAGCTAAAGTTTTATCAATCTGTGACTAAATGAAGAAACTTACAACCTATAGTAATTGCAATCATACCAATGGTAATTACATTCATGCTACTGAACTTTTACTATTGAGTTAGACTCAACATAGTAATACCTGATGAAAATCAACCAAACATAAAATTCTAAAGCTATAATGGAAATAAGATTACACATTATTATCAGATAAAATCATACCAACGGTTTACTCCACATGAAACTAATATTATTGTCACAAATTCCATGGTAATAAGATGGTTAGGTGATTTTTGTACTTAAAATAAGCAATTTTGTAGATAAAATATCATGACAGTCCAAGAAAGCTCCAAAAATCAATAATTAACATTATTATAAAAACAAGATTATCTGCAAGCTGAGTATAATATCAGAACCAATCGAATGCAAATAAGTTCCACATAAAAAGGTAAATTCCGAGGTGGTAAATAATGAATTGGCACCATTGCAGGTTAAACAAAATTGCATGGTTATTGAGAATCCGTACATGAATACTAGCAAGAAACGCAAGCAAAAAGCACAAATTTTCATGAGAGAAAATTTGATAAAAAAAACAAAACATGAATTAAGCTCATTTGTTAAATTCTTGATGCTACAATAATAGACAATATTGGAGGAAGCTGGAAAAAGAAAATTGTGATGAAGAGAGCTGAAATATCACCTCAAATGGTAGGATATTTTCCAATAACTTGTCCGGTCCAAGGGCACTGGAGGGGAGGCATCGTGTGGTCCACGCGATGGCAGCGAAGGGAATCGTAGGGGAGGTATCTGATGAATCTCCATTTCATCACCTTTATTCTATCATTTTGGCCTTAAAAACCCTAGATAATGCATGTAAATATCATCAATTTGTATAAAATAGCATTCATCATTTATTGCATTTATTGTGTAAATAATGTGGTTTTTAATGCCAAATTATAGAATAAAGAGAAGAGAAGAAAAATAATAAAATGTCGAATATATATTATAACCCTAAACCTCTAGACCAAGTCAAGAATTGAGTTGGTCGACAATGAATAAAGTAGGGGGAGATAAGGGACAAAAAAAATAAAAACCCAATTCATTTATTCATTTTTTGATACATATTTCATTCTTTATTATTTATTCATCAAATAAAGAAACTTTGTACATGAAATTTGTAGATAATAATGTAAATGAAAATACAAAATTAACTTTGTACAAAAAATAATACACAATGTACATTTTATACACAAAATAAAAAGCCAAAATCCCAACTTCACATACCCATATCATTCAAATAAAAACTCAAAATGTATAAAATCACCTCTAATTGTATATAACTTTTCATAAGCTATTTAATGGAGGTGGTTTCACATTTTTTGGAGTTACTGTGTGAAAGTTAGGTTTTGGACCCTCATTGAACAATATACCTGATTAAAATATTCAATTTATCCATCCTTTATTATTATTACAAATTCATATTTTTATAATTTTATAATTATTATTTATAGCTTATTTACATATTTAAATCAAAATAAAACCCAAAAAAAGAGATATAAAATAAACTAAGTCTATGTCAAAACATAGGCAAAATACCTATAATATTACATGTAAATAAATAGAAGTAAATTTCATTCTACTATTTTTTGTTTGTTTATATTTTTTTATAATCTTGTAAATATTATTAAAAATATAAAAACAAAACAAAACCTAATAAAATACATTAAAATAAATTGATGTATATAAAACATAGATGAAATACCTAT
Organism: Ottelia alismoides; assembly: GCA_037367405.1. NCBI lineage: Eukaryota > Viridiplantae > Streptophyta > Magnoliopsida > Alismatales > Hydrocharitaceae > Ottelia > Ottelia alismoides. Next base: position 91,153 of record JAZKJV010009646.1, on the reverse strand, counting down.
AAGTATACCTGTATAATTTACATACCTATTTATTTAACTGCACAAATAACATCATGAAAATAAAATAAAAATATATTTATACACATAAAAATAATTTATAAATATATACACTAAAATAATAAAATAAAATATACAAAATAAAAGTAAAATAGTCAAGATATAGGCAAATATACCTATAAATACACCATTAAAAATTCTCTTAATAAATAAAGTTGAAAAAAATAAAATCATAACTAAATACTACATAAAATAATAAACATTTTTATTTTATACACAAAAATTAATAAAATAAATTCTCTTTTTAAATAATTAATTTCTAATAAAACAACCTATATTGTCATTTAGGGGCATGCATGGACCAATCAGCGTCCACCTTTCGTTGACTCCGAGTCAACTCCCCCTCCAGCCTATTGATTTCATGTAGTTATCTTTCCCCGCATCTTCCCCCTTATTTCGCGGGCGTCTCTTCCATCCATCACCTTCGACTCCTTAACACGAAATGATCATTGATCATTGTGCATATACGTCGAGCCTTCACACCCCTTGTACAAACGCTCGAACCATCGATTTTAGCCGGTCAAATAAGTGTGCCCGTTTGTTCTATAAATAAAACCTTCATTCTCCGTTGTCATTTTGGTCACCATTATGAGTCTAGGAGCCCTGGTCTTTAGCCTAGTAGAGTTCCTCGTGACAGGAGGCATCTTCTCGTGGTCAGGCCGAGCTCTAGGAGGACGGGGTGCGCCCACGGCTGCCAGCTCCGGCGACCCTGCTCCCTGGACAACCACCAGGTATAAGAGCTATCCTTTATTATTCCTTTTAATCACAGTGAGTTGTAGGTTCAATTTCTCGTTCTTAGTTTAGGTTCTAGTTCATTAAATTAGGGTAATCTGTGATTCACGTAGTTCGCCGGAGTTGAGCTCCGACGAGCTCCTCCGTGCGTGGTCATCTTCTCCCCGTCGCTCAGATCTCCCTCATATCCTTCCCCGGCTGATTCCTTGCATTCCGCACACCTTCTCTCACCCAGATCGACACTCGATCTGGAGATCAGCTCTACTGCTCGCTGGAGGAGCTCCGCCCGACTCCACCGTCCATTTCTTTCCACCAAATAAGGTCCCAGACCCCCCAATTTTCTTGTTGGAGTTTCACTTGCAGGCCTGGGAGGCCAAAGGACCCTCTAGGGCTGATTTTTGAAAAGATATGAGGTACCTGGAGCTCGTGGTCTTCCCCGAGCTCGCCAGCCCTCATTTTCGCTCTGGCATACCTCCTGAAGGTTGCACTTGACGAGGCGGAGCCCCATCTCCCTTTTGCACAACCTCCGAGCTTTCCAGATGGTTGGAGAAGCATAGGGGGGACGGATCAAAACTCGCCCCAGGTGAGTTCTTGAATTGTTCTTCCTGGTTGCTTCTTCGTTGTTCGATCAAGAGCCGCCTCCAGGTCGCACAGGTTTCGTCCGATGCAGTGCGCCTTGACCGTCAATCTCATCCGCATGATCTGATCCTTGCCATTAGAATCAAAGCATCATCGGGTCGCGAGGAGATGCCATGTGTAAAGTAGGATGCGTTGCAGTATCCATCATTATCACGCTTAGCCGTCGGATGAAGCTCATGATCAGATCCAGATGGTCCATCGGTGAAGGGGTATCGTCGCACCAAAACTTGCCACGTGGTAAAGTGAACAAAGGATGACCGTCCGATCGTGCACCTTATGGGTAATTTTTACACTACACCATGTATTTTTGTACATTTAAATTTTGGACATGTAAACAAAAAATAGCATTTTTAATAAAGGGAAATTTTTCAAATGAGCCCATATACTTTTTGGATATCACATTTGGTCCTTCCCAAGCAGAGTCACGTGCAGTCCCATTTGATGGGCAATTTGTAAATAGGTCCTGACAGTTTTTGTAATTGTAATATAATCGTTAAAAATAAAATAAAAGTTGTTTTATGTTGGCAAATTTGCATATGAGCCCCTGGAGTTTATTTTTATTGCAAAAATGCCCCTGCTAGGATAGATATTTTTATGATTTTCCTCTATTTATTAAATAAAGCTAATGTTCTCCGAAAAATACAAAAAAATAGAGTTAAATGTCTCATGCCATGCACTTTCATGCAATATGTTCACTTTACATTTTTGTGCAATTTAATCATTTATTAAAAATTAAATGGAGCCTATTTATTCCCTATTTAACTTAGAAAATACCAAAAAAGATATAAAAACGTATCTAAAAATTCCAAAAAAATATATATAGTATATTTTATCCTATTTAAATTACAGACCAAAAATCACTAAAATGGAAAAACAAAAAGGCTAAAATAGAAAAACCTGTAAAATCTTTCATAAAAAATCTAAAAAATTATTTGAAAATACAAAATATGTTTTTATATTTTATAATTTAATTTATATAAATATTGATATATTAAAATTGATCTGGATAATTTTGGGACTTATTTACTTTTCTTAATATTCAAATCAACTTCAGAATATTAATTAATCTTTTATTTGGTGTATTTTTTACTTTAAAAATATATAAAAATTATCAAAAATTCCATAATAATAACAAAAAATTAGAAAAATATAAAAAACACAAAAATATTATATTTACTATATTTTGACTATTTTACGTCTTTGGACATATATAGTATCTATATGTATGTTATATTGTATATATATATACATATGTATATATCTTATACATTTAAATGAAAAAGAAATATAAAAATTGGAAAACATAAAATAAAATACAAAAATATAAATAAAAAAATATAAAATAAAAAATATATATACAAAAATTAAAAACCCACAAAAAGATCTATGTATATACATGATGAATGACTTGGGTGTGCATAAATAATCAGAGGCTACTTGTTTTACTCTTTGTGATTCGACCTCTACATGCTTACTAGCTATGCATTTTATGGTAGAGAAAATAAATTTTAACTCCACATTTTTTATCTTCATTGCTTTATTTTTGTTGTGGGTTAATTGTTGATTAACCCGGGTTTCGTGAGCGGTCGATTCAGCGACATTGTGGTCTCTCCTTGTGTAGACTACCTTAGACCCTCACAAAATCTGTGTTATCAAATGGCGCCGTTGCCAGGGAGCAATGAGCGTAGCCTAGTCTTGTCATTCATATTTTTGTAGAGTTATTAATTTTTGATTCATCGATTCATTGCTATAAATATTTGTTGAATTATTGATTTATTCTCATTCATTAATTCTTTGTCTCTAGCTCAGTTTATTCAATTTGATTAATTGTGTCAATGCCATCTTTTTTTGACTTTGATACGAGGGCTTGCCAAGCGAGGACGGCTTTTTGGGAGGCCGATGCAGCCAAGCTTGGAGGAGGTTGGTTTTCTCTCTTTGACTAGGTGGAAAGGGCATCAAGGAAGCAGAGAGAAGAATTTAGCTTAGGAACTAGATCAGGTTTTATCTATGTAAATAATGGTGAGAGAGAGATAATTTTGGCATGTAATAATTAACTTGGACTCTACTCTTCATAACTAGATCCAGTGCCCAGGTGTCTGTTTACTTGAGGGCCTCGTCGTAGTTTTTCGAGTTTTTCTCGCTTTCTTTTATTTTATTTTCCGTTGTTTTGACTTTTTTGCCTTATTTTATTTTGTTTTGTGTGCATGGAGCCCCTAGATATAGGTTGCTTGACTTGGTAGCTAGGTCCAAACCCTAATAAGAATGCATATTCCTATAGACCATTACGTTTGGATCTAGTCAAATTAATAATGTTAGTAATTCAGACTTGAGACCGTGTGCCCAGAGAGGTTGTATACAGCGCGTGCAGGACCCGTTGTGGCGGACACCGATCGGCATCAAAGACCGGTCCTTGGTCTCTTCTCTGAATAACTAACAAATGGTTCTTCACGATTAATAGTAGCTACTGTTTAGGGTGATTTTGTCGATTGCACACTGCCATAGAGAATAGGTTTAAAAAGTCTATTTTGCATACCGCATGAAGAGAGCTAGGAAGCACTGTAAGTCCTCTAATTCAGCATGTATCATTAGATTCAATGGTGAGATTTTCATCATTGAATTGACTTGCATGACTTTTTCGCTATCTCCTCTGATTTTGAGAACTTAGGACTTAAATGAAAATCTACAAAAACATTAGGTGCTTGTATGAAAACAGATTCAAAAAAAGTAAAAACAAAAAAAATAAAACAAGGAGATTACTAAATAAACTTTGACCTTAATTGAAATCCGTAATGGACTATCATTATCTTGGGTTCACAAAGCCCTCATTGTTTTCAGGTACCTTCGGAGGGGACCAAAACCCCTCCCATGAGCGAGGCATGACCCGCTAAGGATTAGAGCCAAAAACCCAGTCTGTAACTGCCTTGTGTATCGCTTAGATTTCCGAAGTAATGGCACTTCCATCATACGTGACCGAGTAGGGCCTTGTCAACGATGGTGTTCTCGCCTTGTGTGGAACATTGACATGGTCTAAAGTACTGAGCATAGGTCATGCCTTTACGAGGGTGTTTGTCTCATTGGTTTGCATCTGAGTAGGTTCTTGCACACTCACGGGTGATTCCGTTGCGAGCGAGGACCGAAGTAGCAGTTTCACCTATCGGCTTCCTCTCTCTATTTCTTTGGTTGAGTAGATCCATGAAGGGTTATGAGGACCTCAAAAAGTGCATACTATAGGTTATAGAGGAGGAGGACAAGTACGAGATACTTTTTTGGCAGTACACTCTCTCCTATAGGATTAGCGTGCTAAGGACTTGTTACAAGATATGCCTGAAATAACAACTCTAAAACTAAAAAGATAATAAATAGCCGAACCTTCAAGGCTTCACATGGAGTGAGTTGGTGAATCCAATTTTGTATTGTGTTTGTATGGATCTAGATTAAGGTTCAAAGAATAAAGTCCCGTGCATTTATGCAAATTTTGTCGTGTCTTTCTCTTAAACCCCGCTCAATTCGAGCCTTTATACTATTTTACACTCATTTTTTCCCTTCGTTGACCATCGTATCTTTCCTCTTGTATCGATCTCCTTCTTACTTCACGATGTCAATCATGGATGACTTAGTTGAAACCCCGCTGACACCTATATCGATCCCATTGACTCGACTTCGTTAATAATTCAAGGCGATTCCCGAGAACCCGATCCGGACCTTGTGGGTCGATCTCCAGACTCCTTGCCTTCTATCCATCCATCTCAACCACCCAATAAAGCGGGATCACCTTTGTCCCATATTCGTCATTATGAATGGGAGTCGATTACATCCCATATATTTTTCATTCATAATTCTTTTGAATTAACCCTAATTCCAGATCCATCTTGGCAGCTGAAGATTCAATTGCAAGTGGTATGATTGGAGATTTTTTACATTGCAGATAGAAGACACTCCCAGTCCTGGATCTGAACACGGAATTCATCTCTTTGGTCTCAGACCCCAAAATAGCTCCTCAAGGAAAGGGCAAGGGTTAGCAGACGCGTTTACAGCCAGAGCAGGGACAGATGTCTGATCAGAATCAGGTGAATGCTCAGTTGTTGGAATCTATCTAGGCCATTCATCAGCAGCTGACAAAGCAAGCCCTAGTACGGACTGTGTTTCAAGATATGTTGAATGATGTCATGAACAGACAAGAAGAAGGAGGAGGAGGTAGACTATGAGGAGGAGGACGAGGACCCCATGAGAACCCCGACACGGAAGAGCCAGAACAAGGGAGGACAAAACCTACACTGAAAGAGACATATAACACTGGAGACAGCTAGATAACCAAGTGGATCCTCATACCACCGGTGCATGCTCACTTCGAGCTGAAGCCTCAGTTCCTTGCTCTTCTCCCTTCTTTCCACAGGAACACCAGTGAAGAGCCATACATTCACCTGCAGCAATTTCCACGCATCTGTTATACTACCCACTACCCCAATGTTCCATTGGATGTAGTGAAGATGATGGCGGTCCTCTTCAGTCTACAAGATAAGGCCCTATATTGGGTCAATCATTTGGGAAAGGTCGACATGGGAGGAGCTGAAGTCCGCTTTCCTACATAAGTTCTATCCTCTTAGTCGGCTCAACCAGATGCAAGCCAAAATTAGCAACTTCTCCCATGGGGCACATGAGAGCATTCACGAAGCTTGGGAGAGATTCACAGATCTGTAGGAGAAATATCCCCACCATGAAAATTCCAGGACCAACTTGGTCCAGCACTTCTTCGGGGGCCTGAACGTAGAAAGCCAACGGCTTGTTGACAACGCAGCCTGTGGGGGATCCCACTTCAACAAGGATGAAGATGTGGTCTAGCAGATTTTTGAGGAAATGGCCGATAGAGAGGCCGCCCTCTCTTCATCCAAGGCATATCTGAAGAAACCACAGATACTCTAGAAGCAAGTCCATACGGCAGCGTCTCACGAGGCAGAGAGAGATGAAAGCTCCAACCTCAACATCATCGGGGGCCATCTCTCAAAGGTTTATATCATTGAGAAGCGATCACAGGACCTCGAGAAACTCATTGTGATTGAAAAGAGGACGCAGAATCTTGACAAGCTGGACCAGATCACCAAGCACTTGGAGCTGCTGGTGGGCACCATAAGTTCAGTTTAGTCAGCAATACCATCCACTGAAGCTCCAGCTGATAAGAAAGATGAGCCATCACTGCCACAACAACCTCAGCCGAGCTAACAGCCAGTCGCAGCAGCAGATGGTTGCCTACCAGCCAGACTACCTTCCAATATCGGATCCAGCCTTCCCAACATCACCCTTGATTCAAGAGGTCAATGGTGTTTGAAGTAACGATGCACAGTTGGCACGTCCTACCGGACATCCCCAGGGCCAGCAACAAGACAACCGGTAATACCACCAACCCTAGGGTGGTCGTTTTGGGTAGTCCTCACAACACCCACCACAGTATCACCAGCCTCTGTAGTACGGCAACCAGTGGAAGCAACACCAGCAGTACCAGCATCCACAATACCGTCAGTCACAGCCATACCACCAGTATGCAGCTGCCCCACCTCCACATTACAAAACTACCCTCCTCCCTCTTATCATCAATATCATCTTCCTTCACTACCTCAACACCACCATCAATCACCGCCTCATCCCAACACTCTCAGCATTAGCGTGGTCCATCCGATGAACCTTCTGAGGTGAATTCTATGAACCCAGCCCTTGATTACTTGGCCCAGCTTATCAAGGGCCTAGAAGATATGACAAGAAAGTTAGATGACCTGACTGTCACGAAAACCACCATACTGGCACAGGTCGAAGCCAACCCCAACAGCTTCAAGAAAATAGAGCAAATAGAATGTGATGTCCCGTCTATGCCTATAGAGTCAGATGATTGTGCTATTGTTTTATCTAATGCTATCACTCTCAAGAGCGGTAGGGCATTGCCTCCGCCTGCCACAAACAAGGGGAAGAATAAAGCTTCATGTGAATCGTCATCTTCTACATCAACTGTTCCAGCTATAGGGACGGGTGAGAAACAAGAGGAAGGAGGAGCCATTCCAGCCGTCATCCACCACCATCTCCATCATCAAAAAGAACAAAAAAATCAGAAAAAGCAAAAAGACTAAAAAGATGATCGTCACAAAAGTGGTCGTGCCAGCCATGGAGGAGCATCCATCTGTAGCCGATCTTGCGCCAGGCGACAAAACGGAGCCCCCACTTTTTGTCTGTTCACCTGCACAAGCATCTCAGCTTCCAGATTGTACTCCTTTTTGTGACCCTGATGTACAACATATTGTGGACAAGGATTCTGTTGTAAATACAAACTATATTTCTAATTTCAGTCATGTAGATATTCCTTTTCCTGATGCAATAGAAAAATCCAAAAAATACAAAAATAAAAAGTGTGTAATCAGATCCTGGAGTTGTGGACATTCTGAATAACTTGATTGTTGAGATTCCATTGTTGAATGCCATGGAGTATACGCCACCTGTAAAGAAAGGTTTGAAAGAGGCATGTACAAGCAAGCATCGACCAGCACGAAATAACAGACGCCAATAAGTTGAGAAGCACATTCTCACCATGGTCATAGTTGCAGCCATCAATAATCTCCCACAGAAGAAGTAAGACAAAGGATCACCTCTAATTAGTTGCGAGATTTTCGATCAAGTTTTCGAGCGAACTCTACTTGACAGCAGTTCTTCCATCAACCTCCTGCCCTCGTCATTACTGCAAGAATTTGTGCAAGATCCTCTCAAGCAAACACGTATGATCCTTCAATTCACTAATCGATCCATCAAGCGACCTCGAGGCCTTGTGAGAGACATTGTGGCGAAGGTGTGGAACATGCAGTTTCCCGTTGATTTTGTAGTCCTTGATATGGATTCACCCGCACCCTTACTCCAGACTCCTATCATCCAAGGCTGACCATTCCTGCGCACTTCAGAAGTCGTTGTTGACTATGGGTCTGGCAAGATCACCTTCAGCTCGAGCAAAAACAGTATTACCATAGACATGATCAGTGAGCCCAAAATCGTAACTGATATGGGACAGGCAGTTACGGACTGTGACTTCATTATAAAAATCAGAGATACACAACTCTCCTTGAATGATCCATGGATATAGAAAATCCTCGCTATAGAGGAAGACCTGGAAAGCACAGTTGATGCAAGCTCCGAGAATATTTGGGAGAAATAATAAAACTTGTTGATGCATCTTTTTGACTCCAGTGATTCATTCCAGCCCGAACAATGTGATCCCATCACCGATTCGTTCGGCACATTATCAGAATCTCAACAGAGCATTGAGGCTAGCAACCCTGCAAAAGTCCAAACAGCGCATCCCACCACTAGCACTGCCTCAGAAGTGACTGATAAGTTGGCTAGATCAGAACTGGAACTCAAGCCACTCCCTGTAGGCCTGAAGTATGCTTTCCTTGCGGGTGCCAGGGTTGTAAAAGTCACCCGACTGGCCTGACTAGTAGGTTCGACTAGTCTAGTCAATGGGGTGGCCGACTGAGTACCAATTAATTCCGACTAAGTACACTAGTCGGCCAATTTTTTGCTTGGAGATACCATATTCTTATGTGTTTTATTTTTTATAAGCTAACTTATTATAATATGCTTGTGTTTCATTTAAATTCAATTAGTTTTTTATTTTATGATGATCATATAAAAATTAAAAAACTATGTAAATATATGTATAAAAATGAGTTATATATTTAAAATAATGAAAAAATTCAAAGCCAATTAAAGTCCGACTAAATCCGATTAGTCGTCCGACTGTCGATTAATCCTTAGTCAGTGACCCAGCCGACCGAGTACCAACTACCGCCTTTTGCAACCTTGGTGGGTGCAGAGAACATGTATCCGGTCATCATCAGCAGCAGGCTGACTCTGGAGCAAGAATCTCGACTTCTCGAGGTTTTAAAGAAAAACTGCAAGGCACTTAGTTGGCATGTCTCAGATCTCCACGGGATAAATCATGTGCTGTGTCCACATCATATTTACCTGGAAAAAGATGCCAAACCGTTCCACAAATTTCAAAGGAGATTGAATCTGAACCTGAGGGACGTCGTCATGAAGAAAATAATGAAGTGATGTGACGCAGGCTTCGTTTACCCCATCTTCGACTCTTAATGGGTAAGCCCACTGCATGTCATTCCAAACACGTCAAGGCTTACTCTTGTTACAAATGATAGAGGAGAGGATATATCTACTTGTATATCGATATCCTAGCGCGTATGTGTTGACTACCGTCATCTTAATGCAGCAATGAAGAAGGACCGCTTTTACTTACCTTTCATTGATCAAGTTTTGGAAAGACTGCCTCGTAAGGAGTTCTTTTGCTTTCTGGATGGGTACTCCGGGTACAACCAAGTGGCAATCACCTCATAAGACCAAGAGAAGACAACCTTCACTTACCTGTTCAGCACCTATACTTTCATAAGAATGCCCTTTAGATTGTGCAATGCACCTGTGACATTCCAGAGATGCATGCTTGCAGTTTTTGCCGAGATGGTAGGTGGTTTTCTCGAGGTGTTTATGGATGACTTCTCCGTCTATGGTGGCAGCTTTGATTCTTATCTTCAGCACCTAGACAGAGTACTTCAGAAGTGTCGGGAAGTCAATCTTGTATTGTCATGGGAAAAGAGCCACTTCATGGTTACAGAAGGGATTGTGTTGGGTCATGTCGTCTCCAAACGTGGCATGGAGGTCGACCTGGCAAAGGTGGATGTGATTGCTATTTTGGAGCCACCTCAGACAGTGAATATTGTGAGGTCATTCATGGGGCATGTGGGATTCTACAGAAGGTTTATCTGTGATTTCAACCGCGTTTCCCGACCTCTTACAGAATTACTGTGCAAGGAGACCGAGTTTAATGTTGATCAACAAGTTCTCCTTTCATTCAATCAGCTAAAGGAGCCAATCACTCAAGCTCCAGTCCTACAGCCACCAGATTGGTCTCTTCCCTTTGAGATCATGACGGATGTGTCAAACTTTGTAGTTGGGGTTGTGTTAGGACAAAGGAAAGACAAGGTGTCCTACGCCATTCACTATGCCAACAAAACATTAGATGAAGCTTAGAGAAATTATACTGTGACAGAGAAAGAATTGCTGGCTGTGGTAGTCACCATTGAGAAGTTCAGATCATATTTGCTTGGATCAAAAGTCACCATCTTTACCGACCACTCTGCCATCCGATACTTATAGCAGAAGAAGGATGCCAAACCCAGACTGATCAGATGGATCCTTCTCCTCTAGGAGTTTGATTTGGAAATCAAGGACAAGCTTGGAGTTCAGAATGTGGAAGTAGACCACCTCTCCAGAATTGAGCAGCAAGAGCCTCCTTTGAGCAGTGCACCCATCACAGACACCTTTCCAGACAAATCAATTTCAGCTGTGGATTCACTCCCTTGGTATGCTGATATTGTGAACTACCTCATATCGGTGTGGTTCCACAAGATTGGACGAAAATCAAGGAGTACAAGTTCTTGTCCACTATTCATTTTTACCAATGGGAAGACTCACTTCTATTCAGGGAAGGAGCAGATTGCATTTGGTGAAGGTGTATTCCTCAAGAGGAGTATCATAGTATCCTCGAGCATTGTTACTCGTTTGAATCTAATAGACATCACTCTGGAGATAAAATGTCAGCAAAATTACTCCAGTACAGCCTCTAGTGGCCCACATTATTCAAAGATGCCACAACCTTTGTCAAAAGATGTACTGACTATCAAAGATTGAAAGGCATCCTCACAACAAAAGATTCAATGCCCCTAAAGATCATTCATATAGCAGACGTATTCGATGCTTGGGGCATCGATTTCATGGGACCTTTCCCCAACAGACAAGGTATGAGCACACTCTTCTTGCAGTTGATTATGTGAGTCGCTGGATTGAAGTTATCCCTGCTCGAGCCGCAGACAGTCATACCATTTGTCGGTTCTGAAAAGGAACATTATTTTGCGGTTTGGATTCGAAGATACTGATATCAGACGGGGGTAGTCACTTCATAAACAGAGAGTTCAAGAAACTCACGAAGGAGTACGGCATCGAGCACCGTGTCACATCTCCTTACCATCCTCAGACCAATGGCATGGCAGAGTTATCGAACAGAGAAATCAAGGCGATCCTTCAGAAGCTTGTGAAGCCAGACAGAAAGAACTGGTCCCAACTTTTGAACTCCGTCCTATGGACATACAAAACCACTTACAAGTCTCCCTTGGGCATGTTGCCATACCGTCTTTTATATGGGAAATCATGCCATCTGCCCGTGGAATTAATTCATAAATCTTTATGGGCTATCAACATTTGCAACTTGGACTCACAAAGAAGTGGTCAGAAAAGAAAAGATAATCTGAACAGGCTCCTGGAATTTCGAGACTATGCATATGATAACACATTGATGTACAAGAAGAAGGTGAAACACTGGCACGACCGGCACATCAGACGAAAGACCTTCGAAGCTGGACAGAAAGTGTGGCTATTCGATGCAAAGTTGAAGATCTTCTGGGTAAATTAAAAAGAAAATGGACATGGTCGTTTCAAGTTCGAGAAGTATATGACAATGGCAGCATTGCAATATCAGAATTGTCACCTGACACACAACCATTCGTCGTCAATGGTAAACTCCTGAAACTTTACCTCGCACTTTCTTGGTCGTCGTCGACTACATCCAAGTATTGCGCTTTGATGACACTTTCACAACAGTAGCCGCATCAAAAGATGCAGATAATGCAACTCATAAACTTTTCCTTTAAGTCTTTTTATCTTTTCTTCTTTTCTTCTTTTCATTTCCACCTTCTCTCGATTAAAAAAAACTGTGTGTCTTCTGTGTATCACCCCTTTTTGCCACTCTGCTATACTTAGGACGTACTTTGCCCTAAGTATAGGGGGTGTGTGATGAATCTCGTATTCATCATGCTACAAACCGTAAATTAAAACCCCTGTCTTAAATAATCCAATAAAAACACCTTTAATTCTTTATTTTTATCTTGTAATATATTGTGTATAATTAACCCTTAATTATTTGTATTTAATTTTTCTTATTTTTCTTGTATTTATTTTATCATCAAAAACCCCTAAAAATTAGGTAGATAAATTGTCTATAATTCGCTGACCTTTAAAAAGACTAAAAACACAAAAACAAATCAAACATAAAAATTGGTGTTTTTATCCCCCTTAAAAATACCCCCCAAAATGCTTTTTGTACAAATGACCTCTTTTGGCTTTTTGTCCAACATGAAAGTTGTAGATCTCATCAAGACGAGCAACTTTCATGTTTTGACTTTTCCTAATTTTGCCTCTAACTATTTCTTTTGTATTTTTCATTGTATTTATGCTCTGAATTTCTGATTGGGCCACGTGGCACCCTCTGGGCCGCCTACGTGGCCTGCGCCTCCTCTCGACACCCGGTGCCCATCTGGGCTGTTGGATCTACTCGCCCCTGCGTTCATCTCGACCGTCCACCGCCGCTCCACATCCTAGTTGTCTGATTTGTGCTCTGATCAGATCCGAGCCATCCCCTAGCGCCTCATTCCCAGCCATTAGATCCCATCCTAATCTAACGGTCCACCGTCCTCCACGACATCCATTCATATCCAGTCGTTGGATTAAAGCCTAAACTCATTTAAACCTCTCATCTCTACCCAAATCCAAACCGTAGGATCGGATCTATGATCTGATCTCACTCGTCCGACCACGCTCCCATCCTAGCCATTGGATCTAAGTATCCAACGGCCAGGAAGTCATCTTCCTCCCCCGTAACCCCCCTTCCCCCCAGCCGTTTCATCTCACAGTCCCACCTCGCCCTTCCATTTCTAGACATCTCCTCCGTTCACCTCTCCCTCTCATAATGTCGCCCCCACGCAGCCAGACCTCCCACCATCCTCACGCGACCTTCATATCCTCCCTCCGTTACTCCACCACCATTTAAACCTCATTCAAAAACGCCTCACCATGGCCGTAACAGCCCGACCTTCGTCACCTATTTAAGCCGACCTCCGCCACCGTCAACACTATCCACCATTTTTAGGGCTTCATCCCAGCCTCCGGCTCTCCGGTGACATCGGAGGAGCCCCTTGCAAGGAGGCGACGACGGCCGAAGCCCCGGTGTGATCCGTGGCCTCTGGCCACGTAGCGATTGACATCAAGTGTTGTCGAGCACCTCGCACTGGCTGAGCAAGTCGTGCGACGACCGGAGCATCTCCAAGGCGTTCAGCCCAAGCCCATCGTCCACCGGGTTCCCCTCTCCGATGAGGTTCTTCCTCCTTTGCTTTTTCTTGTGTTTTCTCCTAATCCACAGTCTACACTCCACTCCACTGCCATCCGACCACCCTCCGATCTTCGCCTATCATCAGTCATCCTTGCGGACCCCCTTTCTCTTCTCCAGACCCTTCCCCGCTCCGACTCCCCTCTTCTCCTGCTCCGCCGGAGAGGAAGCCACCGGCCACCGCCTCCCGTCGTCTCCACGGCCCTCGCTCACCCTCCTCTTACTCGCACTACACGCACACGCGCTTCGGCTATAACTAACCACTGCAGGAACCTTGATTCGCCAGAGTTCGCATCAGAGCACCTTCGAGCTCCTCTCCTCTGGCGAGGCTTCACCGAGCGTCACCTCTGATCTACTGGAGCCTCGTCGCTGCTCCGAGACCTCCGCCGGACCTCCAGAAAGCTTCCACGACCATTAGAAGGCCTCGCGAGGTGAGGCGGAGCTGAAGGCAGGTCACCGGAGCCCCGCCTTCTCCGGTGACCTGCGGAGGAGGATGAAACTACAGTTGTTGTCCGATCATCCGGATCGGAAGGCCGAGATGAAGACGCGTAGTAGCCGAACCTCCAACCGAAGCTACAGGCTCGGGTTCCCCTGACCTCGACCCGAGCCACACGAAGCCGCCACGTGTCCCGAGCCAAAGCTGCCTCCCGAGCCTAGGCGCCTCACGTGCAGCGCATGTGAGGTCCTGGGAAATTTGCACGATGGACCCCGAACTTTCAGCTAATTACAATTTGGTCCCCAGGCACTGCATGCCTGGGTATTTTACAGGGAAGCCCTCCAAAGTTTCAGAAATTGCAAAAATGTCTCCGCGTATGGAAAATTTTCACAGGGGCCCAGGCAGTTTTTCTTATTTGCATTTAGGTCCCTCTAGGGACCTAAATGTAATATTTATCTTTTTATTTTCTTGCATTTGTATTACAATTATGCCCATGCATTGTTTTTAGCATAACTTTAGCATCGTAGGTCCAAATTGCATGATTTTAGTGTCGTTTGATCCTTGTTTTGTCCTCTACATCATAGCATGTCTAATTTTCTCATTTGTCACTATTTTAAAAGGAGTAAATTTTTGTGATAAATATTGGTTCTATTTTTCTTGATCTTGCCTTGATTCGATGATCGCTTTTCATGTTGTGATCAAATTGACCCTGATTTCTATTTCTATTATGATGCTCATAATTGTCGGGTATTTTTGTAATCTTTTGTTTAGCATACATTTAACCTTGCATATTTGCTCATTCATCACTTTAAATTGCATAAAAATCAATTAAAAAAATGCATACATCATGGCATTGCTTTGTAAATAGCATAGTTCATCATGTGGACGTGAAACTGAGAAATATTTCACACTTGTGCTTCATGAAATAAAATTCGATAAATAAATTAAGTAGTTGTGTCCTTGCATTTGACCTTGGTAGACTTGCCAAGTATAAATACTCCACAGCATTCAAAGAACTGTGGTTTTTGCTGAACCAAATTTGCCTCCTATACTACGACAATTTCACATTATTAAAGAGGCGAATTTGACGTTCATCAAATGGCGTCGTTGCCGGGGATACGGCTTAACTTATTTATTGAATTTTGATTTCTTTGTTGAATTATTTCAGATTTTTTAGGTCCTCATTTCAAGCATCATTTTTTGCATCATATCTGCTGATTTAATTTCTCTGTGTGTTCTAACTTTTCTCTTTTGTGGCAGGGCCCATGATCATCGAGGACACTCGGTCTTCATGGAGGCGTGAAGTCGGGAGCTTCCGCTGAAGAGGCCGCAAAAGAATCTGTGAAGAAATTCTGGGATTTTAATCAGTTAGCATGCATTGCATACTGTAAAAAAACTTGCATTTGCATATTTATTTCCAGTTCTTGCATGTTGTAAAAAAAGAGATAGATCACTTGATGATCTATCCCCCCCCCACACACACACACTTGCACATACACACTCACCTCACCCCATCTCCCTTCCCTCTGTAATTTTCACAACCTCTTGATCTCTCTCTGTATATTGAACGACCCCCCCCTCACCCTTGTATCATAGAACAAACCCCCCCAATTCAGACCTTACTTAGGCTATTTGTAGCCTAAGTATAGGGGGGACCTGCCTGCTCATCCCTCCCCCGTACTATCTTCTTGTACTTAGGTCAATTTTGACCTGAGTATAGGGGGATCCTCCTCCTCAGTTCTGCTATATCACCCTATATTTGATCGAGCCTTGGCTTCATGGCACTTGTGCTATGAGGACATAGCAAAATTTAAGTATAGGGAGGTATACCGTATATTACTGTATATATACTTTATCCTTAGCTCGTGTTTTTAGAACTTTAAAAAAAAATATTTTCGGGCTGGGTTTTGGTAAACCTTTGAACTGAGTTTTGTAAAAACTTTGTAAAAAAACAAAAAAACAAAAAAAATGTTCATTAAAATTGAGAGATTAATTTTTGTAAATATTCCTTTTCAAAAAAAATTGGAATTGGACCCTGACTACTAGGCTTAGTAGACACTTTCAGTGAGGGAACCTCGGTCTCCCTTAGCAGAGTGGGTGGTTAAAAGGATACCGCACATGGCCCCGTCCTCAAGTAACATGGGTCCGTTTATCGGCCCGTACTTACACCCATACTGGCTGAGAGTGGATACTTTTATTCATTTGAGCCTGGGCCAGTCATTGTCTATCCAAAGAATTAAAAAAATAAATAAATAATAAAACCCATAAAAATCTGCAAAAGCCAAAAATCACACAAAAATCACTAACCAAGGAGTTGGTGTATTCCTGACACATTCACACTCACTCAAGGCTTAAAGATTTTGAGGACACTAGATTTGATCTTGAGAGTCTGAGTTAACATGCCTTGGTCATTAGGGTTTTTAAACTTTCATATACACACTTCCTTGGTTTGAAAGATTTGAGCGCTATATTGCACTCTTCATCTCTACCTTCAAGAAAAATATGATCAGCACAGTCACTTCCACAACTGCATGATTGATGAGATAAGTTGAGATATCACTTGAGGAACTAGGACTAGAGATTTGAGTTTAGATCTGATCTAATGATATTCGAGGATGGGATAAAGTTAATGAAGGCTTCAGAAAACCTGAGTGTCCGCAAAACCCTAGCCAGTATGTGAACAAGATTCATATGTTATCTCTTTGATATTTACCTATGTGCCAGGGTGTGACGAAACTTAATGGAAATTGTCGATCAGTGTGCGCCAACTTTTGGTAAAAGCAGTGGAGCTAGCCAACAAAAGAAAAGAAATGTCAAAGAAAAAGCTCTAAATACCAAAGTCAAATTACAAATGAGCTTCCACCAATGGCGAGCGCTCCCAAACATTTTCAAAGTGTCCACTTGGACCAAGCGCTAATTAGGACCAAGGAGTCAGGCTAAAACCACAAAAACAGCTCTGCATCGTAAGCGATACAAGTCTGGGTGTCGAAGGTATCTTAGATACTCAGAAAAGACACATCCCGGTGTATTCCCAAAAAAACAAGTGCAGACGACTCCAACTCTCTTGACGGACACATTGATCAACAGTATAAAAAATTACATGTGTTGAGTAAAAAGGCACTCGAGAGGGCCCTTATTCCAATGTGAGGGTGAGAAAAATAGACACAATCCCATTACCTCCATCATCTGGTCGTCCATCAACATCTCAAGTCTGACAAACTAATGAGACGGTTGACTGAAGCAAGAATAGACTTATTCCCTAGTATTGAGGATGAGGTCTAGAGGAGAATCTTTGGGACTGGAACTTTGAGTGATGCCTTGACTCGACTCTCATGAAATGCAGTACACTTAAGTTCATATCCATATATTATATGTACAAAAAGAGAGTCTGATAATTAGAGAAGTTGGATTCCTTCTGACTAAGGCTTGGATAAACCCAGAATTTTAGGATCTCTTAAATTGAGGGTCTTCGAAAGATTGAGCCTTGAAATCTTCACTTGCACTATCAGGAATTAATCCGAATCCTTCATTCTTTAGATGCTCGAGGACGAGCATGGTTTAAGTATAGGGGTATGATGAATCTCGTATTCATCATGCTAAAAACCGCAAATTAAAACCCCTGTATTAAATAATCCAATAAAATCACCTTTAATTCTTTATTTTTATCTTGTAATATATTGTGTATAATTAACCTTTAATTATTTGTATTTGATTTTTCTTATTTTTCTTGTATTTATTTTATCATCAAAAACCACTAAAAATTAGGTAGATAAATTGTCTATAATTTACTGAAAAGACAAAAAGACACAAAAACAAATCAAACATAAAAATCGGTGTTTTTACCCCCCTTCAAAATACCCCCAAGAATACTTTTTGTACAAATGACCTCTTTTGGCTTTTTATCCAACATAAAAGTTGTAGATCTCATCGAGACGCAACTTTCATGTTTTGACTTTTTCCTAATTTTGCCTCTAACTATTTCTTTTGTATTTTTCTTTGTATTTATGCTCTGAATTTTCTGATTGGTCCACGTGGCGCCCTCTGGGACACCCACGTGGCATGCGCCTCCTCTCGACACCCGACACCCATCTGGGCCATTGGATCTACTCGCCCCTACCTTCATCTGGACCATCCACCGCCGCTCCACATCCTAGCCGTCTGATCTGTGCTGTGATCAGATCTGAGTCGTCCCCTAGCGCCTCGTTCCCGGCCATTAGATCCCATCCCTATCCGACGGTCCACCGTCCTCTACGACATCCATTCATATCCAGCCATTGGATTAAAGCCTAAACTCATCTAAACCTCTCATCTCTACCCAAATCCAAACCGTAGGATTGGATCTATGATCTGATCTCACTCGTCCGACCACGCTCCCATCCTAGCCGTTGGATCTAAGTATCCAACGGCCAGGAAGTCATCTTCCTCCCCCATAACCCCCCTTCCCCCCAGCCGTTTCATCTCGCAGCCCCGCCTCGACCTTCCATTTCTAGCCATCTCCTCCGTTCACCTCTCCCTCTCATAACGTCGCCCTCACGTAGCTAGACCTCCCACCATCCTTGCGCGACCTTCATATCCTCCCTCCGTTACTCCACAACCATTTAAATCTCATTCAAAAATACCTCACCATGGCCGTAACAGCCCGACCTTCATCACCTATTTAAGCCAACCTCCTCCACCGTCAACACTATCCACCATTTTTGGGGCTTTAGCCCAGCCTCCGGCTCTCTAGTGACAAGGAGGCGATGACGGCCGAAGCCCCGGTGTGATCCGTGGCCTCCGACCACGTAGCGGTTGCCATCAAGCACCGTCGAGCACCTCGCACTGGCTGAGCGAGTCGTGCGACGACCGGAGCGTCTCCAAGGCGTTCATCCCAAGCCCATCGTCCACCGGGTTCCCCTCTCCGATGAGGTTCTTCCTCCTTTGCTTTTTCTTGTGTTTTCTCCTAATTTATCCACAGTATACACTCCACTCCACTGCCATCCGACCACCCTCCGATCTTTGCCTATCATCAGTCATCCTCGCGGACCCCCTTTTCCTTCTCCAGACCCTTCCCCGCTCTGACTCCCCTCTTCTCTTGCTCCGCCGGAGAGGAAGCCACCGGCCACCGCCTCCCGTCGTCTCCACGACCCTTGTTCGCCCACCTCTTACTCGCACTACACGCACACGCGCTTCGGCTATAACTAACCACTGCAGGAACCTTGATTCATCGGAGTTCGCATCGGAGCATCTTCGAGCTCCTCTCCTCCGGCGAGGCTTCACCGAGCGTCACCTCTGATCTACCATGGAGCCTCGTCGCTACTCCGGGACCTCCGTCGGACCTCCAGAAAGCTTACACGACCATCAGAAGGCCTCGCGAGGCGAGGCGGAGCTGAAGGCAGGTCGCCGGAGCCTCGCCTTCTCCGGTGACCTGAGGAGGAGGATGAAACTACAGTTGCCGTCCGATCATCCGGATCGGACAACCGAAGCTACTGGCTCAGGTTCCCCTAACCTCGACCCGAGCCACACGAAGCCGCCACGTGTCCCGAGCCAAAGCTGCCTCCCGAGCCTAGGCGCCTCACGTGCAGCGCATGTGAGGTCCTAGGAAATTGTCAAGATGGACCCTGAACTTTCAGCTAATTACAATTTGGTCCCCAAGCACGTGCCTCACGTGTGTGCCTGGGTATTTTACAAGGAAGCCCTCCAAAGTTTCGAAAATTGCAAAAATGCCCTCGCGCGTGGGAAAATTTCACAAGGGCCCGGGAGGTTTTTCTTATTTGCATTTAGTTCCCTCTAGGGACCTAAATGTAATATTTATCTTTTTATTTTCTTGCATTTTTATTACAATTATGTCCATGCATTGTTTTTAGCATAACTTGAGCATCGTAGGTCCAAATTGCATGATTTTAGTGTCGTTTTGATCCTTGTTTTGTCCTCTACATCATAGCATGTCTAATTTTCTCATTTGTCACTATTTTAAAAGGAGTAAATTTTTGTGATAAATGTTGGTTCTATTTTCCTTGATCTTGCCTTGATTCGATGACCGCTTTTCATGTTGTAATAAAATTGACCTTGATTTCTATTTCTATTATGATGCTCATAATTGTCGAGTATTTTTGTAATCTTTTGTTTAGCATACATTTAACCTTGCATATTTGCTCATTCATCACTTTAAATTGCATAAAAATCAATTAAAAATGCATACATCATGGCATTGCTTTGTAAATAGCATAGTTCATCATGTGGACCTGAAACTGAGAAATATTTCACACTTGTGCTTCATGAATCGAAATTCGATAAATAAATTAAGTAGTTGTGCCCTTGCGTTCGACCTTGGTAGACTTGCCAAGTATAAATACTCCACAGCATTCAAAGGACTGTGGTTTTTGCTGAACCAAATTTGCATCCTATACTACGACAATTTCACATTATTAAAGAGGCGAATTTGACGTTCATCAGTGTGCACTCCGTGTAGTTTCACTCTTTGATCCTCTCCCATATCTCCTCTTCTTCTCTATACTTAGGGATATCTTACCCTAAGTATAGGGGGAGACATCATGAGTACGATCTGTTCATTCTCACCCTTGACCCTCCCTGATTTGAGTACAGTCTGCTATATTTAAGATTATTTGATCCTAAGTATAGGGGGAAGGTCAATTTCTCATTCAATTATTCCTTCATTCGTTATTTGTAGGCTTTTCTATACTCAGTCTGAGTTGTATCTTATCTTTTTCTCTTCGATCTATAAGGGCATAGCTCAGGCTAAGTATAGGGGGTTCGTATATACTGTGTATATACTTTAGCCATAACTCGTACTTTTGTATTTTAAATAATACTCATGGTTTAAAATAGTGTTAAATTCATTTATAATCTTCTAACAAAAAGATGCTTATAGCTCCTCAAAATCTTTTTGTACGTAATGATTAATAAATCAGGCAAAATAACTTTTGCAAAATGTTTGAAAAATAGTTTGAAAACCTTTTTGGAAAATCTTTTGAAAACTGTTGGAAAATATTTTGTAAAAAGTGTTCAACCTTTGTGAAAAGATTTCATTTAAAAAAATTATTTTCTTTGCGTGAAATAAAAATGATTGAAAAATGGTTGCAAAAATATTTGAAAAATCTATATATACTGTTTGAAAAACCTTTGCAAAATGATTTTCAAATGAGTGTAAATGTTTGAAAAATTTTGTTTATAAAAATTATTTTGGACTATAGTTTTCAAAGCTTTTGTAAAATGATTTTCAAATAAGTTTGAGGAGTCTAGCACCATATTAAAATTCTTTACACATATGTCTACAAAAGTAATCACGTACCTCCTGTAAATTCTTTAAAATTGAACTCTTATAAATATAAGATGCATCCGTGTGTAAATACTTGTACTTGTTTTCTTAGCAAAAACCCTTTTATTTTCAAAAATCACAAAAACATTTGAAAAACTAAAAATATCAGAAACATTTTTCTATTTTGAACATTTATTAATAATCCAAAGTTTTATTCCTCAAATTCTTTTTGTATATATTGATTAATAAATCAGCTTAAAAATATTTTTTGCAAAATGATTTGAAAAATGGTGTTACCAATTTGGAAAACTTTTTGTGAAATGTTTTCAACCTTTGTAAAAAAATTTGATTTGTTTAAATTCTTTTCTTTGTTTGAAATAAAAGGATTTGAAAACCTATTTGCATATGGTTGTCAAAATATTTTAAAAAGTCTATATATGTTGTTTAAAAAATCTTTGCAAAATGGCTTTCAAATGTTTGTCATTATTTGCAAAATTTATTTTGTACTATAGTTTGGAAAATTATTTGCAAATAAATTTGAGGAATAAATGCATCTTTAAATAAAGATAAATAAATATAAATAAAATCCTTTACCAATTATATGTATATATATAAATAAGTAACATTTTAAAACTTGTAGATTCTTTAAAATTCTTAACTTTAATAAATAAATAAAAAGAAGCATGCCCGTGTAAATAGTTGTGCATATTTTCAAAAAATATTTTTATTTTCAAATTCTTTTTGAAAATTGCATCGTTCTTTGCATTATTTTACATAGCATTTGCATAGCACTCATATTATTTTTGAATTGAGCTTGATGATTGAACTAATCCAATAAAGTCGAAGATTGGAGCTTGGTTGGACCTTATTGCACCTAACTGCACTGGAACCTTTTGGGAACTAGATTTAAGATACTTCAGGTTTATTCAGACTTAATTCTTTGAGACTCAAGGCTGGGTTCAAGTCACCTCAACGGACTAACTAGAACTTTTTGAGACGCACGCATGACTCTTGTCGGTAGTGACCTAACTTGGACACTTGTACCTTTCACTTGGCTCAACTCAGTTGGAGTGGTGAGGGGTAGGGATTTCCTGTTTGAGATGCACATGAGTGGAAACATTCATCCTTGTCTAGGGAGGGAAGTGCACCCCAACCCGATTCAAATGTCGTGAGGTCTAAAGATAGGAGAATGTGGGTTGCAATAATGCTTCAAAAGTGGGATAGTCTTCTGGCTCAAGAGGAAAAACTCCTTATGTAAATGTTGTTGTAAATAGTATGTTTAAAAAAACTCCAAAAAAGTGAATAGGCCTTATTGAAAAATAAAATGTCTACCGGAGTATGTATATATGTTGTATAGAAAATAAGCAAGCTTGAGCATCAAAGTTATACCATGTGAGCTTGCAACAGGATGACTTGACTAAACTGGTCATGCATCCCAGGATAGATAGCTACACTGGCTACCGTCCATTCTTCTCTTCTCCCCCTCTTCTTGATTTGGATGCCACTTGAACTTAGAAGAGAATACCCCGCTCCTCGAGGAAAGAGTCGCCGAGATTGGGGAATCATTGGGTTGTCATTTTGGAGAAGTCAGTTCCTTTGTTATTTTGTTGGGGAGAGCCACTATCACTTACACTGTACAAGTCAGCTTCATAGTCATAAGGGTTTGCGTAAGATGTAGTCTAGTTCTGACCTAGCTATTGATGTGGTTTGAACCGAGTCCTGTGACTCTCGAAGGTTGTTGTGTTTTAAATTTGGTTCTTGACCAGATTCCACAGACATTCTCACATCAAGGTCTAACCTGAGCTCCAAACTTTGATTTTGTAAAGATAATTTTAATAATTAAAATCAATTCTATTTATTCTTTCTTTCTTTTTCTTTAATTCTTTTTATGCGTATTGCAAGTGTTTGCTAGGGACTAGCAAAGGCAAATATAGGGGGGTAAGGAATATCCATTTCATCACCTTTATTCTATCATTTTGGCCTTAAAAACCCTAGCTAATGCATTTAAATATGATCAATTTGTATAAAATAGCATTCATCATTTATTGCATTTATTTTGTAAATAATGTGATTTTAAATGCTAGAATTATAGAATAAAGAGAACAAAATAAAAAGAATAAAATATCAAAGATATTTTATGACCCTAAACCTCGAGACCAAGAAAAGAATGGAGTTGGTCGATAAGGAATAAAGTAGAGGGAGATAAGGGTCAAAAAATAAAGTAAAAATTTGATTTATTTATTCTTTAATTATTCATTATATGATACCTATTTTATTCTTTATTATTTATTCATCAAATAAAGAAACTTTGTACACGAAAGTTGTAGATAATAATGAAAAGAAAATACAAAATTAAGTTTCTTCAAAAATAATACACAATGTACATTTTATATACAAAATAAAAAGCCAAAATCCCAACTTGACAGACCCATATCTTTCAAAAAAAAACTCAAAATGTATTAAAATCACCTCTAATTGTATATAACTTTTCAGAAGCTATTTAACGGAGGTGGTTTCATATTTTTTAGAATTATTGTGTGAAAGTTAGGTTTTGGACCCTCATTGTACATTATACCTGATTAAAATATTCAGTTTATTCTTCCTTCATTATTTTTATAAATTTATATTTTTATAATTTTATAATTATTATTTATAGCTTATGTAAACCAAAATAAAATCAAAAAAAGAAAATATAAAATAAACTAAGTCTATGTGAAAACATAGGAAAAATACCTATAATATTACATGTACATAAATAAAAGTGAATTTCATTATTTTATTCTATATTCATTTATATTTTATAATCTTGTAAATATTACTAAAAATATAAAACCAAAACAAAACCCAATAAAAAACAATAAAATAAATTGATGTATATAAAACATAGATGAAATACCTATAAGTATACATGTATAATTTACATACCTATTTATTTAAGCGTACAAATAACATCATAAAAATAAAATAAAAATATATTTATACACATAAAAATAATTTATAAATATATAAACTAAAAGAATAAAATGATAAAATAAAATTTACAAAATAAAAATAAAATAGTCAAAATATAGGCAAATATACCTATAAATACACCATAAAAAATTAACTACTCATAAATAAAGTCAAAAAAATAAATAAAAATTATAATTAAATAATACATAAAATAATAAACATTTTTCATTTTATAACAAAAATAATAAAATAAAATACTATTTTTAAATATTTAATTTCTAATAAAACAACATGTTTTGTCGTTTAGTGGCTTACATGGACCAATTAGCGTCCAGCTTTCGTTGACTCCGAGTCAACTCCCCCTCCAGCATGTTGATTTGACGCAGTTGTCTTTCCCCGTGTCTTCCCCTTTATTTCGCAGGCATCTCTTCCATCCATCACCTTCGACTCCTTAACACGAAATGATCGTTGATCATTGTACATACACGTCGAGCCTTCACACCCCTTGTACATACGCTCGAACCATCGATTTTAGTCGATCAAATAAGGGTGCTCGTTTGTTCTATAAATAAAACCCTCATTCTCCATTGTCATTTTGGTAACCATTGCAAGCCTAGGAGCCTTGATCTTTAGCTTAGTAGAGTCCCTAATGATAGGAGGCATCTTCTCATGGCCGGGCTGAGCTCTAGGAGGGCGGGGTACACCCACAACCACCAGCTCCGGCGACCCTACTCCCTGGGCAACCATCAGGTATAAGAGCTGTCCTTTATCGTTCCTTTTAATTACAGTTAGTTGTAGGTTCAATTTCCCGTTCTTAGTTTAGGTTATAGTTCGTTAAATTAGGGTAATCCGTGATTCGCATAGTTCATCGGAGTTGAGCTCCAGCAAGCTCCTCCATGTGTGATCATCTGCTCCCCGTCGCTTAGATCGCCCTCATATCCTTCCCCATCTGATTCCTTGCATCTCGTACACCTTCGCTCACCTAGGTTGACACCCGATCTGGAGATCAGCTTCTTCACCTCTGCCGCTCGTCGGAGGAGCTCCGCCCGACTCCACCATCCATTTCTTTCCACCAAATAAGATCCCAGACCCCCCATTTTTCTTGCTGGAGTTTCACTTACAGGTCTGGGAGGACAAAGGACCCTCAAGGGTTTATTTTTGAAAAGATAGGAAGTACATGGAGCCGGTGTTCTTCCCTGAGCTCGCTAGCCCTCATTTCCGCTCTAGCGTACCTCCTGAAGGTTGCACCAAACGCGGTGGAGCCCCAACTCCCTTTTGCACAACCTCCGAGCTTTCCAGATGGCCAGAGAAAGCGCATGGGGATAGATCGAAACTTGCCCCAGGCGAGTTCTTGACATGTTCTTCATGGTTGCTTCTTCGTCGTTCGATCAAGAGCCGCCTCCAGGTCACACAGGTTCCGTCCGATGTAGCGTGCCTTGACCGTCAATCTCGTCCCCACAATCTGATCCTGGCCGTTGGAATCGAAGTCATCGGGCTGTGAGGAGATGTCATGTGTTAAGTGGGATGCGTTGCACCGTCCATCATTGTCACGCCCCAGCCGTCGGATGAAGCTCATGATCAGATTCAGAACGTCCATTGGCGAAGGGGTATCGTTGCACCAGAATGCGCCACGTGGTAAAGTGAACGAAGGATGACCGTCCGATCACGCCACGTGGTAATTTTCACACTACACCCTACATTTTTGTACATTTAAATTTTAGTCATGTAAATAAAATATAGCATTTAAAATTAAGGGAAATTTTGCAAATGAGCCCTATACTTTTTGAATATCACAGTTTGGTCCTTCTCAGGCAGAGTCACGTGCAGTCCCATCCCATGTGATGGGTAATTTTTAAATAGGTCCTGGCGGTTTTTGTAATTGTAATATAATCGTTAAAAATAAAATAAATGGTGTTTTATGTTGGCAAATTTTCATCTGAGCCCCTGGAGTTTATATTATTGCAAAAATGCCCCTGTAGGACATATATTTTTATGGTTTTTGTCTATTTATTAATTATAGCTAATGTGCTCCGAAAAATACACAAAAATAGAGTTAAATGTCTCGTGCCATGTACTTTCATGCCACGTGTTCATTTTGCATTTTTGGGCATTTTAATCATTTATTAAAATGAAATGGAGCATATCTATTCCCTGTTAAACTTAAAAAATACCAAAAAATATGAAAAGGTGTCTAAAAATTCCAAAATATATATAGTATATTTTGTCATATTTTAATTACAGGCCAAAAATTACTAAAATGGGAAAACAAAAAGCCTAACAATCAAAAAACTCCAAAATCTTTCCTGAAAATCTAAAAAATCATTTAAAAATCCAAAAATACGCTTTTCTATTTTACAATTTTCTTTATATAAATATTTATATATTAAAATTGATTTGGATAATTTTGAGACTTATTTACTATTTTTAATATTCAAATCAATTTTTCAATATTAGTTAATCTCTTCTGTGGGGTATTTTTTACTTTAGAAATATATAAAAATTATCAAAAATTCCAGAAAAATAACAAAAAATTAAAAAATTATAAAAAGCATAAAAATATTGTATTTACTATATTTTGATTATTTTTAAATCTTTTGACATATATATTATCTATATGTACCTTGTATTGTATATATATACATATGTATATATCTTATACATTTAAATGAAAAAAGAAATATAAAAATTGAAAAACATAAAAAGAAAATACAAAAATATAAAAAAAATATAAAATAATTTAATATATAAACAACAATTAAAAATCCACAAAAGATCTATGTATATACATGATGAATGACTCGGGTGTACATAAATAACCATAGGCTATCTGTTTTGTTCTCCGTGGTTCGACCTTTACTTGCTTACTAGCTATGCATTTTATGGTAGAAAAAAATAAATTTTAACTCCGGAGTTTTTATCTTCATTGCTTTATTTTTGTTGTGGGTTAATTGTTGATTAACCCGGATTTCATGAGTGGTCGCTTCAGCGACATCGTGGTCTCACCTTGTGTAGACTACCTTAGACCCTCGCAAAATCTGTGTTATCATCATCTCAGGTGGTTAGTGAAGGGCGGAGGGGAGGCCTCAATGGTGGTCAGTGAAGGGAGGAGGGGAGGCACCACTGGAGTGATAGCCGTTAGGGTTTGTGTGCGTTGAGCATGAGAGAGAAGGAGAGGAGTCACGAGTGTATTGTGCCGCCTATGCGTAAGAAAGGGAAGGGTGAGTGGGGTGTGCATGAGAAAGGGTGAGCATGATGAATGGGGATTGACATTTAATATAAGTGAAAAGTAGTTTTTTTAATATATTTATGAGTAATTTGTAAAATCCACTATAAACTAATCATATTTGTATAGAAGAGGTAATATTATTGATAAATAAAAGGTGATGTTATATGTATGAGTGAATGTATGTATATATGTATCTAAATATATGAGTCTGGGGAAGCTACACCCGACCATTTTTTCATTGGTTTTTTGTATTTTTTAAATGATGTCGAGGGAGATTCAAATCACCATATATCATCATGGTCTGATGCTAAATTCAACTAAATTCGACACTTCTATCATCTCCATCAAGACTATCACATTTTAACGGTCTTAGAATTGCTGAAATTGATTCTATCTAGATGGGCATGTTAGGAATGTTTGTTTTGCATAAAATTTGAAACACATATTCCACTCAATAAATTAAGTAAATCCACATAGGTTTCTTTCAAAAAAATCAAATACCAATAAGAAAAATGTTCGGGCGTAGTTAGTTGGCTGCAACCCCCGGTGCAGCTTCCCTTTTCCCTATATATATATATATATATATAGAGAGAGAGAGAGAGAGAGAGAGAGGAAAGGGAAGCTGCTTCATGAAGCAGCTAAGCTAGCTGCTCCACGGAGCTGTTTCCCTCAAATTTTTTTAATTTTTTTTTAAAATTTCTACCATGTATATTCATCTAGATATCCCTCCTATATGTCTTTCGAATTTCATCAGACACAAAGACTCCTATGCCCTCCATCTAGAACAGGTAATTTTAACGATCTCAAATTTGTTGTAATCGAGTTATTCTGGATGGAAGGCATAACAATCTCTGTTTCTGACGAAATTCGAATGACACATAGGAGGGATATATAGATGAATATACATGGTAGAAATTTTGAAAAAAAATAAAGATTGAGGGAAACTGCTCTGTGAAGCAGCCAACTTGGCTGTTCCATGGAGCAGCTTCCCTTTTTAAATGGGGTTGCCCCTGGTGGAAGCTAACTTGGCTTCCCCGCACTATTTCGTCCGTTTTTTTTTGAAAATTTCTTCCATGAATATTCATCACTATAACCCTAGATTATGTTATTAAAATTTCGTGCGAAACAGTGACTCGTACGGCCTCCATCCAGACAGTCATTTTTTAACGGTAACAGAATTGCTAAAAACGACCCTTCTGGATGGAGGCTGTAGGAGTCTCTGTTTCACGTGAAATTTGAATGATATAATATAGGAATATATTAATGAAAAACCACAGAAAAAAATTCAGAAAAAAGTTGGGGGGGCAAAATGGCACAGGGGGAGCCAAGTTAGCTCCCCCATGGGGGCAGCCCCATATATATATATATATATATATATATATATATATATATATATATATATATATATAGGATTTTTATCCAGAGGGCACTGTGCCCATTTTACATGAATTGAGCTCCTATTTCCAGCCGTAGGATTAAATCAGCCAATCCCGTGATTTTAGGAAACACGATTGTAACCGCAATTATTGAAAAAATGAAAATTATAGTCATTCCATAATTAGCAAATGAGTCATTTCTTCTCCCGTAAATTTCTATAGAGGAAAAAAACTCCTTTCTGTCATTCGCGAAAGCTTCGTGCGATTTTTTACTCGTAATCTGGAACCAAAGGTAATTTAATTTGTAATTTTTAAATTTTTATATGTTTTTCGTTACATTTTTCGATTCTAATATGTATTTAATAGGTTCGTTCATGGATAATTCGCGATTAGAATTTGATCTTGATACGTATGATTCAACGATGAAAGACGACTTTGTCCATGGTTCAGAAAGTGAAGATTTTTATGCGAGTTAGAAGACGAAGGCAATCTTTTCGATCTGATTGATGTCAACAAGAACTCTGGAAGATTAGGTATTATTTATATATTTTATGTAATCATATGGATTTTATCTTCAAGTTGTTCATTGTGTCATTGATATTTGGAAATTCGTATCATCCTCAAATTTAAATTGGCTCTAGTATTATATAAGCATCTTTTAAGTATTTGTAAGATCTCAGAGCAAACAAGTAATATAACTGAGATCAAATACAGTAGCACATGTAAGCATCAGTAATATTTATTATGACACAAGTAATATTTTTATATTCAATAGTAATAGTTGCAAAAGATTCAGTAATGACCACGGTAGCACATTTAAGTATCAGTAAGCTTTACATTGACATAAGTAATATTGTTAATTTCGATAGTAATATTTGCAAAAGAACAAGTAAAATCCTACGTTTCAGTTGATCAATAAGTTATATGGGATCACGAAGTAATATTATCAATCTCATTAGTAATAACTTCTAAAGAATAAGTATCAGTAAGGTATGTCAGGTAACAAGTAATATACATAAATTCAATAGTAGCACTAGTGTAGCACATGTAAGTATATGTAAGACTTTATATGACATAAGTAATATTTTCAATTTCGTTAGTAATTTTGTCAATTGATTAAGTAAGCTATTATTTTTAAGACGTATCAGTAAGTTATATATATCACGATGTAATATTATCTAACTTATTAGTAATAGCTGCAAAAGAATAAGTAAGTATCAGTAAGCTATGTCATGACAATCGTAGTCTTAAAAAATTGAATACTGATACATTAAACACGTAAGAATACGTAAGTATTAATAAGCTATTCTATTAGTAAGGTATGCAATATCATGATGTAATATTAATAAACTCATTTAGTAATAATTGCAGAAGAATAAGTAAGTTCCAGCAAGCATACTGATGCTTTAAACATGCATACTGATACTCTTTTTATGGTTTTTTCTTTTAGTCAATGATAAATATGAATGCGTTGAAGATTTAAATGATGATGATTCCCCTATATCAGTTGTTGATCCTGCTATTATCCCTCGAGAGGGTCTATCTTTCTCCAATCTAAAGGAATGTGAAATGTTCTATGAGAAATATGCTACTGAACTTGGCTTTAACATTAGGAGGAGTAGCACCAAATATTGTTTTGATCGGAAAAACAAAGTTAAGAATCTTTCTTTTAAAAAATATGTTTGTTGGAAGGAAGGACATTATGTTCAAAATGCCAAAAAAAGGAAGATATCATCGAGCCTGTCAGTGGTAGATGCTGAAGCTAATCTTGATGGAATAGACAGTGAGGGTAGACGATGTGGAATAAGCCGTTGTGGTTGTAAGGCAAAGATGTGTGTTAAATTAAATCAGATATCTAAACAGTGGGATGTGGTATCATTTGTTAAGGAACATAACCATAAACTTGTTTCTCCAAGTAAAAAAAAGTACTTGAGACCAAATAGGAGAATAACTAAGGCCACAAAGAATCTACTAGCTTCTATGTCTCAAGTAAACATCCCTACTGCCAAACAAATTGCTTTTTTGGACAAACAAAGTGAATCTGACGAACGCATTGGTTCTATAGCCAGAGACATATACAATTTGAAGCGTGATCAGAAGAAAGAAATTGAAGGTCATGATGCTGTTATGTTGTTGGAACATTTTGAATATTGCAAGAGCGTTACCCCTGATTTTTTTTATGTGTGTAAGCAAGATGAGGATTTGTGTTTAACTCATTGCATGTGGATAGACTCCTATTCTATGGAAGATTATAAATTGTTTGGAGATGCCGTTACTTTTGATACAACATACGATACAAACAAGTATAAGCTCATTTTTGCTTCTTTTTGTGGAGTTAACAACCACAAACAGACTGTATTCTTTTGCAACGCATTCTTAATGAATGAGACAAAGGAGTCTTTTGTATGGCTTTTTAAAAATTTTCTGATGGCTGTTAATGTTGCTCCCAAGACAATTATTATTGATCAGTGTCCATCCATTTAATGCTGCTATAAGAGAAGTCTTCCCCTGTACCAAGCATAGATATTGTGGTTGGCACGTTACAGCTAACATGAAGAAGAGGATTGTTTAACAAAGAAAGCTGATATAGCAATTCCTGCATTGAATAAGATTATTTGGGGCGCCAAAAGTCAACAAGATTTTGAAGCTGAGTGGGACAGAATAGTTACAGAATGTAATTTAGAAAAAAATAGATGGATTAATGTTATGTATCGTATAAGGAGAAAGTGGGTTCCTATTTACATGAGAAGATATTTTTTTGCAGAGATGAATACAACACAGAGGAGCGAGAGCATGAATTCATTCTTGACTAACCATGTCAATCAGCTGAATAGTTTATATGAGTTCATGACTAGATTTCAAACCGCAGTTGAAAGAATGAGAGAGCATGCTAATAGGTTGGATAATGAAAATGAGAATAAAAGTCCTAAATTGGCTACGCAGTGGAGCATTGAAAAACAATTTTCTGAGCATTTCACAAAGACCGTGTTTTATATTGTTAAGACAGAGCTTGTGGAAGGTATTGAACTAAATGTAATTCCATTTCCTTCTGTTGATGGTGTTATACAATTCAGAGTATATCCTATTGGGAGGATTGAAGATTTCAACAGTGTTACTTTTCATGCTTGTTACAATAAATTCAAATGTGATTGTATGAAGATGGAATCAATGGGTATTCCTTGCAGACACATTATTAGTGTTTTAAAACACACTGATGCGTTAGACGTTCAACCCTCTCTTTTATTAAGAAGATGGAAGAAAGATATCAAGCGGAAATGGTTACTACCCACTTTATAGGAGGAGAACAGTGCAAGATGATAATAGCCAATTAAGAGTATTGGCAAATGAACTTATTAGCGAAGCTGATGGCAACAAAGAAGTATATGATTACATTAAGAAGGTCCTTATAGATGCTTCTGAAGGAGTCAAATCTATTAAGAGCAAAAGGATCATTGTAAATGACGACGATGTCCATGATCTTAAATGAAAAATGTGAAAAGTCAGTATTTATTGTAAAAGATCCTAATGTAGCAAAACCAAAAGGGTCTGGAAAAGGTGGTAGACCAAAGGGCAGTACTAATAGATTGAAATCAATTAGTGAAGAGAATTCGTCAAAGGGTAGACAATGCAAATTATGCCACAAATTCAATGCAGGACATGATTCAAGGAATTGCCCGTCAAAATCTTAATATAAGGCATGATGGTAAGAAATATTCTTGTTCATATGGTTTATATAATACTTTTGGTTTGTTAAAGTTCTGATAACAATATGTATATTTTTTCTATTGCACAGTTGGTTACATTATCAATGATCTGATTTTTGAAAGTTTTGAAGTCAGATGTTATTCAAAGGCCTGAGAAGACTCATTGTAAGATAATTTCTTATTCATATGGTTTATAATGTAATTTTAGTATATTAACGTTCTGATCATACTATGTATATTTTCTCTATTTCACAGCTGGTTACATGATCAATGCAGATGATTATAGAGAGTATTGAAGTCAGCTGATATTCAAAGGATCGAGAAGACTGAAGCATATTTTTCATAACCCATTGCACTTTATAGAAGAATTCATTTTTTTTAATGTTCCACTTCTATGTATTCTTTCTATATTGTGTACTATTCATCAAGTATGAACCTGTGTGTTTATGATATGGTTGTAGGTTTTTTTCTATTGTTCAACTTCCATTTGTAATTTAAAAGTACGTATAAGTAAGTTGGTACTTGTCTATGGTCCTGCAAGTATGAATCATGTTTCAGTATATTTCGTGAATGAATCAGTAAGTTATGTATCTACATGTTTTAGTAAGTTTTCGAACATGCATCAGCAACTTTGAAGAATGAATCAGTAAGTTATTTGTATTAATTAGTATATATTACCCATTCATTCCTTGACGTATGCGTCAGTAAGTATGAAGCTTGTATAAGTAAGTTTGTAGACGACATCAGTTACCTTCATCATTATAAGTAAGTTTGGTATGTATCAGTAACAGCGAAGAATGCATCAGTAAGGGGATTTTATGTATCAGTATTTCCCTTATTTTCTTTGACAAATACATCAGTAAATAAGAAGATTTTAAGTAGCACTAGTGTAGCACACGTAAGAAATAAGTAAGCCTTTTATGACATAAGTAATATTTTCAGTTTTGTTAGTAACCTTTGAAGTTGAATATGTAAGATCTTATGTTTCAGACGTATCAGTAACTTATATGATAACAATAAGTAATACGAATATTATTTGATATCAGTAAGTTATATCATATCAATAAGTAATATGTTCATATCAGTAAGAATAAGCATAGCACTAGTAAGTAATATACATAAATTCAATAGTAGCACTAGTATATCATAGCATTAGTAATATTTTCAGTTTTGTTAGTAACCTTTGAAGTTGAATACGTAAGATCTTATGTTTCAGACGTAACAGTAAGTTATATGATATTACTAAGTTATAATAAAATTATATGATATCAGTAAGTTATAGCATATCAGTAAGTAATATTTTTGTATTCAAGTTTTGTATTCATGATACCACTCCTTTAATGTTTTTGTATTTATCCAAAGTGGGCATATGAGAAATGAAACTCTCCAAATCACTTATTTTGTTTTTGTATTCATCCAAAGTGGGCATCTGAGATTTAAATCCGCAAGTTCTTAGCTTATACAAGTAAGATTTTCAAATTCATCTTTAAGTTCTAATAGTACTATATGTGAGTACTAGTAAGTTACACAATACTCAATTAATATTGTCTAAAGCTATAGTAACCTTTTTAGTTAGCATTGTATGTATCAATACCTTAATTAATCTTTATGTATCTGGTAGTAGAACAATGTATCATATGTAATAATTTCAACAAAAAACAATCAACAATCATTCACAAATGAGTGCTCAAAAGAAAGATACTACATTTAAATTTTGAACAGTACATGTACATATTTACATCATCTCTACATAAATGTCTAAGAGATCACATATATTTTAATCTTTCTTCTGAACACTTGTAAGTAGTATAGCTGCTATCTCCGCACGAAACTTGGGGATATCTTCGGTTCTGAACACTGGATCTTTTCCCTTACAAATAAATTCCATATACTTCATTACATAAACCCCACAATCAATGGAATCACTTCGCTGCATGGGTATTCCTTTTTTTATCTCTACTGGCCACTTTTCAAGGTGCTCTCCAGTAAATAGCATGAAGTATTCTGCCATCCAATCAATCTAAGGGTATTGTTAAAGAAATATGTTAGTAAATAATTATATCAAAAAATGGATGTATCACAAAAATTTAAATGTTTTTACCCATTTTCTAACGTCCATGAGGTGTTTTTTCATCCCAGCTAGTGAATTGTATGAAATGAATTTCTTCTCATCAAAATCAGCTACAAGAAGATGCCAATGATTGGAGGTGTGTATTACACAAAAGGCTTTTTTTACACTATCAAACATTGTTCTGGTGCATGAGAACAAATTATTTAGAGGCTCATAATCTTCTTCAGTTGCTTCTTTCACAGTCTTTGAGAACAATTGCTGAAATGAAACATATTTAGTTAATATAACACAAATTATTAACATAAAATAGGTAAGTACTATTACCATTTGAGCCGTATTTGCAAAAATAAATGGGCATTCCACATCACTCTCTTGATATGATTTGTAAAGCACATCCATGAACATGTCCAATATCACATCTATGACCATTTTGTTATAAAGTAGGTCTTCAATGTGTATTCCATTGCAAAAGTTGTCTCCTGGACCATGGTAAGTTGCTCCCATACTGAAATGTAAGTTAAGTTGTAACATTACTAATAAATCATCATAAATATATCATGAAAAGTGTCTAATATATTTATTAAATATCCCCTTACTTGGCGACAGGATCCTTCAGAAATTCATGAATGGTTGCCCTCTCTGATTCAGAAATTGCATCATATCCAGCGTAATCGATGCGATTCAAATTGTAAACCTATAGATAAATTAAAGAAATATTATAATAACTTGGGTCAGTAAGGTTTGTCAGGACACAAGTAATATACAAAAATTCAATAGTAGCACTAGTGTGGCACATGTAAGTATAAGTAAGCCTTATCATGACATTAGTATATGCTTTCAGTTTTGTTAGTAACCTTTGAAGTTGAATACGTAAGATCTTATGTTCCAGACGTATCAGTAAGTTATATGATATCACTAAGTTATAATAAAATTATATGATATCAGTAAGTTATAGCATATCAGTAAGTAATATTTTCATATAAGTAAGTATTAACATAGCACTAGTAAGCAAATATACAAAAATTCAATAGTAGCACTAGTGTAGCACACGTAAGAATAAGTAAGCCTTATTATGACATAAGTAATATTTCCAGTTTTGTTAGTAACCTTTGAAGTTGAATATGTAAGATCTTATGTTTTAGACGTATCAGTAACTTATATGATATCAATAAGTAATACGAATATTATATGATATCAGTAAGTTATATCATATCAATGAGTAATATGTTCATATCAGTAAGAATAAGCATAGCACTAGTAAGTAATATACTTAAATTCAATAGTAGCACTAGTATATCATAGCATTAGTAATATTTTCAGTTTTGTTAGTAACCTTTGAAGTTGAATAAGTAAGATCTTATGTTTCAGACGTAACAGTAAGTTATATGATATCACTAAGTTATAATAAAATTATATGATATCAGTAAGTTATAGCATATCAGTAAGTAATATTTTCATATAAGTAAGTATTAAAATAGCACCAGTAAGTAATATACAAAAATTCAATAGTAGCACAAGTGTAGCACACGTAAGAATAAGTAACCCTTATTATGACATAAGTAATATTTTCAGTTTTGTTGGTAAACTTTGATGTTGAATACGTAAGATCTTATGTTTCAGACGTATCAGTAACATATATGATATCAATAAGTCATATGAAAATCATATGATATCAGTAAGATATATCATATTAATAAGTAATATTTTCATATAACTAATATTTAGCATATGCAATTTACTGAATAATGATCCTTTGAATGACACTAATTAAATAGTAAATTTATAAGCAACAGTATATGTAAATTATGGAAGATTGATTTCATACCTCCAAAGCTTGCTCTTTGTTGTCTTCAATCTTTGGAACTTCATCTTCATCTTCTACAGTCATCACTTCTTCGAAAATTTTTTTTTCAAGCTTTCTTTTTTTCCTCACTATTTTCTCCTTCATTGGGATGGTTTGTGCTTTTTCTTCGTCCTTTATTACTCTTCTTGACTTCACCCTTTTGGACATGCTGCTAGGAGTAATAAGCTTCTTGCTTCTACCCCTCTTTGGAACACATGGTTTAATTTTGGAACGATCTTTAGAATCCTCCTCAATTCCAAGATCAAAGGATGGTGATTCGCTTTTTTTGGTGATATTATTTTGTTCTTCTTGTCCAACAAACTTTGATTTCTTTTCTTCTTGTTGCTTGACACTAACTGATTTTGCAAAAAAATCCTCAAACCACTGCTTTAGAATAGATATTTCGACCTTTAGCTTCTCATTCTCCCTTAATGTATTCTCATATTGTTCTTTCATGTTTTGTATTCATCCAAAGTGGGCATATGAGAAATGAAACTCTCCAAATCACTTATTTTGTTTTTGTATTCATCCAAAGTGGGCATGTGAGAAATGAAACTCTCCAAATCACTTATTTTCTTTTTGTGTTCTTCACATTTACATTCTGGTGTATTTTGATGTGGACCATGCTTCAATATTGATGTCATTGAACAATCATCAGGTTGTCGTTGTTGCGGTAGAATGACACGCAATGCATAAGCAGTTGAGATGAAACCCTCTGTTACGAAGGTCTCATAATCGAATATGAATTCATTGGGGTCAATCTTGAATAGCTCTTTTTCTTCATAGTCCAGATGGACAACAATCTAATACAAGGAAAAATTTATAATCGTCAATCAAAAGTCATTTTAATACAAATGATCCTTCAAGTTATATTAATAATGACAAGCATTCACAATATTAAATGTATCAGGCTGTCATTATATTTGAAATCAGTAATATTGATTCATGAAGTATATATGAAGCAATCAGTAAAATATTTGTTTCATATGAGACATGTATTAATGTTACTAAGATATTACTTCTCAAATGTAACTATTTACACTAGAATAATTGAAGAATGCTACATTAAATATGAGACGTGTATAAGTAACTTTGATAATGGAAACAGTAACTAAATTCATTTTTTCATAACTTGCATCAATATCTAGATCCAGTAACTTTCAATACTTGCATTAGTAACTTCAAAAATTATATTCAATATTAAAATAAGAAATGAAATTTTAAATAAAATTATGTTACCTGATCTTCATCAAAGTTCTGGAATTGTTCTATGGTGACTTTGCAAGGAGTTGACCATTTCCTAATTCTTGGTAAGAGATTTTGATTCAATGCATGTGTTGGGAATAAGTGCTCCAGAGCCCATGCCTTAAAATAATTTTACATAGTTGAAAATTTAGTAAATATTTTTTAAAAGCAAAGTAGCAATTATATATTGAATAAAACTTACATATAAACACGCTGCACATCCAGTTAAGTAGCCAACTGTGCCTTTCCCTTCAGATGATGAACGCTTCCTCATTTTTTCAACTATATCATCCAAGCGTTGCATCAACATAGACCCAACTGCATTAGACCAATTGAAGAATCGTGTATCTTCAATTGAATCTATGTAATTTAGTAGCACCTTTGGGAAACAGAAGTTCGTTTCGGGGAATAGAAATGTACAAAACATCAAAGATATTAGGCATCTTATGTACATTCTATTTGAATTATCATCATCTTGAGATCTTAAAGATTCAAGCATGTCACAAATGTTGTGACGATTTAATAACATGCTCGGTTGGCAAAATTGCTCTTCAAATGAACTTGGCCATTCAAACGAAAAACCCCTCAGTTGTATAGGAAATCCTGATGAAGGCGACCCCAAAATCAAGCCTATGTCATTATCGGAGAATGTGAGTTCTTTCTCTCCAAATTTGAAAATCCTATCTCCTTGATATCTTTGAACAATGAAGTCCAATACTTGATAATTAATATCAAGTTTTGTAATTGATACCAATCTTGAGAAAGCGGATTTATCTATCAACTCTTTATGCCTTCCAGACAACTTGTTGTTACCAAGATATGTTACAAATTGTTTTATGTAACATCTGTGTTGGACGCAATATCTCGCTGCATTAATGAAATAAAAACTATTTAAAAGTTTGCAATATAAAATACTCTTTTCTTAACTTACAATCATAGTGGTCATTTTTTAACCTGGCAGTGGTTCTAGCTTTGCATCATCCTTTACATTTGCAAGACTCAAAACTGATGCTCTTTCTACAAAGCATAATAGTATGTGAATAGTAAGTTATGATATTAACTATTAACAATTCTTAAGTTAATATACAAACTTACCAGTGGAAATTTCAGTAATTTTATCTCCCTCAAAACTTGTATCTGCATTAAATTACTTGTTAAGAGATAATTGAACTATATTACATATTTTCAATAAAAAAAATCACAAAATTACCACTTGCTGATTCCATTGTTCCTTTTTTTACACTTTGCGGTGTTCGTCTCTTGTAAGAAACATCAAACGTTTTTGATTGTTCCATCTGCAAAATAGTTAATGCAACACTAATGTCAATTACTCATATAACAGGAACATCAAGTATTAACTAAGTTACTGAATCATAAATTTGTCCTATATTCAGTAACCATATGTTAAGCTTCATTAGAATTATGTACTGATAAGGAAAAAATGCAACCGCAAATATAAAAAACTATAATTAATTCTAAAAATTACTAAATACGATTAATTACAAAACGTATGTAATATGCATGCAGCTATTGGAATCTTCTTTCTCAATATGTAATATGCATGCAGCTATTGGATTCATACCCAAGTGTTCAAAGTTTAAAGATTTTGTTTTCGTAACCCTAATACGTTTAATTCAAAAAAATAACTCATTTCTGAAGAAACGTAGCATTACAATGATAGATGATGGTTTTTATTCTTTCACTAACCGTGTCTGACCACGATTATCTTTCACCTCCCTCGTTGCAATCGTCGATAACGCCTCAATGCTCCGCCGCGTACCGAGCTCCCTCGTCTGAAGTAAGAATATGAAAGTTAACCTAACTTGGGATTTATGAGAAGGCTGTAAAAAGTAATTTATGGGAAAGTAATTTATAATATCATAATGGTAATATTATATGTATGTCAAGTAACTTTTGTACGTATTCAAGTAACTTTATAGTCATAATATAACTTTATTCATTAGTAAGTTCATGATGGTCATCGATATCAGTAACTATGATACGTGCATCAGTAAGTTCATGCTTAAAAAGAAAAATAGTAAGATCGTAACACTTATCAGTAATATTGAATAATGCTTCAGTAATAAACTTTAATGTATCAGTAATTATTGCCATATTACATTTGGACATTACTATCAGTATATTTGAAGTTTATATCGGTAAGTTAGATGAAGACATTAGTAAGTTTAAACATCTTATAAGTAACTATGATACGTGCATCAGTAATTTCTTGCTAAAAAAGAATTCGTAAGATCGTAACACTTATCAGTAATATTGAATAATGCTTCAGTAATAAACTTTAATATATCAGTAAGTTAGATGAAGACATTAGTAAGTTTAAACATCTTATAAGTAACTATGATACGTGCATCAGTAATATCATGCTAAAAAAGAATTCGTCAGATCGTATTACTTATCAGTAATATTGAATGATGCTTCAGTAATAAACTTTAATGTATCAGTAATTATTGCCATATTACATTTGGAGATTACTATCAGTATATTTGAAGTTTCTATAAGTAAGTTTGATGAAGACATTAGTATGTTCAAACATCTTATCAGTAACTTTAAATTTTATATATCAGTAACGTTCTAACTTTTCAAAGCGTATTTGTATTAAAAGAAAAAAGTAATCGTTAAATCATTTCAACATATTTGAATCCATAATCTATTTATTCATAATCGAACATCCACAATTTTTGATACTATCAGTAGATGTACATGATTTTACAATAATTTTGCATCAAATTACATGAAAGGAAGTACTTTCAAAACGTTCTTCAAAGACGAGTATACATAAAAACTTACAGATATTGAAGATTAAGCGACCTGTAAGCGATCTTCAATGGCGAAAGAAAGAGGGCATTGGCTTTGTTTAATCGTTGTTCTTCGTAATAAGGAAACACGATTTTTGTTTTGTTAATCATCGATCGAAATAGCGTCAACGAAATTAATTTACTCCCCATAATTATCGCGATATCAGTTATTGTAACCAAAATATGCCTTATTTGCATTTATCGTCGAATTTATATTTGGAACGCACGATCATAATCTGACGTCTACAATTAGGGGCCTACTAATTGCAAAATCGGCACAGTGCCCTCTAGATAAGCCCTATATATATATATATATATATATATGCAACATCATGCCTCCACAGTGAGACCTAATCTCTTTCCTTCTCCATTTACAACTTGAAGCTGACTCACCGCTCAATCTACCCAAATCCCCTCATGTTGATGATTCCATTGGGTTATTAGAGCGTTCCTTGGCATCAGTGATGCGTTTCATTTTTTGGATGGACGACTAGTCCAATTATGAGTCTTTGAGAGATTGCTTTCCCGACTTTTGTGCGATGGTCGTGCATAATCAGGTACGGGTGAGGGAGTTGTCTATCAATGGTGTTTGGTTGCCTCAGTTTCATGAAGGGCTTTCAGAGAAGCATACAACATACCTTTCGAGCATCATGGAGATGCTTGATGGGGTGGGGATCCATCAACTAGGAGATATCATCGGGCATGGGCGTTCCAGTTTTCAGTGAAGAAAGCATACAAGGTGTTATATGCTTATTTGTTTTTGATCATGTGTTAGCTATGTCATCATGTCATTGGGCCAGATTTGGGCTTGGATTCTCCTCTAACGGGTGCTATACCATCATGTCATTGGGCCAGAATTGGGCTTGGAGGATCACCTGGTGGGTGCTGATTTTTTTGTAGTTGTTGGGTAGAGAATGAGTGTTGACCATTGTTTTTTAAACCGAAT
This sequence comes from Ottelia alismoides, assembly GCA_037367405.1. NCBI lineage: Eukaryota > Viridiplantae > Streptophyta > Magnoliopsida > Alismatales > Hydrocharitaceae > Ottelia > Ottelia alismoides. The sequence goes on along the minus strand of JAZKJV010009646.1, from coordinate 49,593 downwards.
CAGAAACCTTACAGAAATGGTCGGATTGGGTTGAACCATGCAATCAAACCGATTCAACTGGATGATGATGTCATCATTATTTAAAATCAAATTAAATCAGATCGGTGAAAAAACGTGGCTGAATCGGCTAATCACATTGAAATGAAATAAATTATATATAATATACACTTAAATATACTTGAAATATAAATAAAATACATAGATAATGTATATATTTTACACTATACATAAAATATTTTTCCTATACACCATCAAATATCACACGTATCATATATATATATATTATTCGGACTAGGTGCTCTATAACATGATAATAGTTTAATTATATTTAAAACTCAATAGATGCAAAAAGTTATGTTAGTGTGGTTGGTTAGAAGTTTGAAATAGGTAATCAAAAGTCATGGGTTCAACTTCCACTAGTAGCAATATTTTAAATAATTTAAAAATTAAATGTGGTTCAACTTCGGTTGAACATGGTTAAATCGGGTAAAAAAATAGGTTGAACCGGACAGATTAATTAAAATTTGAATAATCGACCCGAACCGACGTAAACCAATTAACTGGACCGATCTTAGCCCGGTCCACCGATCGGGCCGGCTTAGTCCGATAAGGTTTTCAAAACATTGGTGTTGACGAATATGCGACGGGTCAGATTGTTTGGCGACTCAGATGACTCTTCTTACCGTCAAGGCGTGGAGCGTCGAGAGATCAATATGATGAAGTTCCAACTTCCAATGCTTCTGGGACTCTCTTGGGACGTTGGCAATGTGTAAACATCTTTGAAGATCCAGGCAACAACTATATTTAGGCAATGGATATTTTTTTCTTTCGAGGAGAGTTATTATTCTATGAGGAAAATGTTTTGGAATACATCAAGAAACTTCTAGATTATTGGTCCTTATATGTACCATATATGATTTGTGAATGTAACATTTTTGGGTACTGGCCTCTATGGCTCTGTTTATTTTTCTTTTAAAAAAGCAGGGGAATATGTGTTATTGTGTGAATTGGGAAGAGAACAATGGAAAACTTCTATGTTTAAATATTTAAATAAATAATGTTAAGGATGTTTTACTAAATAATCTCATTGGATACACTTCATTGTTACGGTAAGTGAGAAAAATATATTAAGAAAGGCACTTCTTTCTATTAAAAACTCGATTCCTTTATTGAGAAGTTAGGACTGCATTACACAACTACGAGCTGTTTTGTTAATTGAATTTAATGGGTAAACAGTAGGGATAGTTACCATTTTTCGATAATTTTTCTTTTGCATTGCATCTCGCAACCATACGTACCTACACTTTATAGATACATGGACAAAGGCAGTAATTTCTATTTAGGAGAGCAAGCTATTAAGGTATTATTTGTTTGATTTATTTTGTCATTATACATCATTTTAGTTATTAATGTTTGTTGAATTTTATTATTGCATAATTTAATATAAATGACTCTAATATATTTGTTAATAATATTTATAAGAAAATTTTACAAAAAATATATATGTAAAGTTATGATTTTACATTAATATTTTTAAAATATTATTTGATTTACCAAATATCCCTACAAAAGTCGTCATTTGAAAAAAATATACTTATGTTAGTGGGATATTAAACAACAATATCAATTTTTGTTTAGGATTTTTATCATTTGTGGTTCTTTGAAATATTGCAATATCAATTATGATTCTCCTTTTTTAAAATATCAATTGTACCCTTACCTTCTTCCAGTTTGATCACATGTGCCCTTTGGGTTAGTTGTCGTCCACTTACGTTCCACACGGATGTTAACTTCTGGATACAACGTGTAACACCCCAACCCAAACATAGTGCCATACCTAAAACTCACAAGGTGTGGGTGTGGTATATAAGTGATGGGGATTACTACTTGATAACTTGGGCTTAAGCATTTTGGGTGGTTGTCAACGGGTCCATCTGGGCCCGAACCCAACAAGTTGTCAGGGCCATTTTTCCTCGATAACGGACCGGGGACCTAAGCCCGGGTCGTTACAAATGGTATCAGAGCCAATTCTCTCTGATAGTGGAAAGGGTTACCCGAGAGGTGGAGCCGCCCTACAAAGAGGTTGGAGGAAATGGCTACCCGGAGCGTGCAACCGCCACTATCACTGGGAATAAGTGGTGGGCCATGTCGCAACGAGGACGTTGCGAATATAAGTGGGGGAGGTTGTAACACCCCAACCCAAACATAGTGCCATACCTAAAACTCACAAGGTGTGGGTGTGGTATATAAGTGATGGGGATTACTACTTGATAACTTGGGCTTAAGCATTTTGGGTGGTTGTCAACGGGTCCATCTGGGCCCGAACCCAACAAGTTGTCAGGGCCATTTTTCCTCGATAACGGACCGGGGACCTAAGCCCGGGTCGTTACAAATGGGGACTATGTCTATATAACTTAAGATTTGTCGTACCACATGCATAGATATAATGGGGACTATGTATATATATACAGATATAGCCTAAGATTTGTTGTACACTTAAATATGTTAACTAGTTTTTATGGTGAAGGTTACAAATGGTATCAGAGCCGAACGCCCTCTGACAATGGAAAGGGCTACCCGAGAGGTGGAGCCGCCCCTACAAGAGGTTGGAGGAAATGGCTACCCGGAGCGTGCAGCCGCCACTGTCACTAGGAAGAAGTGATGAGCCATGTCGCAACGAGGACGTTGCGAATATAAGTGGGGGAGGTTGTAAAAACCTGATAAACGCAAATTTCAAGAGAGCCTAAATGGTGTCTCACACAAGGCGGAGACAACCGTCGCTGTGGCGACTCTCAAATGAAACCTGTATTTAATCAACAATTAACCCACACTAAAGATCAACAATTAGAAATAATGTGGAGTTAAAATTTATTTTAACTCTGCACAAATGATGTAAAGGGCAAGTATGTAGAGAGTTCGAACACATGGAGCAAGCAGGGTAGTTCAAAATAATGTGCACAAGTGAGTGTGTGTGTGCGTTATCTACACTCAGCAAGCAGTCAATGAAATTTTTGTGGGTTTTTACTTTTAAATTTTTTTAATTTTAATTTAATTTTTAATTTTGTATTTTGATTTTAAATTTTCTGATTTTTATAATTTTATATTTTATACTTTTTTTTTAATTTTCAATATTGGAAAATAAAGACAATGTAATAAAAGACAAGACAAAATATGTATAAAAATATGCAAAAATAACCAAAAATTCAGAAATAAAATGTTTTTGATCTGTTTTTGTGATTTTTGGGTATTTTTCAAGGTGTTTTTGGTATTTTTAAATACTGAAATAAGTCAAAACAGTGAAATAAGTGCTGGCTGTGAATAAAATGGGAATTAAAATTATCAAACAGCAACCAAAATTTTTCACAATAATTTACAACTAAAGAGAATAAAATATGGGGTAAACAGGAACTGAGTTTACTATTTTTGGAGTTTTCTACAATTTTATAGATTTTTTTGAAGTTTTTGAGTGTTTTTAAATTTTTAGTGTTTTCTTTTGAGATTTTTAGTGATTTTTTGACTGACACTAAAATATGGTAAAATAGACACTAGATAATTTTTTTGGAATTTTTCGAGATGATTTAATATTTTTTTTGGTATTTTCTAAGCTAGACAGTGCACAAAAAGCGTGTTTTTGATTTTTAATAAATATAAAAATAAAATAAAATAAAAAACTAAACATGTAGCGTGGAAGAGCAAGTGCACAGGAGCTTAGGCCTATTTTTGGGTAATTTTTGGAATTAGTATGGTATATGAAATAAATATAATCAACAGCAAGAAACTACACCCTGGCAAGGGTATTTTTGCAAATAAACAAAGATCCAGGGGCCAAAATGAAATTTCCGCACAAAAATTTGAACTGAATACAATATTATCTGGACTAAATGATAATAACAAAATCCGCAACACTTTCCGCGCAAAATACCCAAGGCGCGCGTGCCACAACACGCGCCCCAGTCAGGGGCACCAATGTAATATCACAAAAGTTGGGGGTATAACAGCAAAATGGCCAGAAAGTTTTAAACTTCAAATGAACGTTTTGGAATCAAACTTTAAAAAGCGAAAACCCCGAGGAAATACCCTGCAAAAACGCCAAGACGCGCGTGCTGGGCACGCGCCTAGCAGGGGCTAGATGCAAAATCTCAAATAACGAGGGTCTATGTATAAATATTACAAAAAGATTCAACGCAGATGAAAGTTTTAGCAGTTAATTAGAAATGCAAAAATGACGAGGGTGTATGCGCAAAATACCCTCGGCTTAGGCGCGATCGAACGGCGGGTGTAAACCCACTTAACCACGTGTCGGCACAGGGGGCTACGATGCCCCTTCGCTTCCTACGGCCACGATTAAGAGATCTTCGAGTGATGGACGGCTCTGGACGCACAAGATCAGATGGTGGCTGTGCGCCACGAAGAACAGATGCAAATCCGACGGCTGGGACGCCTGGTCGATGAACTGGGAAGAACAAAGGGCCGGATGATCTTCTCAGAGCTCGCGCCTCCTCTTCCGATGCTCTCTTGGCGCACGAAGACGTCCCCGATGTTCCTGGAAGGTGCCCCGACCCAACGGCGAAGCCAAAATGGACGGTTGAGGTCCGATGCGCCGCCGCGAGGTCGGAGACGAAAAGGGGCTCCAGGTAGCTCGATACTCTGCAAAACTCGACTCCAGCTGGAGTCTCTCTGGCGCTGGGACCTGCAAGACAACACAACAAAGCCAGTAAATGGTCCCAAGACAGAGACGAGAGGAGTGGGCGGCGATTAGTGCGGAAGTGAAGCTCGCCGGAGCAAGCTCCGGCGAGATGGTAAGTTGGATGCTCAGATGGGTTCAGACGAAATGGACGGTATTTTAAGGATCCTACATCTATGGGAAAACTAAAAATATAAGAAAAAAGACAGTAAAAACCAGCCTCGAGCCCAGAAAGAGCAAGGGAAAACCTCACGGCGGCGCAGCCGCCGGAGGTGCTTGGAACGCGGCGTTTGGGGTCGCCGCACCTCGACTGAGATGGGGGAGGATTCCCCTGTCACGAGAACTTGCCCTCGACCCACACCTGGAAGTTTTTGGATACCCAAATCCGGTTCAAAGAGCTATGAGAAGTGAGGGGCGCGGTTTTGAACATGGTGGAGGTGCGATGTTCGAGGCTCGATCACGGGCGGATGAAGAAGATCTGGTAGGATCTAAGAGGTCGACGGGCTAGGTGGATCTACAGTGAACAACTTTCATGAAGGAAGCGGCTGCCCTCGAGCAACGCATCAACGGCGAAAAAATCGAGAAGAGAGGGTCATAGGCATTCTGACACGCTGCAGGAGAAGGCCAGGAAGTTGACCAGTGGGTCAACTTTCCAGCCACCTGGTTGGTCCACGTGGACCAACCAGGAAAATCCGCAGGAAAAATACTTTCTAAAATCTATAAAAAATAGATAACGATTTTATTGATTTTTAATTATAAAATAAAAAATGTTTATTTTTTATAAATTATTTTATAGTGATTTATTTATTTTTATGAAGTATATTTTTACAAGTTTGCATTTATGCCCTTTATAGGTGTATTACCTATGTATTTAAGTATTTTATTTTTATTTTGTGTATTTTAATTTAATTATTTTTATTTCTTATTTTATAAAATTATAAAGTACTTTTATATACACAAATATATTTTTATTTTATTTTTCTGATTTATGTTGTATAATTAATAAAATATGAACGGGTATTGCATAGGTATGACTATAGAATTATTATCTATGTATTATATATACATGTATTTTCTTTGGATTTCTTTTGTATTTTTTTTGATTTTAATGTACATAATTATTATAAGTAATATTTACAACATTATAAAATATAAAAATGAATAAATAATTAATAAAGAATAAATTGAATATTTTAATATGTACAAGTATACAATGTGGGTCCAAAACTCAACTTTCAAACCGTAGCTCCGCCAAATGCGAAACTACCGCCATTAAATAGCTTATTTTCTTCTATATACAATTAAAGGTGAGTTTGATGCATTTGGAGTTTTCATTTGTGAGATACGGGTTTGTGAAGTTGAGATTCTGGATTCTTATTCAGACCATAACTTTTTATCTGAACATTATTTTTCTGTGAAATCAATTTTGTATTTTTCTTTATAAAATTACCTACAACTTTCATGTACAAAGTTTCTTTATTTGATGTATACAAAGTGGAACCAAAAATAGGTCCCAAAATGAATAATGAATGAATAAAAACTATAGGTATTTTATATGTATTTTGGCCCTTATCTCCCCCTACTTTATTCCTTGTCGACCTATTCATCAAGATGCCTAGGTCTCGGGGTTTTGGGTCATAAAATATTTACAATATTTTATTCTTTTTATTTTCTTTATTTATTCTATAATTTTGGCTTTAATTACAGTATTTTATACGCTAATATGATGCACATGCATGAATGCTAATATGATGTATTTAAGGCTATTTACAGGTATTTGCTAGGGTTTTTGGTGCCAAAATGATGGAATAAATATGATGAAATGTGGATTCATCATCCCCCTATACTTTACCTTTGCTAGTCCCTAGCAAACACTTATGCAATAAGTGCAAAAAGAAAAGGAAAGAAAAGAAAAAGAAGAACTTGGATTTTATCTGATTATCAAACTTGTCTTCGCAAAATCAAAGTTTGGAGCTTAAATCGGACCTTTGGAATTTTAGTGCGGGCGGAACCTTAATGAGAACCAAATTTGAAATCCAACAGTCCCTGAGAATCCCAAAACTCTGCCCAAGTCTCCTCAATAGCCAGGCCAGAAATACTTCAACTCATACGCAAACTCTTACGACTATGAATCTGACTTGTACAGTGTAAGTGATGGTGGCTCTCCCCAACTAGAATGACAAAGAAACTGACTTCTCCAGTACGACAACCCAATGATTCCCCAATCCAATAACTCCATCCTCGAGGAGCGGGGTATTCCCTTCTAAGTTCAAGTGGCAACCAGCTCAAGAGGAGGGGGTGAAGAGAAGAATGGACGGTAGCCAGTGTAGCTACCTATCCTGGGATGCAAGACCAGTGTAGTCAAGTCATCCTGCTGCAGGCTCACATATTTGACTTTGGAACTCAAGCTTGCTTATTGACTTTGTACATACTTTGCTGGCTTTTTATTTTTGTACATGCCTGAACATTTTTTTTTGAAATACTATATACAACAGCATTTACATAAGGAGTTTTTCCTCCTGAGCCAGTAGACTATCCCTCTTTTGAAGCTTTATCACAACCCACAGCCTCCTGTCTTTAGACTTCCTAATCACTGGACGGGTTGGGGTGCACTTCCCTCCCTAGAGGAGGACAAATGTTTCCACTTGTGTGCGTCTCATACCGGCAAATCCAATCCCCTCACCACTCCAACTGAGTTGAGCCATGTGAAAGGTGCAGGTGTCCAAGTTAGGTCATTATCAATAAGAGTCGTGCGTGTGCTCCGAAATACTCTACTTAGGCAGTCAAGAATCCATTGAACTAAGTCCCGTGATCCTCAAAGAATTAAGTCAACTAGACCTGAAGTACCTCAAACCAAGTTCCTATAAGGTTCCTGTTATTAGGTAGATTATAAGGTCCAATCAAGCTCCAATCTTCGGATTTTACTTAGACTCGTTCAACTATCAAACTCAATCCGAAAAATGCGAATGCTATGCAATGCAATGCAGAAAATATTTTTGTGATGCAATTTTCAAGATTTTGAACTTTTTTATGGATTTTTGAAAATATGATGCATGCATTTTTTGTATTTTTTTTTCAAAAAGATTTTTCAAATGTTTTTGGATTTTAATTTTGCAAATGTTTTTGGGATTTTTTTTGAAAACAAAAAGTTTTGGCTAAAAACTAGGTGAAAAATATGTACACGGGAGTGCTTGTTATATTTACAAGAAGTGGATTTTAAGAATTTACAAGGGTAAGTGGTCAATTTTATAAGTATATATATAGTGGATTCTGGTGTGATGTATGTATTCCTCAAACTTATTTGACACAAGCTTTTCACACAAATTTTTGAAAACTATAGTCCAAAATAATTTTTACAAACATTTTTGCAAACATGTACACACATTTGAAATCATTTTGCAAAGGCTTTCAAAATAGTATATATAGATTTTTCAAATATTTCTGCAACCATTTTTCAAACCATTTGCAAATCATTTTTCAAACATTTTATTTCACACAAAGAAAAGAAATTTTACAAAACACACATTTTTACAAAGGTTGAAAACATGTAACAAAATATTTTCAAAATAGTTTTCAATAGATGTTCACAAAGATTTTTAAACTATTTTTCAAACATTTTGCAAAAAACATTTTCACCTGATTTATTAATCAGTAAATACACAAAGAATTTGAGGAATAATCACATCTTTTTATTAAGAATTTTAATGAATTTTAAAGAATAATTAGCCATATTATTAAGAAGATATGAAAGTACGAGTTATGGCGAAAGTATATACACAGTATATACGACCCCCCTATACTTAGCTTGAGCTATGTCCTCATAGATCGGAGAGAAAAGAGAAGACATAACTCGTACTAAGTATAGACAAGTCTAAAGAATAAATAAATAAAGGAATGGATGAACAAACGAATGAGAAGTTGACCGTCCGCCCTATACTTAGGATCAAATAATCCTAAGTATAGCAGACTGTACACAAAGCAGGGAGGGTCAAGGGTGGGAATGAACAGATCGTACTCAGATTGTCTCCCCCTATACTTAGGGTAAGATATCCCTAAGTATAGACAAGAAGAGGAGACAATGGAGAGGATCGAAATGAATGGAATAACTCGGGGTGCACACCCCCCTATACTTAGGACAAAGTACGTCCTAAGTATGGAAAACTGTCTACAAGGGCGGCACTTTTTTGATAGATAAAGAAGATAGAAAAGGAAAAGAAGAAAAGAAGAAAAGATACCTGACAATGGGAGGAGAGATCGTGAGAATGTACACATCGCTCCCCCTATACTTAGGGTAAAAGACGCCCTAAGTATAGGCAACAACAGGAGTGATGACACGAAACGAAGAATGAACACTCAACTCGTCTACCCCTCCTATACATAGGACAAAGTACGTCCTAAGCAAGGCAAACACGAGAAATGGGTAGACGAGCAAAAACGAGAGATGGAAAGAGAGTCACAGGAGAGAATCTACAACATAAATGGGTGATCATCAGAAGGTGGAAAGCAAACCTTCTTGCGGGACCGCTGAGGGATAGATCTGATATGATGTATGTCGACATCGGGGTCCATAGTGGATGGAGGCCGATCAGGGTCGACACGGTGAAGGCACTCAGTGGAATCAAAACGGAAAGGGACGAACTGATCGATGGAAGCAGTATGGCGCAGTTCTCCCTTGGTGGTCCTATGGTGTGAAGGCACAGATGGGCGAGTGGAAGAAGTACGACTAGGTCCGGCCTTGTAAGTCTCGCAGATATTGAAGTGGAATGGGACAAACTCACTATCCTCAGAAGAAGTGTAATCAGAGTTGTTCTGCGAGGGATCGTCCAGGTCAAAATCAAAAGGAACGAAATCATCATTGGAAGCATACGAACTCAGATCGTCCTCAAGACTCTCACCTGAATCCTTGTCTTCAACAAGAGGTCTGAATTTATCAAAATAAATGGCAGCATCATAACCGACCTCAATCATCTTCACTTGTGAAGGGCCAGGAACGGATTTATCAGTGGAAGTAGTCAAACCGGGTCCGTCCTGTCTAGTCTTACCTGGGTCATTTGTTGCCTTATGAGGTCTCTCAAAGTAATGGGCAACATCATAAACTTCCTCAATTATCTTATCATCTGCCCCCTGCTCAAATGGTTCAATCACATAAATACTCTGGATCTCATCAACACATCGCCACACACCAGGAGGAGGACTAGTGAGGTCCATGCTTCCCGACTTCCTCCCCTTTTGGGGGATCCGTCGGGGCTCATCAGGGATCACTAAGGAAGTGTCTCTAGTAGCATCAGGTCGGTCACAGGCCTCAGAGTCAGCTATAATCGGTGAAGGTGCATCAAGTACAGGTCTCTGGTCAACTGTGGGTGCGGTGATCAACACTTCGCTCTCGTCAACAGGACGGAAGCGAATCTCTCATGATCCATAGTCAATAACGATTGGAGATGGCTCCCCTGTGGAGCTCTCCATGGGCAACACGACAAAATCTACATGGTGGCTCGTGCCCTGAATAGAAATGATGGCATTTTCAAGGATACCCTTCGGCCTCTTGATTGATCCATCAGCAAACTGAACGATCATCCTGGTCTTCTTGAGAGGCCCTAAGTGAAGAGACTGTACCAGCGAGAAGGGTAGTATGCTAATCGAAGCACCGCCGTCTAGGAGAGTGCGATCACAAGTATAGTCAGAGATGGTGCTAGTGATGAAAGGTGTAGCTGTGTTCTTCTTCTTGGGAATGGGACGGTGTGTGATGGCGAGGGCAGTGGCCATGGTCAGAATGTGACGCTCAGATCTGCTCCTCCGCTTCTCTTCTTGGGAAGAGGAGCAGACATATGGGTCATGGCCTGCTGAAGTGGGGCACGGATGATCTCATGAATAGTAGCCACCACTTCGGGTTCAGATAACATTTTTTTGAATTTTTGGACTTCCTCCATACAAGGGAGGAAGTCGGAATTAGCATATACACGAGGCATGCCAAGAGCAGTCTGTACAACGACATCCTCAGGGTCAAAGGTGGGACTAGTGTGAATGCATGTGTGTCCAGGGTTCCTGGCAAGTGGACTCTCTCCTCAAAATCTTGATCAACCAAGTGTCTCCGAATCTTTTTAGATTTTGAAATTTTCTCATTTTTTGTATTTTGGGCGATTGCAAGCTCCCCTGATCACCTACAAGTAAATCCGAATTATTGGCGATTGCAAGCTCCCCTGATCACCTACAAGTAAATCCGAATTCCCCGACGAAAGGAGCATTAATCTGATTATTCCTCAAGATAGCAAGATTATCATTCAACAAATCAATGCGCTTTGTCATCCGATTCAAGATATCACTAATAGAGATCGAGGGAGGTGACTCCATCAGGTCAGACTCGGGTGGAAGTGACGGCGGAGATGGATAATACACAGGTGGGGGTGGGTGTGGGTAGAAGTCCGAGTCGTGATACTGTGGCTGAGGCGGGTATGTACAAAAGTCAGAAAAAGTAGGAGGCAGTCCTCCTGATAAAAGGGAGGTGGATCGGCTGGAGCGAGCGAGGGGTCCGCAAAGTCCGGATAAAATGCACTCCAGGGATCCATCTCGAAATCAAAAGGAAAATGATCCGGGGGAGCACGAGGTCAAGTCAAGAGAGTGACGAAAAAGGCACAAGTGCGCAGAAGCGATCTAGGACACACACAAAACAATCACAGTCAAAAATGAAACAAGACAAACCCTCAATTCACCTACTCAACTCGGTAGAGACCGTAAAATGCGGTCTTTTTATCTTGTCTGTTTTAGAGTTAGGTGAGAAGTCAAAAATTGCGCAAACACTTAGGGGGATGAATGGGATTTTGGGCTCTAACCTTAATGTGTGCGCGAGCAAATAAAAGCGAAGACAATGAGGGGATTACTCACCCCAATACAAGATTATCTTTTTGGTGGATTTTAGGGTCAAGTAATATTAGCAGTCCCAATTTTATTGATTATCACTTTTTTTTTGGATTTTTAATAAAAATGCACGGGCCTATCGGGGAATCAATTCCTTTGAACACCTAGGTTGGCAAAATCAGAGGGAGAGTCGGAAAAGCAATGCAAGCGGCAAAACGATGATGTATGCTAAAGAGAAATGCTCACCTTACCTCCAGCACTCTACATGCAAGGATGCTCAGCAGAATTGAAACCTATCTATATGCAAATGCAAAAGCCGATGAAATCGCCCTAAGTTTCAGAAATTGCTATTATCGTGAAGAACCACAAGCTGACCACCAACCCTCAATCTTAATGTCCGGTCTAGGCTCACCCTCCTCTGCTTAACACACTTGAGTTTAGGAGAAAGCGCTTTGCGGGGAGAGCTCGCGGCGCGATGGATTGAAGGTGAGGATCAACTGTTTAAAAATTTGACTAAGTCCAAACGTGGCTATAGGTGCATGCAAAGTATTAGGTGTTTGGCCTTAGTCTATCGCAAGCAATCCTAAAAGCTAAGTGCTCAATCACACAAAATAAATAAAATCGAAAATCGGAAAACAAAGTAAAAAAATGCGATGAAAACCGATGAAACCGCGGCGAGCCCCCAAGTGAACAATCACTTGAAAAATAGGCTCAAGAGTCCAAGTCCGGGGGTACCTGTATTATTACAATAAATAGGTCTCTCTCTCACAATTACACAACTATATGCAATAAAAGAAAATAGATGCTAAGAAGTTGTCTTGCAAAATCCTCCAAGTCCTTCTTCGTGCAAAGCTAAAGCCGCTTCACGTGGGTGCCAAGGTGCTCCAAGAGGGGCTCCTCCCTCAATCCGCATACCTCGCACGGAATCCAAACAAGAAGAGTGGTTAGACAATTCAAAAGATATATCAAAAATAAGGAAAAATAAAACAAGCAGAAATAAAAGCCGCAAAGGTAGACAAATGATCACAACACAAAAAAAAACCCGAACTACGCGCTGTTGCTCCCCGGCAACGACGCCATTTGATAAATGCAAATTTCAAGAGAGCCTAAATGGTGTCTCACACAAGGCGGAGACAACCGTCGCTGTGGCGACTCTCAAATGAAACCTGTATTTAATCAACAATTAACCCACACTAAAGATCAACAATTAGAAATAATGTGGAGTTAAAATTTATTTTTAACTCTGCACAAATGATGTAAAGGGCAAGTATGCAGAGAGTTCGAACACAGGGAGCAAGCAGGGTAGTTCAAAATAATGTGCACAAGTGAGTGTGTGTGTGTGTGTTGTCTACACTCAGCAAGCAGTCAATGAAATTTTTGTGGGTTTTTAATTTTTTAGTTTTTTTAATTTTAATTTAATTTTTTAATTTTGTATTTTGATTTTTAAATTTTCTGATTTTTATAATTTTATATTTTATACTTTTTTTAATTTTCAATATTGGAAAATAAAGACAATGTAATAAAAGACAAGACAAAATATGTATAAAAATATGAAAAAATAACCAAAAATTCAGAAATAAAATGTTTTTGATATTTTTAGGATTTTTTACTGTTTTTGTGATTTTTGGGTATTTTTCAAGGTGTTTTTAGTATTTTTAAATACTGAAATAAGTCAAAACAATGAAATAAGTGCTGGCTGTGAATAAAATGGGAATTAAAATTATCAAACAACAACCAAAATTTTTCACAATAATTTTCAAGTAAAGAGAATAAAATATGGGGTAAACAGAAACTGAGTTTTCTATTTTTGGAGTTTCTACAATTTTATAGATTTTTTTAAAGTTTTTGAGTGTTTTTAAATTTTTAGTGTTTTTCTTTTGAGATTTTTAGGTGATTTTTGAACTGACACTAAAATATGGTAAAATTGACACTAGGTATTTTTTTTTGGAATTTTTCGAGATGATTTAATATTTTTTTGGTATTTTCTAAGCTAGACAGTGCACAAAAAGCATGTTTTTGATTTTTAATAAATAGAAAAATAAAATAAAATCAAAAACTAAACATGTAGCGTGGAAGAGCAAGTGCACAGGAGCTTAGGCCTATTTTTGGGTAATTTTTGGAATTAGTATGGTATATGAAATAAATATTATCAACAGCAAGAAACTACACCCTAGCAAGGGTATTTTTGCAAATAAACAAAGATCCAGGGGCCAAAATGAAATTTTCGCACAAAAATTTGAACTGAATACAATATTATCTGGACTAAATGATAATAATGAAACCCGCAACACTTTCCGCGCAAAATACCCAAGGCGCGCGTGCCACAGCACGCGCCCCAGTCAGGGGCACCAATGTAATATCACAAAAGTTGGGGGTATAACAGCAAAATGGCCAGAAAGTTTTAAACTTCAACTGAACGTTTTGGAATCAAACTTTAATAAGCGAAAACCCCGGGAAATACCCTGCAAAAACGCCAAGACGCGCGTGCTGGGCACGCGCCTAGCAGGGGCTAGATGCAAAATCTCAAATAACGAGGGTCTATGTATAAGTATTACAAAAAGATTCAACGCAGATGAAAGTTTAGCAGTTAATTAGAAATGCAAAAAATGCTGAGGGTGTATGCGCAAAATACCCTCAGCTTAGGCGCGATCGAACGGCGGGTGTAAACCCACTTAACCACGTGTCGGCACAGGGGGCTACGATGCCCCTTCGCTTCCTACGGCCACAATTAAGAGATCTTCGAGTGATGGACGGCTCTGGACACACAAGATCAGACAGTGGCTGTGCGCCACGAAGAACAGATGCAAATCCGACGGCTGGGACGCCTGGTCGATGAACTGGGAAGAACAGAGGGTCGGATGATCTTCTCGGAGCTCGCGCCTCCTCTTCCGATGCTCTCTTGGCGCACGAAGACGTCCCCGACGTTCCTGGAAGGTGCCCCGACCCAACGGCGAAGCCAAAATGGACGGTTGAGGTCCGATGCGCCGCCGCGAGGTCGGAGACGAAAAGGGGCTCCAGGTAACTCGATACCTGCAAAACTCGACTCCAGCTGGAGTCTCTCTGGCGTTGGGACCTGCAAGACAACACAACAAAGCCAATAAATGGTCCCCAAGACAGAGACGAGAGGAGTGGACGGCGATTAGTGCGGAAGTGAAGCTCGCCGGAGCAAGCTCCGGTGAGATGGTAAGTTGGATGCTCAGATGGGTTCAGGCGAAATGGACGGTATTTTAAGGATCCTACAGCTATGGGAAAACTAAAAATATAAGAAAAAGACAGTAAAAACCAGCCTCGAGCCCAGAAAGGGTGAGGGAAAACCTCACGGCGGCGCAGCCGCCGGAGGTGCTTGGAACGCGGCGTTTGGGGTCGCCGCACCTCGACTGAGATGGGGGAGGATTCCCCTGTCACGAGAACTTGCCCTCGACCCACACCTGGAAGTTTTTGGGTACCCAAATCCGGTTCAAAGAGCTATGGGAAGTGAGGGGCGCGGTTTTGAACATGGTGGAGGTGCGATGTTCGAGGCTCGATCACGGGCGGATGAAGAAGATCTGGTAGGATCTAAGAGGTCGGCGGGCTAGGTGGATCTACAGTGAACAACTTTCATGAAGGAAGCGGCTGCCCTCGAGCAACGCATCAACGGCGAAAAAATCGAGAAGAGAGGGTCATAGGCATTCTGACACGCTGTAGGAGAAGGCCAGGAAGTTGACCAGTGGGTCAACTTTCCAGCCACCTGGTTGGTCCACGTGGACCAACCAGGAAAATCCGCAGGAAAAAATACTTTCTAAAATCTATAAAAAATAGATAACGTTTTTATTGATTTTTAATTATAAAATAAAAAATGTTTATTTTTTTTTATAAATTATTTTATAGTGATTTTTATTTATTTTTATGAAGTATATTTTTACAAGTTTGCATTTATGCCCTTTATAGGTGTATTACCTATGTATTTAAGTATTTTATTTTTATTTTGTGTATTTTAATTTAATTATTTTTATTTCTTATTTTATAAAATTATAAAGTACTTTATATATACACAAATATATTTTTATTTTATTTTTCTGATTTATTTTGTATAATTAATAAAATATGAATGAGTATTGCATAGGTATGACTATAGAATTATTACCTATGTATTATATATACATGTATTTTATTTGGATTTCTTTTGTATTTTTTTGATTTTAATGTACATAATTATTATAAGTAATATTTACATTATTATAAAAATATAAAAATGAATAAATAATTAATAAATAATAAATTGAATATTTTAATATGTACAAGTATACAATGTGGGTCCAAAACTCAACTTTCAAACCGTAGCTCCGCCAAATGCGAAACCACCGCCATTAAATAGCTTATTTTCTTTCTATATACAATTAAAGGTGAGTTTGATGCATTTGGAGTTTTCATTTGTGAGATACGGGTCTGGGAAGTTGAGATTCTGGATTCTTATTCAGACCATAACTTTTTATCTGAACATTATTTTTCTGTGAAATCAATTTTGTATTTTTCTTTATAAAATTACCTACAACTTTCATGTACAAAGTTTCTTTATTTGATGTATACAAAGTGGAACCAAAATAGGTCCCAAAATGAATAAAGAATGAATAAAAACTATAGGTATTTTATATGTACTCCCCTACTTTATTCCTTGTCGACCTATTCATCAAGATGCCTAGGTCTCGGGGTTTTGGGGTCATAAAATATTTACAATATTTTATTCTTTTTCTTTTCTTTATTTATTCTATAATTTTGGCTTTAATTACAGTATTTTATACACTAATATGATGCACATGCATGAATGCTAATATGATGTATTTAAGGCTATTTACAGGTATTTGCTAGGGTTTTTGGTGCCAAAATGATAGAATAAAGATGATGAAATGTGGATTCATCAAAACCCCAAACAAGGTCCCATACCGTGGAAAACAAAAATTTCCGAGTGGGAGAAATAGTGAGGAGCTTACTACCGAACAACCCGGCTTAAGCATTTTGGGGGTGATTAATCGGGTCCTTATGGGCCCGATCCCAAGAGGTTGTTAGGGCCACTAACGCTCCGTTAACGGATCGGGGACCTAAGCCCGGGACGTTACACAATGATAGTTTGTAACCAATGACTGGGTTAGATTGGTCATTTTCTTCCTCTCCCTCCTCCTCCTCCTACCTCCTTCGACCCCCTCATTCGTCTACCCCTCCTTCCTCTGTCATCCTCCTCCTCTGCCGCCCTCCATCTCCTCTATGCCCCTCTTACGCAGCCCCAACCTCCTCCAGGCCCCTGCATCATCGACCCCCACCTCAACAACCCCACCACTTCCAGCCCTGTCCATCGCCGTTAGGACCTCCTCCCGCCCCTCCTCTTTGTCGCCCACCTCCTCCGTCATCCCCACTTCCTCCAGGCTCCATGCCCTCCCCCACAGCTCCCACCTCCTCTGGGCTCCTCTAGCGTTGACTCCTTCATCCCTTCTTTGCTGCCTAGATCTCCTCTTACCCCTCCTCTATATCACCCACCTTCTTCGTCGATCCCCGCCTCCTCCAAGCTCCTCCCCCGCAACCCCCACCTCCTCTAAGCCCCTCCACCACTGACCCCCTCCTCCTCAAGCCCCACCTCCTCCAACCCACCCCTCCACCGTCAATCCCATCCTCCTCAGCCCCTACCTTCTCTAATTGATTCCCTCCACCACCCCACCTCTTTCAGCACCAACCTTCTTCGATACACCTCGTCCATCGCCCTCCTCCATCACCTTATTTAATCCAAAGAGACATGCAGAGCAGTCGTGTGGTCCTCACAAGGAGGGACCACAATCGATGAAGTGATCGACACGAAGCTCATTGAATCAAAACAACAATTAACCCATACAAATAATCAAGCAATGCAGACAAGTGGTATAAAACCCTACAAATAAGTATATATAATGGACAAGTATGGTAGGGTGTCGAACACAATGAACGAGGGGCGTAGAAGGTATATTATTTATAAATAAATAATATAAGTGTGTATATGTGTGTATGTATATGCATGCATAATATATATACTCAATGTTTTTGCGGGTTTTAAATAATTTTTTTATTTTTTTATTTTTGGATTTTTAGTTTCTTTTTCTTTTTAATAAAGATCAATATATATATATATATATGTAAATAATGTAATATGTTAACATAAGAGATATATAATATGATATATATCAGAAAATATAAAAAAATAGTCTTTTACTTTTTAAGGATTTAAAATATTTATACCGTGTTTATAATAATTATTAATAATATATTCTATATATAATAATATATAGTATATATAGGCCATGTAGGATATTATAATTATAAATATTACTATAAATAGTCAAAAATTACCAAATAAAATATTTTTGTATTTTCTAAATATTCTTCTATTTTTAAGAATTTTCTAAGAGTTTTTATTAGTTTTTTTTAAATCAGAAAGGTCCAGAACATGAACTTTTTAAATAGGCTGAATTGATTTAAGAATTAAAAATAGCAAATGAGTTAAAATTTCTCAAAACCAATTTTAATACACGGAAAAATGTATATATAAGAATATAGGCTAGAAAATAGTTTATTTTTTATACAATATTTTATATATTTTTAGGTTAGCAAGGGTTTGCTAATTTTTGGAGTTTCTTTTGATATTTTTGTGATTTTTGATTTGGAGTGATAAAATAGGATAATAAACAATAAGTAAATTTTAAAAAAACTAAAATAAGTTTTGTAGTTTTTTATTTTATAAAGTAACTATGGATTAAAATATATCTTTTTTATTTTTAATAAATAATAAATGCAACAAAAATAGCAAACAAATCACATAATGCAAATAAGCATACTAGCATGCATTTACTCCTTTTTTCAAATTTTTTGGGGGCTTAGCAACTATTTTTAGAAAATAAAGAGCACAACATAAAAATCAATCAATTGGCTAGGGCATATTTGCAAATGAAATAATCTTCAGGGGGTCACGTGCAAAATAACCATAAACTTTGTACTAGAACTTGATTTTTAAAGACTAATATTAAAAACAAAACCCGAAGGGGTTTAAATGCAAAATGTCCACTCACGTGGTTGTCCACATGAGGTACTTGATATTGGGCTAAACTACAATATTAAAAAGTTCCAAGAGCTTGCATGTAATTTGTCTGTAAAGTTTTTATCTTAATTAAATATTTACAAGACTTTTTCCAAAATACAAAACTCGTAGGGGGTTGTGTAAATTACCTCACTTAAGTAGATTTAATACGCCTGCTCTCTGCACGCCACATGGATGATCCGACGCTCTTGAATGAGTACCCCTTCAAATAAAATAAATGGCTTAAATTAGATGTGAGACGCGTTCTTGATTGAAAGGATGGGAAGGGGTGACGAGGAACTCCTGACGAACACGAGTCTGATGAACTTCGAGTGTGCTTTTCTCTGTGCTTTGGCGAATGATCTTTTGGCTCCGGCAGATTGTACGACTTCCTAGAGCTCCTCCGCATTGCAAGTGCATTCGGATGAGCCATATGGCCTCTAGCTCAATCTGGAGATTGATTGAGTTCCAAGACACCTGGAGATGCTCCAGGTACATTCTTGGCTTCCATATGAGTCCCCGGTTCACAAGACCTTCACCAAAATCTTCCTGGGCTCGAGGGCTACTCCCTCGACCCTTGGATGAAGCTGAAAGCAATATGGGGTGAGGTAGCGATGCATCTCTGATGAATGGAGACAGATTAGAGCTCGAATCCAAGATCCATGGTGGATCTGGGTTGGCGGTCGGGAATTGGTGGAGAATGTGGAGGGGAATCGAGTGGGATGGAAATCGAGACAAAAGGACGATCGAATCACGATGATTTGGTTGGGAGCTCAAGCCTCTAGGCAAAGGAGATTTTGAAATTGGGCCTAAATAATTTTGATTAAACCTGAAATTAAAAGTGGGAAATGAAAAGAGGACTAAGACATTACCTAGGGACGGAAGATGGGGCCTCGAATCGATCAGAGTCGAGGTGGAGAAACCAACCGCCATATCTCCTCCAACGATGAAGTGGATCACCACCACAAATGACCCTCATCGCTGTAAATTCACCTAATCTGATGTTGTCACCAAGGGGAGAAGGTTGGAATGGATCTGGAGGGCTAAGGCCGTCTGTAGAGGATCAAAATTGGAGGCAGAGCGGAGGAGGTATACCTATTAGATGAATGAGGAGGGAAACTTTGATCGAAGATGCTGCTCTGATCGAGGGAGAGTGCATATCCTTCAGTCCATGGCATGAATCAAGGAGATCCAATCTCCTCAAATCATGAAATACTCTAAGCGAGATCATGATGATCTCAAGCAGAGAAAATGGAGAAAAATCGGTTCTTACACTTCAAAGCTCGAGGAAGAGAGAAGGGCTAGTTGACCCGAGTCAACAGGAGGGGGCTTATGGTTGGTCCATGTGGACCGACCAGAAAATTCCTTGGTGAAAAACCCTTGGAAATTCAAGAATAAATAATATACAAACTAAATTTTTTATTAAAAAATAAAAAATATTTATAATTTGATGTAGTATTTTATTCGTATTTTATTTATTTTTAAAGGTTCTTTATTGTAGGTTAATATTTACATGGATAGACATAGGTAAAAATACTTGTATTTTAGTATTTTTATTTTTATTTTGTATTTTATACTTTATTATTATATAAATGTATTTTAATATTTTTAATTTATTTAAATACACATTTAAGTTTTTTATTACATTTTTTGACTTTATTTGTACACTTAAATAATTATGTACGCATATATAAGTATATATAGGTATAATTTACCTATGTATTGAGATACCTTGTTTATTTTATTTTCTTTTTTATGATTTTATTTAAATTTAATTATCTACATATGTTTTAAATAATATATATAATTTTATAAAAATAAAATAATTTGAAAAATATAAAGAATAAATATATTGAGTATTATATACAAGTATAGTGCACAATAGGAACCCAAAAATATTTTAGCATCTTAAATCCAAACTGAATGAAACCACATTCATTAAATAGATTATATAATTTCATATACAATCAAAGGTGAGCATGTTCAATTTTAATACAATATGGAGAAAATACATATATGCAAAGTTTTCATTTTTGATTTTTTTGTGTGCCGTAGGCAAATTGTGCATTATTTTTCTGTCAAATCAATTTTACATTTTTCTTTGTATTTTTATCTATAATATTCATGTTGAGAGTTTTATTTTTTGATATGTAAAAATAATAAAATAAAATAGTTGCCAAAATGCAATATTTGGACAGAGAAAAACATGGTTTTAATTGTATGTTTTGTACCATTTCTCTGCCTTATCTCCTCCTAATTTATTCCTTATAGACCATGTCATCATGATGACTTGGTCTCGCGATCTAGGGTCATTCAATACCTAGGGAACCTCACTTATTTTTCTTTTCTTCCTTTATTCTTTTATTTTGGATTTAAATACATTAAATAAATAGTATTTTATATAATATTTTGTAAAATTTATATAATATTTATTTTGATAAATTAATGATATATATATGCATTTATAATTTTATCTAGGGATTTAAGACCAAAATGAAAGAATAAAGGTGATGAAATGCAGATGTTATGCAATGCAGTAAAATATTTTAGGATTGTTTACCCGGCAGACCCTAGAAACTATGCCAATTGCCTCAACGACCTTTTAAACAACCTAATTCCCCCTTGACCCCGTAAATTGACCAACTCTTACCCCATGAACCTTCCATTGAAAGAAAGAGTAGAACAGGCGACGGTCAACATCCGTCGCTAATGATAATATGACCGTCCCCATTGATCAATGGGGACGGTCATAAGACCGTCTCCAAAGGTCGCGTCCCATTTGGTATATGCGACGGTATTATGAACCGTCCCCAATACTCATACATAGGGGACGGTCGTGACCGTCCTAAAAGTCTGGCATAGGGGATGGGCGTGACCGTCCCTAAAAGCATCTTATTGGGGACGGTCATGACCGTCCCTTAAAGTCATCAGGGGGGACGGTCACGACCGTCCCAAAAGAGAGAAAGTGAAGACGGTCATACCCGTCTCTAAGAACGAAGGGGACGGTCGCCATGACCGTCCCCTTTGTTCATCTACTAACAAAAAAAATTTCCATTGCCCCCTATTTGATCCTCATTTTACCCTGTATGTCAATATAATGTAGTACCTGTTACAAAAAATCTGTCTTCATAATAAACATTACTATCACCACACAAAAAAATGCAATCCACATTCATAAAGTCCTCGTCCAACAACATATGCATTCAAAATACTACAGTATCCTACAATAATTGTTCAAAATAGTTATACAATATACTAAAGTATCATACAAACTAACTAAGCTATCCTAGTCGTCGTCCTCATCCTCATCGTTGCCGTCGTCCTCGTCGTCATCAGCATCATCTTCTTCTTCGCCGTCATCGTCGTCTCCTAGCCTCGCAACGGTATTATCATCATCTGTTGGGTGGCTAGTCGACGCTCCACCTTGATGTGCCTGCATGAATGCATTGAAAATCGCCATTTGTTGGCGCAAATCCTGAATCTCCATATTCATGCTAGACACCTGACTCTCTAATTCCCTCTCCCTTTGTGTCTTCTGAGAGGTCGAGCCGGTCCCTACTCCATACCAATTCCGTATGGTGGCACCACGACCACCACAACGGACGCGTCCCTGATGCTCTGGACCGGTCGCCTGGAGGAAGGCCGCATCAGGAGTAAGAGGTGGATGACTCGTTCCGGTGTGGTCTACAGAGTCAGTGGTTGTGAGCCTGACCATCTCCTCCTACAAATTTATTTAAGTAAGTTCAAATTCATTTAATTTGTAAAAAAGATGCAAATATGTTATGAATAACTTACATGAATTGGACCATAGGCAGGATCCACCCAATGAACTTCCCCGCCCACATCGCGGCTCTTAGACTTCTCGAAGTCTTTCATTCGGCTGGGCACTCTCTCGTTCTCCACTTCCTAATGTGAAAAGATTAGTAAACTTAGGATACCATTTTAATACATATATAATAGTTACAATTTTAACACTAATCATAAAATAGATTACCTACGAAGTCATCCTTCAGTTGATTTGTGTTTCTTCTCCCCATTCTATGGGTAGACTTGAAACCTTTCCTCCGATTTTCAGCATTTCTCCTTGAGATGCCCCATACGAAGATAGTAATTTTAATAAAAGATATATGTATAAAATGCACATATATATGTCACATACCGTATGTTCTTCTCCCATCCAAATATAAACCATCGCCCTCCATTGTTCAGCGGGTACATTCGGAGGACAATTTGCCAAATTGGCTTCCAATGGAAGCTCCGGGTCGAAGTACTTTAAAATATAAAGAAAATTAATTATATACTTATATGATGAAAAACAAATTTATCATTAAATATAAATCAAAGTACTCACTCGGGCCTTCACACGACCTCGATATTTACGCAACATCTCCGCCCCATGGCCTAAAATCAGAGCATCAGTGGCCAGGTCACGGTCCCAGGAAAAACTAGACTGCAAAGTTATCAAAGCAAACATAAATAAGTTTATACATAAATAAGTGTATATACTGAAGAAAAAAATTGGTTTGTTATTATTATAAATACCTCCAAATCATGAAGAATGGCATCTTTTATTGACCGCTCCACTAAACGTTAGTCTGTAATGTGGAGAGGGACCCTGGCTCTGCACACCTGTCCCAAGTAACTCTGGAAAATAGCTGAGTTCTCCCCCACTGCATCGCCTCCAACTATCCGCACCCTGAGTGTCTCACCAGGACGCAGACGGTCCAACACTCGGCACTGAGATGGGCCTCTACGTCTGCCTAAGCTACTCGATCCGTCAGGATCGGAGGTCTCACTCCCTCGCTGTGGTGCAGGCGGTGCATCCCAGATGCGTCTATGACGTGGAGGCATATCTGCATATTATAAAACATTTGAATTAGATATAACAACAATGATATAATTCACATATTACATCAAAAAATTCGAAAATAAGTGATGGTAAATAATGTTGCCATTCACACGAGCTAAGTCAACTCGTTGTCCATAAGGTGAGCCGTCAAATTTCTTATTACTATCTGCCCTTTGCCATCTATGCTTCGGTGGAAGGAATCGACAATGACCCAAATAGCAATGCTTCATACTTCCAGACAGCCATGTCGAATGTGTTTTTTCAAGACAGACAGGACATGCGAGTTTACCCTTCGTACTCCAACCAGACAAATTTGTGTATGCGGGAAAGTCATTTATAGTCCACAACAATGCAGCTTGTAATGTAAATAACTCTTTCCTACATGCATCATATGTAGGTATTCCAGTAGTCCATAAGACTTTTAGTTCATCCATTAACGGTTGTAGGTACACATCAATTGCATTGCCAGGACCTTTAGGACCAGGAATTAGTAGTGTCATCATCATAAATGATGAACTCATTGACATCCACGGTGGTAGATTGTAAACAATCAAAATCACGGGCCAAATGCTGTAACTCAGACTCATATTACCAAACGGATTGAAACCATCTGAAGCTAATCCCAAGTGAACATTTCTCTCATCACTAGAGAAATGCGGATATCTCTGATCAAATCTTATCCATTCTTCTGCATCGGAAGGATGTCTCATAACTCCTTTAGCATCTCGTTTATTTGAACGAGAATGCCACGTCCAATGGAAGCTCCGGGTCGAAGTACTTTAAAATATAAAGAAAATTAATTATATACTTATATGATGAAAAACAAATTTATCATTAAATATAAAGCAAAGTACTCACTCGGGCCTTCATACGACCTCGATATTTACGCAACATCTCCGCCCCATGGCCTAAAATCAGAGCATCAGTGGCCGGGTCACGGTCCCAGGAAAAACTAGACTGCAAAGTTATCAAAGCAAACATAAATAAGTTTATACATAAATAAGTGTATATACTGAAGAAAAAAATTGGTTTGTTATTATTATAAATACCTCCAAATCATGAAGAATGGCATCTTTTATAGACCGCTCCACTAAACTTCAGTCTGTAATGTGGAGAGGGACCCTGGCTCTGCACACCTGTCCCAAGTAACTCTGGAAAATAGCTGAGTTCTCCCCCACCGCATCGCCTCCAACTATCTGCACCCTGAGTGTCTCACCAGGACGCAGACGGTCCAACACTCGGCACTGAGATGGGCCTCTACGTATGCCTGAGCTACTCGATCCGTCAGGACCGGAGGTCTCACTCCCTCGCTGTGGTGCAGGCGGTGCATCCCGGATGCATTTAGGACGTGGAGGCATATCTGCATATTATAAAACATTTGAATTAGATATAACAACAATGATATAATTCACATATTACATCAAAAAATTCGAAAATAAATGATGGTAAATAATGTTGCCATTCACACGAGCTAAGTCAACTCGTTGTCCATAAGGTGAGCCGTTAAATTTCCTATTACTATCTGCCCTTTGCCATCTATGCTTCGGTGGAAGGAATCGACGATGACCCAAATAGCAATGCTTCATAATTCCAGACAACCATATCGAATGTGTTTTTTCAAGACAGACAGGACATGCGAGTTTACCCTTCGTACTCCAACCAGACAAATTTGCGTCCGCGGGAAAGTCATTTATAGTCCACAACAATGCAGCTTGTAATGTAAATAACTCTTTCCTACATGCATCATATGTAGGTATTCCAGTAGTCCATAAGACTTTTAGTTCATCCATTAACGGTTGTAGGTACACATCAATTGCATTGCCAGGACCTTTAGGACCAGGAATTAGTAGTGTCATCATCATAAATGATGAACTCATTGACATCCACGGTGGTAGATTGTAAACAATCAAAATCACGGGCCAAATGCTTTAACTCAGACTCATATTACCAAACGGATTGAAACCATCTGAAGCTAATCCCAAGCGAACATTTCTCTCATCAGTAGAGAAATGCGGATATCTCTGATCAAATATTATCCATTCTTCTGCATCGGAAGGATGTCTCATAACTCCTTTAGCATCTCGTTTATTTGAACGAGAATGCCACGTCATCCACTTTGCAGTTTTTTCTGACATGAAGAGACGTTTCAGTCTTGGAATTAATGGGAAGTATCGTAATATTTTCACCGACTTCTTCTTTCTCTTTAAATTATTTTTTTCTTCTTTATACCTGGAAGCCTTACAATATGGACAACGAACTAAATCAGAATTCTCTCCTCGAAAAAGCATACAGTCATTAACACAAGCATCGATCTTCTCGCATTTCAGATCGAGCGATCGGAATCGTTGCTTCGCCTCTTTCCAATCCTTACGATAATTCTAAGGATTATTCAATAACTTTCGTATTAAAGACAACAGATCTGTCATCATTGCAGCAGTTGATCCGTTCCTTACTTTCATCTTAAACAACTCTAATAGAAACTGCAAACACGTCATTTCTACCCCAGGAGCCAATATATCTTCTGCATCTGGCAAACTGCTCGAAAACCTATCGTCTACACCAATGTCTTGTGCCTCAGGTCTTCTTAAGTCGTCCATTAGTTCAAATAACTTGTGATCAACATTATTCAAGGTTTGTGTAGTGACTTCTGCATCTACACCTATATCCTCATCCATTCGTAAATCTATAACCTCTCCATGTTCAGTCCAAATGGAGTAATGTAACCAAAATCCGTTGAGTATAAGATGGTTATAAACTTCCTCTCTAACATCCCATTTAATATTCTTACATCTCACACATGGACAATAAATCTTAAGACCACCAAATTTCTTATTAACTCTTTCTATTTCAAATGCCCAATCCAAGAACGCGATCACTCCTCTCTTATATTGTTGAAAATCATCGTATCTCTTATCCATCCATGACTTATCCATTTTACTGCACAATCAGAATAAAATCCACCACCATTATGTTATTATAGATAACAAGTTTTTCCAACATAAACCCTAATCAAGTGTTTCTCTTATACACAATAAGAATTTGTAGATCTAATATACACAAGCACATTATATTTAATATAAACAAGCAATGTTTTATAACATGTTTCATCCTATAACATGTTAATCCTATAACATGTTAATCCTATAACATGTTTCATCCTATAACATGTTATCCTCTATCCTACAATATGTTGTTTAACATGTTTCATCCAATAACATGTTATCCTCTATCCTCTATCCTATAACATGTTGTTTAATCTAAATGAAGTTCCATCCTATAACATGTTGTTTAATCTAAATCAAGTTTCATCTTATAACATGTTTCTCTATACAATGTATTCCTATTATTAGAGATTTCATCCTATTATTATACAACAAGCTATTACATTAAACAACAAGATATTACATTAAACAACATGTATCTCTAAATCTCTATGTTTTATCATAAACAACAAGATATTTCATCATAACATGAGGAAAAACCTATTACATTAAACAAATCTAGCAACCCTAATATAACAACAAAAAAACCCATTCACATGAGGAATAACATCCCAAAAAAGAATATCAAGCAAAATAAACAAGAATAAACACAAAGGAGTGTTGCTATATACCAGGAAATAAGATTGAGGATGACCGGAACCACGAAGAGGGCGGAGGGGCGACGTTGGCCGGGAGGGGCGACGTTGGGCGGCGTTTTGGGAGAGGGCAAAGTGAGGATGAACGAAGGTCGAAGGAGTTTTTTTCGATCTAACCAATGGGGACGGTCGTAACAACCGTCCCCGTTGGAGACGATCGACGACGGTTCACTTAAGACCGTCCCCTTTGGTGGGCAACGGGGACGGTCTTCGGTGACCGTCCCCTTTGGTCATGCCACTGACCTAATGTGACGCCAACAGAAGTGTTATGGGGACGGTCAGAACCGTCCCCAAAGGACCTCTCAGGGTAGAGGAGACGGTCCTTGGTGACCGTCCCCTCTGTTCAGCCACTTAAGTATGAACGGCCGTAGGCGACGCCAACAGAGGCGTATTGGGGACGGTCAAAACCGTCCCCAAAGGATCTGCTAGAGCAGAGGGGACGATCCATCGTGACCGTCCCCTCTGGTCTCCCTTCAAGGAAAAAAACCGGAGGCGACGTCAACAGAAGGGTATTGGGGACGGTCATAACCGTCCCCAAAAGACCTGCCAGGGCAGAGGGGACGGTCACCATGGACCGTCCCCTCTGGTCGCTCACTTAGGATATAAGACCGGAGGCGACGCCAACAGAGGCGTATAGGGGACGGTCAAGACCGTCCCCAATGGGTCCCCTAGGCAGAGGGGACGGTCTTACTGACCGTCACTATTAAGCTATTACAAAAGGGGACGCCAGCTCGCAGAGCATCTCCTGATATTAAGTATTGGGGACGGTTTTGTCATGACTGTCCCTAAAAGCTGTCATTAGGGACGGTCATGCTATGACCGTCACCAGTTGTCGTCTCCAAAGCTGGAACTTCCTGTAGTGTCTGTTTGAAGCCTGTGGAGGTTCTTTTCTATGCGTCGGCGGGTGGCGCAGAGTCTCGCCTTCTATGCATTCATCTGTCATTATATCTAACGACGAGACTCTGCGCCACCCGCCGACGCATAGAAGGCGAGGACCTGACGGAGCTCTTCCGCTCCAGATTCACTAGCGAATCATCCATCTGCACATCCTTCATCCCGTCCTCCAAGTTAGATTTTCTTCTATTCTATCTCTCTTCTCCGTTCAATCCTTTTCTTTCTCTCTGTTCTCCGTTCGAATTCCATATCAAAATTCAATCGAAACGTTCTCCGATCATCGACTTTTCATCTCATTCTGACTAAATCCATTTCTCCATCTCCTTCTGTCATCTAATTACCTCATATCCCTCTCGGTCTGAGTCCAATTTTATTCTCTCGCTCATTGAGGAGCGAAGACCTTCCCTTCCCCTTTTTGCCTCTTATTTCCAGCCGAGGATTTATTCCTCGAGCCTATCTTTTGAACTTGCAGGTGCTATATATATGTGCTTGGAGAATGAAGGTATCAGAGCTTCATTTGGCAGCGTGAATCAAAGCATCGCAAGCCGTAATTAAACACGCAGCATCAGATTGCTCCGCGGATCGAAGACCAGCGTCTGTATCGAGCCGTCTGCCGTCTCGTGATCAATCAAAACCGCCATCTTCGAGCGAACTGTTGTCATCCTCTGTTTGAGTCCATCAATGCTGGCCGCGAATAGACCTTGACGAACATCCCTGCTACAAAAGCTCACCCGTCGCACCTGATCGAACCGTCGCCTAAATGTGGGAATTAGGGAAGAACATATTCGCATCTTCATATTCGATTGTAGCCATCAGATCAAATCCGATCTGATCAGACGCTTCAGAAACCAATCTGCCCACCACTTAAGCATCGCAAGCGCGAAGCGCGTGCGAAGCAGATATTTTTGGGAAAATTGCTAAAGTATCCCCGGAGCTTGTTTAGTTGCAAGCAGAACCCGGTACAAGTGGCTAATCACGTGACTATCACGTGATTCGTGGAGAATTTGCGTGACCACCCCAGACTCCCTGAATTAACGTACAAGACCAAAAGCTAAAGGATCACGTGCCCACGAACGTGTTTTTTTGGAGCTAATGCAACTACATCCATGCGCCGTCTTTATCTTCTGATCAGGTCCCTAACAGGTGGAGTCACACGTGATCGACATGTGTAGCCTGTGAATTTTGCATGTAGCACCTCTAAGTTTTGCATATTTACATACACGCCTCATAATTTTCAGAGAATTACATCTTGTTGAACATGATTTTTCACGAGTCTAAAATACATCTCACACAAGGCGGAGATGCAGTCGCTGTGGCGACCCGCAATAAACCCTAATTCAAACAACAATTAACGTACAATAATGATCAAACAATGAAAAGCAATGCAGAGTTAAAATTTATTATAACTCTACAATAAGGATGTGTATAGGTGTAAGTATGTGTAGAGTGTCGAACACATGGAACAAGCAGGTAGATCAGGGCAGAAAATGCACACCAATGACTGTGATGTATTTGTCTATAATTGTGCTATTTTTGTGGGTTTTTAATTTTATATATTTATTTTATTTTATTTTTGATTTTATAATTTTATATATGATTTTAATTTTCTGATTTTATATTTTCTTTATATATTTTATATTTTTTCTTTCTTTTTCTTTTAATAGACATATAAAGTAATATAAATGATATATATACAAGAGAGGTAAGAGAGAGATAAAAAATAAGTAAAATATCCAAAATATAGGAAATAAAATATTTTGGGGATTTTATATTTTTCTGATGTTTTATTTATGATTTTTCTTTATTTTTGCTATTTTTTGGTATTTTTAAAGACAAAAATAACCAAAATAGGGAAGAAAATAAATAGCCAAAATTAAATCAGAGACTAAAATTATGAAAAAGTGTCAAAAATTCTCCAAATTAATTTTAACATAAAATAAATAAAATTCAGAAACATAGATTATATTTTTGTGATTTTTTAATGATTTTTTTTAAATTTTTATGAAGGTTTTAGGGGGTTTTAAATTTTTATGAGTTTTCTTTTATATTTTAGTGATTTTTGGTATGAAGGTCCAAAAACGAAAAAATACAAAAAATATTTTTTGAGAATTTTTCAAAAAGTTTTTATAATTTTTATGTATTTTTTGATGCAAATAGGGATGAAAATGCAAGTTTTTGTTTTTTTTATAAATATTAAAATGCTTCTAAAATATAAAATAAAAATATGGCATGAATATGCAATGCAACAAGAATTTATACCTATTTTTGGGGATTTTTTTCGAATTTTGTAGATGCATGAAATAAGTACTAGAAACAAAGAGAAAATACACTCCTAGCAGGGGTATTTGTGTAAATATTAATAAGTTTAGGGGGTGATGAATACTCATTCATCACTCTTTATTCTTATATTTTAGCTACAAAAACCTTTGCAAATGCATGTATATAGTTTTAAATAGAAATAATTACCAAAAGCATGCATTGTGTAAAAACTTATAATTAGCATGTTTTTGTGCAAAAATAAAAGAATAAAGATTAAAAAGAAAAAGTGGGAAATATTTAGAATAAATATTGAGCAACCTAACCCAAGGGAGGGCTCAGTATGGGCCTGACCGTATGAAAGCCAAAGTAGAGGGAGATAGGGGCTCATGTGTGTAAATAATTATGTAAATAAATAAAAGTATTTTCCTCATAAAAATAGACTCAAATTGGTTTGTAAATACTTGTACATATTTATAAGTATAAAAACAAGATAAAAATATAAAAATAAAAAAGAAGACAAAAACGTCACTCACCATGTACATAGACCACCCACTTTTATATTTATTTAGCCTTATAAATAAATGAAATTAATTTCCAAAATTTTTGTAAATAATCTATATTATATAATGTAAATAAATAAAATAAAAACAATTAAAACAAAAACAAAATAAAAACAACAAAATTAAAAACATAAAAATATATTGTAAATATGCCATGTATATATATGTACATATGTATTTATTTCACCTATGTAGATAAATAATAAAAATAAAATAAAAATACCTTTTTATTCCTTATTTTATGTTATAAATAAATAAAATATAAAATGGGAATAAAATTGTATAAAAATAAGAATTAAAAATCAAAAATTAAAATCCCATATATTGTATATATACCTATATATGAACCTATTATATAAATACCTTGTTTTTACTTTAAAAAATTAATTAAAAATCACTAAAAAATAGAAAAAATAAAATAAAAATATTCATGTTTTAACTTTGCCCTAATTCGGCCATTTGCTACCCTAATTTTCATTTCCAAATTCCAGCCACGTGGCCGCTACCCATTGGCCCTGGGATTGTTGACTGCCCGGTCAACTACCCCCCCCCCCCCAGGACCACTTCCCACGGGCTTAGGCGCCCGACCCGATTTCCCCCCTTTTTAGCACCTAAACCGTATTCATCCCCACCTAAACCCTGGGTCAGATCCGACTCCTTAATGATGTATCCGAGACCCTCGCCGGAGCCTTCACATCGGGATCCGCGCGCTCCAACGCCCTACCCGACCTCTTCTAGCCGGACCCGCACCCATATTTAGCTCGTGCTCCGCCTCCTCATTTCTCATCTTTGGCCATTCGATTCCACCCCCAGTGAGCTCCAGCGTGTGCGTGAGAGTGACAGCTCGCGTCCCGTGTTGTTGAAGCGAGGAGAGGAGTACGAGACCACTGATTCGGCGAGCATCGCCGCCGTGCTCCGCCACCAGCAGGAGCTTGAGCCTCGGAGGGAGACGCTCCTCGAGGCGACGACTCAGAGCACCGCCTGCTCGTCCCCAGTCTCATCAGCCACCCAGGTAGTCCCGTAGGTTCTTCTTTTTCGTTAATTTCCGATTACCCCCTTTTCGCCGCTCCCCCGTTCATCGTCGATTCCGTCCACATCCGACCTCCATTCGATCATCGGGCTTTGCCATAGCCACCGCCTTCCTTCCGCGCACCTTCTCCATACCCCCACTCAACCCAGCTCGCACAGGAGCTGGGAGTCGAGCTCCTTCGTCTACCCCCTTCGCCGGAACTCATCCACACCGCGTCACAGACCATCTTCACCCGCCTAACCGGGTCGAGGCAGTTTGCCCTCGACCCGCGAGTCTCCTGGTTGTTTTTGCAGGTACATCCAAGCCCATCTGAGGGCTTGGACCATCAGGTCCAGGAGCTTCATCTCCGCCGACCTTGCCGGAGCTCTCCAGAGCTCGGCTGGGTCATCAGAGGCTACCAGCAGCTGCGGAACGTCATCGCGGAGCTCCTCCGATCTTCACGAGCAGCAGGGGAGGTCGGGAGCGTGCGCCTTGGGCCGGCGAAACTCGCCGGCCAACTGTTCTTCCTCGATCCTCCCCGACCGTCCGATCATCCTCGACCTCTAGTTTTCATCTAGGTCGTTCATTCTCGGAGGAGCATCCACCATCAGATCTTGGAGAGGTGATCAGGACCGCCCGATCCGCGAGGGTTAGCCACAGAGAGCCTCCACCGTCCGATGCACCACGTGGACTAGCCCCAGCCGTCGGATTCGCCCGAGGAGCGTAGCTTTGGAGCCCCAGTCGCCCAGCCACCGTCAGATGCTCCACGTGGCGCGCATCTATCGGCCACATTAATAAAGGGTAATTTACCCTTAGGCCCCCTCTGTTATTTTGTTTCGCATTTAGTCCTGTAATTACGTAGTGTAGTTGTTTAGTTTTTGGTACTTTTGCATAGAGACCCTTGTGCTTGAGTTTATTTGCTGATATGCCCCTGTACGTTGGGTGACACGTGCTTCGTCACGTGGCTTTTTGGCTTATTTGCATCTTATGCCCTGTAGTTCCCAATGTTAATGAATGAATGAAAGTTTTTGATTATTTGCATTTATACCCCTGTGCGTGAGACATTTGAGCATGTGCGGATATTTTTGGGTTATTTGCAGATAAGTCCCTGGACTTTTTGTACCTATTACCAAATAGCCCTCGGAACTTACTTTTATTATATTTGGGTCCCTGAGTGCCTCAGGCACGTGCGACGCACGTGTTTACCTGGGTTATTTGCACCAGACCCCCAGACTTCCGGGTATTTGCACATAGGTCCCTATGCACAGTGCCCTCTCTTTATTTTTGAATAAAATAGCAAAACAACTCCAAATCCAATGAAAATTGGATACATGGTTCCTGCCATAGTGCAAAATTTTCTGGAATTTTTGGGGACAATTTTGTTTTAATTTAATATTTTTAAAAATTCAAAAACATCTATTTTTGTCACTGTCTAACTTTAAAAACCCCAAAAAAATATTAAACCATATTTAAAAATTACAAAAAATTGTCTATTGTTTGTTTATGCTTGCTTGATTTTCTAGTCAATTTTGGCTATTTTGCATTGCTTAAAATACCTAAAAATTGAAAAACCCTCAAAATCTCATAAAAATTCTAATAAATAGATAAAAAATCCAAAAATAATAATCTAGGTGCCTAAATTTTCCTTGTTTTATTCTCTTTATAGGAAAATTACCTCCAGGCTAATTTGGGGCTTTTAGATATTTTATCTAGGTCCTTTTAGCTCGGGTGGACAGTACCTCTATTTTCAGTCACTGTTTTATTTTTAGAAAATTAAATAAATATCAGAAAAATCTCAAAAATTCACCAAAAACACCAAAAATTATAAAACATATAAAAATATTTTTGTTAGAATTTTTGGTTGATTTTTATTGCATTTAATAAATTGTTGAAGTGTGTTGTGTAGTTGCTTTTATTATTTTCTTAATTCACTAAAAATCCAAAAAATATAATATCCAAAAACCACCAAAAATACTTCTTTTATTTTCTTTTATTTCTTTTTGACTACTTCGTAGGCTGAGAGGCCAACCCGTGCTCCTTGTGTTCGACCCTGGTCGCTATACCAGGTTAAATTAATAGCAAGACCGCTTTCGTGCTTTCGAGTTGATTTTTGTTTGGTGGTCTATTTTTCTTGATCGACACGATCGAGTGACCGAGGTCGCGACGACCATCGTAGAGATACCTGATTACCTTAGTCGCTCGGTTTTTCGTGTCATCAGAATGGCGTCGTTGCCGGGGAGCACGGCTTAGTAGTTTTTATTTTTGCTTTATTTTGGTTTTCGCGGCTTTTCGCGGCTCTTTTAGAGCTCGTGGATTTTCGCGGTTTTTGTTTATATTTTATTTTTGTTTTATTTTGTTTTATTTTCTTTTCTTTTATTTTTGTTTTTGTTTGATTTTTGTTTGTTTATTCTATTTTGCATTTTTGCATATATACCCTATTCTTATTTTCATTTCTTTTCTTTATTATTATTTGGTTATTTTTATTGGTCTGACCACTCTGTTCTTTCTTGCGAGGGCCCGAGGACCGAGGCGACTGATTCCGAGAAGCCGACGCAACCGCGAGACTCGGAGGCGGCTCCTTTCTTTACAGGAGCCGCAGGAGAGAGCGAGAGAGAGTTGAGTGGGAGAGGTCTAGTTAGACTTTTTATTTTTCATTTCATTATTATTGTAATAATACAGGTACTCAGAGACACTCCTGTGGACTTGATTGGCTAGCGGGTCTGTTTCGCCGAGCACCGGTGTGCTTGGGGGACCCTTAGGGTTTTCGCGGCTTTTTCGCGGTTTTGTTTTCTTTTCTTTTTACTGCCTTTTCCGGTGTTTACGCGGTTTTTCATCGAGCCCCTAGACTTAGGATTTTCTGCTTGCTTGTGCCGTAATTAGTAGGATCCCCACACTTAATTATCTGCATGTTCCCATAGTGCGATTAATTGGACCTACTAATAATTAATTAATAAAAATAACTGATTCATCTCCTTCGTAGCCTACGTGCCGCAGCCTACCCCGTAAAGCGCTTTCTCCTATCCCCGATTTGTCGGGCAGAGGAGGGGTAGGCCAAGACCGGACCTTTGGCTTGGAGGTCGGTGACTAGTTAGACGGTTCTGCGAGTAGACTTGCTCATCTAGGACTCGATTTTCATCGCTGCATCATTTAGGTAGTTTATTTTCTGTCTTTAATTCTGCGCGGATCACTTGCATGTAGAGTGCTGGAGGCAAGGTACGCATTTCTATCTCAGCATGCATCATTGATTTCATCGCGCATCGGCTTTTTTGTCTTCTCCCCCTTGTTTTGGATTAAATAACTAGGAGAACCGAAAAATTCGTTAGGCCTTTGTTTTTATTGAAAAAATTAAAAAGAAAAACCATAAAATTGGGACTGCTAAGACTATTGACCCTAAAAGACATTCACCTTAAAAATTTGTCTTGGGGAGAGCAACCCCCTCATTGTTTGGTTTGCTTGCGCGAGAGAGTGACCCGCACCCTAGGTAGAGCCCTCCGGTGCTATTTCCAACTGACTACCGACTCTTCCGTGCGGGCCAGTCGGTTGGAGTAGCATCGGGTATCCTAACAGGTCACGTAAGCGCTCTGATAGACTGTGTGTTCACCTAATAAAAACTGACAAGATAATTTGACCGAGCCTTTACGGTCTTCAGCTCGCGTTGCGTTGGTGAACAGAGGGGTTTGCATTTTGATCATAGTTTTTCCAGATCCCATCCGCACTACTCGACCTGATCACGATGATGGGTAGACGCTCTCTTAGGCAGCCTCTGGCTGCACCGCTTTCAGGCACGTCTACTCATTCATCTAGGTTGGCCCGCGAGAGCCAAGACCAGTTCTCCGAGCCCGAGTACGATTCCGCCCTGTTCCCCCTCGAACCCCTTTCTTTCGGTTCTGAGAGATATGAGCCAGAGGAGAGACTCACAGATTTGACAGCACCTGAGTTTGGCTCATTTGATTTTGCAGACGTCATGGCCGGCAGTTCTGAGGATCGCTCCCGTCAGCCTGAGCACTTCGTATTGGACCAGGGAGCGATCAACTCCACCCTGATCGCCTCTTTAGAGACCGTCCAGCAGTAGTTGAGAGATCAGGGAGCTTTCATGCTCGACATGAGGAGAGAGATGGAGCAGATGCGAGCAGAGCGCGAGGAGCGCAGAGAGGGACCGAGGATCCCAGAGGATGCAGATGCAGCAGCTGCAACAGCAGCCGCAGCAGCCGCCGCAGCGGCAGCAGCCGCCGCAGCCACGACAGGAGGACCACCGAGACCGATGCGGGAGTTGCACAACTCCGGATCGACGCTGACGCACCACTGGGTAGTACTTCCAGCCATCGTGGGGGACTTCAAGTTCCCCCCGAACACCTTGCAGCTACTCCCTCGCTTCCACGGGCTCGCTACTGAGGAGCCCCATCTCCACCTCCAGGAGTTTCTGATGATTTGCAGTACTGTCCACGACCGTCAGGTGGACCAGGACACGATCAGGATGATCGCCTTCCCATTTTCCCTAGCAGACAGAGCAGCCACCTGGCTGAAGCACTTGAGGAGGTTTGTTTACACCTGGGAGCAGCTCCGCACCGAGTACTTGAACAAGTACTATCCAGTCGGGCGGACGAATGCAACAAGAGCCCTTATCAGCAACTTCTCCATGCTCTCCAACGAGCAATTCCGTGAGGCATGGGAGAGGTTTCGTGAGCTTACTGACCGATGCCCGCACCATGATATCTCGAAGCCGAACCTTGTGCAGAGCTTCTTCAGCGGGCTGACACCGGAGCTCCAGGGCTTGGTGAATGCTTCTTGTGGAGGGTCCTATTTCGCCAAGGATCACGACCAGGTCTGGGCCATCTACGAGGAGATCGCCGAGAACTATATGGTGATGTCCCAGACCTGGTTGTACACTCAGGGCAGACCCCAGCAGCAGCCAGAACCCGTGCAGTACCAGTGGATAGCACGGGTTGACGCCGATCCATCCAGTTCATCCGCAGTAGCAGCAGCACAGGTAGAGTCATCCGCTGCGGATATGGGTGTCATCAGCGAGAAGTTGGACCGGATGGAGCTGATCGAGAAGAAGTAGTGCCAGGGCATCACTCAGATGGAGCAGATGGCACAGACTCTGAGCGAAATGAAGACCCAGCTCATGTGTCTCCAGGAGGCACAGACGGCTTCACAGCCCCGTCTTCAGTCGCGAGGCGATACCGGCAGCAGCAGTAGCTCGTCCCAGCGCTCCAGCTCCTTTCAGCAGCCTAGACAGGTTCACCTTGTACAGGCGGAGCCGTACCAGCAGCCGCAGCCCACCTACCAGTCACCACCATCTCCAGACAAGCAGATGGTGGTATACCAGACGGATTAGCCTCTGGCAGTACTCCCGCCAGCCCAGTACGACGTAGAGCCGTTGATGGATGTCAACGGGATTTGGTATGACCGTCCTCAACCTGGTGATGAATCCACGATTCATCATTTTAATATCTTGATCTTAGCAAAATCCATGAGTAAATTCCCTAATAAATATCCATAAAATCCATTAATTAACAAAATGACTCTTGTAAATAAAACACACTAATTATTGTATATAAGATTGTATAAAATAAATTAACACTAAAAAGCCGCAGAAATAAAGGAGTTTTATACTTGTAAATAGCCCAAAACTTCATGTATTTTTTATAATTTCATTTCAACTCCTTTTTGACTAATTCTTTCTCTAACATGTTTATAAAAATGTATATAAAAATAAAAAAATACAAAATAAATTTCACCTCAAATAAATGCACCTAGATCCCAAAGAGAAAAAGCCGTAAAGTCCAACTTCCAAGCTAAATTCCCGCTCCGTATGAACTCCAAATTTACCAAACTCACTTTTAAAGTTCAAGTTAGAAAATTATCTATCCAACGGAAGTGGTGTCATTAAAATCGGAGCTCATTTGCAAAAGTTGGGTTTTGGGACCTAGATGTACATTGTACATTATGTATATATTCATACTTTCTCCATTTTTATTATATCTTTCTTAATTATTAAAAATACAAAAAAATCATACTTGTATTGTATTTTAATTATACTATTTTATTGTATTTTTCCGTTGTAAATATCTCTTATTAAAAAGATAAAAAAATTATATAATAGAAAAGTAAAAAAAATGTGTACATGTTGTATATCTTCTTTTTGTAAATTCCCCACTCTTTTTCTTCTCTTTATTTTATTTTCTCTTTTTAGTAGCCTACTTTATTTCATTTCATTTTTTATTTATTTAATAACATTCTCTACAATAACTTCCCTTTCTCCATTAACCTCCAAGTCTTCTTTCAACCTCCATTCCACTCCATATTCTTCATATAACCTCCCATTCAACTCCACCAATAATCTAACTTCTCATTCAACACCACCACCTCTCTAACTCCCATTATTCATCTCTTTATAATCATCTCTACATCCACATTTTTTCCCCATCCACCATTCTTATAGAATAAGGAGAGAGCTTGGAGTGTTTTGTTGGTGACAGCGGCGAAGCATCGTCCTCAAGCGACGACCTCCTTCAGGTGAGATCCGCGGAGCTCCACTCCGCGTCACGAGTTCCCCGTCGAGCTCGCGTAGCTTCTCCGATTTTTATCTCGCCAATCGGGTCGAGGCGATAACAGGAGTCCAGCGTAGCTGCTCCGCAAATCCGGCGAACTTCAGGTAAGTATTTCTCATCATTTTTCTTGTTGTTTTAATTTATCAACTATCTTGTTATCTAGTATCATATCATCACCATAGTTTTTTTTATCACATTATCACACCCTCATCATCAACTTCTCTTTTTTTGTGTACTTATTTCCTGCTTAAAAAAAATTAAAAATATAAAAAAAGTTAAAACAAAAAAGGAAGTTTTTTTTAATTGCAGCAAAACAAAAAAAAATTAAAAAAAATAAAAAAAAGGACCGCAGCAACGCAGCAGCGGTGGGGGTCACCCACCGCCGTCGCCCTCCACCTCCCTCGCCCCGCCGCGGCCCACTTTCAGCCGCCTCCCTTCAACCGCGGCCGCCGCCCCACCGCGCTCCGCCCGCACCTCCTCGCCGCCCCTCCGTGCCTCGCCCCCTCCGCGCGCCGGCGCGCGCGCGGCGCCTCCGCCGTCTCCCTTTTGGTGGGTTCTTCTCTAGTACGCAAGGAAGAAGAAAGGTCATTTTCTATTATTTTTTTATTGTAAATATTGCACTTGCACCCGTATAGTTCATATAATTGCATAATAGTCTCTGTACACATTTTGTTGTAAATATTGTCTTTCTGTTTTGCAAGGACACCCCTGTGTTCGTACTGAAATTTGGACCTCTCTTTTGCATCTTTTTATTCAATGAAAAATGTTTTTATGTTGAGCAATTTATCCTCTGTCATGTGAGTATTTATTTGTATTTTTGTGATCTTTGGGTAATTAACTAAAATTGTTCTACTGAAATTTTACATAGTTTACCCATTCCGTGCTCTTAAAATTATATCTCACACACGGATGCTCTAAAAATTCCACAAAAATTAGGAATGATGCCTTGATATGTGATTAAGTTTCTATCCAAATTTCATCTGAATTGGAGTTGTCTTGTGCCTTAAATAAATTGTAGAGTGATTTTAGTTTTTGATTTTTAATTAAATCCCCGTATATCCTTTTTGCGAAATTTCAACTCTCCTGGATTGCTCATCTAAATTTCTTCCTGAGATAAATCGCACTCTGATTAATTTGATAACGTGGATTTATTAGAAATTATTTACTCAATGTCACTCTGTTTCCACTAAAAAATTCATAAAAAATTCACAACTTGTCAAAAAATTCCAAAAAAATTACTGTAGCTTCCTTGCATCATGTTTTCATTCCAGTAATTTTTTCATAATTGTTGCTTTCTGTTTGTATGATAAATTGCAAAAAGACCCTTAAAAAGTGTGCATTTTTCATTGTTGCATTTTAAGTCCTAAAATTCCAAAAAAATGTGTTTTGTTTTCATCTCTGGATTAGTATTCTAGGAAAAATATAATTTGGCTGAATTGGCTTAATTTAACATTAAAATTAATTTAACCTTGTTGTATGCTTTCTTAGTGTCTTAATTCACGTGCATTTGTCTTTCACTTTTCTACTTGCATAAAAAAATCTAAAAAAAATACCACATCGGAAATCTAGACCTAAATTTGTAAATTAAACCCAAGTTGTTCCTTTGCCTCCCTGTGTTCGACCCCAGACTTGCCCGGGATATAAATTAAGCCGAGACACTCTTCACGGAGATCTTCTCTCGGTTCTGACCGAATCGCTGAGTACACGTGCTACAACGGACACGAATTAAGTAATGTATTCAGCGACTCGTCAGATGGCGCCGTTGTTGGGGAGGCAAACGGCTTAGGGATTAGTTTAAAAAATTTGGATTTAGTTTTCCATTTACTCGGGTAGTCTGACCCCCGAGCCACTTGTATTTATTCCATTTTTTGCAATTATTTCTCTTCATATTCTTATATATATTTTGTTTTTATCTCTCTAACATAAATTTTATTTTTCTTGTGAGGGCCCGGTGAACTTGGAGTGCATCGGAG
Organism: Ottelia alismoides; assembly: GCA_037367405.1. Lineage (NCBI taxonomy): Eukaryota > Viridiplantae > Streptophyta > Magnoliopsida > Alismatales > Hydrocharitaceae > Ottelia > Ottelia alismoides. The sequence goes on along the minus strand of JAZKJV010009646.1, from coordinate 9,250 downwards.
GTCGACGGACGCAACGCGCACCGACTGCTGAAGAGCAAGGAAAATCAATTTATCTTCGAGAGAATTTTTATAATTTTTTGTAATTATTGTGTTGTAATAACTTAGGTAATTTGCTCTTTCCAGCGGCTCTTGTTTGAGAGCTCGTGTTTGTATCCGGACTGGACTTTGGACCCGCTCGTGGTCGTGTGGTTGCTTGACGTAGAATAGGACCTGCACTTGCGGCTCTTAGAGCATTTTATTAGAATATCTTTATTGCTTGTGCTCGTAAATTTTAGGATCACACATCACATTTAACGAGACGCACTTAGACCGCTGGGCTATTAGTCAAATTAAACTTGTTCATCACTCGCTAATAGAACTGCTTGTCTAGGAATGGTTTCTCGTTTGCATTCATATTAGTATAAAATTTCAATTCTGCCTTGCATCCCGCATGTAGAGCGCGAGGATCACTGTAAGTCTTCTGAACTGGGCATGCATCATTGATTTCATTATTTGCATCGGTTTTTCTCGACTCCCTCCCCTTGGTTTTTGAAACTTAGGTTAAAAGGAAATCAGGACTGATCGTTAGGCGTGCTTTGTTTGGTGGACTAATCAAGTGATAACCAAACTTAAAACCGGGACTGCTAATCAGAGTTGACCAAAAAAACTGATTAAAACTAACACTTGTTTTGGGAGAGCAAAACCCTCATTGTATGCTTGGCTAATTGTGATTGTTGAGAGGAGAGGACGCATCCCTAGGATAGTGCCCAAAACCTACTTTTGAGCCTTGCGTAATTGTATTGATATCTTGATTTATCACCGAATTAAAACTGAAAAGATAAACGGTCGGACTTTTGCGACCATCACTGTGTTGAGTAGGTGAACTCAGGGTTTGCTCTTGTGTTTGTTTGTTTTGTGTGTTATTCGGTGCACTTGCACGCTTTCTTCCTCGATCCGCTTCATTTTCCCATCTCCCTTCCAAGATGTCAGAATTTTGGTCATCATATCCAAGTCATCCTTCTTCGACCATATTCCGATCATCTCCCACCACTTATTCCTCTTCATACCCACACCCCAACCGCGAAGTCAGAACTCCGACTGACTTCTCCACTTCTTCGTCCTTCTCACCTACCCCACATTCTTGCACCCCTGACCCACAACCACCTTGGATTGATTCACTATATTCTTGTCCGCTTGCTGGAATCAAGGAACAAATCAAAGAGCAAGCGACTGCTGAGATGAATGATTGGCATAATCAGTTGACCCCACATACCTCACTTTCACCTCGAGTTGGGACAGAACAACAATTGCCATACACACATCCCGACTTAACCTTAGGGTACAACATGGTCAACCAGACAAACCGAATGGAGAGGCCTGCACCGTATGATCTTCCTGACTTGATTGACCTGAGTGATAGAGACCACATTGACCAACCTTCATATCACCCATTCGGAGAGCCGACATATACAGGGGATTGGATTCATGCGACCGATCTACAGACTCCCTGTCTATTGACTCCGCCTTATGAGGCTCCGACCAACATCTGCCATACAGGAGGGCCATACTCAACCCAGTATTACACGCTTGAGTCAAGGTGTGTTGAGTATAAGAGCCCGAGTTCTCAGCAGTATCCTCCAATTGCGTCGACTTCTCTCATGAAGTGTCATGAGAATTTATTGGAGGATGACATTTGTAGACCGATCAAGAGTCCAGGTATAAATGTGGATCATGGATTTTGCGGATTAAATCTTGAAAACCTGGAAGACACCGGATTGACCACACATCATGTACAGCTGGAGTCCCTTCTACCTCCCTCTTCTACTAACAACTTTCCCTCCAAACCAGAGTCTGTACATTCTCCTAGTCCTCCTTCACCTACCAAAAAGACCAAAAAAATTGAAAACTCAGAAAATACCATAAAAATTGAAAAAGGAAAAGATCTAAAAAAATTGGATCCTGCGGTTAGGGAAGCATTGGATAGAAAGTTGATTTTTGAGCTTCCCTTAATAATGGCTATTGAACACTTTCCCGACCTTAAAAGATTTGTGAGAAGTAAATTGATGCCTAAAAGGTCGGACAATAAGAGAACAAGGACTGAGATACATATAGTGTCTATGGCCACATCTTTGATGATAGGGAGAAAAACCAAGAGCCGTAGAGTAAAGCGGTTGCCTAGGTTTGATTGTGAAATCAAAGATACCACATTCACCCATGCAAGAATCGATGATGACTTACCGATTAATATCCTCCCGACCTCCGTGTTTGCCAAGCTCAAACTCGGATCTGCCAAGAAGTCAAGAGATATCATTCAGTTGGCGGATCGATCTGTTAAACGGTCGAGAGGAACCATTTCAGTCATCGTCACTTTCCAAGGTGCTCTACTGGAGATAGACTTCACGATCATTGACATTGAGTACCAAGGAGAGTTCACCCAGTCTCCGATCATTCTTGGGAAGCCGTTCTTAGCCTTGGCTAAGGCAACTATAGATTGTGAGACTCGGGAGATCGATTTCTCTGCATTGGGAGCACTCCGACCTCACCCGATCTTTGAGGACACACGATATTCCAAGGTAACTCGTAAAGTTGCAGACAGTCGTGACCTTCGAGAGACAGTTGAGTCTCATCTCTCTACTACACCTGAGATACCGACTGTCCAGACGACCATTGGTTTAGAGACTTCCTACAACCACACAACGCCTACTGCTTGCACCACCACCACGATAGCTTCTAGAGAGGACTCACGACCAGAAGCTATCGTTGAGTCGGACATGACCTTTGTAGATTGCCTTGATTATTTCGATGATCCGACACAAGAACCCAACAATATCAAGCCAACTGAGAACACTGTGCCTTATCAGAGACGTGTGCTGACCTTGCAGGAGTATTACAATGCATATGGTGACTCATCTGATGATGAACCTCTGGTCAGAACCTCACACAGACCACATCCAGGACATACATCAAAGGAGACAACTGGGACCAAATTGACCAATCTTGATAAATCGGTTGCTCCATCCTCTAGTCGGTCATCTGGTAAGAAGAAGACGGGTGTTGATTCCTTGAGGTGTTCCCCTGAACTCCTTAAGACGTATCAATCTCCTCTTCCTCTTGATGCTTCAGGTTCTAGAAAACCGACTAAGAAGGTTACCTTCGATACTCCAGAGAAGGAACTTTCTGAGGAGTCCTCATCAGGTCCGGATGAGGTGATCTACATGAGTGAGCTAAGTTCGGCTTATCTAAAGCCATACTTGAGCAAGCAGCCGTGTGTCGACCCCCGTTGGATGTTCCCCACACCTCACTATTATTCTTCGGAGGACGATTCTGACAGCGACACATGTGTATACTTCCCACCCCATCGCTCCCGCAAGAAGGTCCGTCACAAACCTTCTTGATCCTTGTATATTCTTCCTCTTCCTTGTACATATCTTCCTTCCTTTATTCACCTCCTTCCCTCATGATTCGCATCACTCGCCCCAGTTCCGTATCATTTTCATTTTGTGGCTATACTTAGGATGACTAGATCCTAAGTATAGGGGGGTGAGTGACCCGATTTACTCCTTCTCTTCTTTTTATTTTCTTTTTGTATATTCTTTCCCATTCTCATTGGTCCCCCATTCTTGTGTTCTTTCCAATACTTAGGCTGACCAGAGCCTAAGTATAGGGGGGCCGATGCCCATTGTGTATTATCCACATTTTTTTTCCCTCACTTCTCTTCTTTTCACCACTTGTACTTAGTAAGAGCTATGGATTTTTGTCACCTAGTGCCATGAGGACATAGCACAAGCTAAGTATAGGGAGGCGTGTATATATTACATATATACTTTACCCATACCTCGTACTTTCATGTATTTATATATATTATATAATAATTATGGGATGGGTAAAAAAAACAACAACAAAAAAAAACAAACAAAAAAAACTTTTTCCTAAAAAAAACTCTTTTTCCTTATTGCTTAAAAAAAACTTTTAAAAAAAAATCCTTTTTTATATAAAAAAAGCTTTTCAAAAAAAGTATTTTCTTATTTACCTATCTTTTCAAAAAAAAAACTTCTTTGCCTTTATTTGTGAAAAAAAAACCTTTTTGAAAAAAAACTTTTTTCTAAAACTTAAAAAAATCAATCATTCATAAAAAAAACTAACTAATAAGTTGGTTTAATCCCTGACACAATTCACTTTCACACAAGACTAGTGATGTTCAAGAACACTTGGTTTATGAGGTCTTGAGATTTTGAGTTAACCAGCCTTAGTCATTAGGGTCCTTGACTTAATTATTCACATTTCCCTAGTTTGAAAGATTTGTGTGCTATATTGCATGCTTAGTCTCTACCTTAAGAATATGATCAGCACCACACGAACACGACTGCAGTTATGATGAGATGAGTTGTAATTTCACTTGAGGAACTGGGATGAGGGATTTGAGTTTGGACTTGATTTAATGATGCTCGAGGATGGGATAAAAATCAATGAAGGCTTCATGAAACCTGAGTGTCAGCATCTTTAGCCAGTATGAGAACATGGTTCTTGTACTATCTCTTTACATTTACCTATGTGCCAGGGTGTGATAAAATAAAAAAATGTTGATCAGTGTGCGCCAACTCTTGGTAAAAGCAGTGGAGCTAGCCAAAAATACTACAAAGCAATGAAATGTCAAAGAAAAGCTCTCATTCCACAAAGTCAATTATCAAAAGAGCTTCCACCAAAGGCGAGCGCTCCCAACCATTTCAAAGTGTCCACTTGGACCACCGCTATTAGGACCAGGAGTCGGGCTTGCACCAAAAAAAGGGCTCTGCATCGTAAATGCTACAAGTCTGGGTGTAGAAGGTACGATAGGTACTCAAAAAAGGCACACCCCGGTGTACTCCCAGGAAAACAAGTGCAGACGGCTCCAACTTCTCTTGACGGACGCACTGATCAACACCAAAAAAAATGCGTTGCGTAATAAGGCACTTGAGAGGATCCTTGTTCCAATGAGAGGGAGAGAAGAAATGACACAATCCTATACCCTCCATCAACTGGCCTGCCATCTACACTTTCAAGTCTGACAACTAAAGAGGCGGTGGATTGGATGCAAGAAATGATTTATTCCCTAGTGTTGAGGATCGGGTCCATAGGAGAGTCTCTTGGACTAGAACCTTGGGTGACGTTGTGACTCTACTCTTATAACTGCAGTCCACACTTAAAGTCATATCCCTTATATATACGTATACAAAGAGAGTCTGATGATTAGGGGAATTGGGTACCTTTTGACTAGAGCTTGGTTCAGCTTAGAATTTTAGGATCTCTAAAACCGAGAGTTCTTAACGGATCAAGTCTTGTATTCACATGCACAGTCAGGGATTAACCCAACTTATTCATTCTTTATTTGCTCGAGGACTAGCAAAGTTTAAGTATAGGGGGGTGATGAATCCACGATTCATCATCTTAATATCTTGATCTTAGCAAAATCCATGAGTAAATTCCCTAATAAATATCCATAAAATCCATTAATTAACAAAATGACTCTTGTAAATAAAACACACTAATTATTGTATATAAGATTGTATAAAATAAATTAACACTAAAAAGCCGCAGAAATAAAGGAGTTTTATACTTGTAAATAGCCCAAAACTTCATGTATTTTTTATAATTTCATTTCAACTCCTTTTTGACTAATTCTTTCTCTAACATGTTTATAAAAATGTATATAAAAATAAAAAAATACAAAATAAATTTCACCTCCAATAAATGCACCTAGATCCCAAAGAGAAAAAGCCGTAAAGTCCAACTTCCAAGCTAAATTCCCGCTCCGTATGAACTCCAAATTTACCAAACTCACTTTTAAAGTTCAAGTTAGAAAATTATCTATCCAACGGAAGTGGTTTCATTTAAATCGGAGCTCATTTGCAAAAGTTGGGTTTTGGGACCTAGATGTACATTGTACATTATGTATATATTCATACTTTCTCCATTTTTATTGTATCTTTCTTAATTATTAAAAATACAAAAAAATCATACTTGTATTGTATTTTAATTATACTATTTTATTGTATTTTTCTGTTGTAAATATCTCTTATTAAAAAGATAAAAAATTATATATTAGAAAAGTAAAAAAAAATGTGTACATGTTGTATATCTTCTTTTTGTAAATTCCCCACTCTTTTTCTTCTCTTTATTTTATTTTCTCTTTTTAGTAGCCTACTTTATTTCATTTCATTTTTTATTTATTTAATAACATTCTCTACAATAACTTCCCTTTCTCCATTAACCTCCAAGTCTTCTTTCAACCTCCATTCCACTCCATATTCTTCATATAACCTCCCATTCAACTCCACCAATAATCTAACTTCTCATTCAACACCACCACCTCTCTAACTACCATTATTCATCTCTTTATAATCATCTCTACATCCACATTTTTTCCCCATCCACCATTCTTATAGAATAAGGAGAGAGCTTGGAGTGTTTTGTTGGTGACAGCGGCGAAGCATCGTCCTCAAGCGACGACCTCCTTCAGGTGAGATCCGCGGAGCTCCACTCCGCATCACGAGTTCCCCGTCGAGCTCGCGTAGCTTCTCCGATTTTTATCTCGTCAATCGGGTCGAGGCGACAACAGGAGTCCAGCGTAGCTGCTCCGCAAATCCGGCGAACTTCAGGTAAGTATTTCTCATCATTTTTCTTGTTGTTTTAATTTATCAACTATCTTGTTTTCTAGTATCATATCATCACCATAGTTTTTTTTATCACATTATCACACCCTCATCATCATCTTTTTTTTTTGTGTACATATTTCCTGCTTAAAAAAAATTAAAAATATAAAAAAAGTTAAAACAAAAAAGGAAGTTTTTTTTAATTGCAGCAAAACAAAAAAAAAATAAAAAAAGGACCGCAGCAACGCAGCAGCGGTGGGGGTCACCCACCGCCGCCGCCCTCCACCTCCCTCGCCCCGCCGCGGCCCACTTTCAGCCGCCTCCCTTCAACCGCGGCCGCCGCCCCTCCGCGCTCCGCCCGCACCTCCTCGCCGCCCCTCCGTGCCTCGCCCCCTCCGCGCGCCGGCGCGCGCGCGGCGCCTCCGCCGTCTCCCTTTTGGTGGGTTCTTCTCCAGTACGCAAGGAAGAAGAAAGGTCATTTTCTATTATTTTTTTATTGTAAATATTGCACTTGCACCCGTATAGTTCATATAATTGCATAGTAGTCTCTGTACGCATTTTGTTGTAGATATTGACTTTCTATTTTGCAAGGACACCCCTGTGTTCGTACTGAAATTTGGACCTCTCTTTTGCATCTTTTTATTCAATGAAAAATGTTTTTATGTTGAGCAACTTATCCTCTGTCATGTGAGTATTTATTTGTATTTTTGTGATCTTTGGGTAATTAACTAAAATTGTTCAACTGAAATTTTACATAGTTTACCCATTCCGTGCTCTTAAAATTATATCTCACACACGGATGCTCTAAAAATTCCACAAAAATTAGGAATGATGCCTTGATATGTGATTAAGTTTCTATCCAAATTTCATCTGAATTGGAGTTGTCTTGTGCCTTAAATAAATTGTAGAGTGATTTTAGTTTTTGATTTTTAATTAAATCCCCGTATATCCTTTTCGCGAAATTTCAACTCTCCTGGATTGCTCATCTAAATTTCTTTCTGAGATAAATCGCACTCTGATTAATTTGATAACGTGGATTTATTAGGAATTATTTACTCAATGTCACTCTGTTTCCACTAAAAAATTCATAAAAAATTCATAACTTGTCAAAAAATTCCAAAAAAATTACTGTAGCTTCCTTGCATCATGTTTTCATTCCAGTAATTTTTTCATAATTGTTGCTTTCTGTTTGTGTGATAAATTGCAAAAAGACCCTTAAAAAGTGTGCATTTTTCATTGTTGCATTTTAAGTCCTAAAATTCCAAAAAAATGTGTTTTGTTTTCATCTCTGGATTAGTATTCTAGGAAAAATATATTTTGGCTGAATTGGCTTAATTTAACATTAAAATTAATTTAACCTTGTTGTATGCTTTCTTAGTGTCTTAATTCACGTGCATTTGTCTTTCACTTTTCTACTTGCATAAAAAAATCTAAAAAAAATACCACATCGGAAATCTAGACCTAAATTTGTAAATTAAACCCAAGTTGTTCCTTTGCCTCCCTGTGTTCGACCCCCGACTTGCCCGGGATATAAATTAAGCCGAGACACTCTTCACGGAGATCTTCTCTCGGTTCTGACCGAATCGCTGAGTACACGTGCTACAACGGACACGAATTAAGTAACGTATTCAGCGACTCGTCAGATGGCGCCGTTGCCGGGGAGGCAAACGGCTTAGGGATTAGTTTAAAAAATTTGGATTTAGTTTTCCATTTACTCGGGTAGTCTGACCCCCGAGCCACTTGTATTTATTCCATTTTTTGCAATTATTTCTCTTCATATTCTTATATATATTTTGTTTTTATCTCTCTAATATAAATTTTATTTTTCTTGTGAGGGCCCGGTGAACTTGGAGTGCATCGGAGGTCGACGGACGCGACGCGCACCGACTGCTGAAGAGCAAGGAAAATCAATTTATCTTCGAGAGAATTTTTATAATTTTTTGTAATTATTGTGTTGTAATAACTTAGGTAATTTGCTCTTTCCAACGGCTCTTGTTTGAGAGCTCGTGTTTGTATCCGGACTGGACTTTGGACCCGCTCGTGGTCGTGTGGTTGCTTGACGTAGAATAGGACCTGCACTTGCGGCTCTTAGAGCATTTTATTAGAATATCTTTATTGCTTGTGCTCGTAAATTTTAGGATCACACATCACATTTAACGAGACGCACTTAGACCGCTGGGCTATTAGTCAAATTAAACTTGTTCATCACTCGCTAATAGAACTGCTTGTCTAGGAACGGTTTCTCGTTTGCATTCATATTAGTATAAAATTTCAATTCTGCCTTGCATCCCGCATGTAGAGCGCGAGGATCACTGTAAGTCTTCTGAACTGGGCATGCATCATTGATTTCATTATTTGCATCGGTTTTTCTCGACTCCCTCCCCTTGGTTTTTGAAACTTAGGTTAAAAGGAAATCGGGACTGATCGTTAGGCGTGCTTTGTTTGGTGGACTAATCAAGTGATAACCAAACTTAAAACCGGGACTGCTAATCAGAGTTGACCAAAAAAACTGATTAAAACTAACACTTGTTTTGGGAGAGCAAAACCCTCATTGTATGCTTGGCTAATTGTGATTGTTGAGAGGAGAGGACACATCCCTAGGATAGTGCCCAAAACCTACTTTTGAGCCTTGCGTAATTGTA